>OX235276.1:98301827-98932752 GCA_944472155.2 Trichobilharzia szidati
GGTGCAGTATATCGTCAATGTGCAGGAAATTGCATGAGAAATTCTGCCTTCCGACCACACACGATCCACGAAACACGCATACGCACCACTAAACACTGCAAAACACCACACTCACTCAATTCCCTTTCATCATATCTCATACACAAACGTCACTCTACCCTGTCTCCACAACAAGATTTCTTCACATATTTTTTCCATCCATTCACCTATTAGCGAGTTGAGAAGGAAATGTGATGATGAGTTGACCTCGCCTTGTAAGTAATTGTGTGTGAATTGAAATAAGGCTCACTCGTCATTGCTCTCCTCATCTTCATACAATCGTGCTTATCGATGATCGTGTGTTGCATGTGAGTCAGTACCAATAGTGAGAAAGACATGCGAATTCAGTCGATGAATAATACCGTGGACAAGTAGATAGCCGTATAGATGGATTGATGGATATATAAAGGCATGAAAAGATGGATGTATAGATATAAAGATACATAGAAAGATAAATAGATAGAAAGATAGATAGATACATAGATAAATAGAGAGATAGATAGATAGTAAGATAGATAGGTAGATAGAAAAACAGATAGATAGATGGATAGATAGAAGATAGATAGATAGTAAGATAGATAGGTATATAGAAATATAGATAGATAGATAGAAAGATAGATATATACATAGAGAGAGAGATAGAGAGATGGATATAAAGATAGATGGATAGATAAAAAACAGATAGATAGATAGACAGACAGAGAAATAGAAAGAAAGATAGATAAATGGGTAGATAAATAGATACATAGGTAGATAGATAGATAGGAAGATTGATAGCAACATAGATAGTTTGATAAATAGATAGATGGATAGATAGAGAGATACACTGATGTAAATATAAATAGAAAGATATAGATATAAATAGATAGCTTGCTAGAAAATAGCTAGATAGATAGAAAGATATTTCGAAAGATAGACAGATAGATAGATAAATAGATAGATAGTTAGATAGATAGATAGATAGATGGTTAGATAGATCGAAAGATAGGTAGATAGATAGACAGATAGATAGATAAATAGATAGATAGTTAGATAGATAGATAGATAGATAGATAGATAGATAGTTTGATAGATAGATCGAAATTTAGATAGGAGGATAGATAGACAGACAGTAAATAGATAGGTATAGGAATAGATAGATAGCTAGCTAGATTATTAGACAGAGAAATTGCTATATAGATTGATGGTTAGTTATATGCAGAATTAGATGGAATGGATAATAGAAACATAGATTGTTAGATTTATGTTTAGTTGGTTAAATAGTTAGATAGAAGCATATTTGCATACACACATGGATTATGCAATGTATAGGTGGATATATTTGTATTTGGATACATGTAAATATATGTAGTTTGTGAGATAAACAGACAGATAAATGGATCGCAATTCACAGGGATTCATTCGACTAGGTGAACTACAGTGGAGAATATGGGAGTGGACTTTTTGTTGTGAAGAGCAGTGGATTTCAATGAACGCTGATATGCAGTATGCTTTCATTTGTATTTGCTGAAAGAACTTCCCCGCTAATCCAATTTTGTCAAATATGTCTGTTATATTCTTTAGAAGACAGCGACAATGCCGATAACGGAGGTGAGTCTCTGTCGTTTTGTTGATTCACAGCATTCTTCACAGCATTATTGCTATTACAATTTCACCATGCTCAGATTTCTCTCACTCACTAAATCATTCACTCGATCAATGAGAGGCATTCCGATTCAGTCACTGACAATTTCTGACGTCGATGATATCGTCGATTGATTGATTTCATCTGTATGCAGCAAAGTTGTTTGTGTTTCCTGTGAGTGAGTGAGTGATTGAAGGGTGCAGTATATCGTCAATGTGCAGGAAATTGCATGAGAAATTCTGCCTTCCGACCACACACGATCCACGAAACACGCATACGCACCACTAAACACTGCAAAACACCACACTCACTCAATTCCCTTTCATCATATCTCATACACAAACGTCACTCTACCCTGTCTCCACAACAAGATTTCTTCACATATTTTTTCCATCCATTCACCTATTAGCGAGTTGAGAAGGAAATGTGATGATGAGTTGACCTCGCCTTGTAAGTAATTGTGTGTGAATTGAAATAAGGCTCACTCGTCATTGCTCTCCTCATCTTCATACAATCGTGCTTATCGATGATCGTGTGTTGCATGTGAGTCAGTACCAATAGTGAGAAAGACATGCGAATTCAGTCGATGAATAATACCGTGGACAAGTAGATAGCCGTATAGATGGATTGATGGATATATAAAGGCATGAAAAGATGGATGTATAGATATAAAGATACATAGAAAGATAAATAGATAGAAAGATAGATAGATACATAGATAAATAGAGAGATAGATAGATAGTAAGATAGATAGGTAGATAGAAAAACAGATAGATAGATGGATAGATAGATAGATAGATAGATAGTAAGATAGATAGGTATATAGAAATATAGATAGATAGATAGAAAGATAGATAGATACATAGAGAGAGAGATAGATAGATGGATATAAAGATAGATGGATAGATAAAAAACAGATAGATAGATAGACAGACAGAGAAATAGAAAGATAGATAGATAAATGGGTAGATAAATAGATACATAGGTAGATAGATAGATAGGAAGATTGATAGCAACATAGATAGTTTGATAAATAGATAGATGGATAGATAGAGAGATACACTGATGTAAATATAAATAGAAAGATATAGATATAAATAGATAGCTTGCTAGAAAATAGCTAGATAGATAGAAAGATATTTCGAAAGATAGACAGATAGATAGATAAATAGATAGATAGTTAGATAGATAGATAGATAGATGGTTAGATAGATCGAAAGATAGGTAGATAGATAGACAGATAGATAGATAGATAGATAGATAGATAGATAGATAGATAGATAGATAGATAGATAGATAGATAGATAGTTTGATAGATAGATCGAAATTTAGATAGGAGGATAGATAGACAGACAGTAAATAGATAGGTATAGGAATAGATAGATAGCTAGCTAGATTATTAGACAGAGAAATTGCTATATAGATTGATGGTTAGTTATATGCAGAATTAGATGGAATGGATAATAGAAACATAGATTGTTAGATTTATGTTTAGTTGGTTAAATAGTTAGATAGAAGCATATTTGCATACACACATGGATTATGCAATGTATAGGTGGATATATTTGTATTTGGATACATGTAAATATATGTAGTTTGTGAGATAAACAGACAGATAAATGGATCGCAATTCACAGGGATTCATTCGACTAGGTGAACTACAGTGGAGAATATGGGAGTGGACTTTTTGTTGTGAAGAACAGTGGATTTCAATGAACGCTGATATGCAGTATGCTTTCATTTGTATTTGCTGAAAGAACTTCCCCGCTAATCCAATTTTGTCAAATATGTCTGTTATATTCTTTAGAAGACAGCGACAATGCCGATAACGGAGGTGAGTCTCTGTCGTTTTGTTGATTCACAGCATTCTTCACAGCATTATTGCTATTACAATTTCACCATGCTCAGATTTCTCTCACTCACTAAATCATTCACTCGATCAATGAGAGGCATTCCGATTCAGTCACTGACAATTTCTGACGTCGATGATATCGTCGATTGATTGATTTCATCTGTATGCAGCAAAGTTGTTTGTGTTTCCTGTGAGTGAGTGAGTGATTGAGGGGTGCAGTATATCGTCAATGTGCAGGAAATTGCATGAGAAATTCTGCCTTCCGACCACACACGATCCACGAAACACGCATACGCACCACTAAACACTGCAAAACACCACACTCACTCAATTCCCTTTCATCATATCTCATACACAAACGTCACTCTACCCTGTCTCCACAACAAGATTTCTTCACATATTTTTTCCATCCATTCACCTATTAGCGAGTTGAGAAGGAAATGTGATGATGAGTTGACCTCGCCTTGTAAGTAATTGTGTGTGAATTGAAATAAGGCTCACTCGTCATTGCTCTCCTCATCTTCATACAATCGTGCTTATCGATGATCGTGTGTTGCATGTGAGTCAGTACCAATAGTGAGAAAGACATGCGAATTCAGTCGATGAATAATACCGTGGACAAGTAGATAGCCGTATAGATGGATTGATGGATATATAAAGGCATGAAAAGATGGATGTATAGATATAAAGATACATAGAAAGATAAATAGATAGAAAGATAGATAGATACATAGATAAATAGAGAGATAGATAGATAGTAAGATAGATAGGTAGATAGAAAAACAGATAGATAGATGGATAGATAGATAGATAGATAGTAAGATAGATAGGTATATAGAAATATAGATAGATAGATAGAAAGATAGATAGATACATAGAGAGAGAGATAGAGAGATGGATATAAAGATAGATGGATAGATAAAAAACAGATAGATAGATAGACAGACAGAGAAATAGAAAGATAGATAGATAAATGGGTAGATAAATAGATACATAGGTAGATAGATAGATAGGAAGATTGATAGCAACATAGATAGTTTGATAAATAGATAGATGGATAGATAGAGAGATACACTGATGTAAATATAAATAGAAAGATATAGATATAAATAGATAGCTTGCTAGAAAATAGCTAGATAGATAGAAAGATATTTCGAAAGATAGACAGATAGATAGATAAATAGATAGATAGTTAGATAGATAGATAGATAGATAGATAGATAGATAGATAGATAGATAGATAGATAGATAGATAGATAGATAGATAGTTTGATAGATAGATCGAAATTTAGATAGGAGGATAGATAGACAGACAGTAAATAGATAGGTATAGGAATAGATAGATAGCTAGCTAGATTATTAGACAGAGAAATTGCTATATAGATTGATGGTTAGTTATATGCAGAATTAGATGGAATGGATAATAGAAACATAGATTGTTAGATTTATGTTTAGTTGGTTAAATAGTTAGATAGAAGCATATTTGCATACACACATGGATTATGCAATGTATAGGTGGATATATTTGTATTTGGATACATGTAAATATATGTAGTTTGTGAGATAAACAGACAGATAAATGGATCGCAATTCACAGGGATTCATTCGACTAGGTGAACTACAGTGGAGAATATGGGAGTGGACTTTTTGTTGTGAAGAGCAGTGGATTTCAATGAACGCTGATATGCAGTATGCTTTCATTTGTATTTGCTGAAAGAACTTCCCCGCTAATCCAATTTTGTCAAATATGTCTGTTATATTCTTTAGAAGACAGCGACAATGCCGATAACGGAGGTGAGTCTCTGTCGTTTTGTTGATTCACAGCATTCTTCACAGCATTATTGCTATTACAATTTCACCATGCTCAGATTTCTCTCACTCACTAAATCATTCACTCGATCAATGAGAGGCATTCCGATTCAGTCACTGACAATTTCTGACGTCGATGATATCGTCGATTGATTGATTTCATCTGTATGCAGCAAAGTTGTTTGTGTTTCCTGTGAGTGAGTGAGTGATTGAGGGGTGCAGTATATCGTCAATGTGCAGGAAATTGCATGAGAAATTCTGCCTTCCGACCACACACGATCCACGAAACACGCATACGCACCACTAAACACTGCAAAACACCACACTCACTCAATTCCCTTTCATCATATCTCATACACAAACGTCACTCTACCCTGTCTCCACAACAAGATTTCTTCACATATTTTTTCCATCCATTCACCTATTAGCGAGTTGAGAAGGAAATGTGATGATGAGTTGACCTCGCCTTGTAAGTAATTGTGTGTGAATTGAAATAAGGCTCACTCGTCATTGCTCTCCTCATCTTCATACAATCGTGCTTATCGATGATCGTGTGTTGCATGTGAGTCAGTACCAATAGTGAGAAAGACATGCGAATTCAGTCGATGAATAATAGCGTGGACAAGTAGATAGCCGTATAGATGGATTGATGGATATATAAAGGCATGAAAAGATGGATGTATAGATATAAAGATACATAGAAAGATAAATAGATAGAAAGATAGATAGATACATAGATAAATAGAGAGATAGATAGATAGTAAGATAGATAGGTAGATAGAAAAACAGATAGATAGATGGATAGATAGATAGATAGATAGATAGATAGTAAGATAGATAGGTATATAGAAATATAGATAGATAGATAGAAAGATAGATAGATACATAGAGAGAGAGATAGATAGATGGATATAAAGATAGATGGATAGATAAAAAACAGATAGATAGATAGACAGACAGAGAAATAGAAAGATAGATAGATAAATGGGTAGATAAATAGATACATAGGTAGATAGATAGATAGGAAGATTGATAGCAACATAGATAGTTTGATAAATAGATAGATGGATAGATAGAGAGATACACTGATGTAAATATAAATAGAAAGATATAGATATAAATAGATAGCTTGCTAGAAAATAGCTAGATAGATAGAAAGATATTTCGAAAGATAGACAGATAGATAGATAAATAGATAGATAGTTAGATAGATAGATAGATAGATGGTTAGATAGATCGAAAGATAGGTAGATAGATAGACAGATAGATAGATAGATAGATAGATAGTTAGATAGATAGATAGATAGATAGATAGATAGATAGATAGATAGTTTGATAGATAGATCGAAATTTAGATAGGAGGATAGATAGACAGACAGTAAATAGATAGGTATAGGAATAGATAGATAGCTAGCTAGATTATTAGACAGAGAAATTGCTATATAGATTGATGGTTAGTTATATGCAGAATTAGATGGAATGGATAATAGAAACATAGATTGTTAGATTTATGTTTAGTTGGTTAAATAGTTAGATAGAAGCATATTTGCATACACACATGGATTATGCAATGTATAGGTGGATATATTTGTATTTGGATACATGTAAATATATGTAGTTTGTGAGATAAACAGACAGATAAATGGATCGCAATTCACAGGGATTCATTCGACTAGGTGAACTACAGTGGAGAATATGGGAGTGGACTTTTTGTTGTGAAGAACAGTGGATTTCAATGAACGCTGATATGCAGTATGCTTTCATTTGTATTTGCTGAAAGAACTTCCCCGCTAATCCAATTTTGTCAAATATGTCTGTTATATTCTTTAGAAGACAGCGACAATGCCGATAACGGAGGTGAGTCTCTGTCGTTTTGTTGATTCACAGCATTCTTCACAGCATTATTGCTATTACAATTTCACCATGCTCAGATTTCTCTCACTCACTAAATCATTCACTCGATCAATGAGAGGCATTCCGATTCAGTCACTGACAATTTCTGACGTCGATGATATCGTCGATTGATTGATTTCATCTGTATGCAGCAAAGTTGTTTGTGTTTCCTGTGAGTGAGTGAGTGATTGAGGGGTGCAGTATATCGTCAATGTGCAGGAAATTGCATGAGAAATTCTGCCTTCCGACCACACACGATCCACGAAACACGCATACGCACCACTAAACACTGCAAAACACCACACTCACTCAATTCCCTTTCATCATATCTCATACACAAACGTCACTCTACCCTGTCTCCACAACAAGATTTCTTCACATATTTTTTCCATCCATTCACCTATTAGCGAGTTGAGAAGGAAATGTGATGATGAGTTGACCTCGCCTTGTAAGTAATTGTGTGTGAATTGAAATAAGGCTCACTCGTCATTGCTCTCCTCATCTTCATACAATCGTGCTTATCGATGATCGTGTGTTGCATGTGAGTCAGTACCAATAGTGAGAAAGACATGCGAATTCAGTCGATGAATAATACCGTGGACAAGTAGATAGCCGTATAGATGGATTGATGGATATATAAAGGCATGAAAAGATGGATGTATAGATATAAAGATACATAGAAAGATAAATAGATAGAAAGATAGATAGATACATAGATAAA
Organism: Trichobilharzia szidati; assembly: GCA_944472155.2. Classification (NCBI taxonomy): domain Eukaryota; kingdom Metazoa; phylum Platyhelminthes; class Trematoda; order Strigeidida; family Schistosomatidae; genus Trichobilharzia; species Trichobilharzia szidati. The sequence goes on from OX235276.1 coordinate 98,309,766, forward strand.
TAGAGAGATAGATAGATAGTAAGATAGATAGGTAGATAGAAAAACAGATAGATAGATGGATAGATAGAAATAGATAGATAGTAAGATAGATAGGTATATAGAAATATAGATAGATAGATAGAAAGATAGATAGATACATAGAGAGAGAGATAGATAGATGGATATAAAGATAGATGGATAGATAAAAAACAGATAGATAGATAGACAGACAGAGAAATAGAAAGATAGATAGATAAATGGGTAGATAAATAGATACATAGGTAGATAGATAGATAGGAAGATTGATAGCAACATAGATAGTTTGATAAATAGATAGATGGATAGATAGAGAGATACACTGATGTAAATATAAATAGAAAGATATAGATATAAATAGATAGCTTGCTAGAAAATAGCTAGATAGATAGAAAGATATTTCGAAAGATAGACAGATAGATAGATAAATAGATAGATAGTTAGATAGATAGATAGATAGATGGTTAGATAGATCGAAAGATAGGTAGATAGATAGACAGATAGATAGATAGATAGATAGATAGATAGATAGATAGATAGATAGATAGATAGATAGATAGATAGATAGATAGATAGATAGATAGATAGATAGATAGTTTGATAGATAGATCGAAATTTAGATAGGAGGATAGATAGACAGACAGTAAATAGATAGGTATAGGAATAGATAGATAGCTAGCTAGATTATTAGACAGAGAAATTGCTATATAGATTGATGGTTAGTTATATGCAGAATTAGATGGAATGGATAATAGAAACATAGATTGTTAGATTTATGTTTAGTTGGTTAAATAGTTAGATAGAAGCATATTTGCATACACACATGGATTATGCAATGTATAGGTGGATATATTTGTATTTGGATACATGTAAATATATGTAGTTTGTGAGATAAACAGACAGATAAATGGATCGCAATTCACAGGGATTCATTCGACTAGGTGAACTACAGTGGAGAATATGGGAGTGGACTTTTTGTTGTGAAGAACAGTGGATTTCAATGAACGCTGATATGCAGTATGCTTTCATTTGTATTTGCTGAAAGAACTTCCCCGCTAATCCAATTTTGTCAAATATGTCTGTTATATTCTTTAGAAGACAGCGACAATGCCGATAACGGAGGTGAGTCTCTGTCGTTTTGTTGATTCACAGCATTCTTCACAGCATTATTGCTATTACAATTTCACCATGCTCAGATTTCTCTCACTCACTAAATCATTCACTCGATCAATGAGAGGCATTCCGATTCAGTCACTGACAATTTCTGACGTCGATGATATCGTCGATTGATTGATTTCATCTGTATGCAGCAAAGTTGTTTGTGTTTCCTGTGAGTGAGTGAGTGATTGAGGGGTGCAGTATATCGTCAATGTGCAGGAAATTGCATGAGAAATTCTGCCTTCCGACCACACACGATCCACGAAACACGCATACGCACCACTAAACACTGCAAAACACCACACTCACTCAATTCCCTTTCATCATATCTCATACACAAACGTCACTCTACCCTGTCTCCACAACAAGATTTCTTCACATATTTTTTCCATCCATTCACCTATTAGCGAGTTGAGAAGGAAATGTGATGATGAGTTGACCTCGCCTTGTAAGTAATTGTGTGTGAATTGAAATAAGGCTCACTCGTCATTGCTCTCCTCATCTTCATACAATCGTGCTTATCGATGATCGTGTGTTGCATGTGAGTCAGTACCAATAGTGAGAAAGACATGCGAATTCAGTCGATGAATAATACCGTGGACAAGTAGATAGCCGTATAGATGGATTGATGGATATATAAAGGCATGAAAAGATGGATGTATAGATATAAAGATACATAGAAAGATAAATAGATAGAAAGATAGATAGATACATAGATAAATAGAGAGATAGATAGATAGTAAGATAGATAGGTAGATAGAAAAACAGATAGATAGATGGATAGATAGATAGATAGATAGATAGTAAGATAGATAGGTATATAGAAATATAGATAGATAGATAGAAAGATAGATAGATACATAGAGAGAGAGATAGATAGATGGATATAAAGATAGATGGATAGATAAAAAACAGATAGATAGATAGACAGACAGAGAAATAGAAAGATAGATAGATAAATGGGTAGATAAATAGATACATAGGTAGATAGATAGATAGGAAGATTGATAGCAACATAGATAGTTTGATAAATAGATAGATGGATAGATAGAGAGATACACTGATGTAAATATAAATAGAAAGATATAGATATAAATAGATAGCTTGCTAGAAAATAGCTAGATAGATAGAAAGATATTTCGAAAGATAGACAGATAGATAGATAAATAGATAGATAGTTAGATAGATAGATAGATAGATAGATAGATAGATAGATAGATAGATAGATAGATAGATAGATAGATAGATAGATAGATAGTTTGATAGATAGATCGAAATTTAGATAGGAGGATAGATAGACAGACAGTAAATAGATAGGTATAGGAATAGATAGATAGCTAGCTAGATTATTAGACAGAGAAATTGCTATATAGATTGATGGTTAGTTATATGCAGAATTAGATGGAATGGATAATAGAAACATAGATTGTTAGATTTATGTTTAGTTGGTTAAATAGTTAGATAGAAGCATATTTGCATACACACATGGATTATGCAATGTATAGGTGGATATATTTGTATTTGGATACATGTAAATATATGTAGTTTGTGAGATAAACAGACAGATAAATGGATCGCAATTCACAGGGATTCATTCGACTAGGTGAACTACAGTGGAGAATATGGGAGTGGACTTTTTGTTGTGAAGAACAGTGGATTTCAATGAACGCTGATATGCAGTATGCTTTCATTTGTATTTGCTGAAAGAACTTCCCCGCTAATCCAATTTTGTCAAATATGTCTGTTATATTCTTTAGAAGACAGCGACAATGCCGATAACGGAGGTGAGTCTCTGTCGTTTTGTTGATTCACAGCATTCTTCACAGCATTATTGCTATTACAATTTCACCATGCTCAGATTTCTCTCACTCACTAAATCATTCACTCGATCAATGAGAGGCATTCCGATTCAGTCACTGACAATTTCTGACGTCGATGATATCGTCGATTGATTGATTTCATCTGTATGCAGCAAAGTTGTTTGTGTTTCCTGTGAGTGAGTGAGTGATTGAGGGGTGCAGTATATCGACAATGTGCATGAAATTGAATGAGATATTCTGCCTTCCTGTACGATACAAAACAACACAAAACATTCCTCGAAAATCACCAGTCAACATCACTGATCATTCAGAGTTGATAATGTCGCTAACCCCTTCCACCAATTGTGCATCATTCACATCAAAATATTCTCCTCCACCTCTCTGTATCGCTCTCACTACACCCACTCCCTCTCCCTCTTTCTCCACAGAAACACAACCAGTCGCAAATCAGTCAGAAAGCACTGCGTCAGCTGGCACTGATCAACAGTTGACTACCACGCCTCAATTCCTGTCAGAAACACCAGGTGAGTGAGTTCATTATTCACCCAACACTCGCCCTCTCCACTCCCATCAATCCACCAACTCAGCCTTCATAATCCATCCAGCAGTATGCATCAACCAACATCCACTTCACTCGGCCTATCACACAAACAAACACAACAGCCTACACACGAACAAACGAACAACGCAAAAGCAAATATCAAGCTAGCCAACTAACCAACATATCAAACAACCAACCAAACAAACAAACAATCAACCAACTAACCAAACAACCAACTAACTCACGAACTAACTGACTAACTGGCAATGATAACCAACAGAAATTCACGGAAACACAGCGAAATTGCTGAATTCCAATGTGAAATGCTCACAGAGACACACTCATACCGACACAATACACGACATCACAACGCAGGGCCACACAACACGCAACAACCCAACAGTACACAAAACAACACAACAAACCTCAAAACGCTCTCTCACATACATATACACAAGGCGATACGAGACAACACAACACAACACAGCACAACACAAAACATTCCTCGAAAATCACCAGTCAACATCACTGATCATTCAGAGTTGATAATGTCGCTAACCGCTTCCACCAATTGTGCATCATTCACATCAAAACATTCTCCTCCACCTCTCTGTATCGCTCTCACTACACCCACTCCCTCTCCCTCTTTCTCCACAGAAACACAACCAGTCGCAAATCAGTCAGAAAGCACTGCGTCAGCTGGCACTGATCAACAGTTGACTACCACGCCTCAATTCCTGTCAGAAACACCAGGTGAGTGAGTTCATTATTCACCCAACACTCGCCCTCTCCACTCCCATCAATCCACCAACTCAGCCTTCATAATCCATCCAGCAGTATGCATCAACCAACATCCACTTCACTCGGCCTATCACACAAACAAACACAACAGTCTACACACGAACAAACAAACAACGCAAAAGCAAATATCAAGCTAGCCAACTAACCAACATATCAAACAACCAACCAAACAAACAAACAATCAACCAACTAACCAAACAACCAACTAACTCACGAACTAACTGACTAACTGGCAATGATAACCAACAGAAATTCACGGAAACACAGCGAAATTGCTGAATTCCAATGTGAAATGCTCACAGAGACACACTCATACCGACACAATACACCACATCACAACGCAGGGCCACACAACACGCAACAACCCAACAGTACACAAAACAACACAACAAACCTCAAAACGCTCTCTCACATACATATACACAAGGCGATACGAGACAACACAACACAACACAGCACAACACAAAACATTCCTCGAAAATCACCAGTCAACATCCCTGATCATTCAGAGTTGATAATGTCGCTAACCGCTTCCACCAATTGTGCATCATTCACATCAAAACATTCTCCTCCACCTCTCTGTATCGCTCTCACTACACCCACTCCCTCTCCCTCTTTCTCCACAGAAACACAACCAGTCGCAAATCAGTCAGAAAGCACTGCGTCAGCTGGCACTGATCAACAGTTGACTACCACGCCTCAATTCCTGTCAGAAACACCAGGTGAGTGAGTTCATTATTCACCCAACACTCGCCCTCTCCACTCCCATCAATCCACCAACTCAGCCTTCATAATCCATCCAGCAGTATGCATCAACCAACATCCACTTCACTCGGCCTATCACACAAACAAACACAACAGTCTACACACGAACAAACAAACAACGCAAAAGCAAATATCAAGCTAGCCAACTAACCAACATATCAAACAACCAACCAAACAAACAAACAATCAACCAACTAACCAAACAACCAACTAACTACGAACTAACTGACTAACTGGCAATGATAACCAACAGAAATTCACGGAAACACAGCGAAATTGCTGAATTCCAATGTGAAATGCTCACAGAGACACACTCATACCGACACAATACACGACATCACAACGCAGGGCCACACAACACGCAACAACCCAACAGTACACAAAACAACACAACAAACCTCAAAACGCTCTCTCACATACATATACACAAGGCGATACGAGACAACACAACACAACACAGCACAACACAAAACATTCCTCGAAAATCACCAGTCAACATCCCTGATCATTCAGAGTTGATAATGTCGCTAACCGCTTCCACCAATTGTGCATCATTCACATCAAAACATTCTCCTCCACCTCTCTGTATCGCTCTCACTACACCCACTCCCTCTCCCTCTTTCTCCACAGAAACACAACCAGTCGCAAATCAGTCAGAAAGCACTGCGTCAGCTGGCACTGATCAACAGTTGACTACCACGCCTCAATTCCTGTCAGAAACACCAGGTGAGTGAGTTCATTATTCACCCAACACTCGCCCTCTCCACTCCCATCAATCCACCAACTCAGCCTTCATAATCCATCCAGCAGTATGCATCAACCAACATCCACTTCACTCGGCCTATCACACAAACAAACACAACAGTCTACACACGAACAAACAAACAACGCAAAAGCAAATATCAAGCTAGCCAACTAACCAACATATCAAACAACCAACCAAACAAACAAACAATCAACCAACTAACCAAACAACCAACTAACTACAACTAACTGACTAACTGCAATGATAACCAACAGAAATTCACGGAAACACAGCGAAATTGCTGAATTCAAATGTGAAATGCTCACAGAGACACACTCATACCGACACAATACACGACATCACAACGCAGGGCCACACAACACGCAACAACCCAACAGTACACAAAACAACACAACAAACCTCAAAACGCTCTCTCACATACATATACACAAGGCGATACGAGACAACACAACACAACACAGCACAACACAAAACATTCCTCGAAAATCACCAGTCAACATCCCTGATCATTCAGAGTTGATAATGTCGCTAACCGCTTCCACCAATTGTGCATCATTCACATCAAAACATTCTCCTCCACCTCTCTGTATCGCTCTCACTACACCCACTCCCTCTCCCTCTTTCTCCACAGAAACACAACCAGTCGCAAATCAGTCAGAAAGCACTGCGTCAGCTGGCACTGATCAACAGTTGACTACCACGCCTCAATTCCTGTCAGAAACACCAGGTGAGTGAGTTCATTATTCACCCAACACTCGCCCTCTCCACTCCCATCAATCCACCAACTCAGCCTTCATAATCCATCCAGCAGTATGCATCAACCAACATCCACTTCACTCGGCCTATCACACAAACAAACACAACAGTCTACACACGAACAAACAAACAACGCAAAAGCAAATATCAAGCTAGCCAACTAACCAACTAATCAAACAACCAACCAAACAAACAAACAATCAACCAACTGACCAAACAACCAACTAACTAACTGACTAACAATGATAACCAATTGAAATTCACGGAAACACAGCGAAATTGCTGAATTCAAATGTGAAATGCTCACAGAGACACACTCATACCGACACAATACACGACATCACAACGCAGGGCCACACAACACGCAACAACCCAACAGTACACAAAACAACACAACAAACCTCAAAACGCTCTCTCACATACATATACACAAGGCGATACGAGACAACACAACACAACACAGCACAACACAAAACATTCCTCGAAAATCACCAGTCAACATCCCTGATCATTCAGAGTTGATAATGTCGCTAACCTCTTCCACCAATTGTGCATCATTCACATCAAAATATTCTCCTCCACCTCTCTGTATCTCTCTCACTACACCCACTCCCTCTCCCTCTTTCTCCACAGAAACACAACCAGTCGCAAATCAGTCAGAAAGCACTGCGTCAGCTGGCACTGATCAACAGTTGACTACCACGCCTCAATTCCTGTCAGAAACACCAGGTGAGTGAGTTCATTATTCACCCAACACTCGCCCTCTCCACTCCCATCAATCCACCAACTCAGCCTTCATAATCCATCCAGCAGTATGCATCAACCAACATCCACTTCACTCGGCCTATCACACAAACAAACACAACAGTCTACACACGAACAAACAAACAACGCAAAAGCAAATATCAAGCTAGCCAACTAACCAACTAATCAACCAACCAACCAAACAAACAAACAATCAACCAACTGACCAAACAACCAACTGACTAACTCACTACCAATGATAACCAATTGAAATTCACGGAAACACAGCGAAATTGCTGAATTCAAATGTAAAATGCTCACAGAGACACACTCATACCGACACAATACACGACATCACAACGCAGGGCCACACAACACGCAACAACCCAAGAGTACACAAAACAACACAACAAACCTCAAAACGCTCTCTCACATACATATACACGAGGCGATACGAGACAACACAACACAACACAACACAACACAAAACATTCCTCGAAAATCACCAGTCAACATCCCTGATCATTCAGAGTTGATAATGTCGCTAACCTCTTCCACCAATTGTGCATCATTCACATCAAAATATTCTCCTCCACCTCTCTGTATCTCTCTCACTACACCCACTCCCTCTCCCTCTTTCTCCACAGAAACACAACCAGTCGCAAATCAGTCAGAAAGCACTGCGTCAGCTGGCACTGATCAACAGTTGACTACCACGCCTCAATTCCTGTCAGAAACACCAGGTGAGTGAGTTCATTATTCACCCAACACTCGCCCTCTCCACTCCCATCAATCCACCAACTCAGCCTTCATAATCCATCCAGCAGTATGCATCAACCAACATCCACTTCACTCGGCCTATCACACAAACAAACACAACAGTCTACACACGAACAAACAAACAACGCAAAAACAAATATCAAGCTAGCCAACTAACCAACTAATCAACCAACCAAACAAACAAACAATCAATCAACCAACTGACCAAACAACCAACTGACTAACTCACTACCAATGATAACCAATTGAAATTCACGGAAACACAGCGAAATTGCTGAATTCAAATGTAAAATGCTCACAGAGACACACTCATACCGACACAATACACGACATCACAACGCAGGGCCACACAACACGCAACAACCCAAGAGTACACAAAACAACACAACAAACCTAAAAACGCTCTCTCACATACATATACACGAGGCGATACGAGACAACACAACACACACAACACAACACAACACAAAACATTCCTCGAAAATCACCAGTCAACATCCCTGATCATTCAGAGTTGATAATGTCGCTAACCTCTTCCACCAATTGTGCATCATTCACATCAAAATATTCTCCTCCACCTCTCTGTATCTCTCTCACTACACCCACTCCCTCTCCCTCTTTCTCCACAGAAACACAACCAGTCGCAAATCAGTCAGAAAGCACTGCGTCAGCTGGCACTCATCAACAGTTGACTACCACGCCTCAATTCCTGTCAGAAACACCAGGTGAGTGAGTTCATTATTCACCCAACACTCGCCCTCTCCACTCCCATCAATCCACCAACTCAGCCTTCATAATCCATCCAGCAGTATGCATCAACCAACATCCACTTCACTCGGCCTATCACACAAACAAACACAACAGTCTACACACGAACAAACAAACAACGCAAAAACAAATATCAAGCTAGCCAACTAACCAACTAATCAACCAACCAAACAAACAAACAATCAATCAACCAACTGACCAAACAACCAACTGACTAACTCACTACCAATGATAACCAATTGAAATTCACGGAAACACAGCGAAATTGCTGAATTCAAATGTAAAATGCTCACAGAGACACACTCATACCGACACAATACACGACATCACAACGCAGGGCCACACAACACGCAACAACCCAAGAGTACACAAAACAACACAACAAACCTAAAAACGCTCTCTCACATACATATACACGAGGCGATACGAGACAACACAACACACACAACACAACACAACACAAAACATTCCTCGAAAATCACCAGTCAACATCCCTGATCATTCAGAGTTGATAATGTCGCTAACCTCTTCCACCAATTGTGCATCATTCACATCAAAATATTCTCCTCCACCTCTCTGTATCTCTCTCACTACACCCACTCCCTCTCCCTCTTTCTCCACAGAAACACAACCAGTCGCAAATCAGTCAGAAAGCACTGCGTCAGCTGGCACTCATCAACAGTTGACTACCACGCCTCAATTCCTGTCAGAAACACCAGGTGAGTGAGTTCATTATTCACCCAACACTCGCCCTCTCCACTCCCATCAATCCACCAACTCAGCCTTCATAATCCATCCAGCAGTATGCATCAACCAACATCCACTTCACTCGGCCTATCACACAAACAAACACAACAGTCTACACACGAACAAACAAACAACGCAAAAACAAATATCAAGCTAGCCAACTAACCAACTAATCAACCAACCAAACAAACAAACAATCAATCAACCAACTGACCAAACAACCAACTGACTAACTCACTACCAATGATAACCAATTGAAATTCACGGAAACACAGCGAAATTGCTGAATTCAAATGTAAAATGCTCACAGAGACACACTCATACCGACACAATACACGACATCACAACGCAGGGCCACACAACACGCAACAACCCAAGAGTACACAAAACAACACAACAAACCTAAAAACGCTCTCTCACATACATATACACGAGGCGATACGAGACAACACAACACACACAACACAACACAACACAAAACATTCCTCGAAAATCACCAGTCAACATCCCTGATCATTCAGAGTTGATAATGTCGCTAACCTCTTCCACCAATTGTGCATCATTCACATCAAAATATTCTCCTCCACCTCTCTGTATCTCTCTCACTACACCCACTCCCTCTCCCTCTTTCTCCACAGAAACACAACCAGTCGCAAATCAGTCAGAAAGCACTGCGTCAGCTGGCACTCATCAACAGTTGACTACCACGCCTCAATTCCTGTCAGAAACACCAGGTGAGTGAGTTCATTATTCACCCAACACTCGCCCTCTCCACTCCCATCAATCCACCAACTCAGCCTTCATAATCCATCCAGCAGTATGCATCAACCAACATCCACTTCACTCGGCCTATCACACAAACAAACACAACAGTCTACACACGAACAAACAAACAACGCAAAAACAAATATCAAGCTAGCCAACTAACCAACTAATCAACCAACCAAACAAACAAACAATCAATCAACCAACTGACCAAACAACCAACTGACTAACTCACTACCAATGATAACCAATTGAAATTCACGGAAACACAGCGAAATTGCTGAATTCAAATGTAAAATGCTCACAGAGACACACTCATACCGACACAATACACGACATCACAACGCAGGGCCACACAACACGCAACAACCCAAGAGTACACAAAACAACACAACAAACCTAAAAACGCTCTCTCACATACATATACACGAGGCGATACGAGACAACACAACACCACACAACACAACACAACACAAAACATTCCTCGAAAATCACCTGTCAACATCCCTGATCATTCAGAGTTGATAATGTCGCTAACCTCTTCCACCAATTGTGCATCATTCACATCAAAATATTCTCCTCCACCTCTCTGTATCTCTCTCACTACACCCACTCCCTCTCCCTCTTTCTCCACAGAAACACAACCAGTCGCAAATCAGTCAGAAAGCACTGCGTCAGCTGGCACTGATCAACAGTTGACTACCACGCCTCAATTCCTGTCAGAAACACCAGGTGAGTGAGTTCATTATTCACCCAACACTCGCCCTCTCCACTCCCATCAATCCACCAACTCAGCCTTCATAATCCATCCAGCAGTATGCATCAACCAACATCCACTTCACTCGGCCTATCACACAAACAAACACAACAGTCTACACACGAACAAACAAACAACGCAAAAACAAATATCAAGCTAGCCAACTAACCAACTAATCAACCAACCAAACAAACAAACAATCAATCAACCAACTGACCAAACAACCAACTGACTAACTCACTACCAATGATAACCAATTGAAATTCACGGAAACACAGCGAAATTGCTGAATTCAAATGTAAAATGCTCACAGAGACACACTCATACCGACACAATACACGACATCACAACGCAGGGCCACACAACACGCAACAACCCAAGAGTACACAAAACAACACAACAAACCTAAAAACGCTCTCTCACATACATATACACGAGGCGATACGAGACAACACAACACCACAACACAACACAACACAAAACATTCCTCGAAAATCACCAGTCAACATCCCTGATCATTCAGAGTTGATAATGTCGCTAACCTCTTCCACCAATTGTGCATCATTCACATCAAAATATTCTCCTCCACCTCTCTGTATCTCTCTCACTACACCCACTCCCTCTCCCTCTTTCTCCACAGAAACACAACCAGTCGCAAATCAGTCAGAAAGCACTGCGTCAGCTGGCACTGATCAACAGTTGACTACCACGCCTCAATTCCTGTCAGAAACACCAGGTGAGTGAGTTCATTATTCACCCAACACTCGCCCTCTCCACTCCCATCAATCCACCAACTCAGCCTTCATAATCCATCCAGCAGTATGCATCAACCAACATCCACTTCACTCGGCCTATCACACAAACAAACACAACAGTCTACACACGAACAAACAAACAACGCAAAAACAAATATCAAGCTAGCCAACTAACCAACTAATCAACCAACCAAACAAACAAACAATCAATCAACCAACTGACCAAACAACCAACTGACTAACTCACTACCAATGATAACCAATTGAAATTCACGGAAACACAGCGAAATTGCTGAATTCAAATGTAAAATGCTCACAGAGACACACTCATACCGACACAATACACGACATCACAACGCAGGGCCACACAACACGCAACAACCCAAGAGTACACAAAACAACACAACAAACCTAAAAACGCTCTCTCACATACATATACACGAGGCGATACGAGACAACACAACACAACACAACACAACACAAAACATTCCTCGAAAATCACCAGTCAACATCCCTGATCATTCAGAGTTGATAATGTCGCTAACCTCTTCCACCAATTGTGCATCATTCACATCAAAATATTCTCCTCCACCTCTCTGTATCTCTCTCACTACACCCACTCCCTCTCCCTCTTTCTCCACAGAAACACAACCAGTCGCAAATCAGTCAGAAAGCACTGCGTCAGCTGGCACTGATCAACAGTTGACTACCACGCCTCAATTCCTGTCAGAATCACCAGGTGAATATCGGTATATAATGACATGTACATATATATTTATATATGTATATACTGCCAAATTAATTTGCTAATTGATAGTGAGTTATATAGCCTAATGTATTCATAGACATATATTAATATATGTACTTAAATTGTTAGATATACAGATCTGTGTATCGATCCATCGTGAACTGAATTGCAGTGTGTCATTTGTTAATCGACTTTTAGATCTCGTGTAGATTTTCTTCGTTGTTGACGATAATGAAGTTGTCGTTGACGCATCTGCCTGAAGAAAATGATCAGTACCTTGGAAGTCTATAATAGTTACGTCGACGACACCTTCATTATCGTCAAAAACGAAGAAAATCTAGACGACATCTTGAAGTCGTTTAACAACTGCCACCCTGCAGTTCAGTTCACGATGGAGAAAGTGTCCAACTCCACAATATCTTTTCTTGACGTCCAACTGACGAGAAGAGAACAGGATGGAACACATAAAATATCTATCCACAGAAAATCGACGTGGAACGGACAGCTTACTAACTTTCACTGTTTGTTACTACTATACACGAAACGAAACCTAATCCGTTCACTCAGCTACAGAGTTCGCACAATTTGCACCCTGGACACCATAGAAGATAAACTGAACAATCTCAAGAGAATCGTCGTCGAGAGTTGCTATCCAGAAAGATTTATTGCAAAATCTATGAATCCTAGACCAGAAAATCCGCCCATATTTTATGAACCTTCAATTCAATGGAGATTTATCTGCGGAAACACTAAAAAATCGACTGTCGCGCTCACTTAAGGTGACCTTCTTCGCAGCTGAACTACGACTAACCTTCTCCACAAAACCTATGATTCATGTGAACGTGAAGGATAAGCTACCGCTGCTGGCCTCATCAATGTGCATTTATCAATTCACCTGCTCGTGTGGAGCCAGGTATGTCGGCCGTACCCAACGCTCGCTTTCCAAACGTATCACCGAGCACTTACCAACATGGTTTTACAAAGGAGAAAATCGATGCCCCCGCAGTTCCATCTTAGAACATCTGATAGTATCCGGACACCAAGCTACACCGCAAACAAACTTCAAAGTCGTCTACAGAGTAAGAAGTAGTCTCCCTAAAGGTGTACGAATCAGACTTCTTCAAACTGCAGAAGGAATGGCAATTCAAATGCTAAGTCCTGAACTCTGCATACAGAAGAAGTTCGTTCAATCACTACACTTGCAATGGACGTAATCTATCTTATTAGCCGACATGTAAATTCCACCTAATCTTTTCTTCTGTCTCTTCATTAGTATTATTTTGTCTTCTCAATTGTAACATTTTACATTTTCAACTTTCTTGTTCTCTACCCCCACCCGATTCAATTTCTACACCTCACTACCACTGTTACTGACTTGAACTCGCTCAGGTTCTAGTCATTCATGTTACGTCATCCAACTTATTCACTTAATTTCGCTTCTAGTTAATCTCTACCTGTAATTACCTCTGTTGCTATCCTGACCTATAACATTTTAGCCAATTATATTACGTCATCTAGCTTTTCAACTCAATCTTACTTTAGTTGCCGTCCGATTAACTTTGTATCTATACTACATCATTCTTGTATTAACTAATCAATTATCTTAACTTGACAAACCTAATGTACACACACACATAAATATTTATATATAAATGCGATTGTACAGCTATGTGAATGAATTCGCCGAAAAGAGTCTCTTCGCTGAATGTCTTCTCTTTTCAATATGACTCAATGTGGATTTTCAATCTATAAATTGATAAATAGATCCACATTTAGTTAGACGAATAGATAAAAAAGAGATATACAGATAGATGTATAATTAGAGATAGATAGACAGAGAGATTGAAAGATGGTGCGATAAAAAGATAAATGGATAGATAGATAGATAGATAGATAGATGGAGAGAAAGATATTTAGACAGGTAAGTAGATAGATAGGCAGGTAGATAGATGGAGAGATAGGCAGATAGATACAGATGTACTTTGGAGATGGTTATGCTTGTAGTTAGTTACTCGTAAATGCTCAGGTTTGTACTTATATAGGTAGACAGATGCATTAATATTGGCTTCATATATATATTGGAGATAAACAGATACATACTACTTTAGCAATTCACTCGGACACATTCGACTAGGTGAACGGTAGTCGAATGTAATGGGAATGAAATTAGTCGTAGAGTAGAGCGGTGCAATTCAAAAAGCGCTGATATCTAATAAGAATTCCTTTGAATTTGATGATAGAACATAGGTGTAAATAGGAGTTTATCAATTATGTCCTTGTATATTGCATTCAGAGGACAGCGACGAAGGCGAAAATGGAGGTGAGTGTCTGGTGTTTTGTTGATTCACAGCATTCTTCCCAGCGTTGTTAAGATGTCATTTTCACCACGCTCGGGTATCACTCATTCACTCACTCACTCTCCCAATTCATCGCTCACTGAGAGGCACTCCGATTCACTCACTGACAATGTCTAACGTTGATGATTTCATCGATTGATTCATTTCATCTATATGCAGTAAAGTTGTTTGTGTTTCCTGTGAGTGAGTGAGTGATTGACTGGTCCAGTATATTGTAAATGTTCATGAAGTTACATCCGAAATTCCGCCTTCCGACTACACGCGATTCACAACACACGCATACACACCTCTACACGCTGCAATTCACATTACTCAACCAAGTCGATTTCATCTTTTCACAAAGGCAATCGCTATTGAACTCTGTCTCCACAACAAGATTTCCTCGCAACTGTTTCACCTGCATCAACCTATTAGCCAGATGGGAAGCAAATGTGATGATCGTTTTACATCGCCTTGTAGGTATTTGTGTGAGAGTTGAAATCAGGCTTACTCGTCATTGCTCTCCTCATCTTCATACAATCGTGCTTATCAATGATCGTGTGTTGCATGTGAGTCAGTAGAGATCCTGTGGAAGACATGCGAAATCAGTCGACGAATAACTCCGTGGAAAGAGAGAGAGCTGTATGGATGGATTTATGGAAAGATAGGCGTAAAACTGAGAGATGCATAGCTAGACCGAGAGATCCATAGTTACGTGGATAGATGGACAGAATAATAATCGGTTAGATATATGGATAAATGAGCAGACAGTTGGATGCACAGGTGGTCAAGCAGATATTTAAATGGATAGCCAGTTAGTTACGTCGAAACATGGAGAGATAGACAGATAGATAATTAGACAGATAGACAGATAGATAGATAGATAGACTGATAGACAGGTGAAGAGATAGATAGATAGTTAGACAGATTGATAACAAGATAAAAAAGATAGATAGATAGATAAGAAGATAGATAGCTAGATAGGTAGATAGATGCAATGGCTTGTGTGTTGGTAGATAGTTGGTTGTAAAATGTACAGGTTCGCTTTTACGTCGGTAGTCAGATGCATCAATATTTGCTCGATGTGTATAGATGAATGCATCTGCAGATATGCAGACGGATAATTCTTTAGCCATACACACGAATTCATTCGACTGAGTTAACTGTAATCCAGAGTAATGGTAATGAATTTATTCGCAGTGTTGACCTGTGAATTTCAATGAACGCTGAAATGAAGTATGATTTCATTTGTATTTGATGAAAGAACTTCCTCGTGAATGCGGGTTTAGCAATTGTGTCTTTGTATATTAATTTCAGAGGACAGCGACGAAGGCGAAAATGGAGGTGAGTGTCTGGTGTTTTGTTGATTCACAGCATTCTTCCCAGCGTTGTTAAGATGTCATTTTCACCACGCTCGGGTATCACTCATTCACTCACTCACTCTCCCAATTCATCGCTCACTGAGAGGCACTCCGATTCACTCACTGACAATGTCTAACGTTGATGATTTCATCGATTGATTCATTTCATCTATATGCAGTAAAGTTGTTTGTGTTTCCTGTGAGTGAGTGAGTGATTGACTGGTCCAGTATATTGTAAATGTTCATGAAGTTACATCCGAAATTCCGCCTTCCGACTACACGCGATTCACAACACACGCATACACACCTCTACACGCTGCAATTCACATTACTCAACCAAGTCGATTTCATCTTTTCACAAAGGCAATCGCTATTGAACTCTGTCTCCACAACAAGATTTCCTCGCAACTGTTTCACCTGCATCAACCTATTAGCCAGATGGGAAGCAAATGTGATGATCGTTTTACATCGCCTTGTAGGTATTTGTGTGAGAGTTGAAATCAGGCTTACTCGTCATTGCTCTCCTCATCTTCATACAATCGTGCTTATCAATGATCGTGTGTTGCATGTGAGTCAGTAGAGATCCTGTGGAAGACATGCGAAATCAGTCGACGAATAACTCCGTGGAAAGAGAGAGAGCTGTATGGATGGATTTATGGAAAGATAGGCGTAAAACTGAGAGATGCATAGCTAGACCGAGAGATCCATAGTTACGTGGATAGATGGACAGAATAATAATCGGTTAGATATATGGATAAATGAGCAGACAGTTGGATGCACAGGTGGTCAAGCAGATATTTAAATGGATAGCCAGTTAGTTACGTCGAAACATGGAGAGATAGACAGATAGATAATTAGACAGATAGACAGATAGATAGATAGATAGACTGATAGACAGGTGAAGAGATAGATAGATAGTTAGACAGATTGATAACAAGATAAAAAAGATAGATAGATAGATAAGAAGATAGATAGCTAGATAGGTAGATAGATGCAATGGCTTGTGTGTTGGTAGATAGTTGGTTGTAAAATGTACAGGTTCGCTTTTACGTCGGTAGTCAGATGCATCAATATTTGCTCGATGTGTATAGATGAATGCATCTGCAGATATGCAGACGGATAATTCTTTAGCCATACACACGAATTCATTCGACTGAGTTAACTGTAATCCAGAGTAATGGTAATGAATTTATTCGCAGTGTTGACCTGTGAATTTCAATGAACGCTGAAATGAAGTATGATTTCATTTGTATTTGATGAAAGAACTTCCTCGTGAATGCGGGTTTAGCAATTGTGTCTTTGTATATTAATTTCAGAGGACAGCGACGAAGGCGAAAATGGAGGTGAGTGTCTGGTGTTTTGTTGATTCACAGCATTCTTCCCAGCGTTGTTAAGATGTCATTTTCACCACGCTCGGGTATCACTCATTCACTCACTCACTCTCCCAATTCATCGCTCACTGAGAGGCACTCCGATTCACTCACTGACAATGTCTAACGTTGATGATTTCATCGATTGATTCATTTCATCTATATGCAGTAAAGTTGTTTGTGTTTCCTGTGAGTGAGTGAGTGATTGACTGGTCCAGTATATTGTAAATGTTCATGAAGTTACATCCGAAATTCCGCCTTCCGACTACACGCGATTCACAACACACGCATACACACCTCTACACGCTGCAATTCACATTACTCAACCAAGTCGATTTCATCTTTTCACAAAGGCAATCGCTATTGAACTCTGTCTCCACAACAAGATTTCCTCGCAACTGTTTCACCTGCATCAACCTATTAGCCAGATGGGAAGCAAATGTGATGATCGTTTTACATCGCCTTGTAGGTATTTGTGTGAGAGTTGAAATCAGGCTTACTCGTCATTGCTCTCCTCATCTTCATACAATCGTGCTTATCAATGATCGTGTGTTGCATGTGAGTCAGTAGAGATCCTGTGGAAGACATGCGAAATCAGTCGACGAATAACTCCGTGGAAAGAGAGAGAGCTGTATGGATGGATTTATGGAAAGATAGGCGTAAAACTGAGAGATGCATAGCTAGACCGAGAGATCCATAGTTACGTGGATAGATGGACAGAATAATAATCGGTTAGATATATGGATAAATGAGCAGACAGTTGGATGCACAGGTGGTCAAGCAGATATTTAAATGGATAGCCAGTTAGTTACGTCGAAACATGGAGAGATAGACAGATAGATAATTAGACAGATAGACAGATAGATAGATAGATAGACTGATAGACAGGTGAAGAGATAGATAGATAGTTAGACAGATTGATAACAAGATAAAAAAGATAGATAGATAGATAAGAAGATAGATAGCTAGATAGGTAGATAGATGCAATGGCTTGTGTGTTGGTAGATAGTTGGTTGTAAAATGTACAGGTTCGCTTTTACGTCGGTAGTCAGATGCATCAATATTTGCTCGATGTGTATAGATGAATGCATCTGCAGATATGCAGACGGATAATTCTTTAGCCATACACACGAATTCATTCGACTGAGTTAACTGTAATCCAGAGTAATGGTAATGAATTTATTCGCAGTGTTGACCTGTGAATTTCAATGAACGCTGAAATGAAGTATGATTTCATTTGTATTTGATGAAAGAACTTCCTCGTGAATGCGGGTTTAGCAATTGTGTCTTTGTATATTAATTTCAGAGGACAGCGACGAAGGCGAAAATGGAGGTGAGTGTCTGGTGTTTTGTTGATTCACAGCATTCTTCCCAGCGTTGTTAAGATGTCATTTTCACCACGCTCGGGTATCACTCATTCACTCACTCACTCTCCCAATTCATCGCTCACTGAGAGGCACTCCGATTCACTCACTGACAATGTCTAACGTTGATGATTTCATCGATTGATTCATTTCATCTATATGCAGTAAAGTTGTTTGTGTTTCCTGTGAGTGAGTGAGTGATTGACTGGTCCAGTATATTGTAAATGTTCATGAAGTTACATCCGAAATTCCGCCTTCCGACTACACGCGATTCACAACACACGCATACACACCTCTACACGCTGCAATTCACATTACTCAACCAAGTCGATTTCATCTTTTCACAAAGGCAATCGCTATTGAACTCTGTCTCCACAACAAGATTTCCTCGCAACTGTTTCACCTGCATCAACCTATTAGCCAGATGGGAAGCAAATGTGATGATCGTTTTACATCGCCTTGTAGGTATTTGTGTGAGAGTTGAAATCAGGCTTACTCGTCATTGCTCTCCTCATCTTCATACAATCGTGCTTATCAATGATCGTGTGTTGCATGTGAGTCAGTAGAGATCCTGTGGAAGACATGCGAAATCAGTCGACGAATAACTCCGTGGAAAGAGAGAGAGCTGTATGGATGGATTTATGGAAAGATAGGCGTAAAACTGAGAGATGCATAGCTAGACCGAGAGATCCATAGTTACGTGGATAGATGGACAGAATAATAATCGGTTAGATATATGGATAAATGAGCAGACAGTTGGATGCACAGGTGGTCAAGCAGATATTTAAATGGATAGCCAGTTAGTTACGTCGAAACATGGAGAGATAGACAGATAGATAATTAGACAGATAGACAGATAGATAGATAGATAGACTGATAGACAGGTGAAGAGATAGATAGATAGTTAGACAGATTGATAACAAGATAAAAAAGATAGATAGATAGATAAGAAGATAGATAGCTAGATAGGTAGATAGATGCAATGGCTTGTGTGTTGGTAGATAGTTGGTTGTAAAATGTACAGGTTCGCTTTTACGTCGGTAGTCAGATGCATCAATATTTGCTCGATGTGTATAGATGAATGCATCTGCAGATATGCAGACGGATAATTCTTTAGCCATACACACGAATTCATTCGACTGAGTTAACTGTAATCCAGAGTAATGGTAATGAATTTATTCGCAGTGTTGACCTGTGAATTTCAATGAACGCTGAAATGAAGTATGATTTCATTTGTATTTGATGAAAGAACTTCCTCGTGAATGCGGGTTTAGCAATTGTGTCTTTGTATATTAATTTCAGAGGACAGCGACGAAGGCGAAAATGGAGGTGAGTGTCTGGTGTTTTGTTGATTCACAGCATTCTTCCCAGCGTTGTTAAGATGTCATTTTCACCACGCTCGGGTATCACTCATTCACTCACTCACTCTCCCAATTCATCGCTCACTGAGAGGCACTCCGATTCACTCACTGACAATGTCTAACGTTGATGATTTCATCGATTGATTCATTTCATCTATATGCAGTAAAGTTGTTTGTGTTTCCTGTGAGTGAGTGAGTGATTGACTGGTCCAGTATATTGTAAATGTTCATGAAGTTACATCCGAAATTCCGCCTTCCGACTACACGCGATTCACAACACACGCATACACACCTCTACACGCTGCAATTCACATTACTCAACCAAGTCGATTTCATCTTTTCACAAAGGCAATCGCTATTGAACTCTGTCTCCACAACAAGATTTCCTCGCAACTGTTTCACCTGCATCAACCTATTAGCCAGATGGGAAGCAAATGTGATGATCGTTTTACATCGCCTTGTAGGTATTTGTGTGAGAGTTGAAATCAGGCTTACTCGTCATTGCTCTCCTCATCTTCATACAATCGTGCTTATCAATGATCGTGTGTTGCATGTGAGTCAGTAGAGATCCTGTGGAAGACATGCGAAATCAGTCGACGAATAACTCCGTGGAAAGAGAGAGAGCTGTATGGATGGATTTATGGAAAGATAGGCGTAAAACTGAGAGATGCATAGCTAGACCGAGAGATCCATAGTTACGTGGATAGATGGACAGAATAATAATCGGTTAGATATATGGATAAATGAGCAGACAGTTGGATGCACAGGTGGTCAAGCAGATATTTAAATGGATAGCCAGTTAGTTACGTCGAAACATGGAGAGATAGACAGATAGATAATTAGACAGATAGACAGATAGATAGATAGATAGACTGATAGACAGGTGAAGAGATAGATAGATAGTTAGACAGATTGATAACAAGATAAAAAAGATAGATAGATAGATAAGAAGATAGATAGCTAGATAGGTAGATAGATGCAATGGCTTGTGTGTTGGTAGATAGTTGGTTGTAAAATGTACAGGTTCGCTTTTACGTCGGTAGTCAGATGCATCAATATTTGCTCGATGTGTATAGATGAATGCATCTGCAGATATGCAGACGGATAATTCTTTAGCCATACACACGAATTCATTCGACTGAGTTAACTGTAATCCAGAGTAATGGTAATGAATTTATTCGCAGTGTTGACCTGTGAATTTCAATGAACGCTGAAATGAAGTATGATTTCATTTGTATTTGATGAAAGAACTTCCTCGTGAATGCGGGTTTAGCAATTGTGTCTTTGTATATTAATTTCAGAGGACAGCGACGAAGGCGAAAATGGAGGTGAGTGTCTGGTGTTTTGTTGATTCACAGCATTCTTCCCAGCGTTGTTAAGATGTCATTTTCACCACGCTCGGGTATCACTCATTCACTCACTCACTCTCCCAATTCATCGCTCACTGAGAGGCACTCCGATTCACTCACTGACAATGTCTAACGTTGATGATTTCATCGATTGATTCATTTCATCTATATGCAGTAAAGTTGTTTGTGTTTCCTGTGAGTGAGTGAGTGATTGACTGGTCCAGTATATTGTAAATGTTCATGAAGTTACATCCGAAATTCCGCCTTCCGACTACACGCGATTCACAACACACGCATACACACCTCTACACGCTGCAATTCACATTACTCAACCAAGTCGATTTCATCTTTTCACAAAGGCAATCGCTATTGAACTCTGTCTCCACAACAAGATTTCCTCGCAACTGTTTCACCTGCATCAACCTATTAGCCAGATGGGAAGCAAATGTGATGATCGTTTTACATCGCCTTGTAGGTATTTGTGTGAGAGTTGAAATCAGGCTTACTCGTCATTGCTCTCCTCATCTTCATACAATCGTGCTTATCAATGATCGTGTGTTGCATGTGAGTCAGTAGAGATCCTGTGGAAGACATGCGAAATCAGTCGACGAATAACTCCGTGGAAAGAGAGAGAGCTGTATGGATGGATTTATGGAAAGATAGGCGTAAAACTGAGAGATGCATAGCTAGACCGAGAGATCCATAGTTACGTGGATAGATGGACAGAATAATAATCGGTTAGATATATGGATAAATGAGCAGACAGTTGGATGCACAGGTGGTCAAGCAGATATTTAAATGGATAGCCAGTTAGTTACGTCGAAACATGGAGAGATAGACAGATAGATAATTAGACAGATAGACAGATAGATAGATAGATAGACTGATAGACAGGTGAAGAGATAGATAGATAGTTAGACAGATTGATAACAAGATAAAAAAGATAGATAGATAGATAAGAAGATAGATAGCTAGATAGGTAGATAGATGCAATGGCTTGTGTGTTGGTAGATAGTTGGTTGTAAAATGTACAGGTTCGCTTTTACGTCGGTAGTCAGATGCATCAATATTTGCTCGATGTGTATAGATGAATGCATCTGCAGATATGCAGACGGATAATTCTTTAGCCATACACACGAATTCATTCGACTGAGTTAACTGTAATCCAGAGTAATGGTAATGAATTTATTCGCAGTGTTGACCTGTGAATTTCAATGAACGCTGAAATGAAGTATGATTTCATTTGTATTTGATGAAAGAACTTCCTCGTGAATGCGGGTTTAGCAATTGTGTCTTTGTATATTAATTTCAGAGGACAGCGACGAAGGCGAAAATGGAGGTGAGTGTCTGGTGTTTTGTTGATTCACAGCATTCTTCCCAGCGTTGTTAAGATGTCATTTTCACCACGCTCGGGTATCACTCATTCACTCACTCACTCTCCCAATTCATCGCTCACTGAGAGGCACTCCGATTCACTCACTGACAATGTCTAACGTTGATGATTTCATCGATTGATTCATTTCATCTATATGCAGTAAAGTTGTTTGTGTTTCCTGTGAGTGAGTGAGTGATTGACTGGTCCAGTATATTGTAAATGTTCATGAAGTTACATCCGAAATTCCGCCTTCCGACTACACGCGATTCACAACACACGCATACACACCTCTACACGCTGCAATTCACATTACTCAACCAAGTCGATTTCATCTTTTCACAAAGGCAATCGCTATTGAACTCTGTCTCCACAACAAGATTTCCTCGCAACTGTTTCACCTGCATCAACCTATTAGCCAGATGGGAAGCAAATGTGATGATCGTTTTACATCGCCTTGTAGGTATTTGTGTGAGAGTTGAAATCAGGCTTACTCGTCATTGCTCTCCTCATCTTCATACAATCGTGCTTATCAATGATCGTGTGTTGCATGTGAGTCAGTAGAGATCCTGTGGAAGACATGCGAAATCAGTCGACGAATAACTCCGTGGAAAGAGAGAGAGCTGTATGGTTCGATTAATGGATAGATTGAATTTAATCTGATAGACGTATAAATAGACCGATCGATCCATATTTAGCTATATCGGGGTATTGATTTGTTGATTGTTAGATGCATGGATATATTTGCAGACAGTTAGATACATAGGTACTTATGCAGATATTCTGGTGGATATCCAGTTAAGTAACTAGCTAGCTATCTAGATTCATAGATAGATTTATCGATACAAAATTAGGTAGATAGTCTGATATGTGTTTAGATAGATAGATAGATATTTAGATGGATGGATGGATGTTAAAATGCATGGGTGCATAAATACGTGGTTACTGGGATATATCGAGAGATATTTTTATAGTTGAATAGATATATAGCTTAATTTATTGGAAGATAAACAGACAGATAAATGAATAGCAATTCAAGCGGATTGCTTCGACTGTGTGAACTGCAGTCGAGAGTAATGGGAGTGAAATTAATCGTAGTGTAGATGAGTGCATTTCTATGAACGTTGATATGCAGTATGATTTCATTTGTATTTTCTGAAAGAACTTCCTCGCGAATCCAAGGTTATCTAATATATCTTCTTTTGATTTCAGACGACACAGTCAAAAACGATAGTGGAAGTGAGTCCCCGGTGCTCAGTTGATTAACAGCCTTCGACACTGCCTTATTGAGATTTTATCTTCATCACGCTCAGGCATCATTCATTCACTCACTAACTCACTCAGTGAGATGCACTCCGATTCACTCACTGACAATGTCTAACGTTGATGATTTCATCGATTGATTCATTTCATCTATATGCAGTAAAGTTGTTTGTGTTTCCTGTGAGTGAGTGAGTGATTGACTGGTCCAGTATATTGTAAATGTTCATGAAGTTACATCCGAAATTCCGCCTTCCGACTACACGCGATCCACAACACACGCATACACACCTCTACACGCTGCAATCACATTACTCAACCAAGTCGATTTCATCTTTTCACAAAGGCAATCGCTATTGAACTCTGTCTCCTCAACTAGATTTCATCACATCCGTTTTAGTTCAAAAGCCTATTTCTATCAATCTGTTTTTATTTCGTTTTATTTATATTTGTTGATTTTTTGTCTTTTATTCCTTCTATTTTGCTTTAATCACTGTTTACTTTCTTCTGTTTTGAAATTTTTTGTTTCCTTTTCTGTTGATTTATTCTCATTTCCCCCCCCCCAATTACCCATCCTACTTGACCTGTTTTAATCTTTTGTAAAACTTCTCTTCCTTTTATCATATTCTTAGCGAATCTTTTTAGATTTTTCAACTTTTGCCTAGTTGTCACTGAGAATTTTTTATTATTTTTACTATTTTACATTCAGCGCTCCCTGATTTTTTGTATATTTTTGAAGAAATATTTTCTTTTTCACAATGTTTTAAGTAATGGTACTACGCTTGTTGACGGGAGATGTGACAACAGTCTGTTTGGATTTCTGTTGATTCTTTTCAATTTGAATGCTTTTTGTATCACTTCACTCATGGCCTTTACATCTAAAGCGCTGTATACTTCGTTAAGTAATGTATTCCTACGTTACCACGATTGTCAACTTAAAGTATGCTTGAAAGCATTTTGCGAATCGAGGACACTTGCGATTGGTTAAGACAATAATAATAGGAGAAAAATAGCCGCGTTTTTTTGGGTGGACTTTCAGTCAGTCCAGTGATTCATGCGAAGCAATACATTTGATGATCAGCATTTGTGCTGGTCCTTGTAAATTTTCCTCTTCATACTAACTTGTTGTTTTTCAGTCAGTGCAGCTTTCAGTTGTTTGTGATTGGTGTGCGTTTTCTTAACAGAAACCACTTGAATCTCATTTCTCTTCCATTTTATTTCAAGGTGTTGCTGAAAAGCCTTTCTATAAATGTAAGCGTTTACTACAGTTTGTTACGGTGATGTCCTCTCCCATACAATAGGCTTTTTATTGTTAGACTATTATTAGCTGTTAGAGATGGTTTTGTTGATTATCTCTTCTCTGCTTTACAAAAGGTATGTTCCATCCTCACTGGTGTAGTGGATTGTCAACTTCATTTCTCCTTATTGGATTTTCAATCTGCTGCCGATTTTTCAGCAAGGTTTCTTCTGTCACGTATTTTTCTTTTCGATTACAGTGACCTGACACAACACTTTGTGATGGCTGCCTCACCTTTTACTTGCGAGTGTAATGTACCTTAGCTTACAAATAGCCCGTGGAGTTTCTGCATTTATGTGAACACTCGTTGTAGAGACATTCTTATGTATACAACTGACTTTCCATTGTTAGTATGAAGACTCGATTTCCGTCGGCCTAGAGGATACTTTGTTAATATTGTAGCCCACTGAAAATCATTTCCTCCGGACATCATCTTTCCACTGTAGAAGAATCAATACCACCATGATTATTTTCAGAGGTGTAGGCATCTCCTGACGAAATTGACTTAGGTAGATCAGTTTAACTTCAAGGCAGTAAAATGCATAGTGAGATGAGTGTAACTTCTGATTAAGGAGATGTTTGCTTTTAGTTTGTGGACTTCAGAAATAGTTCAATCCTCCAATTATCTGATTTTCATGTATTGGTTTTTCTGGGGATTTTGTTTGATTTGTTAGACGATTTCATCATGAGCTAACATCAGCTAGAGAACCATTGGAAAACCTGGGTGTGTTGGACAGTTGTTCTATCCATTTTTGAGACTTTTCATCAGTATGGACCCACCGACAGAGTTCTAACCCAGCACCTTCCGGTTACAAGGCTGGCGAGCTCGTAGAAGATGAAGCCACTGGACCTCGTTCTAATGGCCCATGAATTCTAACTTTTGCCATCTGTGTCACCACAACGTGTGCGTCGGTGGCACAGTTGATAGGACTCCCACCGACCATGCACATGGTTGTGGGTTCAACGCACACCTGATATCTATGGTCGGCCTGCAAAATGTAGGCTACCGATATCAAATGCTGTGCCAAAATACTGTGGAATCAAGCTGTAATAAAAAAATGTCTGCTTCGATGAGTTATTGCCTCATTTTCAACCTGCTGTAACCTACTGGTCACAGCTTTCCACTAGAACCACAGGTAACTGCCTGAATAGTGTAGTTAACTCACCAATTTTCTGATTTCTTATATCACGTCTTCAGCAAGAAGCAATCGTTCCTCATCCTAATTCATCATACCAAAGGATATAATTTTTGTGTGAATGTTTGACTTGGTAAATTATTTAGAGTTAATTATATAGCACGAGGGAAATCTTTTTCTTTATTTTAGATGATAAGCAATTCTCATTAATGAAATACGCAGATTCATACCGTGATGTTCTGAGTTATAAATGTATGTTTTTTTTTCACCAAAAATTATTTTATGGTTGTCTCTTCCCCTTAGACTCTTCTTTGACACTCCTCAGTGTTCACTTCCTCTTACTACTCCTAACGCTTGCCATGATTTGTAGATGGTTAATCAGTAAATCCAGTCACTGTAGATATTGAGTAGCTATTAAAATCTCTTTTGCAAATGCACGTTTCCGTAGAAATTCGAGGATATATATTTCTCACATCAGAAGATGCATGTAATGTCACCTGAATGTAACAACTTGCAAATAATTATTGTGAAGTAGAGCGGGAAAATGGTAACTTTACGCAAGAGGTAGTGTCTCATCTATTTCAGGAAGCTTGGTAATCCTTAGGAGAACAATTTGTATACAGACGGTCGACAGCTGTCGACATTAATTCTGTCAGAACCTTTAGTCGACAATTAAATAATCCACATACTTCACACATATTTCCACCCGTTTGTATGTTTTAGTTCTCATGGCTGAAATTCAAACGTACGAAAATCCTCAGAATGGAGAAGAAACAATAAGACGTGGTGAGTAATTTTATCAAGATCTCTACATGGCCGCATGTAAATATAAGCCATAAATATATGGTGAGGCCTTTTTTCAATCAGTAGGTTTTGTTATTTCATGCAATTTGTAGCATTACTTATTCTTATGAATTGAAAATGAACACTTGTGGTCCTTTTGAGGATGAATAAGTATCTCGTTTGTTTGCAATCAAGTGACAAATATGAAATTTACCTCCTGGTCTATGCATGATAACATCTATGGTACCAGAACAACTTTGACTGATTCTAATGGTTGAAATAATGCCAGTCTAGTGTGTTGCACGAAACATTTTTCATCAAAAGAGACCTATTCACCTTCATACCTTTGCTGCTGAGTGAAATGTCATCCCTGTCTGGTGATTTGAAGAACATCACTGAAATCAATGAACTCACTTGTGGGTGCAGTGGAAGATTCTTTGTTTGAACTGAATAATGGTGGGAGCTATTTAGGCTGGAAAAGTAGTCTGGGGTTCAGTGTTGTCTTCTGCTCTCTTAGCCACTCTCAGCCTCTTTTTCAGATAACTATTATTGTTACCCTCCAGAGTTTCGACTTGAAAATAATACCTCAACTGCACATCTCCATACTATCTTTCTCTCTACAGTCCTTTGTCGCTGCCTCAACCACTGTCAACTTACCTCCCATTCTCACCCACATAATCTCCACAATGTCACTGTCATATCACCGATCACCTCCACATTTCCCGTTTACATTCCTCTGAACGAAGTGGCATGTGATATTGGTCAGCGGTCTCCTCAACGCTTATACAATCCACATTCATTTCGATTTACATTTATTTGAGCGGTGGGTTCATGATTTGTTTGTCGTAAGACTTCATAGTGCTAAAGCACTAAAGTCAAGTGTTGACAAAAGTCTGCAGCTGACTGTTCTACATCCTTTTGTAAACATGATAAGCCTGCGAATCATGTAGAAGCATTATTTTAACGTCAGCTTTGAGGATCCAGATTTTGTTCCTTATAATGAGTGGAATAAACTCGCCTACTGATTTGAAAGCAGTGAAATTCTGTCCTGTTTTTACGACCTAAGCTGACTGAGTCGTCCTCACTCTTGCCGTCCCGTGAAGTTGGAACGATGCTGTCCAGATAAGTAAGAGAAATGACTTCCCTTGCACTTCTGCTAATGCTGTTAGTTGGTTGTGCGCATGATCTCTATTATATATATGCTCACCTGAAGACGTGTCTCCACCGGTTTATTCTTCCGCCAACGTGTTTGTCTTCACCTCCATATCTTCGAGTTTATGTGATATTAGACATAAACCTTCGGCGAAGTTCAAACCTTCCTGAGTCTGTTTATTGCAGCAACGAATGACTATCCTGTTGTTGCTCAAGGACTTTTACACTATCCAGTCGACCACAACTGACGGTATCGTCAGCAATCAGCTTTACTTGGCTTTTCATCGGGCATCTCTTGACATTTGCTATCTTCAGCTAGGTGTTTGGAAAACTGCACTCCGCAGTTTTAAATGCTGTTATAGGTATTTTGAAAGCCGACGAAGTTCAGGTTGATATTTAATTTCAATCATGTGCTCTCTTCGATGATGAGGCGAAGCGTTGCAATTTGATCCATAAATGAATCACTTTCCCTGAATCAAGCTCGTTTCTCAGCAACATTCAGTCTCTTAAGGATGACACGAGAAAAGTTTTTTTCTTAGATTGATAAGAAGCATGATTCTCATCCAGTACGTGCGGAGGCTTAAGTCACCTTTCTTTGATAGTTTGATAAGGTTTCCAATCCTTCTGATCAGCATGCAACCTCCCGGCACCAGTGGCATCAGTCCGATAACGAGATTTCAGAGGAGTTCCATCTGGTTCTGCTGCCTTTACGGTATCCGACTCAGATGAGGATTATCTGTAATTGGTGTGTTCAAGTAATGAAACCTGTATCATTTTGTGTGTTTTATTGTTGCCTGAAGCCAACAACTGAGAGAGGATACAGTAGTATTTGAAGGGTCCATCATCCTCTCTTTTTTTATCCACAACATCTCGACCTACGAAGAGTTGCCTTCCGTTCTTGTTTGCTTTCATTTTCGCATTCTGATGTTGCTATTTTGAGGTGGTGTACATTACTACTTTCAGTTGTCTGTTGATTTCTTCTCCCTCGTCTTGGTCCATGTTGTATGTAAGAGCACATCATTGAAATTCGGTTCGTTTTAAGTGTTTGTTGTGATCCTGTGAGTGGCTGAACCCTAATTTGAATCAAAAGTCAAGACGAGTAAACGATGTGGGTTATTGAAATAAAATGGGACATTGAAGTGTTGCCACCATCTGCAAATGTAAACAGTTATATCCAGAAAATGTTAAAACACAACGCATAATGAATTATGGTTACGAAAGCACAGTCGAAGTAAACTCACATGCGAAAATAAACACAATTACATGTTTTATGTTGAACGCAAACGTTTAAATAAGTGAAAGGAAAATGAATAAACAAAGTAATAAAAGCATTTGTAGAACGACATTTGAGTTAATGAATCATAAGATGGATAGGCGTCGGTTTACAAGACTTCAGGTTCACTGTACTAAACCTCATCTATTCCAGCATCTACTTCTTCGGTAACTTGAACATTAACCGGCCTTTCCGTGCTTGGCATAATCCCGTGCACTGATCTCGTGTTTTTTTACTTTAAATAGAAATCCTGAGACTTGAACACTTATATCAAAGTAAATGGGCGAAGGAATTTCTCGAACGTAAGTACTGTCATGAACGCACTCGATTCCATGATGTTCGGGAGTCGAACTGTGTGTTGATTAGAGGCATGCATTTTCACTGAAGTTAAATATGCTGGATTATGAATTGAAATGAATTGCAGTGTCATTGGAGATGACCAAAGAAATTCAACTAGTCCACAAAGAAATCATCAAAACTACTATTTAATAACGTGATCTCTAGGTGTCAGTAGCACTGAAAGTTCTCTCAGTAAGCATTCTGCAAAATTTTATTGAGAAACTTCGAGTTTAGGAATGCATTTCATGTACACATTTTGCAAAGTATTCCACTACACATCTTTCCAATGCGCATAGCATTCAATAACGAATTTCAACATAAAATGTGACTATAACAGACCATATGCGGAGTGAATGCCATTGATTCACCTTTTGATATTCTTTTCAATGCTGAGACAATAAAGTCAGACAGATAAGTTATGTAACGCCTCAAACAAGTTGCCTTTGTGCACGTTTAATGTCTGAAAAACCTTAGTCCACACCACGTTTTCTTATTGTACCCTTCTTAACATGTTTCCGAGTATAAGTAAATAATTTCTCACAATTATCTACACTTTAACAGTAGTCGGTGCAAAAGATTTGAAGCTGGTGAATTTTTCTACTGGTAAGTTATTTTACTCTAAAATAATAATAAACACAGTATATATGGCACAATAATTTGGTACCTAAAGAGAAAACTACCTCGTTACTGTTTGTTGAATGAACATGAGCTGAAAATTCTTTGGTCTGACAGATTTAACCAAAGATGTTCATATTGAATAATATTTGACAAGGCTATCAAGTGAAGCCGTTGTCTTTAGGCAAAACTGATGCAGTTTAATCCATTTAATGAAGCATTGTCAAATTGCTCTTCATTGCAACCACTACTGACGCCGCATTCAATAACGAAACATTTTCCTCCATCATCCACTTCCTCTACAATCTCTTCTTCAACATTAGCTTGTTCAATTCACACATGATACAATGAAACAGCAGCATCATTGATAACATTCCGAATATAATTTATGGTCCATTGATATCTCAAGTTAATTTATAAGACTTAGAAACTTTGACTATGTAATTCTATTTTATTTTCATCAAATGTCGAATGGTTGAATAAGTTCACAATTATTCAGTCCCGTTGTGAAATTATTACTATTATTCGTTCTCCACCTTCCTGGGTGAAACATCGAGATGCTCACTCGTAATGATTTTTTGAATGGTTCAGCCTAGAACAATACCATGAGTGTCAGGAGCAGGGCCTTATCTTAACCCAGACTGATTCAGTGAACTTTCCGCTGTGAGAAATTTTTCATATGGCATAATCATATGCTTATTGAATGACATGAGTGGGGGTGTGTGGCACTTAGCAGTGTTGGTGAAGCAAGCAAGTTACTTCATGGTTGATCCTGTCGAAAGTATTCGTGAATTCGATAAGGATGCGGTAACCAGTTGACTGTCAGTCTATCCTATGTTTGAAGATGATTCACAGATGTGAAATTAAATTCATCCACGATTTGTCCTAATGAGAGAGGTGTACCTCACTGTTCTATCTAGAAATGAAGGTTTAATACGGTTCGAAATGTCATGTGCTTACAAATGAACTTAATTCACACTTGCATACTATCACAGTGAACAAATATACAATGCAGATGCTCGGCTATTTGAGGAATTAAATATGTACCAAACAATGCTTCTCTTCTCTATAGATGAATACAGGAAGGCGTTTGAAGAAGATATTGCTTTTCAGCTCAACGTTTTTGGTATGAGTGATTTTTCTGAACTAAAATTTGCAATTCCACTTAATCCTGAATTCATTGGTTCGTTATGTCAGTGATCAGTTCTGTGAAAACTGTATACAACATTTTGGACTGGTATTTTGTGTCAAGTTACCTATCCAATTTACTATGATACTTGCTTTTAAACCATATCAATCGCAATTCTCTACTAAAATATTTTTGGGTAAAATTCCTTGAGAATAAATCTGGTAACTGTTAGTACATTTGTTAAAACAGCAGATCGTTCTCTTATTCGTTCCCTATGGTTATTTATCACTAAGATCCACTGTTACCACAGATCACATTGCAGTGATGTTCAGAAGATCTCCAGGCTATCTGTCTATTGAGTGATGACAGTGGCATTTCAAGTGATGCTAATTTTCATAGTTTGTATATATACAGTCATACTGCTTCCTACTCTTCCACAGAAAACTGACCACATTCACAAGGCGTTATGCATGTCTTAGGTGAATTCACTGATTGATATTCAATATTATGATGAAATTTGTTGGATGCCTACAACTGGGTTATACTAAGATATCTAGATAGAGTACCTCTGTCGTCATGTTGGGAGAACATTTCACAGCTCAAATAATTATATTTTACGAAGCTACAGTGTATTAAATATACCTAATGAATTTTCATTTATGCCTTCAGCTCATGAGGGATTATACAATCTGGTGAAAAAGAGTATTTCAAGCAAATGGGAAAATCGAAAATATCTGGATATTGCAGAAGGTAAAATTTTTACGACTCCATTATTTAGATAGGCAGTAGGTTATTTGATTTTTTGTAAGAAAGTAAATATTCTTCTTCTGCAATTAGGCTTAGTTCGTAAAGCCACAGAAAACTTTTCATTCTTACACAAGATTCATCACAACACAACGGAAGGGCGATGTTTTCGCTTAAACATCACACTCATGAGTGTGAAATCTGAATAAGCAAGAATGCAATTTTGATGCATCACTTACTGACTGCCTTAAACTAAATCACACATAAATTGGTGACAGTGCAGGAGAAACCGACATTCTCTCAGTGTTCTTCACATTTAATTGGTTCCACTCTCTGATTCATCTTCACAATCGTGTGCATATTAAGGCATCTTCAATTTCTGCGATTTTCTCATCGGCACTGATATTCACAATTGATAGGGGATGATGAGAATATTTGTGCACTGACGCGCTGTTCAAATAACTGAGAGTAATTCAGGGAATAGACAGCAGTAAGCAAATATCATACATTCATTCACTTAGTCATATTTTGTCATTAGAATCAGTCGAAAACTGACTACTTGCGATCGATATGTGAGTGACAGTACGCATACTAGATGGCCTGATAACATTTCCTAATAAAGCTTTATACCAAGTAAGCAAGTTAACTGTGATGGTGTCATTTAAATGGACGTCAGCTGAAACCGTTTTCAAATATACTGATTGATGTTGGGTTCATCATATACCTGGAGGATTAATGACCATGTGATTTATCAATTGCAGCTTCATATTTTGCGGAGACATCAATCAATTTGAAGAGAAACGAAGGTTGGTTTTCTTTTCCTTTGAAATTCATCCTTCGTAACTTGTAAACTGGGCTAAAACATCCCTCTTTATTTTGTGAATGGTTGCTTCTCTGATGCCATTAATATACATATTCACACTTCCCCTGAAATATGGTGATATTTATTCGCAATAAACTATGTCTAAATATCTTTTCTGACAATTAGATTCAGAAGATAGTTGATTGCTCGACTCAATTCTCGAGTTGTTAAAACATGTAGAAAAGCTGTTGGCACACATCCGAACAGTCTCGCTGCCCAAATTCACTTAGCATCAGCGTATTTAGTACTGATACATAACACACCTCCGTCACAATATCGAACTCTAGATAGTTGGATTTCTATCGGGACTCTATTCACTGAAAGATAGTCTTTTTGAGAAACGTGTGGTGAAACCTCTGAAAATGATCACCTTTGTTCATAATTTATCACCAAAAAGTACAAAGTTTATTGAGTGCTTTCAATATTATTTAGTGTGAAACGTCCAGGCCTTACACACTACAGTGTACTCAGAAATAATGCACAGAAATATATTCACGCAGTGAAGTATCAGTGTAAGGGTAGAAGACAAGGCATTTGTAAAGCAATCCTTATTGGGAATTCAGGAATCCTCAAATTACCAAATTATGTACACCTTATCTTCAAACTACCATTTGCACAGAACTTCGGCGTTGTGCTATTTTTCTCCTTTATATTGCATTTCTTCGTATTTGTATCGCATCTGTCATTTTTTTTATTTGACGTCAAATCCAGCTCTTTGCTAGTCAATGTTTTTATGCCGAAGAGCGTCTCTTTAAATTCTATTGATAAATCCTATCAGCCGCGCAGGCCACTTCAGTCCATAACATGCAGACCCTCCTAAAAATGTAGCATGTGCTTATAAATACAACTAATCGAAATGTCATGTGGTTGGCTAGACAGCTATGTTTTGCGGCAGTCAGCGCCTTTCGTGCTAATAGGATTATTTCACGTTACGGAATACAAAAAAACATTTCATACTTTTTGATATTGTGTAATTATAGTCCAAATTGGAATGATAGAGAAGGACTTGATGGAAGCGAAGAAAGAAATGGAAAAATTCAGAGGTAAAATGACTCTTTAAATATGTATTGCACACTCCCTTCACGAATGATAAGCTGTTAGCAGGGAAATGCACTCATCATTGTGTTTATAATTAGTCGTTAAGTGCCCTGATTACTCATCAATAACAGACACAATAACTAGGTTGTATTAGATATCTTTTTCGCCAGCAGTACAATAACTTCTCAGAATTATATGAAAAGTCAATTTTACCACCAAAGAGTCGAGAATATTTTCGTGGGGAGTTGAGTGCATGTTTGAAAATTAAAATATTCAGTGTGTTATGAGAAGAAAAATGTGTTGAGAAATTTTTAAATTATTATGAAACAATTTTCGGATCGTCTACATATATTGTATTCAGTATGGTGACATATATGAAATTCAAGTTTCTTGACCAACGTTTAAAGTATAATTCAACACTTCTTGTTTACTAAGCTGAACTTCAAGTGCTGGAAACAGCAGCAGTCGCCGCAACTAATGCATACAGAAATAAACCAAGTGAGTTAATATATTTATCAGTTTTATTAGTTTACCGTAAAGGACAATGAAACTATGAACCGCCCTATACGATTCATCGCTGGATGAACGTGGTGATGATTAAATATAATAAGTAGTCGTGTTTAAATGACTGTCTACACGCAGACGCCTAACAACATAATTTACCTCAACTTTTCAATAATTTCCACTCCGCTGTACAAATGACGTGAAACTAAGATTGATTCACAGTTTGCTTTGTATTGGAAAGTACACAGAAGAATAGATGGAGCGTCTATCATCTCAAAATATTTGTTTATCAGTTATTGGGAAGACGCCACTTACTGTAGACGTGGAATGGTTTACACTGTCGTAGAATAAAATTCGATAATAGATTAGTTCGTTGACTGTTACACAAAGTGTCATGGTGTTCGAAAGTAGGTGACTTCTCCGAGACAATTTATCTCTCATATCATACGATTGTATTATTATTATTACTTAGGTTATTTGGGAAGATGGAATAAGGCAATATCAACAAACGCTGAGCGAATAGTTTTTCCCTTCTTAATATATTTCCAAGTTAAAATTGTATCTATCAATAAGCTCCATGAGATACATCTTTGATTGATTGAAAATAATGAAATTTCCACAACAAGAAACTGAGGCGCTTCGCGTTTAACAGTGAATGAGATTATCAGAACTGCATTACGGTGAGTAACTCGATGCTACAAATGATGAAAATTTCGATCGTCAACCAGCCATCATCAAGTGAAGTATGAGCGGATATAAGCAAAATATTGCATGACATTTTGAAATGGCAGCGTGTCGTTCCTGAAGATTTCTCATTTAAAGATCATGTAAAGGTGAGGACGACACACCACTTAGTCGATTAGTTTAAGTAGGAATTTACTCACTAATCGAAAATACAAAGCGCGCAAATTACTTACATATATCTCATTCAACATTGAATGTATTTGTATGGAGTATTTCCCTTCAATATTGTCAAGTATGCGTGCGACTATGAATTAAATAACGAGTCATTATTCCTTTCAGGCTCATTGGATGATACTGAAATTACGGAAGCGTATTGGAAGGCTCGTACTGATTTAGTCGTCGCCACAAGTAATTTTACATAGTTATCTGATTTGACGACATTTGATATTTCATAGTTATAGTAATGAATGCACTTCTCAAGGAATTTCTTTTTCGTTAAAGAGACACAAGTAGTCGGTGTGGCTAATGACGTACACATTATCAAGTTGTCGTATTCGCTGATACCACATACGGCTATATCATTGACAAAATTAGCAAGATTACTTATTACACTAATATTGGAATCTGCGAATTGTTGGACAGTCAGTGAGAACTGGGTCTGAAATATCTATGTAAAACAGAGTCAAATCTACCGCCCATGTAGTGTTATTTTCATACTATCGAGACACGCAAACCTATTCCGATAAAGCTTCAGTAACCTAATCAGTGCATCATAGAATAAAGCCAGAAAAAGTGTATCATATATTTTGTGAAGTTCAGAATAACAGTTGCATTGAAACTATACGACATGATCGAACATATTGAGATTTGAGGTTTATTTCATGTCGCAGCATGACATTGAAAATGCTACTCATACATGATTGACAATCTATTCGCTGTTTTAGGAGAACTAGTTAAAAAAATAGAACAATTGGAAATGAAGAGGATTGAATATTTAAAATGTAAGTTGAAATACTGAAATGATTTACAACTGCCTAGTTCAAACCCCAGAAAACAGAATAAACTGGCTCCTGGCTGAAATGAAAGAAGATGCCAAGCAGTATTATTGAAGTAAGTTTTTGACTAACTGAACAATTGCATATGAACTTGAAGATGCGTTTCCCTGTTATCTGAAATCAGCTAGATGAATGCTTGAGAAATAATTAACACTGAAATTCTGTCCGCTCTCATTTTTTGTTGACTCATCAGTTTACAAGCACGCCATGAATCACCTACTGACTGACTAGTTACATGATCACAGTCCGCGACTGTGCACAATATCGGGATTTACCAACTGTTAAGACATCGTAAATTCAAATGTGTTTTGCATAGCTGATTTCTGTGAGGTGAAATGTAGCTCGAAATCAACTGGATAATGTACACACCTATTCCGTGTTTTAATCTCCACTGGAAGTATTGCCTTTAGAAAAGTATCATTGTCGGTTGAAAGAAAAATTGTCAACACTAATTTCTGCCATACTAGATACGTGTCTAACTTCAACACAGTTGTATTTTGCTTCCGTTTCAGCTTTGTTTCAGCTGCAGAAAAGTGAATTCGATTCCAAGGGAATTCAGGCAATATTGGTGAAGGGAATACATTGTTTGCATATCTCATTTTTGTTTAATTAAATATAACATTTTCCTTCTAAAGTCTTATTTCACTTGGTGTTTGTTGTCTTTCCAGTAGAATGAGATATATCAGAATGAAGTAAGTAAATGTAACAAATAGGCTAACCACTACTGTACAACTGAAGGATTGTTGTTTTGACTGATGAAGTCTTTTGAGTAGCTTAGAGGAAGTGTCCATGAGGAGAAGTTTAGTTATTTATCAAAGAATACAATGCACGTGTACGCACG
Organism: Trichobilharzia szidati; assembly: GCA_944472155.2. NCBI lineage: Eukaryota > Metazoa > Platyhelminthes > Trematoda > Strigeidida > Schistosomatidae > Trichobilharzia > Trichobilharzia szidati. Next base: position 98,347,677 of record OX235276.1, read on the forward strand.
AAGAAATCCCTTCACCTCGGTATTTTCAAGTTATTCGATACTCACATTAACAGGAAATACAATAGCAAAGCTGACTTTTGAAGACCTAACCACTTGGAGATTGATGGCACGTGGATTGGTTGTCTGTAGGTTATTTGGTTAACCACAATCGAATTATGCGTCATTCAAATGCTGAAATTCATCATGTTATGAAGTTATATTATGGTCTGAGAATGACGGAATTCAAAGCTTCATTTACAATTCTATGTAAATAAGTCATCATTAAGAGCTCTTATTTCCACAATAATAGAATTCCCTAATTATTGTAAAGTTTCCAAAATAACATTGACTATCAAAAAGGTATTTCCATTTCTCAGATGTTTTCAGCAAAACAAAGATTATCAGGAAAGCTGTGTATACTTAAATATAGTCGAATTAAAACATAGACAGTGAAATGCAGACTCTGTTAACAATATACTTAATGATGTAAATATGTCATAGATTTGTCCATTATATCACAGCCGAATCGTTTAGATTTCGCCTTCTGCAAAAGCGATATAGGCACATGAATGCGTTGAAAGTATTTTCAATCGTCGAAAACGACTGTCGTCCCTGTTAGTCAAAATCTGCAAACACTTCAACACGATAATAGTTGCAAAATCTGCTTTCACAGGGTAATCGTGCATTGGTAACCTTGACATCCCGGTGGATATATATGGCTCACAGTGAATATAAGTCAGGCAGTTTAGCAGCCAGCTAGTCAGTCCATAAATGAGAACCTATGGGCAGATAGGTTGACAAGATAGGTCGAGTTATGATTGTCGGTGCTGAATAAAGTAAGCATTGATTTCCATCAGTCAAGACTGTATCACGACTGACTATCCCATGATAGGAGAACTTTGTGGGTGTTGAAATCGAACACTGATGCAGTATTGATTAATTAATTTCTTTGTGCTTGTAACACCAAATATATCCCTTCCTTGTATGATGGAATTCAACTGAACTGCACCACAGTGTATACATATGCTCTGCTCTCCTCGAATGTACTATGACTGTCTGATGATTACTGTGGTTTGGGACTTCGATGGATTTTGATACTTCACTGTCACCTTTTGTTGTCAAAGTGGTGGTTGTAGTCGATGAAATGAGAAGCTTAGCTAACTGGAGAATCGCCAAATTCACAGGTAACGAGTAGATAAAGCATGATGAATGAGTACGGATCTCAGTCTCAGTAAGGATGCAAGTTCGTCAGCTTTCTGATGGATGCATGAATGGTTGGATGAATATTAATTCAGGGTCGCCTTTACACCTCAAGACTCTGCGGTTAGAGTCTGGTGGCCTTAAGATGCGCTTTCTTGAAGAGTCGTGGACAAGAGCGGAATAGCAGTCTAGTACTCCGTTGTTTACAATGGTCCTTTAAGTGATATCAGTCCGTAATCAAAACTGAAAACTATCCAGCCACTTTTAAACTTACAGTCTGAAAAAATAATTCCACTAATTGTTTTCAATATTTGAATGCATAATTATGACAACAAAAAGAGTGAGATGAGGCATCTACTACAAGGTGTATTATTGCTCAATAATAATTCGAGCATTGTGTTAGTGGCTAGGAGTGCTTATGAGTATAGTCCTAGCAGGAAGCATTATGTAACTAACACTCGGTAATAGATCATCAGAATCTCGATAGAAAAGCAGAAGTACACTGAGTATGCGTTTAGATTTAAATTCATTGTGATGTTTTAAAATAAATGTATCATATTCATAAAAGAGTAGACATGCCTTGTACATTAGTTTACACTGTTATCACTGCATGGAACACAAGGTATTTTGTCAAAATGTGGTAGCGAAGAAACCTGCAAATGGTAGATTTAACTATCATTTACCATAATGACGTTGAATGGACATTTCCCTTCATCTTAAACAGGATTTACCATTAAACCTTGATGAAGCTATTAGCATTAAATAGGGAAACGTCAGTAAAAACAATATCATTTTGTTTTTCATTCATTGTGAAATACAAAAACCTTTATTATAATCAGGATTTACGATTGCATAAATCCAAACATACCAGGCGTTACTGGTTAGATTTCATGAATCCGTTCGAAAACGTTAACTTAAAAGAGTTTTCAATGATGATGCGCACCTGAAGCATCTTGTGAGGTCCAGGCATCTGCTTTCCAGCCATTCTCGAGTTCCGAGATAATAGGACATAATCTGTCGATCTTTATAGAAACTGTCAAAGGATCCCCCATACATTTGATTATGGAGGACATAGACCATTGAGCGAAGAATACTTGAGACGTCTGATCCCACATTTGGACTAAGACATGGGTATGTTCGCGCTTTATTACCAGTTTTAGATAAGAGTATGAAGACATATTGATCAGACACATTAAATTGATGGTGAACACGACACAGTTCGCGTATGTTTTGGGAAATCTACCACAGGAGTTAAGAAGTAAAAAAAGAAGCTTCGATGAATAACTATTTCTACGATAAAACTATCCAAAATTGTGAAGAAGATTATTAGGCAAAATATGAATTTACTGACAGGTGTGATATTACAAGTAAGTGTATGCATTAGGCTAGAAGAATCAGAATGAGATGACGCAAATTACTCATATCACTATAATACAGATAATCAATCCCTGAAACTTTGTTCGTAATATTTACATAGTGGAAAAATAAGCGACATTTTAACTCACAAACTCACCCATTTCGTTCAAAATACTCTGCTTCACCCATCAAATACTGACGAATGCATATTTCTGAAGCATAATCTATTTGGCTGACACCATGCAGCTTGCCAGACAGTTGAACATTCCCAGACAGGAATTCAGTTATATGAAAGAAGCTATGAGGAAAAATTTATACAGAATTAAATGTGAGGACATGAGGGTAAGGCTGAAGTCACAAGTTGGTGTGACATTATTAGGGATTAAATGCATTAAGGTGGAACACTAGAAAGAACGTTTGAAAAAGTACAAAGAAGTAATCGAACTATTGAACCTAAGCTATGCATTCAAAAGAATTTCGTACAGCCATAATCCCTCTCTTGGCCTAATAAGACATAACCAGCTGATGAATTCTACACCACTTCCTACTTATATTTTCAATCCCACTCTCATAATCTATTATTCTTATCACATCTTCATTAAAAACTTGTTTCATTTCCTTCATTTACACGCTACCATTACTTTATCAGTTCATTTGTTTTTCTAAGCATTTATCGACTAATTTCACTTGAACATTTGTTTGTTTATTCATGTTGTTTTTCGTTATTTGTGTTATTGCAAATTGCCTCACATTTTCGTCCTTATTATTGATAAAACCATTATTATTATAATACAAACACTTCCTTAGTTACGTGCCCATTAAATATATAAGGAACGTTGTAAAATGTCTTGCGAGTAGAGCAAGAAAGATATGTACGGATGACCTCTTACAAAAGGAATTTGAATATATTCATGATTCCTTGATGGAGATGGGCTATCCGAGTAGCTTCATATAGAAACATATGAAAACATCGGAGAAAAAACCGGAGACTCTGACTGCACGTAAGAAACCTCTATTTATTAAGTTACAATTTAATGGTGACTTATCAAGTGAGATTTTATTCCAAAGACTTTCAAGGAGTATACGAAGAACATTTTATGCAGCACACCTATGTTTGTCATTCTCTAGCCGACGAATGATTGGGACGCAAACGAAGGATAAGCTTGATAGTTTTGCCACATCTATGTGTATTTATCAATTCAACTGCACCTGCGGTGACAGTTATATTGGGCGTACTACTAGACAGCTTAGCCAACGTGTTAGTGAACATCTCCCATCGTGGTTTGGCAAAGGACAGACAAAAACAATCCGTAGGTCAATTTTGTCACACTTAATTGATAGTGGTCATGTAATCGAGAAAACGAGAGCCTTCAAAGTGATTCATCGTATCCCACCGAATCTTTCCAATAGACTTCGTATTCGTCTACTACACACAGCTGAGGCAATAGGCATTCGAACTATTAAACCTAAATTATGTATTCAAAAAAGTTCGTACAGCCTTTATCCCTTCCTTGGCCTATTAAGACGTAACCAACTAATAACTTCTACACCACCCTTTGTTTGTATTTTCATCCCCTTTCTTATCATCCCTTAATCTTATCTTCATTATAAACGTGTTTCATTTCCTTCCCTTACAATCTAACATTACTTAATCGGTTCATTTGTTTTTACTAGCCTTTATCGACTACTTCCACCTGAACAGTTGTTTGTTTAATCATGCTGTTTTTCATTATTCGTGTTATCACAGATTGCCTCACTTTTTCATCCTTATTATTGATAAGACCACTTTTATTATTACTATTATTATTATTATCATTACTACTATTATGACTAATTGCACAATTTATATTCACCATCTTATTATCCTATAGACAAAACACCATGATTGGTTTATATTTGAATTTTTATTTGTAAACTTATATATATTAGAGTTAAGCCTGATGAGATCTAATTGAAAACAATATTGTTCGCTTAAATGTGTTATTATCATTACTACTATTATGACCAAATGCAAAATTTATATTAACCATCCTATTATCCCCATAGACAAAACACTATGATTGGTTTTCATTTGAATTTTTATTTGTAAAATGATGTATATTAAAGTTAAGCGTGATGAGATTTAATAGAAAACACAAATTGTTCGCTGAAACGTTTTGTTTTTTCTCATTTCCCTGTGAGGATATTTATTATAAAGAAGAAATCCCTAAAACTTTGCATGAGACCAACAATTTTAATGTAACTAGTAAAATGTAGCAAACTTCAGCCCGATTTCAGAGGTAAAAGTAGGGGCCACTGAGCCAGCTGGAATAGAAAAAACCCGAAGAATTATAAACTAGTCCAGTCTATTATGTTGAAGAATGTAAAAGTAAGCTGGACTATAAGACTTCAAGTAACCTAAAAAAATTACCCAACAACAAGCTGACAGGCTAATATCGTCGATTTGTTAGACAGATTTTTAACGATAGTCAGATTCATAGATATAAAAATATCACTAGAAGTTGGCATATTCAACACTTGTTCAGTGAACATGAAACTGTTTACAGTCTCGTAGAGAAATGTCAGAGGAGATAAAGAATCGTATGAAGCCAACGTTTTAGATTAACAATTGGTTTGAATATGAGCAACACAGTGTTTTTGCTAACATTTAGAATAACTGTTGCTATAGCACAGTCTGATCTGAAGAAATATTGAACCAAAATAATATAAAAATGTGAAACCCTGTATACATAACATAGCCAGCGAGGCCAGTGTTCATACAATGGGAAGAGTAATTACGATATGAGAGAAACATATGCGTTCTAAAATATTTTGGAAAGCAGAAGTTCGTTAAGGGAAGAAAACAGTTGATTTTCACTGAGATGTTTCCTCAACGACAGTACAACTTCAATGTGTACTAAAGCTTAAATGACAGAAAGGAGTAAATGTCATTTAATCGTGAGAGGAATAAAAACCACTCCTTATGATGGAAAGCACAAACTGAACACGGAGAACTATAAATTGAATGGGAAATGTTTCCGGGATTTTATCAGAATTTGCACAATAAAATCAATTTTCAAAAGGCTATTGAATTTCAAAGTTATTGATTCATCCACGTTCAGCGTGGCAATAGCAACCAGAGCCTCCCAAAGTACGCTTCCAAAGACGATACTTTCTACATTGTCATTCTAAACTAGGTTGAATATTCTACCAATATCAGCTCCATTTCGATCTCTCAAGCGTACTCGTCTGTATCTTAGCATTTAAAGTGAGTAATGATAATACTACTCTGTTAAACTTTCTTTCCTGCGGTAGCATATTCTCGGTCTCATTTTTCTGACTGAATGTTAAGCTACAGAAATGATCCTCTTTCACCATGTTGCATCTTGTTTCTAGCGTTTATTTTGTTTCAACCTACAAAAATATCACATCAAGTCACAGGGATTACTCTCACAAATGTTTAAAATGTTTAAAGCCTGCTGATTTTTGAATTTACCTCAGAGCGTCACTCTGATTGCCTACATCCTTTAAATCGTATTCCAATACACCAAATTGCTTTTTCTGAGAATATGAGTACGAGCTGACGTTGCCTATCTAATAAAATTAAGTGTCTGAAATCTCTCACTTCCTTTTATTCATACCAGAATTCGGGGATTGTAATTCTTGAAAAACCTTGGCTGAATGATCTTTATCAGAACAATTTAGGCTGTGTAAATTTTACCGGATCAGTGCGACTAGGTTGATAAGGTTCTAGATACGAATGAGGTGATGGAGTCGCAGGTTTCATTAAGTCCTCAGTAGTTTGCTTTCAGTGACGTATGTTTTAGATTCTTGGTTAAGGAAATCGACTTCAATACTGAGAAATATGTCTGAGTACATATGCATTCTTAACAACAATACTACAACTGCTTGTGGTCCTTTGGAGCCAAGAGTGATGAATTTGTACACTTCTTAGTCGGATGACAAAAGTAACACGTTTTTTATGTGTTTTGTTTTAATTGACATCATTTTTTGAAGAACACGATTTTCTGCTAATTGAAAACACACCATTTCTGTTGTTGCTGCTTATTCTTACTCTCCGTGACTGCTTTTGAGCCAGTAGTTATTCTCTAGTGCTTAATCTAGAATTTGCGGGGACAGTCACATCCTCGCTCAAACCGTACTCAAACATATTTTTAGTAATGTCTGCAGTGGAGTCCAATATCATCAGAGTCTATCCACTTGCCTTACCCCTGGATAACATTATTTAAATTGTGAAAGTTGGACTCATACCTAATTGCAAATAACTGTAACTCCTCATAACGTATTACCCTTAACAATTGTAATATACTGTTACAATATCTTAAGTAATTTGCCTTATATCATTTTGATACTCCACATGATTACTGAGTTTAGTCCACTAAAGTCCTTAGAAGCTATCCTGATATACTGATGAATTCACCTCAGTTGCTTCCACCTCACTTGGCAACTCTTTGTCAATACGGAACGTAGGTTTCATTTCTTGAGACTGCAGTTTTTTTACATCAGTAGTTCATGAAAATATTGTCAACTTTCGAATTCGACTAAAAAACATTCGATTTAGTGTTCACAAATGATTGCGATATGAATCGAGTCTGAATAAGAACCCCACTACTGAATTTGAATCGCTATAGTTAATGAACATCGCTATAAACATGTGGAAGACAAAAAGAAATGTCATTCTAGAGGTTCGGCAGCAAAAGTAAACATGGATTTCGCTCTTAGGAAAATTGCTGAACAAAATCTGGATGACACAGTCAAAAATAAAACATGTTATCTGAAATTGTCTTGATGTTTTTTTGTCCGGGAGAGGCACTCTTCTTAACAATTGATCACTTCACTTCTTTAGAAAGCAGGAAAATTTGTGGAGAAAAAAGAAAGTTACATAAAATCAGAGATAATGCTGAGGTTAATTGATTGAACACTGTAATTAAATATTATCTATAACCAAAATTCCTCATCACCTTATCATGTGGAAAATATATTAGGGAAATCACTAGTGGAAAGCAAGCAAACAATGATCCTTCTTCAAGCTATGCTGATCAACTGAAAACTTTGTAAAACATATGTCTTCTAGAAGATGCCATGATTTCCAGTGCTACATATGTTAAATATTGATTGCTTTTCTTGTTTTCATGCAAGTGATGTTCTCCAGCTCTTGAAATCTTTCCAATCCATTGATCTAAGTAATGTGACTGCTCTTGTCCACAGAAAATGTGTGGATAACTGACGTCGTTAACTCATTGATATTTTCAGTGAATTATTCTCCACAAAGTTGTACCTGCTTCTTGGAAGGATGTTTAACATTTAATTGTGCCAAAATCACCCAGTGTTAAGTTTAGAACTGTTGTTATTACCTGACCAACCGTGAAAATAATGGAAAAAATTGCCTCTAACTAAATTTGAATTTACTTTGAAGGCTTTCAATGACCCAAAACGACTCACTTATGAACTTCATTGGTGTACGTTAAATGCCATTGTTGCCTTCCATCTTAATACTTTCTGTAGTTTAGACACTGATGGCCAATACATGCAATGGACCATCCTAGATTACTTATGCGTCTTCTGTCAAACGAGTTGGCTGTGACTTGCTATTTCCCATGATTCTTCTATCATCGAATATACTCAGATTTACACAAAGTCTAATGTTAAAAAACTTGGACTGTGAATCATTCCTAGTCTTTCTTTTCCATGTTCGTCTAGCTTTATACAAAAAGAAGTTGACACAGTCTGGTCACACTCAGCCTCTACTTTTACAATTTGTAAATTCTTGAATTCAACCTGTTGTTCTCTGTTGCTCCCACTTAAGGTTTTCGTGGATTGCTTCAAAAAGACTTTGTTATACTGCGAAAATCACCAATAGCTCTCAGTAGGGAGAGTGTAGTATTGCAAAATCAACTTGTTATTACTGTCACAGATAGATTCTTGAACGCATACAAGATGTCAGCCAGTATATTGTTGTTTTACTCCAAACATCATCTTCATTTCTTATTATATCCTTGAATCTCATCAGCTGGAACTAGAAGCAACCATAAAAGATTTTTTTCTTCGATGACTCTAATACACTGTATGGGACACATTTTATGCGAGCAGACGTGCAAGTCATGAAACTACTAACTTATAGCAAAACGATAAGTAGACGCCAGTGTTTATTTCTTCTTTCATTCATATGTTATTTTCAATGTTTGAACTTAAATTCAAAATGAACATTTATGTACTTATTATCAATGTAGATTCCCTCTTAAATTTTCCCCCTGTTCTGTGTACTGTTAAGAGCATATAAGATGCAATATTGAGTAACATGCTGAAAAATTCCACATTGTATGTAAATTACTGTTTCGGAATAAAGGCATTATACTTTCAACCCCTGGTGATCAACCTAACGTAAATTTAACGTTGAGCCTTAGTGAAATATTGTTTTATTATGGTAGGCTTATAAGGAATCACTAGAGCTTTCAGCTATCTGAGATCAGTTAATTAATTAATCGTGGTGAGCTATGCACATGCACCATTCAGGTGAATTTTTCGGACTTACACCGATCGATAAATGCTTCATGGAAACTCTTGAAGTCTAGAAATTCCCTTAGCATACCCTTAAGTATAAAGTTATGTGATTCAAAAAATCAGGAGCTAATGTCAAAATTGTTAAGAGATATCCATTTCAAGTAACCTAGTCAACTAACTTGCTAACCCTCTAGGTGGTCTCAAACCCAAGTAAAAAAGAGGGTGGTTGGGCATGGGGCTAGCAATTACACACCGCTACACTTGTCAAACCGCAGCAGAAACTACAACGCACAGAAAGGGAAGCCGGTCAGACGATGTGTCTTCTCTCGATAAAAGCAAGAACAAGAGTAGAGAGGTGGAATATCCTTTCAATGAACGAAGCTGAGAAGGCTGCCTGGGTAACCAGAGAAATACAAAGATATAGCATTGACGTGCTGAGTATCTTGGAGAGGGGATGTAATGCAAATGGACTATAAAAATTGTCAATAGATGAGTTAGTAATCAACTCCGGTCTTTTTGCGCAGATGACAGCTATTATCACACTGAGTCAGCAATTCACTATAATGATATCAGCAGTGTCAGCCAAAGCTCTAATGCAGTAGGAACCAATTCCATGCTGCAGGACCATGACATCAAGATTCAACTCAAAACGTAGGAAGGAAGGTCACAATTATTTTGATGCTACCCACAGTGTTACAAACAACGTTGAAGAAGAGAACAAGGAAGAGTTTTACAGACAATATCAACAGAATGAACGACATCCCGAATGATAGCATCAAAATCCTCATGGGCGATATGACTGCCAGTCGAACTGGGAGCGGATAATACAGAAAGAGAACCCATCATTCGTCAAGATGCTGTCGGAGAAATAAATGAGAACGGAAAATTGTTCACAGATTCCTCGCTTTTGATTATTTGACGATTGGTGGCATAGTGTACAAACACAAAAAAATGGATTTCGCGTGACCGACACATCACAAACCAGATAGAAAGTGTCCAAGGAAGTGGAGACGCAGCAAGTCTACTGTATACAAATTCGAGCAAGGGAGCAGACATGAGCTCAGACCATCATCTAGTTCAGGGTAAAGCTGAAATCCTTCAGAACAACTGTAGACAGGTCACTGTAATTAAATAATAATAATTTACTTTATTCCAAAAACAGTACTTATAATACAGAATGGAATTCTCAGTATTTGTCACAATATTGCATCTGATTTACTTAAAATGTATATGAAATTAAAAATAAAAACAAAAATTAATCGGAGGAATTTGTCCACATTTACGACATAATTATTAGATATAATAATAATGATAATAATAAATACTAATAACAGTGAATTTGTTTCAAACGGTATTGTCGATTTAGTTTGGAAACTTTAGCATGTTTTGGATAATTGGGTCTAATGTTCTGTTGATATGGTATGGTGAGGTGAAATACAAAGTAAAAAGTCATAATACAGCTTAAAATTATGTCCACACTTATGAAAAATAAAATAAACAAAACGAAAAATTGGGAGGATTATAAATATAAGAAATACAATAACAATAAAGAATGATGCTTTAAGGGTAAAGGAAATGTTTCATTTAGTAGTGCGAGGAAGGTTAGTTAGTTCATGCCTAACACTATTTTCATCACATAAAATACGTGCCACCAAATATGGTATAGTGGAATTTTTATACTTAGACGTACGTGCATAAATTCTTATGAAAAGACTTCTTGTTTTACCTGAGGAGACACAAGGTTGGAGCTGCGGGTAGAGTGGGTGCTCAGAGTCTGACAAAATTCCTCTAGCGAATGTGTTGCATGACATCAAATGCCTATCGGTGACAATGCCAACGATATGGCTCAATGGGATACCATTCGTCCTACTGACAGTCTTTAGATTTCTACGAAGTATGACATAGTCCTTTTTAAGCAATCCAGGAAAGAATAATGATGAACAGTAAAGAAGAATAGGTAAAATACACGAGTTGACAAACTGTAAGAGGAGTGGTTGAGTTATGCCTGATGGCCTTAACTTCTTAATGTAAAAAGTCAAACGAGATATTCTTGTAGAAATCGCTAAGACATGAGAGGACCAGGATAGGTCAGAAGAGAGAATTAATACAAGAAACTTAACTTCAGACTTGCTTTCTATATCAGTATCATCGATTTTGCAAGGGTCATGGGAACCAGTTGCTTCATTTAACTTTCGTTTACATCGGAAACTGAAATTAACAGTCTGACATTTGGAAGGATTAAGTTCAAAGCCGTTAGACGAAGACCATTTGCTAATTTCTGATAGAAAGTTGTTAATCTTAATACAGTCAAGCTGAGAGTTCACAGACATTGAAATAGTTAGATCATCGGCATACTTTACAAAGTTCATTTCTTCGGAGTGAGTTAAGTCATGCAAGAAGAAAGAAAACAGAAAAGAAAAAGAAAGAAAAAAAGAAAAGAATGGACAGCGCTTGACGGACACCAGCCTCAGTAGGCAATGAAGTGGACGACTTTCCCTGATATACAGTGTATTGCTTTCTTTCTGAGAAATAAGAATGGAGCCATTTGACAACCCAACAGTCAGTTTGAGTTTCAGCAAGCTTGTTTAGTAAAATGTCCCTAGGTACTGAGTCGAAAGTAGATGTGTAATCCAGAAAGGTGCAGCGAACAAATGTAGCCGCCTTGTCTAAGCTGGAGACAATTTTATGATACAGGACTGCAGCTGCGTCCAAATTACTTCTACTATGTTTGTAGGCGAATTGTTTCGGATCGTTAAAGGATTTAAGTGAAGGTTGAAGATTGAGTAAGAGCAACTTTTCCATAGCTTTTAGAAAAGAGGAAGTAATAGCAATGGGCCTAAATTTAAAACATGTCGCAGTAGACGACTTAGGAATAGGTACAATTTTAATGTCCTTCCAAGCAGCTGGCACGACATTTTTGGAAAAAGATTCAATAAATATGTCCATGATAGGATAACACAGGATATCTGCACAATTTTTAAGAATGACACTAAGCAAACCATCTGGATCCAGGCTACAAGAATGGTTCATAGACTGGAGACATTTTAGAACGTCATTTGTAGTAAATCCAGGGAAGCAGGTTTCATTAATACTTGTAACACTAGAAAGTTTGGCACTTGTTGGAGAATGTATGAAGGACTTGTTTAGTGTGCAAACATCAAGGGAATGAGGAATACTGTTCATCTCCTTACCGCCAGTAATTTCTTTGAAAAGTTTCCATATATTAGACGAATTTTTACAGGATATAAACTTTTGGTTGTAAATTGAATTCAATCTGTGCATTTCAGGTCAACATTATCCTGAATTTTATATAATTTTTCTTTCTGTCTGCGAAGCTTTTTAAGTTGAGGAGAGGAGAAACGGTCAAATCTGATGAAGAGCGTTTCTCTGGGACACCAGGTGTCAAGACAAAATTTGAGATAACTTGTAATATTAGAGATTGTGTCATCAAGAGAGTCTTCTTTAAACAGGCCCAACCTTGTATCTTTGAGCATGCTTCTGAGGTTCTGAACATTCTCAATAGAGTGACATCTATGTACAGTTTTCTTGGAAAGATGTGAAAAAGTTCTCCTGTGTAATTTTCCATAAGTTTTAGGTAAAACCCGTAGAATACAATGATCTGAGTTAAACATTGGAGCTCGTTTACGAGCTTCGTATATGCTGGAGTCATTTATTAATACAAGATCAAGAGAATTTTCCAGTCTGGTGGGAAAGTTAACAACATTTTCATGACCTATCAATATGAGAAAGCTGCAGTCACATGAAATAAGATCACCCGTCACTATGGACAGGGAGTTACCAAAAGAGGCGGCAGCGAAAATAGTGAATTCATCAGCAAGCATGGATAATTCTGAAGTGCTACAACATGGTGTGATATAAATATTCCTGATATAAATAAATTTATATTTAGATAGGTGTTTAGGTCGACATTTGACAGTTATACAGTCAATATTATCATTTGAGAATTTAAAACAGACATTGTTGGCAACAGACCACTGAGAATTGATGAACGTAGCCACACCACCACCCCGCTTCTCCCTTGAACTACTTCGGTCTTGTCTGTACATACTGAAACCATTTATTAAGATTAAATTATCATCATATGAGTCGTGTAGCCAAGTTTCCTGAAGCGTTATTACACCTGTATTACGATAAATATTTGAATATAATAAAGAATCCAAGTGAATAATCTTGTTTGATAATGACCTGCAATTTGTGCTCATAACCACAGGAACAGTCATCTGATGCATTGAAGTACACTTTAAGGATCTTTGCCACCCACCATGATGCTTTTTCTTCAGGTTATTATATACTCGTAAATTATCCGGTTGAAAACATTTTAAAATAATCGCGAGAGTAATTAACACGTTTTGGACACATAATTGAATAATTAAAACAAAATAAATCCAAGAAATCAGATGCAATATAAGTGACGGAAAATTTTGGTAGCCCAAGTTTTAAGCAGGCCGCCGTCGTTAAACATTCAGAAAATGAATGACAAAACTGCAGTTGATGCCTTCAGGTTAGAGCACAGTCAAACATACTACGTGGTATCACCGAGGAAACAAGCATGGAAGGACATATGAACTAACTCTCTGAAGGTGATGTTTAAGGGTACGTGTAAAAATTCTCTAGGAAGAAGGAAGAGACACGACAAAGAACGGATCTCAGAGGATACCTAGAAGCTGATTGACGAGAGGAGAGAGAGTCGGTGAAAGAGATGACTCAATGTAAAGATAGGCAACCGAAGAAGAAGCTTAGTTCAATACCAGTGAGAAATTCATGAAGAACAGGGTGGCTGTTTTGATTTAATTTATTTTTCTTAACCACATACTTTGATGATTTCACTTCGAATCAAACGGAGGACCGAGGCCAAGCTAATTGTAAATTCAGCCATTTGGCTAAGAATTCACTGACCCATAGATCCTTAGTTCGTCAAATTTTGATATAACGCTAACCTGATCAATACCTTAGGATGGTGTTGACTTGACCTTGATATGGTGGACCCAAGTGGTTTTACGTGATCTGCAACTCATTGCGCTCTATGACGGAAACTACTTTGAGATCAGTACACATCACTAAAAACACAAAATATTGAAATCCATATTTAACTGTTTCAGCATTCACTCATTACAACAATGATTCCATCAATGAAATAACATGATATCTTCGCAGGATTCGCATTCACACATTCCACATTCTTGAAAGTAAAAATATATGACTGAATCCAATCACAATAGCCGAATTTATCGATTCGTATGCTCGCAGGCTTAACCTCCAAGCTGTTTTATGCACTAACATTTCAGATTATTTATGTACTACTTTGAGTAGCGCAAGTAGTCAGATGAATTTTGAATAAATATATCCATTGTTAGCAGAGCTAGCTGACTTAGCATTTCAGTTGGACCAAGCTTGATGCAACTCTTATATGTGTCCAGGATGTACACCATTCAATAGATTGAAGTGGAATCTCCGCATATGAGTTTAAAAAGTGGACAAGTCCACGTGAATTAGCATGCATGTTTCCTCGAAGCTGATATTGCACGAAACTCGGAGAGAACCAAAATAAATTACAACTATGCGCACTGTCAGGCGACAGACAGTAGATATACAGAGAAATAACTGTCATCAGGATTGATTACACTTTGATAAAATGTTCAGGATTGTTAGAATTGTACATAAATACCTATGTTATCGTCACATCTGACATTTATTCACTACGCAGTCGACGGATGAAGGTAGTTTTCCCGGTTTCCATTAAACAATCCCAGCGAGCAGTAAAATATAACCCCGATTCTCTTATTAATAAACAGATAATTGATGTTCACTTTAATGTATCTATAAACACGACTTTTGACTTTCCATCTCACCACAGTTCACTTTAACATATACTACTGAAAATGAGATGTTATTTAAGACAACGGCGAACTTTATCTCTTAGATACACACTTATTTGTGAAATTATTAGACTATTCATTTTGCAGTAAACTATCCACAGTACAGTATTTATCATCGCCACATCTATTCTCTTCCAAAAAGCAAGAGAGAAGGTTTTCGGAATCTACTATTCGTCGAAATGTTTTCTGCGTCCACCATCTAACTCCGAACCATAAACTTCTTCGTCCAACCATATGACAAACTTTAAAATACTGGTCAGTTATTTAGGCAGTCACACCAGTGAATAGAAATAATATTCTCCTCCAGTATTGCCTTTTTCACACACATGTTCATCGCTATGTGCATGCGTCTACCAACGACAAATTACAGCTTCAAATATATCAATCTGAAATGCGGTGTTGTATAAGCTATCATAACACAATATATAAGTTTCAATGGGGCTAATGAATGTATTTAATGAGCCTGAATTTTGCTTCTGGTTATGTCTTCGCTTAAGCAAGGTGATCTCGCCGACACTTGCAGTATACGTTTTATGGATCGAAACAGATGTCAGTACAACTAGACAAACACGTAGCAGACGTTACGAAACAATGAATACCTATGATACTCCTCCACTCCTCACTCTTCAAACAAAATAGAGGCTCTCTTCAAATTAAATATATTTAATAAAGTATGTATACAAATCTGTTCACATTTAATGGGCAGAGTAACGAAACGTGTAAATAATAATTCGCATGTTGGTCAGATCAAGAAAACATTAGGAATGATTGCAGTCATCTGGAGAAGTGACTTCCTTCCGAATCAGCATTAGGCTGGAAGGAAACAAAAGGGAAACTGTTTTATGAGGAGATAATTTAGTACATTAAAAATGAGCATCAAATCTTTTACAGGGATTGTAAGACGTTTTCTCCTGCACCTCATTGTAATATTGCAAAATTACATGTGAACATCCTAATTAGTTCCAGAAAAAAACCTTAATTGTCAAGAGTTTGTTTCCAGAGGTTTCATTTGTTTCACATTTGATCACAGAATCATGCCAGTAAGGAAACCATTGAAAATCAGTGAGTTATTACTTTCCTCATCAGTATTATTGACAGCGAGCTTATTTTATCTCATTTGTATTATTATTGTTGCCAGGATTATCTTGGTTGTAATTAGTACTACACAACTTTGAATTCATTGAGAAATCCACTCATACTGACACTGTGGTGGTATGATGCAGACAATGTGTGGGCCGACGGGATGTTATTCTCTTATGTTGGCACAGTTCAGTTTGGCACAACAAAAACAGAATACGATACATCCATTTGAATATTCTATTTGGTGTTGGAGTCGGAATGTTATTCACACTGTTCAATACTGCATTATTATTATTGTTGTTTCCTTATATTCCTAGAGGAACATAGGGCTTCAGCCGTGCGTCTCCATTTATTTCGGTTCTCTGCTAGAGTCTTCACCTGGCTCCATGGCTGCCCACACGTTTTCATCTCCTATTCACATGACCTCCTTCACGTCACCCTTGAACGACTGACTCTCCGCTTCCCTTTTGGGTTCCACTCGAGCGATTGCCTGTCGTGTGATGTCACTTGATGGTTTCCTCAGAGTATGGTCAATCCATCTCAATTTCTTCCTTCCTATTTGTTTCACAATTGGTTCCAGGTTGGTTCGCTCCCAATGAACCCTGTTGCTGATCTTTTCTGGCCATCTGATCTTGAGTATTGAGCGAAGACAACTGTTAATGAAGGTCTATAGTGTGTTTGAGATGCTCTTTATGACGCGCTGGCCAAGTCTCTGATCCGTATAGTAGCACTGACTTCACATTGGAGTTGAAAATCTGGATCTTAATTTTGATGCTGAGTGCTGTTGACCTCCACACAGACTTGAGAGTAGTGAAAGCTTGTCTTGCTTCCCCGATTCTTGCTTTGATATCCTCGTGAGTTCCGCCTGTAGTAGAGACGATGCTTCCCAGGTAGGTAAAAAAGATTGTTTCTTTCAGGTTTCTCCCATTTATGTTGATTTTTGTCTGTTGCTTTTGTTGCTGTTGGTGGTGTTGCCCGGGAATCTTCATCACCTCTGGCTTCTCTATGTTCACCTGAAGTCCTATCTTTGATGCTTGTGTTGCCAACTTGTTGCTTTTCGCCTGCATATCTTCCAGTTTGTGGGAAATCAGACACATATATCATCGGCGAAGTCCAGATCCTCCAAGTTTTTTGTGTGAGTCCATTTTATGCCTGTTTCCTCGTTGACCACTGTTTGTCGCATTATCCAGTTTACTGCAATCAGGAAAATCATTGGTGATAGTAAGCAGCCTTGTCTTATTCCTGTCCTCACTTCGAAGGGTTCCGTAAGTTTCTCGTTGTGGATTACTTGGCATGCAGCATTGTCGTACAGCTGTTGGATGAGATGTATTATTGCCGGTGGCACCCCGTAGTAGCGAAGTAGTTTCCAAATCACCTCTCGATCGACGCTGTCATAGGCCTTTTCAAAGTCGATGAAGTTGAGATGTTGAGAGAGGTGACTGCCATTCCAGGCTTTGTTCAATGATGATCCGTAATGTGGCGATCTGATCAATACATGACTTGTTTCTCCTGAATCCAGCCTGTTCCGGTCGAAGTTTTTCATCCAACGCTTGTTTGATTCTCTCCAGGATGATGTGGCTTAGTATTTTGCTTGGGATGGACAGGAGCATAATTCCGCGCCAGTTCTTGCATTGACTTAAGTCTCCTTTCTTTGGTAGTTTGAATAAGCATCCTTTCTTCCAATCCTCGGGTACCTTGCCTTGTTTCTACACCTTCTCCAGTAGTGGTGCCATCAAGTCCGCTGTTGTCTCTGGGTCCATTTTCAATGCTTCTGCTGGGATTCCATCTGGTCCTGCTGCTTTTCCAGCTTTTATCATCTTGATTGTATTCAGGACTTCTGATTCCGTCGAGGGGTTGGTGTTCACTAGTAGCTCTGTCTCCGTTGTTGGTATTGTTAGGTGCGTTGTAGGTGTTGGACGATTTAGGAGTCTTTTGAGGTGTTCAGCCCAGTGTTTCCTTTGCTACACTTCTTTGGTGAGTCACTTTCCATTGTCATCCTTCACCGGCCTAATTTGTGTCGAACTTTTGCCCGATAGGTACCTAGTTGTTTGGTAGAGTGTTGCGAGGTCTCCTTTGCCTGCAGCTTGCTCTGCTTCACTAGCCATGGCTGACCTCTTCGCTAGTGTTGATTTGTGTCTTGGCTTTTTCTTTTATGCTTGCAGTGAAGATGTCCTTTGTGTCCTGGTCCTTCAGTTTTTGAGTGTTGAACTTGGCTTGCACCATCTGTTTCTCTGAAAGCTTTTAATTTGATTTGGATTGTCCCTTGTACGAGATAGTGGTCTGAGCCAAAGTCTGCTCCTCTTCTTACTTTTGTGTCCAGCAGACTGCGCCTACACTTCCTTCAGATTGAGATGAAGTCGATTTGGTTTTTGGTTCGCCCATCTGGTGACACCCATGTAGCCTTGTGGATATCCTTGTGTTTGTATACACTGCCACCAATCGCTAGTTCATTGAAGGAGCAGAAGTCGGCGAAGAGTTCTCCGTTTTCATTCATTTCTCCGAGAGCTTCCCTACCAATGATGAGTTCCCTTCCTATGTTGTCTGATCCCAGTTTGGCGTTCATGTCTCCCATTAGTATTTTAATGTCGCCAACTGTAGTATTGTCCATTGTTGCCTGTAGTTATCTGTAAAACTCTTCTTTCTTCTCGAGATCTGCATTGTTTGTCGGTGCAAAGCATTGTATAATTGACATTTTCTTTCCTTTGAAGTTGAATCTGGCGGTCATTATCCTGAGCGAGATCGCCTCCCATTGCATCAGGGCCTTCGTTGTCGTTGGTGACATCATGAGAGCTACACCCTCGGTGTGCATGTGGTTATCCTCTGGGTGACCGGAGTAGATCACTGACTCACCCATTGACAATTTGGTGAGTACACTCCCGTTCCTTTGGCTTTCACATATCCCCAGTACTTGAATTCTCTATCTTTTCATTTTGTTTGCGATCTGGGCAGCTTTGTCAATCTCGTACATGGTGCGGACATTCCATGTCCCCACACAGACTTTTTCTTTTGTCTCAAGAAGATTCATCGAGCTGACGTTTCTGTGGCAGCTTTGTTTACAGGGTGGGGTTGCTAGCCTCACTCCTAAGAAGGGGAGAGAGGAAAGGTTAGTGTTACGTGACCGCAGAGCCCAGGGGACAACTGCTTGAGGGCGGTTACACGCGGCCTGTTTTTGGTTGTTCTTTCTTGTTTGATGTGTCTTAGTAGCATATTTATCACTTCTGCCTTGTGACACAGCAGCAGAAAGCGCGATCGTTGTTAATCCGGGCCTCGACCGATCCGGCATGATACTTTGTGAGTTTGTTTGATTCATAGTATTGGATTGGGTAACTGCTTTTTGTCTACTTTCAGACGAAAAAGTGACCTTCAACAACTAGCTAGCTCACATGGTCCCACTATCATTGACGGCATAGAGGTTGAAACTACATCTAATGTCAAGTACCTTGGACTGAGTATTTCCTCCGATCTTTCCTGGTCCTCTCACATCTTGCTAGTGACTAGAAAGATATTTCGCCTAACCTTCTTCGTTAGGAAGTTTAGGCAGTCTGGTATAAAGCAGTCTTTGCTTTCTCAGTTTGTCGATTCCTGTATTCTACCCATCCCTCTTTACTGCTCCCCATTAATCTTCCCTGGACTACTTAAGAAAGACTTTGCTTCGCTGCATAGGGCACTAAAAGCTGTTAGTAGGGGAAGTGGGATTTGTTAAACCAACTGGTTAACACAATTGTGGATAGACATATAATGTCATGTAAGAAACTAGCGAATTCTATATTGTCAGACCCCGAACACCCTCTCTATACGCAGCTCTCTCCTTGCATTTCATCTGGTAGAACTAGAAGCAACTATAGGAGGCTATATGCCAGGACTACCAAGTATAAAAACTCCACAATACCTTATCTGGCACAGCTGTTATGTGATGAGAAAACTGTTAGGCATGACACGATCAACTTACTGCGGCACTCGAACCAATAGTTCCCATTAACTTTTGTTCTCCTTTCTTTGTTACTATTATATTGTTGCTCACATATTCTATTACAGACCAATTTATTATATCATATCCTGTGGTGCATTGTTTAAATATGTGAATGCAGTGCTGTTCTTTTTTATTTCTTTTATTTCTCTTTTTTCTTTTTGTTGTTGTTGCTTTATATTTTTAAATCCTTATAAAATTTATGAGGTAATTAGATGCAATATTGTAATGAACGCAGAAAATTCCATACCTGTACCACAAATATTGTTTGGAATAAAGCCATTATTATAAACCGCTATCTAAACAACCTTTTTGGCATGGTAGGACCCCCAGGAACATAAGTTCCAGCCAGTTTACCTCGTTGGGTCATTGCGGTATGCAAGCTCGACTACCACGTCAAGGTACCAACTATCGGTCGGGTCAATACTCCATAAAATGTATCTATTTGAACACTAAATTTCATTCATTCAGAAATCTTCAAACTAAGATCAGACCGGAAAATGATTCATACATGCGTCATAAAACATTAGGAGAAATTTCAAATCTAGAAAAATATCAAACACGACTGTTACATGAATAATCACTGTGACAATCGTTGATTCCTACAGGTCCCAAATTTCAACTACACTGTTAAGCGCACGAAGCAGTCAAAACGTTTGAGCTATTATCTCAATATTTGAAAAAGAAATAATTCTCAAAACACTTATGAATAATATTTAGTGTTTTCGCTGTTTTTAATAATGGACTTTGTTCATTTCTATCAACTATATAATATTTCACATTGACAGCATCTAATGTTTAACTGGATGGATTGTAAGATTGATTGATGATGACACAGCAGGTCAACAAGATGATCAGGAAGTTAATGGAACTCTAACCATCCCCATTATTAAGTTGTGTTATCTTTTGTAGACATCGCTGACTATCGCAGATGTCCGTAAATTAATTTATCATCTGTTAACTACGCTAAAACGCATCTTTCAATTTTCCATCCGTAATTCATTTACTCTGCTGATATTTTTGTCAAAATATGGATGATACCGGTTGATTTTATGACAGTTACCTTTTCAAATTCTTTGAATAAATAATATCACGAGAGAAATCACAGCTTTATTTGAGTACCACTAGCTTCATCGAAGAATAAATCTGTTATGAATTCTGAGCTGGAAGATTCTTTAATTATTTACCTAGAGGAAAATATGTGATCGCACATCTCGTCTGAAGCTCAAACGTGGAAGTTTTGAAATGTAATATTGAGAAGTTTTATGTGACACTTTGAGACCAAAAGAAGGCTTCGAAGAAAACAAAATATTATGAGACATGATGTTAATTGAATGGTGAACGATGAGTACAAAGTAAATTGATGGAGAACAGAGAGGTATCATCCATTTGTTATTAAATTAAGAAATGAAATTGTTTATTCAATGTCAATTCTCTATGTGATGACACAGTACACAACTATTTATTACTTATGTGATTCTTCGTTGCATGCATAGCTCATCAATAATACTGGTTACATAAGAGCTCATATTTTAAATACCTTAGCAACTGGATTGTGAGCAGATCAATCACCGATTAGCAGGTTTCCGACATTTTACTGGTTGCTGTACTACATCCACAATGATTTCATATTTGGTTCGTTAGGAGTGAATGCCTGTGTATTTTTAAATGAGGCTCGGAGCATAGTCGCATCCAAATTTGTGAAATTTGTACAATTATCTTCCTACTAAGAATATTAAAAAGCAACAACACTAAGATCAGTCAGCTTTGTAGGTGGTAAAACAGTCGTCTTCGCCAACAGCATAGCTTGTGCTGCAGTAAAGTTATGGTAGATAGTAATCATTGTGAACTTTAACGAAGTGAAGCCCATACGATTGAAAAATCTGTTATCATGGGACATATTTCCATGTGAAAGCTAATATGGAATAATTTTGCGAATCTTCCACAATCCAACATTTTCCTATCTGCACTGGTGTTTCTATTCCAACACGGCACAACAAGCACCAACCCATTTATGTTGCCAAACAAAATGCAGACTTCAGGCAAAAGAATTTACAAGGTTCCCTAGAAATTTGTGAAGATATTCTAATCTCATTCTGAGAATGTCACAATACGTGGTGTGACTCAACACATTCGTTAAACCTTGCTTAAGTGACATCCAGGCAATCAATCGTCTACAGCTGTTCAGTTTAATTCGCGATAGGGTTAGAAAAAAGGTTCAGAAATCAAAAGCTGACTTAAGGCAGGTTCTGTGCTAACCTATCCTGGTGTGAAATCACTAAATAAGCAAATCACATATTTGAAATACTAATAGTGCACGGATGAAATGTGCTTCGCTGAGTTCGAATTTCTTGCGGTTCTTCTGTAACACGCCTTCCCAAGTAAATTAAATTTTATCAACGTGATATCACTTGTTAAATTATTCAGAACATATTTTCGTCAGATGATATTCCGAGATTCCAGTGTGAGTAAATGAACATAGAGTCTAATCAAGGCTGAAATTCCTTACCTTCACAAATATCGTCATATGATCTAAGGGTTGGCATTTTTCTCAGATTTGTAAGTAGAAATGATCGATGAATACTAAACAAGGTAATGGGATGTGTTTTCATCCATTATTATTGAATACATATTTAATCCTCTGCACAGGTGAAATGTGTCCAACGAATCGCCAGGAGACTTGATGCCACATAAGTGTTCGTGATAAAATTGAAGTTTTACTGAGACATCTAACAGTTACATAGTTAGTAGAATCGTTTTAAAATTTGAAGCAGAATTAGTTAGCAGCAGACCAATAAGAATAATAAAAGTGGCAGTACCATCACTTCGCTTCTACTTTGAACCGAATCAGCCATATCAGTGCATAGTGAATCCATTTAGAGATACTAAATTGTCATCATATAAACCGTGGAGTTAAGTTTCCTGAAGCGCTATTACACCTGTATTGCAACAAACATCTCAAGATAATAAAGTATACTATCTTGTTTAGTAATGACTTGAAAACTGTGCTCAGAATCACAGAAACATTCATCTGATCCACTTGAATACACTTCAAAGCTCATTTCCAACCATCATGATGCTTCCTTCCTGGTTTGTTAAAAAACCCGTAGATTCACTGGTAGGAAACATTTCGAATAATTCGGGGAGTAGACACTAAGATTTGGAGATATAACTCAATGATTAAAGCAAGATAAATCTGGAAAAGTAGATTCATTGTGTGAGATGCAAAATTTTGGCAGCCCTAGTTTTGAGCAGGACGCCACTATGTTCACTATCTATAGTGATGTTATCATGTAAGTACTCTTTTTGATGCTGTATTATACTTTCAATTCGTATCATTTTTAATCGGTGAAAGTTATAAACCTTTACTGTGCATACTTGATTTTGCGTTGATTTATTTATGATATGTTTATTATGCACATTGAATTCCTTAAGAGAAGTAACTTTTACTTTATGTTCTCTGTGGAAAGACGTATATGATGATCAGAATATAGACTACTGTTTCACCCTGCTTGTTACAACTCTAATATATTCGAATCCGTTCAAAAATTATTTGATGAACGAGTATCACATTTTCATAATGTCACCAAAAGACGACAAATATGGAGACACTTGAAGAAAAGAAATAACCAAAGAAATTTTCAGCAAGTGATATGAAGAATAATAAAACTACACACAGGATTTCAGACAAGATACTTTCTGGAAATGAAATTTCATTACTACAGAATGGATCGAATTCCAACATCACCAGAAAGCCATTACCGATTCAGGAATTGACACCTATGACTGATCCTGCCCTACCAATGAGGAATCACAATCTGTGCGAAACATACCATCTAATCCCAGAAAACAAGAATATGAGCCGCCAAGAAACTTCAAATGAGGAAAAAGCATCGTTATAACTAAAGCCGACAAGAAAAATGTCACTGTGATAACGAACCAGAGTGATCCAGAAAAGAAGGCGATTGAAGACCTACCTGATGAACAACACTTACTTTCTGAAGAAAAGGAAAAATCTGAGCAACTCAGAAAAAGTGAAACTGAATACCAACATATTCCTTCAAGATACAATCCTGAATGGGAAATTAAGAACAGTAGTGGATTTTACCAATTCACTGACATACAGTCTTTTCAGATACTTATTTTCGATATGACATCCCCTGCAAAATGCTCTCAGATTACTGTGATTTCAAATCCAGAATAAAACACCGAGAAGTGTATAATGATTATATTATGGTATGCTGTGATATTCATCCATTATGTACAAGTATTCTTATTATCGTGTTTTGATATCATTTTCAGTTTACTAGAACCAGGCACAGTCGTATCACAAAGGTGTCCAGGATGTAATTATTTTACATTTAAAGGGAAATCATATAGACAGACAAATTGTGTTGCTATCGGTACACTGATTATCCAAATAGCTGCCGATCTTTTTATGAATCGATTCAAGGATAACATCTTCTCAATCATACTCATGCATAAAATATGGTTAAGATAGGTTGATGACAATTTTGTCGTGCTGAAACAGAATATACACAGTTCATTCTTCGAGTAACTGAACAATCCATCTCTGAAAATTCAGTTTACTTCAGATACAGAATCAGATGTCACTGAACTACCATTTCAAGACTGCCTAGTTGAAAGCAGGCAAAACATACATTTTAGTATATCTATATTCAAGAAGAAAACCCATTCCCACATCCCGTCAACGCAAATCTAGCAGTTTTTTGAAGTCATCTTTGATAAGCACACCTATTGATAGCATATGCGAAGGGAAAAAGTGATTATAGAGACTCCCAAACAAAAAAACTACAAAAAACAACAAAACTACTACTACTTTCAACAAAATAAACACTGACATTAAGTATGGTCGCAGACGCATTCCGAAAACATGGAACTCAACAGTTGTCTATACATGTAGGACAGAGACGTCAGAGGATATCAGAAGAGACCCCAATAAGCACGAAATCAGAGTTTTCTTCAAAACATCAGACACTGCGAAGGAACCTTGTTCGTATAAATGACCAAATCCCTAAAGATTCTCTATCTAATTGTGTCTATAAAATAAAATGCTCGGAATGTGATGCGATATACATCGGACAAACATCGCCAGAGAAAAATCAAAATCAGAAGTAATGAACACCCTAGAGCATATCTTTGACCACCGAGAAATCTGGTTGAACTAGAAAAACTTGAAAAATCATCAGTCATAGGTCTACACGCCATAGAATAAGGCCACAAAAATCGATTTTGACAATATTGAAATAAAACACGTAGATCAGCGAAGAGTCTCTTTTCGGCGAATTCATCTTCTTAGCTGTACAATCGCAAATATATATGCATTGTTTTGTATGTATGTGTACATAAAGTTTGTCAAACAAAGTTACAATTGGTTAAGGTTAATTTTAACTAAACAAGTGAAGGTTGGTAATACAGGTCAAGAAAATTAAGTGAAACTAGGGTAGTAACAAAGGTGATGAGTTGTCACAAACAGTTGTAATAATAATAGTGAGTTTTACTCAGGATGCACATAGAAACAAAGTAGAAATTATGTAAGAGATCTAAGTGGATACAAGAATTACAATTGCTTGAGGTTATTTTAACTAAACAGGTAAAGGGTGGTTAAATAAGTCAAGGCAATTAAGTGCTAGGATAGTAACAAAGGTGATGAGTTGTCACAAACAGTTGTTAAAAGGAGTTATGCAATAATAATATGAATATTTTGATGAGTGAGTTTTACTCAGGATGCACATAGAAACAAAGTAGATAATACGAAACTATGTAAGAGATCTAAGTGAATACAAGAATTATAAGCAACTAAGGAACAGGCAAAGAAACAAAGTTAAGTTATCAGAATAAAATAAAATAAAATCAAAAAATCAAAACATTGTTACCATGAGAGTAGAAGTGGTTGAGTAATCTTCTTTTATATGCAATAAAATTCACTCTTGAAATATAAAACGAGTCAAAAATTCCGTTTCTTGATGTGGAACTGACAAGAAGAGCTGATGGGAGCCTAAGAAGATCAATCCATAGAAAACCTACGTGGAATGGTCAACTAACAAGCTTCTATAGTTGGGTGCCCATTCAACAAAAGCGGAATTTAATTAAATCACTTGCTTCCCGCATCCGACGCATCTGTAGTGCCGACGTTGTGGAAACAGAATTAGATATTCTGAGAGAAATATTCATCCAGAATGGTTACCCAATAAGATTTATCGACAAAAATGTGAAACCAACAATTCGGAAAAACGAGACTTTGACTGCGCCTAGAAAGAAAATCTACATGAACTTGGATTTCAAGGGAGATTTAGCAAGCGATATTCTCAAGAGAAGGATCACATCATCTCTGAGAAGAACATTCTTTGCAGCAACGCTAAGAATAGTGTTCTTCAGTCGCCCATTAATCTGCAGAAGCCTCAAGGACAAGATCCCGCATCTGGCCACTTCTATGTGCATATACCAGTTCACCTGCTGCTGTGGAGCCAGGTACATCGGTCGTTCGACGCGCATCCTGTCCAAGAGGATTCAAGAACACTATCCAGCATGGTTGCGAAAAGGAAATACTGGTGCAATAAGGAGTGCGATAATTGAACACCTGGTCAGCACTGATCATCGCATTTCAACGAACGCCTCCTTCAAAGTAATCTACCGAGTCAAGAACAACATGTCAAAGGCAATACGGTTTCGTCTCCTTTGTATCGCTGAAGCTCTAGCCATTCACATGGAAAAACCGGAGCTGTGCATACAAAAGAAGATTACTCAACCACTTCTACTCTCATGGTAACAATGTTTTGATTTTTTGATTTTATTTTATTTTATTCTGATAACTTAACTTTGTTTCTTTGCCTGTTCCTTAGTTGCTTATAATTCTTGTATTCACTTAGATCTCTTACATAGTTTCGTATTATCTACTTTGTTTCTATGTGCATCCTGAGTAAAACTCACTCATCAAAATATTCATATTATTATTGCATAACTCCTTTTAACAACTGTTTGTGACAACTCATCACCTTTGTTACTATCCTAGCACTTAATTGCCTTGACTTATTTAACCACCCTTTACCTGTTTAGTTAAAATAACCTTAAGCAATTGTAATTCTTGTATCCACTTAGATCTCTTACATAATTTCTACTTTGTTTCTATGTGCATCCTGAGTAAAACTCACTATTATTATTACAACTGTTTGTGACAACTCATCACCTTTGTTACTACCCTAGTTTCACTTAATTTTCTTGACCTGTATTACCAACCTTCACTTGTTTAGTTAAAATTAACCTTAACCAATTGTAACTTTGTTTGACAAACTTTATGTACACATACATACAAAACAATGCATATATATTTGCGATTGTACAGCTAAGAAGATGAATTCGCCGAAAAGAGACTCTTCGCTGATCTACGTGTTTTGTTTTCATTAATATTGAAATAATCCAGAAAAACTTCAGAAATCACAAGGAACGTCTAATATCAGAAGCACTTCATATCAAATAGAATCCAAATTGCCTGAATAGGAATGATGGACTAAACAGAATCTGACCTGGCTACAACACCTCCCTCCCCCTTGAAGTTACAAAATCAACACGAATATGATAAGCTGCGTCATTATGTAAAAACATGCTGCTTTTATAACAAAATGTTACACTTATCAAATCCAATAATGTTCACCTGCTTTTGTTATCTTTGCCGACTGACGACTTGAAAACTTGAGAATTACTTCATGCTGATGAATGATGGCTCTGTTTCTAAATATAAGCTGAGAATTTGTAAATTCTGGTTTAGTGACACTTTGATTAGGCTAATAGCATTAAATAACGAAATCACGCAAAGTAATTCCCACAAATAATGGTTATCCTGTTTCCTTTCTCGTCCAACCTACCTATGTATGTCTGTTATTTTCAAGTTTTTAATTCTTTTCTGCATTATTAGATATGGATGCTGCTTTATATATATATGTAAATGTGAAATATATGGTAATTTCAAACTGATTTCCTGTATGGACGAGATGAGCCCAGTACAGGTCAACATCTCGCCTTATTCAGGCCTCTGCCTACATTTGATGAGTTTTGTACAAAAATGAGACGATGATTTGGTTAATCGTTCACCCATTGTTCATGCTTCGAGAATAGTGGTGAATCACTAAACGCACCTCATTCCCTTCTTTTGTAATAGTTTCCCATAAAAACTAGTATTCCAACTTGTTCCTGTGAACACCAAGTTCACACGTCTCTTCGTTGGAAAAAGCTACACCTCTCTAATGTTCCTCCATTCATTTTATCACAGTTTGAAAAAGAACAAGGATTTGCATCAAATTATGAGTTGTCACTACCTGCCTTACTTAAATAAATAACTTTGGTATCAGAGACACATTTTCAACTTAACAACATGATAACTAATACATGAAAAACAAAATCTCTCGTGAATCTTCTTCTAAGTGGCCTGACCTCCCTTGTTTTGCATTGATGAAAGTGCTTGAAATTCACAAAGTTTATTTCGATCTTAATTAGATTTTTGATTAGTTGCCATTACTCACCTCCATCTCTTTTTGATTTTCAACTTGCTGTTATGGATTTATCAGAGTAAATGAAGGAAGAATTTACTGTGAAGAATGTTGAGAGTTCATCATTGGGTGTTATGATGTTGTTCATGACGAAGTTCTCAACATTACTGATTGATTTAATTACTGTAGTCGTTGAATTTCCTTTACGTAAAATAGGATATGCAGGTTATTACTACAAACAAAATCTCCCTTTTAGGTGAAAGTTGTTGACGCAACAGCATACAAACAGATCATATTTACGCAATGAACTAAGTGAACAATTTCCTCATTTTCTTTGATTACCAATTTAAGTGATTAAATATCATTCTAGACTACAAGGATGGTGATGATGGAGGTCACATAGACAATTATGCCGACAACGTAAGACCAAGCGACATGAAGTGATGATTCTTCGTCAAGACCACACCACTGTACAACTGGATACAACGAATAGCAGACAATCAACTAATAGCTTCCTTCACTG
The DNA here is from genome assembly GCA_944472155.2 of Trichobilharzia szidati. NCBI lineage: Eukaryota > Metazoa > Platyhelminthes > Trematoda > Strigeidida > Schistosomatidae > Trichobilharzia > Trichobilharzia szidati. The sequence continues at coordinate 98,376,684 of OX235276.1, forward strand.
GATTGTAGAAGCATCTATTCATATTACCGAGTTTCGTTTAGTATTTCCATGTGTGATGATTTAGTTAAAGAGTCCCTCTCTCTACCTGAATCCGACATCCTTTTTTTCTGACTGAGTCACATATTCAAAAGACGATTTCATCGTCAAAATACATAACGTCGAAGGAAGAGTCAACCAGCACTCAAATTCTCTTTATGAGTGATAGACAAACTCATGAAAAACATCATTCAGAAGAAATTGTTGTGCAAATACAAAATGAAAGTTCTAGTGCAAAAATAATAATTTATTCTATAAATTTAAAATTTGAACTGTCAATTAGTTAGGCAGTTACATGCACAATAAAATGTGTACGCAAGCACAAGTGAATATCCCTTGACACAATATGACCGATAGACCGATGTGTTATTCATGTTATTTCAATGAGCTGGCAAAAACTAGAGCCAACTGAAAGAAAAAGAGTAACCAATAGAACAACATCATTTTTCTGAGTTTCAATTGAATATATGCCAGTCTGTTGACTGAATATAAACTCCTGATTTACATTAATGAATAAAATCAACACTGAGATCTACAGAGAATGTGATTTGGAATTTTTTATTAACCTCGACCACACCACGAAGGCTTGTCAAGGTAGACTTCACCTCTGTTACAAATTGTTCATGATTCGTCATCTCAAACCAAACGCCACAGCTGATACATAAAGAGATTTCTAAATTCCAAAGTAAAAATGTGAACTTACTAAAGCTACGGTAGTGTTCCAAAAGCCGCCAATCAATATAGAATATTTCAGCTGAAACAAGTTCAAATAAATTGATGTAGGTGTAAAACTTTGACACTGTGGTGAAGTATAACTGCATTATAGACAAGATTTTATTTTGAAAACTTTCACAGCGTTATGCAGTAATATTAACTGATGAGGTTTCGAGCACAAAATATTACTCATAATCATATCAAGTTCAGATAAATTACGATCAAAATGCTGATCAAGGATTACATCACATCAAATGTACAATTCAAGTAGTAGTAACCTGGCAATAAAACTGAATGTTGTCAAATTGAACAAAACTACAAAACGTTTATGTACAACAACGCAGCTTTCTGAAAATTTCAATGAATCAGTGAGATAAATTAAGGATCACTGAAATGCATCTTTTCACAAGAATTTATGTTTACCATTTCTTACCACTGTGTAATAGGATGTTCCGTCATTATCATGGAATTACATAGTAATTTGTATTTTCAATATCAAATGAGTTCGATACTGTTTCTCAGATGGGCGGATGTACTGCAGTACTTGAATTGCTGCATAAATACCCCTAGTTTCTCCTCAAGAATACAGAGATAGGTATAAGGCTGTATTTTGTGTCAGTAATAGTAATATTTAGTTGACAGTTCTAGTTATGTTAAAACCTTAGAATAAAAAGGATAATTTGATATTTCAATGCAATTACCTCAATCATATCTAAAAAGAATAAAACTGCTCCAGTTATCAGAAAAGCCGTCGATAAAGATATCAGAACTATTATCACCACTAGTTTGAATCTTTTGACATAGATGCAGGCGATAATTGTTGAAAAATCTTCCAGAATAACGAAGCCCAAGAACAAGTAATAGTTAAAATAAGGCTCTCGGCAACACATAAAACAGATAGCTGCAGACCATAATACAATCTGTTGGCAAAATAAATTAGACATTCTGAACATCTGAGTTAAAAAATTTAACATTTTTTTCACAAAATTCACATAAACATAGAAATTTCATATAAAATAACAGTGAAATTGAGTTAAAATGTTCTTGCAGTGTCACTTTTAGTGATGTGAAAAATCCCCATAGAAAAGTGAATGTTGGTTTCGCGTTTATTGAGCGGGATCAACGTTGTATTACTACAACTGCGGACGGATTCATGAATCCCCAGTATTTTGCAGGTACCTAAAGGACGGGTGTACAATGTATCTGTTTCTCGTTTCATTTCGCGGTTAAGATGAGAAAACGTAATTTCTCTTGTACTGTAAACCGTCAAAGTGTCAGATCTTAAATGGTGAATCCCGCTTCACTTATCAAATTACATTTACACGTACACAGGGAGGACACATCGATCTGTTCACGTAAGGGCTAAAGAACACATTCCGTGATAGCTTGAAGAATAGATAATTTCACCTCAATTAATTTGTAATCAATCATGATTTTATACCCAACCGCTGAACAAGTTTCGTAATTTTCTTTAATTCAGTGAAGGCTTGCTTAAAAAATAAGGTATACTTGCGATATAGTTCGACGTCAAAGATTCGTGCATGTTGGTTTCAGAGGTTTTTTAAGTCGAGAACATATAATCAACCAAAAAGTCGCTCATACTGGAGTGAATAACAAACCTAAACCTCAATTTCAGTGGATCACTTAGTTCCTGTAAGGCGATATTTTGCCACATCATATTCGACAAACGGTATTTTAAATGAGGTATACGGTCGGTGCTGTTGTTGTTGGTGAAAGTAAATAAAAATCAGAAGACTTATTAGAAGAATTAATCTTTTATCATCTGAATGTTAACTTCACAGCTTAACACGTGAAGAATAATACGAAGACTATATAAGAATTTATTGTTCAGAACAGAGCATACAAAATTTATTTTAACAGTATAGTTGAATATAAAGCAAAGCCTGCGATGGATACCTCATTCACGATTAGGATATCGTGAGTGGTTCATAGATAAATCTTCTACAGAAATATGCCACAGTACAGCCATCTTAAACACCCTGGGATTAATTTAAATAATTTATAATGAATCAATCTGACTCGGTGATCAAATTATTCCAAAAAGTTGTTAACATCTAAGATGTGGAAACTTACATCTATCCGACAGCTTTGAAGAAAGCTACAAATAACACTCTGCAATTTACAGGGTATGATGTACAAGATAAAGTCAAACAAAGACTTGATCTACAAGTAAAATTAGTGTTATGAGATTACTAAGTGAAACATACACATTGACATTTCCGTATGTCCATGAAGGAACCTATTCTAAGATGCACAATGTGTATTCATTTCTTGCTCAATAAGGAATACTATGGACAAACTGATGAAGTGGCTATGGGTTCTCCATCAGAACCAATCCTGGCTGATTGTTTTCTCGCTAAATTATAAAATGGACCAATGAAAGTAGGCATCAGTGAGTTCAGATTCTACTCTGGACATATGGGTGAGGTATTTCTGCTTATGAAAGGTGAGAATAAAGCGATGAACATCCTCGAAAAGTTAAATGATGCGCTTTCAGAAATAAACTTCAACATATAGAAAGAAAGTAATGGTGATGTCTCATCCCTGGACATAAGTGTTCGTGATAAAAATGAAGTTTTACCAAGACATCTAACAGTTACACAGTCAGTAGAATCGTTTTAAAATTTGAAGCAGACGTCATTAGCAGCAGACAAATAAGAATAATAAAGAGAGACAATACTGCCACTTCGCTTCTACTTTGAAGAAATCGTGGTCACTCTGCATCCACTACGTCAATTCACCTTACTTATTACCTGTTGTTATTATTGTTATTAATTTATTCTACCTCATTATTATCCTTCATTCATTTAAAACCACCATTTATCAGTAGTGGTACCTTAAGTTGTTTTAATATTCATATTATTGCCATTAATATTATTATCAATATTATTGAGTTTGCTGTTCCACCTCAATTTGGTGAATTTATTAAATTCTACTTTATTAACCTTTTTTGCTTGCTGAAATTTAATCCATTTTGAGTGAATATCAACAGACACAAAATTATCTCGAGGAAACGAAGCTAATTCAATAATGTGAATCTCTGAAGAACTTACTATGAATCCTATCAGGATTAACGCAATTTTTACATTATTTGTGAATTTGAAGAATAGCAATGTACACAAGATCACAGTCAATACTCTAAAATGCAAATAGAAAACAGCTATAATGAATTCCGGAAGAAGAAAGGAGTTTTCTACATAAAAACATTCAAGAGCCCTACATCCATCATTCCTTGCTAGTTCATACTTTTATCTGCTTAGACGTTTATTGGTCCGATACATTATTTAAGATCAGATGAACTCAGTTAAGCTATACTGTTCGAATATTCCAAAAAAGTTCATTTTGTTAGGTTTCGCCAGTAATCAGTAACTCAAAGGTCCAATAAATCCTTTTCAATCCAAAGTATTTATTGCTTGCCTAGTAATACCATTTTAGAAACGAAAGCCTAATATTTGTCCTGGGGAAAGGAATTTTCGATCATATTTGTACTCTTTTTGTTTGTTTTCTTATTCTTAACAATATTATACAGAGTCCGGTAATCGGAATAGTCTTCACTCAACTAGCATCTCAACGCAGGTACAACTGATGAATTACTAAATATTTATTCACATGGACTTAAATTCAAGTATTAGTTCTTTTGCATAACTTTAATCAAACCAATATTCACAGCAAACAGATAGGTATAATGTTGTATCCTCGCCGGTAGACCTTGACGACGCCACACATCCAATTAAGACAGTGTCTACGTAAACAAGAAAATACTTCAAACCTGTAGTAGTCAATAGTTTGTTTGATTCTTTGCTCTATAATTTATTTTGATTATAGCTTGATTCCACACCGTATTTTCGCTGAAATTATGAAATTTTCAGCGTGTGATATCGGTAGCCCAACTTCACAGGCCGACCATTGATATCGGGTGTGCGCTGGTAGGGGTCTAACTTCGGACCATGTGCATGGTCGACGGCAATCTTAACCCTTGGGCCACCCACGCACACTATCATTTCAAGATTTGAGTTTTGAGTTTATAATCACGAAGTGATGTGAAGGTATTTTAGGTCATTTACAGTTAATATTGTAAATCTCAAAGATTGCGGGAAGGAAGACTTACAGACAAGTAATTGCTGCATAAGCCGTCCATTGAGCACCAAAACTTTCGTTCGCCTGAAGAAAAAAATATTTAGTTCATGTTAGTAAAAATTCTGATATCGTTCATAGGTAACTGATTCTAAACAAAATCAAGAAAGCTATTTTGAAGCGTTGCCCACAGTGGTTACACATTTGGTGACTGTTGATTTTAGATAAAACCACTATGTCCTTATTTCTCAGCATGAATGATTTAATGCATAAACATTGCCTACATATATGAGCGATGCCATCGATGAATATGTTAATCGTGTGACAATTTCATATCTCCAAATATTCAAAAGTTGGAGTCGATATCAAACAAGAAATAAGATTGAAATATCTCACAGACAGAAAAACGGCCTGAAATAACTATCACTATACACATGGAAACATGACAACCCTCAGCGTGTGAATTGACGGTTTTCATTCACCATAACAGTTCTTCTAAAAGCCTGTCCTCACATATGCACTATGTTCGGAATTGCAATCAGTAATGGGGTGTGTCACTAAAATCCCTAAAAAGAATAAAAAGTCGTAAAGCAACAGATTCTCTGATGTTGTGATGACTGCTCAATATACATATCAAATATTAAGCCTCATAAACCATGAAATCATGAAATAAGAATGCCTAAGATTAAACGAAGAATGCAGCCATTGATGACAAGAAAGTGATAGTAACTACAAATCATAAGAACTGGAGTGCTTACCTCTAAAATAACAATCATCTTACACCAGACGCTATGAAATGAACTTATATCATTGCTCAAATTATATGTAAATATTTATTCACCTTATTCTCTGAACTTTGTCTCAAACTTTGTTTACATTCATGGTGAAGTGTTTATTAACTGATAATAAAAACTTCAGTGCACATCGAACTTGTTTATATACAGAAGTAAAATAAAGTTGTCTATTGCATGTTTATTTAATAATTTAAATCACGACTGAAAATATTTTTCTACTATCAACCAGGCGGCTAATTCATAAAACAATGGAAAATTGAAAGGTGAAAAAATTATGAAGTTATTTAATCAGTGGATGGTGACTAGCAGTGGAATCATGAAGTTGTAGTGTAGTGTAGTCACGAAGTTGTCTATAAATTAAATTTGATATGCGAATGCTGACAACTCCAAATCAGAAACTTTGTGATGCATAAAGGCGATTGTAAATAAGGATATATTGTTCTTCCTAAACTACGATTTTCATCAATCACCAGTGGATGTGCTGTAATAGGTGATTAAGTTTTCAGGTGATTAGCACGAGCTTCCATGATAAAAATTACATAATAAAAGGAACACTTCGAAACAGTCAGTGATAAGGGAAGAGAGTAGTTGAGGATATGAATATTTTGTTTTTAAAGAGATTTAATCTAGAAATCTTAAGGCTGAAGACAGAACGTGAAATGATTCATATTTGCGTAGTTGAACATCTAGAAAAATTTCATATTTAGCGAAAAATATCAAACACAGGATATACGTATGATTCCTTTTGTCATTGTGGCAATCGTTGATTCCTACTGACTACTTATTTACACTAAACTGTTAAGCACACGAATAGCCAAGTCGTTTCAGTTAACTTCTCAATGTTTCCAAAATAAATAATTCTCAAATCACTTATGAAAAGTAGATTAACTGATATTGTTTTTTTTGAATAATGGACTTTGTTCAACGTTTATTACAGTAGGTAGTGAGGCAATGTAAACATTTTCAGGCAATGAAGATTATAATGTTAGGGCTTATTTTGTTTACTTCACTACTCTCCACTTATTCATTAGGCTGAGTTAGCTTTACAGTCTCGACAATTTAGAATTATGTACTATAAAATTATTCAGTGTTTTTCAGTAATTAATAATAATAATAATTTTTGCTTTATTCCAAAAACAGTATTAATGATACAGCAAGGAATTTTCAGCATTCAGTACAGTATTGCATCTAATTTACTCAAAAACGACAACAACAAAAAAAATAGATAAACGGAATAAATTATATATAATAATGATAACAAAACGTTTTTATAGGAGCTATGTAGCAATTACAGTATAGGATAAGGAGAAAAATATAAAATTATAGTAATAATAGTATTAACAACTAAAATAAAAATAGCAAAGTTATAATTAAACGATTGAAAGGGTGACACCACAGAATTACAGAAAGATGAACAATGAAAGGGTCGATTCACTATGCTAATTACATAGTAACTTATATGTTTCACGTCAAACAGTGTCTTCATCACATAAAATACGGGCTAAATACGGTATTGTAGAATTTTTATACTTAGTGGTACGAGCATATAATTTCTTATATTGACTTCTCGTTCTACCTGATGAGATACAAGGGGATAATTGTGAATAAAGAGGGTGCAGAGGGTCTGACAATACGGCCTTTGCCCAATTTTTACAGGAATTTACGTGTCTCTCGACTATGGTATTGGCGAGATCACGCAGTCGCAAACCACAAGCCCTACTCACAGCATTTAATACCCTTCGTAATACGGCATAGTCTTTTTTAAGAAGCCCAGGAAAGATTAATGGAGAACAATAAAGTACAATAAGTAAAATACAGGAGTTTAAAAATTGCAGAACTAAAGGTTGGCTGATACTTTTCTTAGAGACCAATAAAATGTGAGATAACCATTAAAGGTCAGAGGAAAGAACTAATCCAAGGTATTTAATGCTTGATTTGGTTTCAATTTCTGTACCATCTATGCTACAGGAACCATGGGAACTAACTAGTTCATGTATGTCACGTCGATGGTTGAAGGTAAAGTTAACTGCCTGACATTTGGAAGGATTTAACATAAGACCATTTGACTTAGACCACATGCTGATGTCCAACAGAAAGCTATTAAGTTTGGAGCAGTCAGACTCAGAAGTGATAGGCAGTGATACAGTCAGATCATCAGCATATTTGACAAAATTGGTTTCGTTTAAATGTGGCAGGTCATGTAGGAAGAAAGAAAAAAGAAAGGGAGAGAGGACAGCACCTTGAGGAACACCGGCTTTTGTAAGCAAAGCAGAAGAAGATTTGCCATTATATGCAGTATACTGCATTCTATCAGAAAAATTAGAATGCAACCAACTCTTAGCCCAGGATGCTGTGTGCGTCAAGGAGAGCTTATTTAATAAAAGGCCCCTAGGTACAGAGTCAAACGCAGATGTGTAGTCTAGGAAAGCACCACGAACATATTTGGCACCTTTGTCTAAACAAGAAACAACATTGTGATATAAGACAATTGCTAGTTAATACAATAAAGACTTTTTACTCTATATGTGAATTCATCAAATATTTCGTTTATTATTGACGAGATTCAAAGTCTAATATTTAGTAAACACTGAAATTAGTAAACACGTCTGATTCGCATGACAGCTGATTTCATAATGAAGCTGGATTTAATTTTAAATAAGGGTTACTCAGTGACTTGCAGTATTCAGTGTAGCATTATCTACACAACCAGTAATATTAGAAAGCGAGACAAAATAAAGTACAACAAGTGGGTATAGAGTGGGGTCAAATGAAACTGAGACAGGAAAATCGGCTATCACACCACTCCTTTTTCGTGAACACCTGGAAGTCTGAAGTACATGTAATTTTCCATCTCAGAATAAATTTATCTGATGGAAGCATCCAGTGATGCAGTATTATACAATCACAACAATTCGAACACAATAAAATGTTCATAATCGTATCAAGGCAATAATTAAAATAACTTTCAAACTTTGTTTGCAAAATTTCCTCGTTTCATACATTTTGGTGTAATTGTTAAGGATATTTCCACATTTCTGGTAATAACATCTCGTCTATCATGTTGCATATTGTTAGGTGCAGATTCGATGAAAAAATGCAGCGACCAGCATCTTACTCAACCTCCAAATATTACATTTTACAATTGTAGTGAAGCTTTGTTTATCGGATCAACACTGCACCCTTGCTATCGGAATGACACAACGCCTATACTGGTGATATGGAAAGTGACAAAAAACAACGAAAGGAAGTTGTAGAGATGGAGAGAAAGAAACTAAATATTAGACAATATGTGAAGATGTGGGACTAAAATGAAATGATTATGAGCAATAATTCACACTGAAAAGGTCATCCAGTTGCTACTACTGCATCACTGTGTGATTATTATTAAAATGAACTTATCTCATATGAAATCTGATTATTCTACTGTGCCCAGGGTTCAACACTTGCATCGGCAAACACATTGTCTTGATTTACCTCATGTTTTTTAGTCGTACCAACACCTTTCGTTTACGTTTTCACAAGAGGCACAATTTCTAACAATCATCGTACCACATTTCAGAATTTTTTGGATTGCACTGGCGGCTGACGTTAGGAACACTGCTGTAGATTTAGTAAGTTCGAACAGATTGCTATCTTACCTATTTGCAAAACGAATGTCAATTATGCCATAACCTTCCTCTTCAATGAATCACTGCCATCATACATTTCAAATCATGAACGTCATCAATAAAACAACAATGAATCATACTTCCCATTTACTGCATCTCAAATTATACTGGTTGAATTGTCAGATTTATTTTTAATGACAAAAAAAGGTTAACAAGCTGATAAGAAAGTTAATAGTGCTCAAACCACGCCTGTTGTTATGTAGTTTTTTGTATGCAGCGCTGATTATCTCAGATTTCCTTTAATGAATTTATCATCTGTTAACTATGCTAAAACACATCTTCAAATTTTTCATCCGTATTTCATTTATTGTGCTAATATATTTGTCACATATTGACTTTATGACAGTTGATTTTTGAAATTTTTTCAATAAATAATATCACAGCAAAACTTGCAGCTTTATTTGCATACCACTAGTTTCATAGAATAGTGAATGCCTAATGTAATCTAAGCTGGATGAGCTTTTTCTTGTTTCACCTGAAGAAAAATGTGTGATAGGCTATCTGATCTCAGGATCAAACGTTAACGTTTCAAACTGTTGAATAGAACAGTTAAGGTGACGTTTTTTGACTACTAAAAGGCTTCGAAGAAAACACATTATTTGTAAAGATAATTCAGTTGGATGATGAACTATGAATACAAAGTAAATTAATGTAATGTAAAGGTTAAGACGTGCGCTAGATAGGCGTCATCATAGCGTTTCTATTTCAGTGGTGACAGAATTCACTATTCATCAGTATGTTGCTAGAAATTGTCAACAGTGTGCACATTAGGCTTTGAAGCTATGGATTCATTTAGGCCAGATGTGCTGGACCGCATTATGATTCCTAATAGCCCATCTTTATAATGACAGGCTGATAACTTACAAAGACTCGTTATAAAGTATATTTTAACTATCTGTCTCTAACAGAGGGCAGCGCGTGACAGTGGCTATTTTGGACTTCAAAAACAACAGTTCAGACGCATTCAGTTCGAATATTCTCAAATAAATTCTTCCGTTTCATTGAGGCTCCGTGCAAAGTCGCATGCAGAACTCTGAAATTCCGACAGTCACCTTTGTTTGAAAAATATTAAAAGGCATTGCCATAAGGATAAATGAGGTATGTTGATACTAAAACAATCGTTTTCATCAACAATTTAGATTGTGCCTTAAAAAAAGAATGGTCATAGGATAGTAGTCAACGCGAATTTCAACCCTGCGAAGTTCATCGGACAAATTTTCATGCCAAAGATATTCAGTAATATTGTATATGTCCAAACCAAGTTCACTTTTAACGGTTTGAAAAAACTTGGGCATTGGGTATATGATATTCATTATAATAAAGGTTTTCGTATTTCCCAATGAATGAAAAGCAAAACGATATTGTTTTTACTGACGTTTCGCTATTTAATTCTAATAGCTTTATCAAAGTATTATTAAACCGGAATTTACAAAATCTCAGCATATACATATAACAAACAGTTAGGGGGTGAGAAAGTAGATTTAGGACAAGTTAAAGGGACATATTGAAAGTAGAAATAGAAATGAAGATCACTTAACCAAATAACAAAGGTAATAGTACGTCTGTTATGATATCAAAATAAAGTTTACTAGCTTGATCATCGTTCGTCTGTCTGGGGTCACTTTTCGTTGACAAGTTGGTCAATTGGTGAAGATAACAAAATCAAGCGTGGATTGTTGGATTTGATCAGTGTTTAAAATTATAAAAGCAGTGTGTGTTTACAAAGTGAACTTGCATATCACATTCATGTTGATTTTGTCAATTCATGAGGGAGGGGGGTGCTGTAACCAAGTCAGATTCTGTTTCAGTCCATCATTCCTATTCAGGCAATTTGGATTCCACTTGATATGAATTGCTTCTGATATTAGACGTTCTTTGTGATTTCTGAAGTTTTTCTGGATTATTTCAATAATGTGAAAATCAATTTTGTGACCTGATTCTATAGCATGAAGACCTATGGCTGATGATTTTCCAAGTTTTTGTAGTTCAACGGGATTTCTCGGTGGTCAAAGAGATGCTTTTCGGCGTTCATTTCTTCTGATTTTGATTTCTCGAGATATTTTTCCGGTGTATATCGCATCACATTCCAAACATTTTATTTTATAGACACAATTAGATAGAGAATCGAAATACTTACTCTCGATACGACAACCACTACAAAAAGATACTCAAAATATTGTGAGATATTCAAATGATTTGAAATTCGGAAAAGAACACCGAGAAATTGATGAAGAAGAAATTATGGTAAGCTATGATATTAACTCATTATATACTAGCATCCCTATTACCGAAAGTCTTGATATCATTTCCAGTCTTCTAGAACCAGATACAACGCTATCACAAAGATGTCCACTGGACACCAGTGAAATAATTAAGAGCTTGAAATTCTGTCTAGAAAATAATTATTTTACATTTAAAGTGGGTTTATATAGACAGACAAATGGTGTTGCTATGGGTTCACCAGTCTCCCCAATAGTCGCTGACATTTTCATGAATAAGTTCGAAAATAACATCTTTTCAAGCATACTCACTCTTAAAATATGGTTAAGATATGTAGATGATACTTTTGTAGTACTAAAATGAGATCTACGCATTTCATTCCTGGAGAAAATAAATTGTATATCTCCCAGAATCCAGTTTACTTTGGAAGCAGAATCAGACGTTGGTGAACTACCATTTCTAGACTGCCTAGTTAAGAGAAGGGAAAAAAGACATTTTAGTATATCCATATTCAGGGAGAAAACTCACTCCAATAAATATTTAGACCTCCAGTCATCACATCTTATCAACGCAAAGATTTCAGTTGTTTCAAGTCTTCTTAGACGAGCACAATCTCTGATTACGGTTGAGAAATAAAAGAAGGAGAAATATCGAACATTACTGAAACTCTCAAGCAAAACAACTACCCAAGGGACTTCATCAAAAAAATCAACACAAACATTAAGTATGGCCGAAAACGCATTCCGAAAATATGGACCTCGACAGTCATCATTCCATATAGAGCAGAGATGATATCAGAAGAGTACTCAATCAGCTGGACATTAGAGTTTTCTTCAAAACATCAGACACACTACGAAACAACCTTGTCCATATAAAAGACCAGATCCTTAAAGATTCTCTATCTAAATGTGTCTATAAAATAAAATGTTTGGAATGTGATGCGATATACACCGGAAAAAAATCTCGAGAAATCAAAATCAGAAGAAATGAACGCCGAAAAGCATCTCTTTGACCACCGAGAAATCCCGTTGAACTACAAAAACTTGGAAAATCATCAGCCATAGGTCTTCATGCTATAGAATCAGGTCACAAAATTGATTTTCACATTATTGAAATAATCCAGAAAAACTTCAGAAATCACAAAGAACGTCTAATATCAGAAGCAATTCATATCAAGTGGAATCCAAATTGCCTGAATAGGAATGATGGACTGAAACAGAATCTGACTTGGTTACAGCACCCCCCTCCCTCATGAATTGACAAAATCAACATGAATGTGATATGCAAGTTCACTTTGTAAACACACACTGCTTTTATAATTTTAAACACTGATCAAATCCAACAATCCACGCTTGATTTTGTTATCTTCACCAATTGACCAACTTGTCAACGAAAAGTGACCCCAGACAGACGAACGATGATCAAGCTAGTAAACTTTATTTTGATATCATAACAGACGTACTATTACCTTTGTTATTTGGTTAAGTGATCTTCATTTCTATTTCTACTTTCAATATGTCCCTTTAACTTGTCCTAAATCTACTTTCTCACCCCCTAACTGTTTGTTACATGTATATGCTGAGATTTTGTAAATTCCGGTTTAATAATACTTTGATAAAGCTATTAGAATTAAATAGCGAAACGTCAGTAAAAACAATATCGTTTTGCTTTTCATTCATTGGGAAATACGAAAACCTTTATTAAAATGAATATCATATACCCAATGCCCAATTTTTTTCAAACCGTTAAAAGTGAACTTGGTTTGGACATATACAATATTACTGAATATCTTTGGCATGAAAATTTGTCCGATGAACTTCGCAGCGTTGAAATTCGCGTTGACTACTATCCTATGACCATTCTTTTTTTAAGGCACAATCTAAATTGTTGATGAAAACGATTGTTTTAGTATCAACATACCTCATTTACCCTTATGGCAATGCCTTTTAATATTTTTTGAGGTCCCCTGTTATATGCGAAACGACTAGGAATTAGGATTAGTTAATTGTTCTTCCCCAGTTGAAATTATTTTGAGGTGTTTCAAACTCATTCCTCTGCTTTATGATTCAGGAGTTTTAATGGTACACCGTTTCTGTGTAGCCCCTATCTTTAACTATGCACTAGAGTAGGCGCAAAACATATTTCTTTGTCTACTTGAATCATTATATATCCTCAATCATTCTTGTGTCATATAAAGTTCATAGTTATTGCTGTAAAATTTCAAGTCCACAAATTGAAATGATACACATTGAGCTCAGAGATAATTTAAACATTATTGACATTTTGGTTATATTCTTCAAAACAATTACGGGCAGAGAACACACTTAGGCAAAACTCATTTGAAAAATAGGAGTTGATGATACTTTTATCATTTCTCACCCTCAATGTGACCTACGTAGTGCCCTACAAACGAAGAATCTCATTTCAGTACGTTCAACTAACAAAGAAGTCTAATGAGACATTGAGCGGATAAGTGTACAGACAACCTACGGGGAACTGACAATTGATCAAATTTTACGGTTAGGTATCTATACAACACAATCGAGGCCTGATATTATCTTTTGAGCTGAAGAATTTGCAGTCCTGAACAAGTAGGTTATGAGGTCCCATTTTTGAGAAAGTCAAAAATAGTTAACCTCCACGCTTCATAGGTAAACGAAGAAAACCACATCTCTGTTCCAAAGTAGATGATGTACATGAATATCACTTTAGAAGGCAACTTTCTGGTCGACACTATAGAGAATGAAATTGAAAACGGCCCGATAATAACATTCTTCGTTTCAGCATTACAACTGGCATTATATTGTGGTTCAACAACTCCGAAGATAAACTACCTCATTAGGCCACTCAGTATGCAATAAGAATTCATCCAAAATTATCTACGAAATCAACAAAGCTTCCGCATGATTCGCATTGCCAGGGCTTTAGCAATTCGGATGGAAAATGCTGATTTCTGTAAACAGAAGAAACTTCTGCCCTCCCTACTTCTACCTTGAGTATAAATATAGTCTCAACTGTTATCAATATTTTGACGTTTTTAGTACTTAGGTCAAGTTGCAAGGACACATTCATAGCAGATGTACTATTACCTCTGCGTTTTTGGTTTGGTGGTCTTCATTGTTATTTTGACCGTGAATATGTCGTTTTAACTTGACCTAAGTATATTTCTCACCTCTTACCTCTTTATTAATTTCATATATATTTCTATGACAGTTATTAGTACTATTCTGTTCATTTTCTTATGACAAAATTAATATCAGTCTCTTAACTAACATTCTGTCCACTCCCTTCCCCTACCTCATTGTTTTTTATACTTATTTCTATGCTCTTCCAGTAACAATAATTTTCACCCGAAAGTTTTTTTTTACTATGACGTAACCCTAGCCTAAACTTTATTATCTACCCCAAGCCCGCTTTTCGACTTTTATCATCGATTTTTTAGCATCCTGATGAAACAAACAGTACTCCAAACTTAATTTTTTCAATCTGCAGACTTGAAGTTTTGGTGGCAGTGGTGTTTAATTTTACAGGATATGGTTGCAAGTCTCATACACAATATTCCCTCCTAACCAACCTTAATACTGGCTTATTAAGCAAAGAAGTGCGTCGGCCGAGATTCGAACGCCGAAACACGTGCGTCATCGGCGAGCATTCTACCACTGTGCCACCGACGCACTACACGCATAGATATAAAAACATAATTACACATAATTGTGATTATACAGGTAAGTGAATGAATTTGCCTAAAAAAAGACTCTTTGTGTATTTAATACTTTATAAAATTTAACTTCTTCAGAATAACAAAACATATCAACAGACAAAGGAAACATGATCAACGTTTGGTCATGAAAATAAACGGTAGTGAAAGAACTAGTCTTACTCAAGAGAGTATTTATTATTTGAACGTTGAACAAATAGATAATCCACAAACCATCGTAAAAATTCCTGTTTGTTTATCATATATTTAAGTGGAACTCTCATTTCTAGGAAGTATGCTGGTGTATATTTGTGTGAACAGGTATAACATTAAAAACCAAACGGCGAAGGCTAGAATAAATTCAATGGGATTAGGTGCAAACCACCACGCTATCCATTTTCGTAAACTAAGACAAATGAACATTGCCTAAAATGATAAAATAGATATGAGAAGGTGGATCTTAACCAACAAGTCTTCTGCTGCTTCAAAATAAAAGAACACATGGATAAATGCTGAATATGTATAACATTTTGATTATCTTCACAAATACCTAATTCAGTAATATGCAAGGTGTGCTAGCAATCTATGGTCGTAAATTATTTGAAAACATTTGAGAACACAAAATGGGTTGTACTTCGGAACATAGCTCAAAAATAGACTAAATACGGGGAATTCAAAATTATTGAAGGACAAACTAAGTTTTCGTTGTCATTTAAACACAGGCGACAGATAATGGAAACGGAAAAAGTATGCATTATACATTTGTCAAAGACACAGTTTCGGTCTTCATGACTCCAGGTGTACGAATCGTTTTGCAAACATGCTGTTGTATTTACAAAATCCAATTTGACAAAAGTATAAGAAGACGTAGTTTATCTGAAACGTGTAATGTCATTTGTACAACACATTTCCGACATTCTGATCACACAGACTAGTATTTGTCACACACATTCATATAGAAGGCAAGAGAGCAGGAATTACTACAATACAGGTCAGACTGTGTACAGGTCTGGGTCACAAATGAGGAGCAGAAAGATGACATAAGGGTGTGGAGTAAGAGAAAACAGAAGGGAGATGGTGAAAATATGATAAAGTAAACTAACCTTTGTTTTTAATTGGATATTCAAAGCAAGTTTTAAGTAATAACAAATAAATTTTGGATACATGAGACAGGTTGAAGACAATTTCTGGTCAAATCTTCAACAAATATGTAACCCAACGTTATTTTATACATGCGTTTAAATTCATTATTGAAATCAACTCGATTACTCGTCTCTATGATGTGTTTCGCTATCGACGATATTGGACATCTACTTCCAGGAAGAGTTGTATTTGGTGATTTTATTTGTGGTTACAACAAATTTGGAATATATTTTGTAGCCCTAACCTTCAGAGATGGATGGGCCGTCCTTAAGTACGTGCGTTCATGCAAATTTGTCAACACAGTGAAGTGTGACACTATCTTTCGGATGCCTTACCAGTTAACAGGACAGCATAGATCTCGTTTTATCTATAAAGATAAGTTTAGCTCCATACTAATTTCAGCTTATTGCAGCCTTGAGCTTTGAATATCCAATTAAAAACGAAGGTTCAGTTTACTTTATCATATTTTCACCATCTCCCTTCTGTTTTCTCTTACTCCACACCCTTACGTCATCTTTCTGCTCCTCATTTGTGACCCAGACCTGTACACAGTCTGACCTGTATTGTAGTAATTCCTGCTCTCTTGCCTTCTATATGAATGTGTGTGACAAGTACTAGTCTGTGTGATCAGAATGTCGGAAATGTGTTGTGCAAATGAAATTACACGTTTCAGATAAACTACGTCTTCACAGAAGGAGCGTATTGCTTCGAAAATCCTTTTCATCCCACTTTATTACATTTTTTGTACTACTTGATGATCATTTACTTCTGTATTTACACCACACCATCGTTATGCATTTATGAATATTGTTGTTATTTGTCACCCTTGTAATTTAGTCTAGTTTTTCTCATTTGTTGATTTATTTCTCAGTAGTACTCATCTTATCTCTCCAACCACTGACTACACTCACCCTTTAAACTTCTACTTTGTTGACTATATAATGCATATATACGCACATCGTCATATTTTATCTTATATTATCATAGACCATACCTATTGTAAACTAACTTGTACTACTTCCAAAGTACACATTCTGATATGATTTTAATTCGCCTTTTAATGGCGCTATCGCATGCTAGAATTATTTGATTTATAATTATTAGTGAAGAAAAATACACTGGGAGTGGCTGTTCTGGCTAATTATTCTTGTTCTGAAATCATAACTGTTAGTAGAAATATCTTTGTTCCGATACGACTCTCAGACAATATATACATATATTTCCCATTGGTAGCGACTGAACCGCACTGTACACTAATGAGCTATTTCTTTTAATGACCTCATCACAGAAATAAAAATTTGTTTTTGCAGGATAAATTCTTAACCACTCAACCAGCAGTTTGCAGTGTTTGCTTAATGGCTGTTTGATCTCAGGATGCATTAGAATTACTTCTGAGATTAAGAAATATACTACACATAGAACATAATGATTTTCAGAACAAATTTCATCTTTTGCTGGTATTTTTATATGACTACTTTGTATCCTCTACGTTTCCATTATTTGTACCTCATAGGTTCAGTGGTAGAATCACTGCTGACCCCACTCATGTTCTGGGTGTGATACCTGGCTAACTCACTCCTTAAACATCCTTGTCCGATGGTGAGCCCGATAAATAGCCAAGGTGAGAGGTGAGACTAGCAACCCATATCCGTAGAAAAATGCAAAGCTGCTGAACCTTCCGACTTCGAGCTGGAATGTCTTTATTCCACCAGAAACTCTAAAGAGGGAAGAAATGTCACCAAACTGCGATGGCCACATATTACATGTTCTATACGTAATTTAAATGCCAGAGTAAAACTGGTTAAATTAATGACTTACAAAGAATATGAATAATCCAATGAGAACTGCTGCCACAATGCAGAATATTCGATTCTAGAAAATAAAGACAGTAAAACGCATATCCATATTCGAATCATGTGGCTGTTTTCTAAATTACAGTATGCACATATCTATAATAATGTTTACGGTGACATTCATAAACATCTATCAGTTTAATACTAAGTGAAACGAACCAATCTCTGATTAATTTTGTATAAATGACAGTAAACACACATGAAGTCATTTTGAGGCATTTTATTTAAATTCTTACCTTATCACTTCCAAATTTCTTATTTAGCTAACTCTTACTCGCCAAACAGCTAATGGTATAATGGAAATAAAGTGAATAGTAGGTCTGTAATCCACTGAATTTCACGATCAATCATGCAAGTTTTAAAGAATAAAGGTGATCATTCAAGTTGCATTGTAATAGAATCTAGTCATGGTCGGAAGATTATTAAGTGGATTGCTCTCAATAATTAGGTACTCACTTTTGCACGCTAGATGAAATAAACAGAGATTCTTCTGACACTTGATTATCACCGTCAATCGAATGATAGAAAGTAAAACTTGACACAGATTTCGCTTAGTATTTTACTAACCATGAAGGAAGATAAGTAGTTTTGCGAGGCTGTCTAGTTATTCACACTATGTTGCTATTTTTAAGGGAGCAGCTAAATTTTTAAATGTATACAGAAATAAATATACATAATCGTGGATGTAGAACTTCACTAGTAATATCTCCATTGCATCAGAGTTTCACAGATAACTCTTTTTTCTAAAATGTTCTTGGATCTACCAGGATCATGTATTTGAGCGGTAGTGTTTATTTTTCTAAGGAACCATCGATACGCATCCTTCTTCCTTGATGCATGAGGCACCTGATCAATGTGAATTTATATTGGATGATTACGAAACTGAAGAAAGGTGTAGATTGCCCTAGATACTTGGGTTTTCTAAAAAATATCTTTTTAGTGAACATTAGGATCCATTCATATTCGTAAATATGTCTGCTTCCTTAACAATATTAATACACATTTCATTAGTATAATGATAACAGCAAGAACCCAGTTCACTTATTCCTTGTTTCAGTTAACCATTTTCAAGACTAGCACAGATAAAGTCAGCCAAAATCAGGCCTACGGAGAACTCATAGCAATACCATCCCTTTGTCTATGTTTGATATCTTTCAGCCGACCAACTATGATTGCTCAATTGAAAGATCTGCCTCACTTCTATGAGCATTAACCAATTTGGCTGCTCCAGTGTAGAAAGCTTAATGTTGTGCGAACAACTATACACCCTAATGCATGAATTATTGACCACTTTCCTCTGTGGTCAAATAAAATGTCTTATTATATCCAATTGAATTTTAAATAACGTCATAGACATTTCTAGATGAAATGGATACCAGAGCATATTTTATAAATTATACGTCAACTTTCCATGCATTTTATTGTTTAAATATACATTTCTGAGTATAATTACATTTTGTGCAACTAAGTAACAACAAATCTTTACGATGATAGCTGAAACTGCTAGGAGCATTGATATTGCTGCGGAAACAATAAAACCTTTTTCATTTAAAGGTGGTAGCTTGAAAGCCAGAACGATTGCTGTAATTGTTACCGTGGTTGTCACACCCAGAGATATCAATGCAAATCCTATCTGAATAGATTCAAATTCAGTAGCGAAGCTAATAGACCATAATGTAACCTACAAAAAAAAGAGAAAATCAGAACGCTAATAACATTGGATGAGTAATTATTGCTCAGTGAGTGTAGAAGTGAGTCAGTGGTTAAATAGTTAAATACTCGCTCACTACCAACTTGGTCTAGAGTTCGATCTCTCGCCAGCAGTCTACTAAAACCCACTTTTCCAGGAGTAATTCTGGTAAAACGGGAAAGTTTAAACTGAGGCTAGCAATCCTATCATTGGAATTTTAAGACCCAAGCATGGAAGAAGCCACAACATATCAAGTCAGCACAGTCAGTCAAAGTCGTAAATAAGTTAACAAGCAGTTATGTGTTAATATTCTTATGAAATTGAATGCATGGAGTGGCATTTTTTGAAGTGTTTAGATTTCGACCCGTACTCCATAATTGAATTCACCACACAGTCCATAATGATATGAAACAGATAGAAGAAACACTGATTCCAAGTAATCATCCTATAAAATTCCTTAAGAATTTCATTAAAGCGCCAAGAAAAGCTAGAATATTAGTGGAACTACTGGCCATAATATGGATTAGAAAGAATTTATGATAATGAATATGAGATCAACTACAGAGGTCAAATTATTTGGTGAGGCTAGTTTGAGGAATAATTTAGAAATCGCAATGTATGCTTCAACGTCCAATCACACAATAGGGTGAGAGAGAGAGCTAGAGTACTAAAACGTAATATACACAGGTAAAGAGAAGGATTGATTACTAAATCTTTGTTCATCGATTCTAAAACTAGTGACAAAACACAAATAACCGAGATGTGGAAGATGTTACTGCCGATAAAAGTAAAGAATAAGAAATAGAACTATGTGAACAAAGTTTGAAAGTCATAGGAGTGGCTTGATATGGTTATGGGTAAAAAAAGTGATCTCAAAACGTCGTAAATAAATAATACTGCAAGACGGAGTGCTTTTATCAAATAAATATACTCTATGATGAATTCATGTACCACCAAAGTGCTCAAGTTATATTCTTGTGATAGAATTCGGTTAGTTGGGTGGGTGTTTCAAAAATGTCAGTGGGAGTTATCGCTGTATAGAAGAACCAGACAGATGCGTCGCCTTTTAAGCACACCAAGACTTCAGTAGCACGTTATGCAACAGTCAAATTTGTAAACCACGTTGATTGGTCATGAATTCAAATGCAGTCCATATTTCTATAGTACGATAACAAGCTTAATTTCAACATCTAACTCTCTCTGCTGTTTAGACGACCTACACACGTGAAATTCGAATCAACATAAGCTTTCAAAATTGTCAATCCTCACATGAATGTCAGATTAATTCACAAATAGTTTTAATTTATTTCATACACACTGACAGTACATGATTTTCTACCATGTATATATATATATATTCAACCTTCTATGGTAATGTAGTATTGTAAAAGTTTCTCTTATAAGTTAATTGTAAAACCATACAATTTATATTGCAAGGCTAATGATAGTATGTTCAGAGAATTGTGGGAATTATTTCACAGACCAAGTAACTGTGGGCATGAATATTGACAACTGACATTCATTTTTCTTGCAACAAATCGCTACCGATTTTGCAAGGGATAGAATAAAATTGATACTTACCACAATTCCAAGGATTATACGAACAGGAATGTATTTCGAGTGAATACTTGTCACGAATATACAGAGAAATAAAAGCATGGCACCGACTGAACTGAAATGAATTTGTAAGTAGTAACAGTAATTAATCTCAAAAAGCAGTAGAATATACTGGAATTATCCTATTGTGAGATCAGTGCATTTCAAGACATATGAAGTATTATGAATTCCTCAAGTTGATTCTTCCAGTATGATGACTTTATAATTGACTGGCTAGGTGCAGTGGTAGAAACCATTCAACTTGAAGCTCATGACATATATGTAATATTCTGCATTCATTACTTGCCTCATGATGCCAGTCGTTCATTTTCTTCTTAGACGTGACAGTCTTGATTGATCTCACCGGAGGAGTACAATAAGACGGTAGAAAATTTATATTTGATATAATATCGTACTGATGACAGTTTTATTGTGAAGAAATTGATACGTATGACTGATGATGACAATGTATAAATTCACTGGGTATCTAAGCAAAATTAATGGCCACCTTTTTATTAATTGCCTAAATCATACAGCAATTTAGAAAATTTTAATCAGGTGCTAATTAGATAATTGTACTAAATTATGCACCTTAATCGGTGCTTTACAATGGCCGTTCTGTGGATTCTTTCCTAAGTAGCTGTTGACTGCAATGGAATGGAAAAACGGAATAATACAATTTGACCAAACGTACTGGGGCAGATGTGTTTACGTGAACAAAGAGAGCAGCCGTCGTGGTTCATAGCCTAACAGGAAACCGCACAATTAGGCTTTGACAGTGAGAAGACAGGAATGGCACTAATTATGTCCGTGAAATAACATTTGCAAGTAAATAGCTTATTGGTTTACTAGCTGGAACTATGTGCGAAAAAGAAGGAGCGGATCCAGCAACTTCACCGAGGAAATTAACCCAGTTGCTGTAGAAACATCAAAACACCACAGAAGACATAGAAAAGTCAACTTATTCTCCCAGGAGTCAGAGAGATGAAGTGACACTGGTTCGCGGAAGCATTCTATAAGCCAGACATCTAATGCATCTTCTTTCAAGGAAAGCAATAATAAGTGTCTGAAAATGTAGTGTTCACACGATCTTCAAAGATGGGAAGTCTTCCCAAACTTTCAAAGAAACGTGAAGTGTTGAGTCTGTGACAGCGAATGCGAACTAAGTCAACTGTCCAAATTATTAGCTGGAGAATCAATAATGCATCCCGGTCATCCAAATGAAAACCACAAGAACACTAAAGGAGTGATTGTCATGAAGTTACGAGCAGCGTTGAAAATTCTAATCTGGTTCAGGGCAGTGACAGCAAAATTCAAAGCAAAAGGTAGGAAATTTGTAATCATCTTAAGCTCCCCCCTGCAAACCATGTAAACTGTCAGACATCTTTTATGTAGACATCACAGACAAGTTGGAGATGTTATACAGGGTAACCATTCCTGAAAAGGATATTGATGAAAACCGTAGAATTTCAGCCATTTCCACACTTCAGCTCAATTCACACTGAAAATTCCTTCCACACTGTTAACCACGAAGTAATTTCGAAACCAATTTAACTCATTGGAGTTACTCAAACCTTCATCAACCTCATTCAATAGCTATCCGACGATGTAACATGCCAGTTCATTCACAAAGGAAAGCTCGGAGATGACTCTGAAGTGAAGACAAGAGTAAGACAAGATTGATTACTATTACTGTAGATAAACGTGATTATGGGCTGGGCAGTGCATTTCAAAGTACAAGCAGACAGGAACGTGTTGGACCGACAAGAAGATTCTACAAGTTTTTGACGCTGGAGACGACTTATGTGTAATGTCACACAAACGTTAATCTATACAGGGAAAATCAACAAGTTAACAAATGAAGCAGCTATAGCAAGACTTCGAGCTAAGACATTGTGAATGTGCCCACCAACCAAGAACAGACACCAATCATCATTAAAGAGAGATATTTGAATAGAACTACCACATTCAGTCACCCAGGCAGCATAGTTCTGAATACAGGAGCACAGATGCAGACATCAGAGATACGGTTGAGAAAATGGAACTGATCTATATCAATCTGTGTTGAAATGTACCACAATCAATAAATGGATCAGTATCCGGAATTTCAACATTTATTTCAAGTCGGCGCTCCGAAATGTGTATGAGAAATGGCACGCGCGTTATGGGAAGCATTTCCGATTTGCTGAAAACTTCCACCAACATCTGAGTCTATTGGACCCATTATTAAAATTTCATGGCCAACCGGAAATGACAAATTACAAAGAACTGTGAGGAATAACCAACCAACAAGTGATCGCACAACAAAGTATGCTGGAGGATTGGAGGTGTTTTTGACAGGTGCAAGGCTCCTGACTAGAACGCAGATGGAAAATGGCTTGTTAGGAGGGGGAGATAGTGTGAAACGGTGATGAAGCCAGCTAAAGAAGGAAGAAGAGGACGGGGCAAATTGTAGACATGCTGATGAAATCCTTGATTCCGCTCGTAACCCAGGAGAATAATAATAATTAAAATCCATTCCACTTATCACTTGATATAAGAATCAATCACCTGATTAAAAGTAATTGTAGAATGTAGAACTTACAAAAGAATGTATATCACATAGTCACGATCCTTGAAGAATTTGCATACTGCTGATCTGCAAACCAAATTATAATTTGCTCAATTACTTTAACCTAATCTTACACTTGAGTAATCAAGACGATTGCACTTACTGCCATGAGTATCATGATAATCAAATCTACTAAGAACTAGAGATAAGAAATGCGTTCAATAGATGACAGTATTCTCACCCAAATGTAAAAGTTGGCAGGATTCCTTTGTACTCTCTGAACCTTGTAAGTGGAATTGGCAAAAGATGCACTGAAAAGGACCATTTTTTGGTATTCTGAAACCCAATGTAAAAAAAGATGTTGACAACACGATCATACTGAAATGAAAATGAGGGTTTTACTGCAATGATTTTCTGAGTGGATTATACCTTCAAAATTTCTTCAAGAAAATCACGAGAACTTCCAATTTATAGATGTTTTCACAACTTGCAGACAGAGTGGTTGGACAGAATGGTCTCTCTTTTGGAGGTCTAGGTCGATGAGGCAGTATCCAAATTAAATTCGTAATTTGAACATTATTTCGCAATTTCCAGTGGACACAATATGAGAAGGTGAAATCTCGCCAAAATGTTCTTTGCAAACCAAAATGTACAGATCAAAATATGCTAGTTTCTTCATGCCGTAAACGGTAATCATGAAAGGTAGAATAAATGCGAAAGTCTAAAAACAAATGATTGATTGAGATCAGTGGTTGCACACCATTCATGTGAACCATTAGCGCTTGCTAGTCACATCGAGATGATTCAAACACTGGAAAACTTTTCCGCTCTTTCGGGACCAGACTAATCGGCAGTGCTTCCATCAATTTCTGCAGGTTAGGGCTGAAGAATACACTTTCAGGCCACCTAACTCAAATGAACCAGAAAGGTATTGCCCAACACAAATTATATTTCAGTATATTTCCGCAAATGCAACCGGTTAGGATCATATGCTTTAATTCATCGAAGCTTTATCCAGAAAATGACATAAATTGGTTTTGTTTTCAAAATAAATTATCATTGCTATAGACCTGTATTCTTAATCCGACTTTCAGTTGAAACTACATTTTCTGCACTTCTATTTTTATCGGTTTTGTTTCTTACACCTTATTTTTGGCCTTGACCCTTAAACATTTTGACCGATATTCATTGAACTTTCACCTGTCATACTCTAATTTCACTTATATTTTTCTCAGGAACCAGTGGCCCGCTTACCTGACCAATGGCTTGGATGAGCACTAACTTCACATCTCGACGGTGGACCCAGCGGCCACGACTTGCCATCAAAGCTTCAGGACATCTATCTAGTAGACAAAATTGAACTGAAGGATGACATTTGAATTATGGGTCTATGGACTTAGTAACGTAACATGAAAGTCCTGGGTCTATTCTTGGAGAGATTGTGGGCAGGCATTCATGAGGAGTCATAAAAGAGGACAAAAACAACTGTCCAGTGCTCCTCACATTTCAATGCTTTCCCACACCTACGTTGTCTCTAAATGAAATCTGATAACTGAAATAAAATTATTCCAAATTGGCGCATATCCCGTAATCTGTCTTCGAATTGCTCAAATTATGTTACACAAGTGCATTACGCGTTTCAGACAACTTGTGTTTTCTTTATGTTTCTCGAAGTTTCATGAATGCCAATAACTGCGCTTTTACATTGACTTAGTACACGTTCCTATCACTTGAAGGCAATAATAGGTAACTGAACTAATTCCTAACTGAACTGCACATCTGCGATGTGTATATGGAATAAGACACGATGGCCAGACACTTTTTCTTCGAATAAATTTAAGGAAAAGTTCAACCAACTAAGATAAATAAAATGGGAATAGGAGTAATCGACTTACACTATGAGACTCCTTGCTTTGAAATGTATCTGCTAAAAAATATTCACATAAATTCACATATACATTTTAACTTTGTTCAATAAATAAACTGACATGATCATCCATATGGAGTGGTCATAGTACGTTTTGATTCTCAATGGCTTTATATTTCGGATGAAATAAATTTTATCAAAATCATCCAAATATATACGTGTTGTTTTTAAACACATTGCACACACACGTACGATAAGATTGAAAATATGCAATACATACGACATCATAGTACACACAGTGATCATCAGCCAATTCATTCAAGTGGATAATCCAAAGTATAAGAACATTAATATTCAGCGAATAGAATCTTCTCCACAACGAATTTATTATCAGGCTGTACAGTCCTATATACATATTAAGCTTTTTTAAGAAATTATATCTGGTGAGGGAATTGAAACAAAGTTGTGAATACATGAAATATCAATGGTATCATGAAATGCAATTGAAATATTTGTGATGGGGATCATATTTGAATGTCAAGCACTAAAACACTTAGTCTCATTTATAGAATAATTCATAAAGTGTATAGATGTTGGAGAGTGGTGCGTAATCATAGGAATAGTAGGCTAATATAAAATGTTACATAACATGATGGTAAAACTGACAAGATTATTTTAATTATTGTTCCCTTGGGTTCCTAGTGGAAAATAGGGCTTCAATTGCACGCCTCCACTTGCTTCTGTCTTCTGCTGTACTTTTCACTTGCATCCATGTTAGTCCATACTGTTTCAACTCTGCTTTACACGATCTCCTCCATGTCACCCTTGGACGTCCCACTCGCCACTTCCCTTTCGGCTTCCACTGGAGGGACTGACGCGCGATGTCACCCAGCGGCCTCCTCAGAGAGTGTCCAATCCATCTCCACTGATAAGATGGAATTCAATATTGAAAATAATTCTAGATTTAGAGGTGAAAAGTGGGAACAAATCAATGTGAGAATTAGAGACTTAACATATATCTTTTTCACACCAAGTTCTCGCTTAAATTCATGAATTTCGAAGGCCCCCTCTGTCTTTAGACGTTTATAACGAAGAGAACGCTGCACGTTAAGCGGATTCGACAAATGGTCTTTAAATCATGATCAGGGTTGTTAGGATGATTGAGGTCGATTAGGTGTTTGACAATAGAGCTTCGTAAACTCTTTCTTTCTCCCTTGTAAAACCAGGCTGGAATATGTTCTCGTATTCGTGCGAATAGCGTCCTCTGTCTATGGCCAATGTACCTTGCTTCAAAAGAGCTGGTTAACTGATAGGTGCACGTGGAGTCCGCCAGAGGGGGGAGCATATCATTTGCAGAGATGCAGAACAACTTGCAGCTGGTGACTATCCTTTGTAATTTCACTTCAAAGAACATCTTGCAGACTGAAGTAGCGGGACGTTTTTGAGCATATCTGGAGTTTGATCAATAATTCGACGTATGCTTTTAATTTTTTGAATCGAAGGTCATTGATTCTGTCAGTTTATTTAATCAAAGGACTATTCACCTTTAGTTTGTCTGTCTTTTCCGACGAAACTGAATAATGTGGTCAAGGGAACACGGTAGCACCATCTTTGTCATATTACCGTTATCAGCAAAGCTTATTATGATTATTTAGTTGAAAGACAATATTCACGGTGAGATTTTATTCAGTATATTTTCAAGAATTAGCATTTATATATCAGCTTTGAATAACATGCTGACTAGTGGAGCCCTAGAAACATCCAAGAAGGAGTCAAGATTTGCTTATGAACTCACAAACATTATCAAGTTCCTTGTTTACTAAATAATATTGGGTGTTTCATTAACCTGAACTCCAGGGCATCGAAATTTCAAGAAAAATATATACAAACAAGCGAAATGAACGTGGAAGGGTCCGCCATTGTCTGCGCTGGAATCATAAATATTTATGGTTAACGGAGAACATGGATCTCTAAGAAGCTTTGATTCTGATCTTGGGTTGCCACAGAAGTAGGGGAAAAATGCACTCGCACTGTTGAAATCTCCACATAATCCTACGCTGTTGCCCGTAGTGGACTCAGCAGAAGATAGAATGTCGTACACTTCTGAGTTGTAAAATGAACAGGGTTAGTTAACACAAAACCACCACACTCGAATACCTACTCAGGCTTCAATTGATATATATATGTATAGGATTCGGATTTTCACCACCAATGTGGAGTCGGTTCTACTATACGGGTAAGAAACCTCCATTGCTTATCAGGAAAAGGATTTCCAACAGATTGCAGACTTTCGTCAACAGCTATCTTTGCTGGATATTGAGGATAAAATGGCCAGAATACAAAAGCAACAAGAAACTATGAGAGCAAATCAACAGGCATGTGCCGATCGCTCTAAAAACATGTAGGAGAAAGTGGAGATGGATCAGGCATACATTGAGGCGACCAGCAAATTATATTGTACGCCAAGTAATCAAGTGGAATCCAAATAGCAAGCGATGAGTGAGTCGTCAGTATAAGGGTCCCATGGAGGAGATATTGTGAGGGAGATATGAGAGAGTTTGATAAATCTTGTACCAAGCTGAAGAGGACTGGAGAAAACAGAACAAAATGAACATGTGCTGTTGCAGTCCTATGTTCCTCTTGTAACGCAAAGGAATAATAATAAATCATACCGAATCCCTGCTAACTTGCAGAGTTTCCTACATTAAAGACTTCTAAAGACAGCAGAGGCCTTAGAAGTTCATGAATTTAAGCGAGACTTCGGTGGGAAAAAGAAACATTTTAAGTCCGTAATTCTTCCTTGGTCGTCAAGGGATAGACATTTATGAATTTTGTTTATTTATTCAATCTATAGACTTTTCCCCAAATACTGCGATTATTATCATTATTCTCACTTTGATTTCTTCCTACTTGTCACCCCTAAACCTAAAATTATTTTCAATATTGAATTATATCTTATCAGTTTTACCATCATGTTATGTAACATTTTATATTAGCCTACTATTCCTATGATTACGCACCACTCTCCAACATCTATACACTTTATGAATTATTATTCTATAAATGAGACTAAGTGTTTTAGTGCTTGACATTCAAATATGATCCCCATCACAAATATTTCAATTGTATTTCATGATACCATTGATATTTCATGTATTCACAACTTTGTTTTAATTCCCTCACCAGAAATAATTTCTTAAAAAAGCTTAATATGTATATAGGACTGTACAGCCTGATAATAAATTCGTTGTTGAAAAGAATCTTTTCGTAGACTGTTGTGTTCTTACTTCGATAATAAGGATTATTCAGTTATTGAAACAAAATTGTTACCTTAAATGTGTTTTTATTCTGAATTTCATCATGGATATATTTAATATTTTACATACCAATATGTTAACCAACTGACATATAAGTGTTAGAGCATCAATGTAGGTGTCGCAAGGTTTAATGGTCGAATGAAAATGTCGAATTCACCTGCCTTTTAAAGCAAATACTGAACGCTGACAATCGCAGACAGGTCGTATAGCAAAACTATGAAGGATCATACAGTGCTGCACTAGACTCATACAAATAACTGGTTCAATTCAAATGTATTCAGAGTAATTGAAGCTTTATCCGTAGGTAGGATTGAACCAGTTCTATCCTTTCAGACAATATTTGATGTTATGATATGTTGCACAAATATATTATGGACTTCAGACAAATTAGCCGTCTTCATGTTTTCGGAACTTCACAAATACTTTGGCGGAGTGGGTTCCAACAGAGTATTATTCTCACAGTAACAATCATTGTATTTGTTGCTGATAATGTCTAAACACTATTCCCACAATTCAATGCTGCATTAGCAACAGAATAATATCTTTACTTGAGCATTCTATCTCATATTGTTTAATGTAAATTAAAATCACCCGCTCAGTGATTGATTATAGAATTTAAACCGTATAGATGTAAATAGATGTTTGATCACTTGAAAATATACCTTGACTTCTTTGTCTCGTCCTCTGCTGTTACAATAGAGCCAACTGCTTTATACTTTTTTTAATTATACCACAGGAGGCTGTATCATCAAGTTCAGTTGAGAGACAGAGTGTGAGGTTAACCGGATAACCTCAGTCTATCTGTTCACCAGCAGAAACATGCAACTAAAACTACACAGTGTCTATTCAGAATATACGGGAAATTGAAATAAAAGTGAATGTTTATGTCTAAATAGCACGCTACGAGGTTGTTTCAATACACTGTTATGATTATGAGCGGCAATACTGTATCAGCATGTTTCATATCAGAAAAAAGTAGCTAATAAAGAATTATATTCTACTACAGTGATCAAATTCTACCTTTCATTAATACAAATTTCTCTTCAAATATACAGAAGAAAAGTATCAGCATGAAGCTTCACGTAGGCAAAATAATAAAAACCAAGCATAATTAGTTTTAGGTGTGTTAGAAGTTTATATATAAAACAAAATAATGTCCTCATATATACAAATTACACACCAGCAAGTAGTTATCTATTATAGAAATGTTAAGTTAGTGAATACTAATGAGAGGTGAATAAATCTATTGCTAACAAGTACAATAAATTTGGATTACGAAGATGGGAAATCACAAAGAACGGAATTTATAATACAAGACGTAAGGCTGCTAACCATGTTTCATGGAATGACCACATTGTTGTTTAACATTCTAATCGCAATCTCATGGACTATTAATGTTTAGGAGAAGATACCAGTAGCTCTTAATTGGTGAAAGCAAAATAGCTAGAATTATTACTTTTTTCAAGCATAGCATTGTGCCAGATTGCAGAATTATTCCTTTGAATGATATCACTGAGAAATGCTGAGATAGATGGTATTAAAACCGACTTCACTTTGTTCGCCTTTTCTTCTGATGAGTAATAACATAGCTGGAACTGTGTTCTTCAAGGTCAGTCTACTCTCATTTGTGTAAACCGTGGGATGTGAAACATGCATAGATTTGATTAAACTGTGGAAACCAAGACATCGCATGCTGAAAGAAAATTAAATCTACTATGAATAGATATTTTCTTCGTATGCCTAATGGTTGAGATGCTTGATAGTCGCACACTTGAAACTTTCTATCATTAAGGGAACATCATCTTCTTCTTGTGTTTAGGTAAACTGACTGAAATCATTCTGTCAAGTTGAACCTAACATTTGAAGCGTACATCTGAACTTTTTATCCTAATAAACGACATCTTGTTTGATAAACCCGAATCAACTTGTCTGACGGATAAACTCTGTCTCGTAGAGTAATAAGTGTAAACATATGGTTGCGCATGGTGTATATAATATCACCACTGGGCACTCAAGGATAGGTCTGGCACATATGACTAACTAAATATGTCGTCAGAGTAAATCAAATCTATCTCTATTTATTTTCGTACATATTTATTCGGTGATTTGTTGGTACTTGGTTCGT
This sequence comes from Trichobilharzia szidati, assembly GCA_944472155.2. Classification (NCBI taxonomy): domain Eukaryota; kingdom Metazoa; phylum Platyhelminthes; class Trematoda; order Strigeidida; family Schistosomatidae; genus Trichobilharzia; species Trichobilharzia szidati. The sequence continues at coordinate 98,408,050 of OX235276.1, forward strand.
CACTGACTTTCTTCAGCCTGATCCATGATTGCCATGTCCCCAGTAGATAAATCTAAAATCGATGTGTAGGTTCGCCTAGTGTTCAGCGTGGATAAGGTGGTTCAGAACAGATCTGGGTAGGTATCTTGTTCTCCTTTAATCAACCACGATTATCTTTTTTTGTAGCAGTCACCGAAAATGGCCGAAATACATAGATTCACAGCAGCAAGTAGTTACACGACGATGAGGTCATCAGTGGTAGCTTATCCTGAAGGTTCCATTTTGCAGTCTAAACATAGTAAGAAATATTTTAGAACTATACCGTCAAATCTTGACGACAGTTCATTTGAATTATTATTTTGCAATCAAATTAAATTAACAAAGAAACTGTGTAATTGGCAAAATCATCGTGTTTTCACTCTCCGTTGTCTGCAACAGAATGCATATCCTAAATCCGTAGCTGTGGAGTCACCTGACAACTTCAGTAGGTCGAATAAAGCAGCTCAATCTTCAGAAAGAAGACAAAGCAATACGTCCGACAGGCTGCTTAAACTAAACTCTAATCCTAAACACCAAAATTTTGAAAATACGTCTAATCATAAAATTCCAGATACTAACAGTTTGAACAGACATGAAGGCGTGATGTTAGCTGATGCATAGGAAATCCTTATTAATAAATATTTAAAAAAATTGATATGTATCACTAATTATTAATACCTGGTTGAAATTCTCGACTGTCCATATCTTTTTATGGAGACGCTTAGAAATGTTTTACGACTGTTTACCCACACACACTTACACACTCTGTTTAAAGTGCTTAACAAAGGTAGACCAATATTTGTAAGTCCGAGGTCAAATTTTGATCACAGCTCATACAATTTTGTTTATTATACTTGTTAATACTTGTGTTTATGAATCATGATTGGACAAAGCTTTTAAAAACAAAAGATGTGCCTTTTATATATAAAACCTCTGTTTTGTTAATTTTGATTAATTTCCCTGGAGACGTTCGGACCAGATTGCCGAAGGAAACGTTGGAAATACTCATTTCAATCTCGCTGAAATTTTACAAATATTATTTTTTTAAAATGTCTATAGTAAGAAGTTTAGTGGACACATTTATCATTATTAGTAAGAAAATGGAATGAAGGAATTCTAAACTGCTCAGACTGTCTTGTGAAAAAACAAACCAATGGAAAACTAAGGTTCACGATATACAGGAATCAGGCACTTTTACTCCTTGCATATCTATTCTTATTTACTCTCTTCATCGTGTTTAGCTTTGTACTACTTAGTGAAAGTAAGCAGTATGAGGATTTACGCAATATTTCAGTATTATGATGCATAGCACATAACATATTTAGGAACATTAGAATGCAACGTGAAACATTCAATACCTCAGTGTTTGGCTCGTTCACATTGTATCATTTGCAGATTTATGGCGCACCGGTTATTTGAAAGTGGATTCGCAGTTTACATGGCATTAAGACTACGGTCAAAGCAAAAGGTTAGTATACTTGTGACAGCGATAGAATATGCTCATCATCCGAGCTTTTCAGATTCATCACCGCTACGATTATCAGGTTTTCTTGAGTTTTTGCATTAATCTAGGTGGTATGTTGATATGCGTTTTTGATAACTATGTAACTTTTTAAATTTATTATCAATGTTCTTTGTCTGGGATTTCATATTAGTTTGACATATGCCTCCGATGCTCAGCATATAGTTATCATAATAGGTCATTATGAGATATGACTTGATAGAGATTGGCACTTGTACACAGAGTAGCGGTGTCCGTCGCTGATTCATAGAATAAACCTCTGTTAGTAATCACAGAAGGTTCACAGTTAATTTTAATACATGGACTGCTAAAATACAGGGTGGTTAAATGCAAGCTGAGTAGGTATCAAACATGGTTGTCCGCAACTTGGTAAGGGTTGCAGCAGTGTTTTGACTAAAACGTGTCAAACAGTAACAAAGGTTAACAAAAACGTATCAATTGGTTATTGAAGCAGGACAAATCAATAAGGAGACTTCCGGGTCCATGTGAAAGCTTTCCGAATAGTCCTTCTTGTTACCTAGAGAAGAAAATTGACAATGCACGTAAAGATTGAACTGTTGGCCCACAAACAATCAACTTATTAAAAAAAACATCAATTACTGTGATATACTAATTGCTGCAAATAGTGTTACTTAACTGTGTATCTAAATGTGACGCATTTATCCCTACACGATAAGTTATCATTATGTTTATCGGATAAAACGATTTTTCGCCCCTTAATCGACAAAATTTATATTAGCCTTCTTCGTTTGGTTTTTAATAACAATCCTCTATACATAAACACAAATAAGCGTTGAATTATGCGGACCATCCAAAACCAGTGGTATTATTGATAGTTGTAGTAGTGTGGCGTGTGTTACTGATCAATTTTGCCAGTAATATATTAAGAGACGTTCATCATCACACAAAAATATCAAACAGTGGAAAGAGAGATTTGAAATCAGAACCGGAACCGAATGTCATATGAACAATTTAACAGTCCTAGCGCTTCATCAATAATTATTACCTAAAGGAAAGAAATGCAATACCGAATATATGAAAGTGATTTCAAATACTGAAATGGAAGTACAGTGTTCAACGCTGAAACCATTATCGTACACATTCTCGTTGAAGAGTATTATTTCCGTAAATTGAAATCCGATGTAGAACACCCATCTTTTAAGCAGAAAAAGATGTACACTGAGAGTAGATAAATGCAAGTCCTTCTAATATTTTTACCGCTGTCTGAGTGTTGCCGCACGAAAATCATTTACACCTTAATATGCTGGAGTTACATTTCTGTGGATAGCTTAATCTTGACATTTTTATGAACATGTTTCAATCTTGTGACCTGTCAACATAATTACTTGACGAAATAATTTCCATTCACATGACAAACATTCAAATAAAATATATTACTTGGAGAAACCATTTCAATAGGCAGAGAATACACATTTTTTTGAAAGTAATTCAAATATTTTTCTTACAAGACTCGTTTAGTGATTCATACTCGAAAAGTAGAACATAAAAACACATCAAATCTTGAAGAATGCAACGGGTTCATTTTGAATACCTTTCCACTGCCCACCGAAACTTCCGCTTTTACAAGGAAACATTCGTTAGCAATACAAGCCGCATCAATCCAGTATGATGTAATTTGTTAAGTTCTCAGGAATTAAATAAAATGTAGTTTGAAACGATGAGTGCATTGTTCAAGTCTTAGAGGGTTCCCTAGGATCACTCAGTGAAAACACACGTGTAAGTAGCTAAGGTGTCAAATTAGGCGGCTTCGACGTCCTGTATTTCATCGTTAGTCACCATCAATCTAACTTACAATCAGGCTACTTCTTGAAGATCATCGAAGCGTAAATAGTAATTGCCAACATGTCAACAGATACCCTGAATTTCGGTTAGACATAATAAATTGGTGGGAAATTAACCTGAAAAAAACGTTTCACTTCATTGTATAATATTCAACCGATGTCCAATCAATAAGAACAATGCATTGATCAAACTCTTATAAATAATTAGACTTTAATTCATGCCCTCGTGATTCAGTAGAAGCAGATTCACTGAAATGTCAATGTAGTCGAGGCAGAAGCCTTAATCTACTAACTCAGAAAATCTGAATAATGAAATCAAACAAATAAAGGCAGTATCACTTGTGAATAACCACCTTCCAGAATATATTCAGAAATATTTGTAGAACGAATAGAGAAAATAAGATTAGCAATAAAAATAGCGAAAATAATATAGAGTCTAAAGCCTCTGTATTACTTCAAAGAAGGTACGTCAGATGTCTTAAGTTTGAATTCTCATTGAGGTTGGAATTAGCGCATCACTTAAATAACAACTCTCCCAGATGTTAACTTTTTCGACTTTAGAAACAAATTAATCCAAATAGTAAAACAGTATCGTTTACAAAATGCCATGTAATGACAGTTTGGTTAATCAAATAGTTCAAACTAACAGACTGAGATAGGTTGGTCTATTGGAACATTAAAGTTTAGCTCAGTTACTGCACGACATACACTATTATTCACTCACTTTATTCACAAAATTGTGTATGACAGTGTGAAAGTACTTAGGAGAAGTATGATTAGAGCAAGAGGTCAATCACTGCATTATTGTCTTTCGTTCAGACACCACACGCCTGTAATAGAAATAACACAACACTCAAACTGGCAACAAACAACAAGTGAAAGAGAGAGAGAAGTAAGACAGAACTGTTTGTGAGCTCAGTGACAATATTTGCCTCGTTCACTGCTGTTTCCAATTGTTCATTCGTCAGAATACTGAGGAACAAATATTTCACTACCAAGCTAACATAAAAATAAGCACTCTTTAAAATATGCTAAAAATATTCTCACGGTGAACAGTTTGATTTAACAGATTTTCCAGAATAAACCTGTTTAAAAGCAGTTGAATTGCAATGATAAAACTTGATGGTGACGCCATAAAGCTCTGTGGCCTTTGTTAAGTTTTATCGAAGAATCTAAAGAGTCAATTCTTGCTTTGATTCATTAAACAGATTGAATCAGTGACCTTCGATTCTAAGACTTCAAAGTCTCAGTATAGTTATCCGCTTAAAAACATTCATTGATGAACACTGCGCTCACAATGATACCTCTTTGAATACACGTATATACATATCCTTTTAATGTGCGTCTATGTGTGAGAAAATTCGAACCTACTTATATAGATCGGTAATTGTGACAAAGCTTGTTACGTTTGAAATGTATTTAACTGAGAAGCTAAATGGACTATGACCACTCAGTATCGAAGATAGTGCCAATATATTTGCTGAATTAAATGATATATATATTTATATTTATGAGAAATTTAGTGAATGATTTCAAACTCAATTTGGACTCAGAAAGATTCTTCGTGTAAGTCAGTTACTCCTGTTTTCATTTCGATACTTCCTGATTGTTTGGTTTATTGTTTAATTGACTTGAAGGACGTTTATCTCATATTGATCTTAGTATTGTGCTGTGACCAAAAGCCTCTATGCTGTGATCTGAATTCTGACGACCGGTCATACCTTTCTATTGAATAGCTAACCAAAACCTCCGTGAGTAAAATACAGTCCAGAATGTCCTGACGATTTTAAACAAGACAGTCATGTGCAATAAGATCAGAGGTGTTATTTCACGTGAATAAGCATATCAAAAACACAAAATTAGCACAGCACTTCTATTAAGCAGCTATGCAGACTAAAAAATATTTCTAAAAGACTCTAGTACTGTAGAGAGAAATTAGTTAACCAAAACTCAACCATTAGCATTATATGACAAGAGTAGATCAAATCTGTCAGCATGAACCATGCACCAAAAAATTATCGAATACAGTCGAAAGTTGGAATGACGTTGAGTAAGTCGAACAAAGTTAAAGTCAGAAAACTATACATCGATTTCATCTGACAACAACGATGAGAAGCAATTAAAATGAGAGATTCAACAGAGAGCTAGATAGATAATGATGAAAAATTCAACAGATGAAATGCAAGCGTCAGAAAAATGATGCAGAAAAAAGGATAAAAATTACAAATTTAGTTTTACAGTTTAGTTAGGAAGGAAAATAGGAATTTGAAATGAGTATCACTAATGAGAAAAATGTGGAGTGACATCATTTAATAACAACGTGTATTTTCATTCCACTACTAGGTTATGTTAAATCAACGAAACCCAAGCTCAGATTTAAGATGTTGAATCCCTTAAGAATTCGTAAACTTTTAACATTTTGCATTCTGATACTGGGTGCTTCCCCGGATGCCACTAAATCTGTTCTTGTGGAAAATGAATCAAATCCTACCAATTTCTCAGAATTACTTTCAACTAACAGAAAACTCAATTATATTTCGAGTGCTTGACTCACATATGTTTATCCTCTTGTCAAAACTCACCAATAAGTTTAAAGCAACCAGTTGCATTTATGAACTTCTAAAAACAATGAGAAGATGTAGGTTGTATCAACCATGTAATGTTTTCTGGTATAATGATGATACACCTTCCTTTCTTATACATTTATATAAAAGATTTCAGAATTTGAAGTGCGAAATTCATCGAATACATGTGAAACATTTGATGACAGATAAAATGTAGGAAATACGAGGGGTTTAAAATATCACTGGGTAAACATGTGTGGGATTTTCAAATCAGATTCAAAGTGATAACAAGTAATAATTGAACACATAAAACTAGTTTAAAGATATGATAAAAACCTGTTGTACTATTGGGTCTAGGTCAATATTGGAATCATAGTTTGGTAGCTGACTAGACTGTTGAAGACATCTTTCTGACAAATATATTATGCTGAGTTCGTTGTAGAGAAAATCTATTATCTTATAATATTTTAGTGTGGCTTCGAGTTTTTTATTCAGTTGTATCGTCTGATTATATACACACATTGACTCGCACCTTTTCAAATTGTCAAAACTTTCAATCAAACATTATTATCTTGAACACTTTCTCGCGACAGAAACCGTGTCGACAGTTACCGTGAGAATCCGGCGATTATAATTTTATTTCAATCTTGTTGTTTACATCGTTTTTCCTTTGAAATTTCAGCACATCACAGGATGATCCTTTTCAGGACATCTTCTACACATACAGTTCATAAACGTCAGACAGAACAAAGAGGTTCCACCAGCTTTTCTGTTTGGGTAGGTAGATGATTATTTTTGTCATTAAATTTGCGTATTTGTAGTTCATCGTAGATTTGATTATCATGATACTCATGACAGTAGGTGCTGTCGTCTTGACTAATCGAGTGTAAGATTGTATTATTAGATTAAATGATATTATCTTTTGTAGACCTAAAATAAGCGAATTCCTCAGAGAACGTAACTACATGATATATATTCTTTTGTAAGTTCTACACTCAGTAATGCATTGTCATGATTACTTTTGTTGTAACTTTGGTTTCTAAGTGCAATGTAATACCTCCAATCCACCTTTTATCTCTGCAGTCCTTTCTCACAGACTCCACGAACTTTCTATACAATTTCATTGCCTGCTCACACAATGTCATCCATCTGAGGAACAAAACCAACTAGTTTTGGTCAGAAAGCAGGAAATGGATCATGTCGTCCTTCTGCATAACTGATACTAATTCCTTGAGACATGTACAATCACAGAACGCCTCAAATTAAGCTAAACTGTGGTTATTCGTTGATTGATCTGTGTGAACCTATTCAACAATACTGACATCAGAAACTCAAAATTACTTCAACAGTGCCTATTGGCAGACAGATAGGCTAGATGGGTTTCTAGTACAAAACCAAGTACTGTAGAACAAAATTAGTTGCCCGAAACTAAACTGCAAGAAGTATCTGAGAATTAAGTACAATGTTCCCAACAAAAAGGGATCGAAAACCTTGTCCACACAACAACCAATTCTCGCAGACAGTTCTCTGTTAGATTCTCCTTGACCCACCCAAACAGGATAGCAGTAGTAAAACAATACATTTCTAATGAATTATTACACAGCCGCAATGAAAAATAATGAGGAACAAGTCAACAAATAATATGAAATCGCTTGAACAGTTGTATACGGTCCAGTAGAAAAACTTATAGTGATTACAAAGTTAGTTGAAACAGCCAGATTATTATAAATATTGTGATTATATCGTTCATGATTGTTTCCCAAACAATAATGTATTTACAATATTAAGTCTTCTCTGCATGCACAGTATTCTGTTTCGAATGCTAGTATGTCTTTGATCTGTTTTCTGTCTACCTATGTGTTCATTGTGCTTTAAACTGGTCAAAGCTGTTCCGTCGTTAATAATCGTTTCTTCAACTATTTTCCTGTTTCATCATCCCATTTTAGGCTAATACGTCCATGCACAATCCCTGGTTGTATTGCTTCTTCTTTCTTCCCGAAATAATGCGAAATGTTCTGCTTTACTCTTGTGCCTGAAGTAAATGTGACCTGTTTAATTCCGCGTTTCTGAGGGTGGAACTTTAGTTGTTGTTCATTCCGGTCTTCTTCAAAATTATTCAACCTGACCTTAACAGTTTGAGTCAGGAACTGCTCCTCCTCCGAGTTTTGTATCCAGGGAGTTGCATTGGCACTTTCTTAAGATCGAGATCAGGTCTATCCAATTTTCAGTTTGTCCACTCAGAATGTTTTCAGTGACACACACACAAGTCTCCGGAGAGGTAGTTGTTCTTTCTTATCTCCAAGACCCTCTTAAGCCATGATGAATCTTCACTGTGTATTCACTGCTCGTTATTTCACGGAATATACACATTGGGTCATAGGAGTTAATAAAAAGACAATTGCAGCGAAGAAAATTTTCTTTTCGACGTAATTTTACATTCATCTCATTCATATCAGGAATTTGATTGATGATGTGACGATTTGGAACGATCGTCTGCTATTGTTCGCAGTTTTCCGTAGAATTCATCTTCATTGTCCTGCTCTCCTCTGTGTTTAGGCGCATAGTTTTGGATGATTTTTACATTGTTCACTTTCAAATTGTATCTTGCTGACACTATCTCGGACGACATTGTTTCTCAATACACAGGAATCTTGAGTGTTACAAGGGACATCATGATAACTACTCCATCTTTATGCTCGTTGTTGTCATCTGTGTTACTGTAGCAGATTTACACCTTACAGTTTTCGACTTCCGATACACTTCCGATCTATTCACTCACACGGATATCTTGCAATTCTATGCAACATGCTGTCAGCTCTTCGACAATCTGGGAAAGCATGACAGCCCAAATTAACTGAGAACATTGTGCAAACATTTCATGTGACTATTTTTTTTGTATTAATTGAAATAAGATGCAGGTGGTGAACAACTTCTCAAAAGCCACAAACACCACCGCGTGCCATTTTACTTTTCAGCGACAAATAAGTTTTTTCTTTATTTTTTATTTAAATTAACAATAAATATGTGTAGATTCAAACACTTATAACATAATGAGCAATATTGAATACTTGTGTAAAGATTAAGATGAATTATTGATATTTGCGAATTCATTTTAGATCACTCAGTGGCCTTCTACTAATTCTATTTATATTCGTGAGAAAAATTCAGTTGCACTATCTTGCTACCCGTTTAGTACTTGGAAGTGTGGTAAGTAACAATGTGACTTAGTCCTGCATGGCAACCACGTGATGTGCATGCATTTTCCATAAAAAACAGTCATCTGTGATATTTAACAAATGCCTGTTATCCTGGTCATGCATTATTATTTAGACCTAACCCTTTTCTAAACAGATACATTTATGTTAGCAGAACAGTTCTGTTTGTATCTCCCACATATTATGGCCTTGGGACCCAATTGTTTGTTGTATGTTTCAATCAATCACCATTATCAGTGTTTCTCAAGGCCATTTAAGGCATAAGCAAATATGCAGTTGCTGTGAAATCTTTTTGCTTTTCATTCGAGTCAGTGAAAGCTATCCACGTCAACGCTGCTTCTTCTTGTATTCTTGCATCACTGGATAGGAGGTATCGTATCGTGTAGTTGTTGTCGGCAATAAGGATTAGAATAGCAGGCTTGCAAATCTACTAGATAGGAAGTTCTTGGACGTAAACTAAATACCCTATTATTTGTCATACCACATATATTCACAGCCTTTCTCGATTTGTTTAGAAAATCCCTATTCCATGACACACCATTATGAAGACATGATGAAATAATATCAAACCAACGAATGAACTCACAGACAATTACTGAAAGCCTGCAGTGTCCCCACTATTTTACATGTAGTTTGCTTAAACACCAGCTCCTATATATTCAGCCTGTAATCATATTTCCTGAATATGGACTACGTGTGAACTCATCGCGATTGACTAAGGTAAAAAGATTTAGCTTGTTACATGCTCGGTCATTCCAAACTCAGTTGTTTTTGGCGTGCCAGTGCGAAAATTGACCGTCAATCTTTTAATTTCCCTATTGGATATGTCTGAACCATTCTAGGGCTAACTGAATTTTGTCACCTTGGAAGTAAATTAACATTAATTTCCATATTCAAGTACGTCTGTGAACAGATAAGCCTACCTTCACCTTAATAAGAATGTTTATGCACCATAAAAGAATGATCGCATTGATTATAAGTGACTCGAGTTGACCTTCAACGTTTCTTGCTGTCGAGGATACTATCGGTCATGCATTCTGCAGCATTTGAGAAGTTATCACAATGCTGACAATATCCACTTGATTTCTTCAATTTGTCAATCATTCCTTATTTGACTACTAATTATTTGATCACAGGAAATAATAAAAAGACAGTTGCAGCAAATTAAATTTTCTTTTCGACGAAGTCATCAAGCAGACTGTACATTCGTGTATTTTTAATAAATAAGTGGGAAAGTTCCAGAATAATTACGATTCAAGGGTCAAACTAATAAAATTACAATTAGGAACTAAGATGCCATAATAAACGAGGTGAGTGGATAAAACTCAAACAAAGTAGCGTCATAATTACTGAGAACCTTGATATATTGTGCAATTAGGTTTCAGAAATATAAAAATAGCACAATAGACATGATGTCTAAATAAAAATCTAGTGGGATCATAACTAATGTGACGATTAATTGCTTTATCTCTGATTGCATTAACAATTATTCGTTTTATTCGTCCCCCCTTGTTTATTATGGCAATTTAGTTCCTAATAGTAATTTTATTAGTTTGGCCCTTGACCAGAAATTATTCTGAAACGTTCGCACCTATATATTATAAATGCACAAATGTACAGACTATTTGATGTCTTCGTCGAGAAGAAAATTTTATTCGCTGCTTTTTTATTATTACGAATGATTAATTGAAGTTATTTTATCTGTGATAGGTTTTACTGTGGTCCGTGAGCTTTGCTGTCGTATTCGAATCAAATCAATGGATATGTGAATTGATATCACTGGGTATAACGATTGCAATAACAATTTCGGTGGTCATTCTGGGTTGGAAACTGTCACCACTGACTGTGAAGGGGTTTATCGTTTTCATTTCAATATCAATCATCATCGCCGTTTTAGCCATCGTTGCGGTGATATGCTATTACATCCTTGACAAAGAAAAGGTAAATTCATAAAGTTAGAACACGAAATATTTTTCACAGATGACTCATGAGTAGAATTAAATCTATATTGAATGTATAAATGTCTACGATTTCCTTGATTATCTGACGGTATATATATATTTCTAAATTGAGTATGAGTTTGTGAACCCTAAGTACATATACTCAATTTATCACTCATATGGTTTACGCAATATAAATAGGAATCAATTTGTTTCGTTAGTTTGTTCAACTAAAGACAACATTCAAATGACATCAAAACAACAATCAAAGATATGACTGTAATGTTAATAACTTCACAAATTAGTCAGATTTCATTTTGGAAACAATTTTGAAATGACGACGAAATAGTCGATCGAGTAAGTGGATTACCTACATGTCACTCAGTGATGATGTATATTCAATACTGTAGGATTACTGTTAATTGCCTTGGAAGCTACAGCAATTAGTTTGTCAATTTTGAGTAATCCCATCCTCTGTATTTCCTTTCAATTTAGATAAGCTGCTTTGCTATGGTTGCTTTAATCGGCTTATTCATAATCATCGTAAGTTTGTGATTTTGTCAGATAATTGATAACAATCGAATTTACAGATAAATAATACGTTGGACAAAAGGTGTTTGATAATCATACAATGTTAACTTAAGTCTTCTAATTAGTCACATAATGCTTCGTAACTCTGAAGATACTGGGAAACATATTTACAGCTTACATGACATAGAAAGTGAACTCAAAGAAATATTTAACCAAAAACAACATTCGAAATCCAAAGTTGTAAGGACAGTTGACTAAGAAGAATATGTAAATTATCATCAATGCAAATATCAACTGCAACCGATTTTCATGCATGCAATTCTGTTGTAGGTGTAAAAAGCATTCATTTTATTTGCAGATTGTGCAGGATTTCTTATCCTCTCACTATTTACTGAGGCTTCACTATTCAGTTCGACAAATATGCATACAAATGCACCCTACCCCAGACAATTAATCTAGTCTGTATCGAAAAATCAAAGCACGAATAGAGATAAACAATAACTTAGAGATAAAATTAAGTAGAACAGAGAAAACATTCGAGAGGTCAGTCAAGACATGCCTCTCAATCAATGAGAGCGAAGGTAATCGTTGAGACACGGAATTTACATACAATTCTCAAAATTGGCTGGTAAGAGTCTTCAAATTGTTTGAGAAAAGGGGACGATATGACGCATAAAGGCTTGCAGAGTAGACGGTTTCGAAGCAGACTCTACACATGTTCAACTTAGAATTCAATATTTAACCTTTGTCATCCAGACGATAAGTACAAAGGTCCGAAGAAAGTGAGTATCGTCATGTCACTAGTAGAGTCAAAAAATGTCATTGACTGAGAACCAATCTTCCTTCAGACCATGAAAGTACAGGAACTGCCCATGGCAACTCGAAAATTAGCCAGATGCCACTTTCCAAAGCTGTACACAACTATTTGAATATGACTTTCTGGTTCACGACATATACAATTTTTTCTACAGATAAAACAGTATTGGTGTTATGAACACCATCAAAATAACAGCTTCCTACCACCGTGTATGAATTCCTGCAAACGCTCATAATCTTCTTTCTCTGTCTTTTCCACCTCACAGATCATGTTCACTTGTGTCAGTGTCCGCAGATGGCTTATATGGTAGTTCACACCTCAACCCACAGAATTTATTCTGGCTTTCATGATTTGGCTTCTAATGTTAGGTCTCTTCACTGAAACGTATATGGGCATTTTCTTGTGCTTAGAACAAATCACAAAAAAATAGGCGTCAGTGTTTCTTCCAAAGATACCAGTAACTACAGGTTAATCATGGGTTCTTTCTGTGAAGTGAATTGTACTACTGTGGTTACTTCAAATAACAAATTCAAGTATTTTGTGAAAAGAAAATTTCTTTAACTTTCAATACACAAACAGAGCAGGATGCGCTTGTGTGACTTCTTCACACTCACCATTTTTGAATGACTGCATGCTGAATGAGTTATGTGCTGGAATATTTTCTGGAAGATGTAGTTCGAATCCTCAGAATAGTTTGAAGGTAAACTTGCTAAGATTGATGGCATATTTCATTTCTAGGATGATTACAATCATTCAATTTTCACTAGACAATATCACAGCAATCCTCTATGGGCGTAAGCAATCCACGTGATCAGTTGACCATGCTTAACACAAGTAGAAAAATGTCCTCCTACAATTTATTGATAACGCATTCATAAGAATGAAGAATGTTATAATTGCACCTTAGGTAGCAATACTGAAATATCAATTGAACCTATAGAAGATATTCCACGGACGTCTTGCTCTTGTTTGAATAGATCTTCAGGTCACAAGACGTAATCATAAGTCATCCAAAGTTAAGTTATTTATGGACACGTAGGGACAAAGCCAAACCTATTTTATCAGTCCTCACACGCAACTGGGTGGATGCTGATGATCGCGGACTATCACTTAAACTTCAGGAAACTTTATCCAATTATTAGTCATTAGCCAGCAAATCACTGAATATTGGAATTGATGGGTAAATAGGATTCTACTTCAATGGCTGAATGCTATGAGGGATGTCATTGTTAACTGAAGTTCCTGTGTTCCATCTGTTGTTAGGTGGTGTGCACGTACTGTCGTTCCCGAACTGAGGTCAGCTTTCGATTGAAACTGAAATAAGTGAAATCTCTACAAAACGAAACTTGAAAATCGTATGAGTGATTTGCCAGATTCATGATGTACTCGTTTGATATCAGTAAAGCAAATGAAACTCAGTACTATCCATTTTCGTATACATGAAAGAGATTTCAAATACGTGAACAGAATGTTTTCGTGAAACAATGAAACCATTATCAAATACATTCTGGTCGCATAGAAATATCCGTCTTTCAATCTGACACAAAAAGCGCGATGATAGTAGGTGGATGCAAATTCTTCTGATACTGTTGCTATTGGTTGATGGTTAACATAAAATAATGCTTACCATTTGAATATGCAGAAGTGACATTCCTGAGAGTATGCCAGTCCCAGTGGTCTCATGCAGGTGGTTTCATCTTGAGATCTGCCAACATAATTCGTTATTGAAATATTTTCTATTCACATGAGGAATCCTCAAATAATGCATACAGGAAAATGTACACATTTAAGTAAGTAATTCAAATTTAATTACTTAATCGATTCGCGCAGTAATTAATTATAAAGAATTATTACAGCGAATGTAGCTGGATGAAATGAATTCATCATTTATTTCGTGGATTCTGTTTACAACCCGAATGGGATAAAAATTTTCAACTTGATGAGGAACAATTTCGCCAGACCGATAAGTAATAGAAGTCTGAATTGATGTGAGGTAATAAACTGTCATGAATTCAGAAAACTAGAGTTTGAAACGATTATCGTAGAGTTCGACTCTCGCTGGGACTCATATCACCACTCAATGGAAATGTGGATTTACTCGGTTGCAGAGTCTCGAATAAGGTGCATTGCACGTCATATATGTCAGTTTTGATCATAGCCACTCAAAGATGAATCCTAAAACAGCATCGAGTCGTTGTTAGCACGGGTTGACATGTCAACAGAGACACAACAATTAGGTCTAATGTTGTCAATAAGCGGAAACTGCAAAACTAGGCCAAAGACAAATTTATAGGAAAAGATGGAAATCAATTTGTTTTGGTATAAAAATTGCGTTTCACTCTAAAGGGGGAACCAAAAGAGAGCGAAATTGAAAGAAGGAGCAGAGGTGACTGCTGTTCAGATGAAAACAATGAAATACTCTTAACATATCTAAATTCATATGAGTAGTTTTTTTTAATTATAGCTTGAAACCACAAAGTATTTTCGGTACAAGTGTGGAATTTTCATCATGTGATATCAGTAGCCCAAATTTTGCGGGCTGACCCTTGATATCACGTGTGCGTCGACAGATGATCGAACCTCGGACCATGTCAATATTAAAGCGATGAAAAGAGAAGAGACATGATCTGAAGTCTGAAAAACAATATCCGCGTTCTACTGTATTCCTGACCAAATCTATCTTGAGTAATGAACAGTCCTAAAAAACTTCGGCGTTGGAAAAAAAGAGATTTATTTTCAATAAAATTGATAAACTATTCAACAGTAATAATATATCAGAAACTCAGAATTACCTCAACAAGGCCGTTTGGCTGATCAGAGAATAGGGATCAAATAATTTGTCATCACAAAAAATACTGTGTAGCTATATTAGTCAACCAAATATCAACTGTAAGATTCACAAAACAAACCAGTAGACTATTCTCAACAAGGTGAGATAAAAACTCTGTCAACAATTGTCACACATAAAACAATCCTCGCAGACAGTCAAAGGTCAGATTGACTTCCACCCACCGAAGCAAAGTCTCAGTCGTTAATTAACACATCAATATCCACACCTTAACACTAAAAAGAATATTAGAATTATAGATTCATCAGGGACAAAGATAAATAACAAGGATAAAATCAACGGATGAAGTGCAAACGTCAGAAGAATGATGCACAGTCTAGAAGGAAAAAGGATAATGAATACATAGTTTGTTGCACGTTTCAGGTAGCAAGTAAAATAGGAATTTGTAATGAGTTTCTATAATGAAACTATTGTAGAGTAACATCAGTTAATAAGACAATGCATTACGTTGACAAAATGAATTCGCTCTCAGCCAATGAAATGAAAATTCAAAAGCTTAACAACACAATAGATTTAGACGAAAAGGCTGAAAAGTAGCTCGCAAACAAACACACTGATATAAGCTGAGAAAAATGGGAGTCTTTTCAGAGGCAGTCTAGACCGTGTTAAACCTCCTGGAAGTGATTTTTCATGATTGTAAGGTCTGCCCACAGGAAATTATTCGTATATTCAGATTGCACTCTATTGAATTTTTCTGATGGTTTTATGAATTTAAATCAATGAGTCCACTCTTTACGAATTTTGACAACAAAATACGAAGACGTAGATAGCATATCTGAAAGGTGTAATTCATTGTGCATTTGCGCAACACATTTCAGACATTCTTATCACTCACATGATTACATGTCGTGTATAGTTTAAGAGAAGGCAAGAGTTTGTATGAATCATTACAATGCAGGTCAGAATGTGTACAAGTGAAGCTCACAAATAATGGGTAGGGAGATAACAAGGAAGGAGGTAAAAATATTATGAATTAAATTCGATTACCAAGGCAGGTTTCAAGTAATAACAAATAACTTTTCAACACGTAAGACTGACAGGTTTAAGACTTTTCACAGCTAAGGCTTCAACGAATTTAAGTATGTGGCCAAACTTTGGTTTATATATGAGCTTAAATGCATTTCTGAAATCAACCTTATAACCTGTCTGTGTAACGTGCTTTGCTATAGGTGATGTTGGACATCTATTTCCGGGATGAATTGTAACTGGCGATTTCCTTTGTTGTTGTTGCAGCCGCTTTGGAATATGTTGTGTATCCCTAAGCTGCTGAGACCTATGGGTCCTCCTGCCAATGTACGTGTGTTTACGCATACAAATAAACTGATAAAGAAAGTGAGATGTGACACTATCGTTCAGATACCACTGCGAGGGTTTACACGATGGCAAAGTTCTCGTTTTCTCTATGTAGATAAATTTAGCAGTAAAATAATTTCAATTAATTGCCACCTTCAGCCTTTTTTTACTGACCAAGCGTTTTTGATCACCCGTGAACGTCAAGGGTAAACGAATATCAAGCTGGGTGGAATGCACAAACCTATGCCTAACAACGAACTTCCAATTCAACGGCCAAATATATTAACAAGTCAAAGGAACACCCATGGGATCGTCAATATCAGGTTTGTTTGCAGAAGTGGTGATGCAAAGGCTCGAAAACAGAATCCTACCAAGGATCAAACACAAAATTTTGATACTTTACGTAGACGACACATTTGTAATAATCAAAAGAAACGAGTTAGATAAAACTCACAACTTAATAAACAACGTCTTCAAAGACATCAAGTTCACAAGAGAAGAGGAATCCGAAAACAAAATCCCATTTTTAAACGTCTTAATCCAGCGAACAACCATAGGGGAATTAGAAACTCAAGTTTATGGAAAAAATACTCACACAGACCAAATACTGAATTACAACAGCAACAATCAAATAACACACAAAAGGAATTGTTAACAATCACTATTCAAGAGGGCGAGGACTCATCACATCACTCCTACCTCAAGGAAATTTGACGAAAGATATCTCATGGACGTCTTCGAAAAGAATGGATATCCACGGAATTTCATCAAAAGATATTCACCCTGAAGCCAACCTATCAAACCAAAAGCCCCCAAAGAAAGCACGAAGAAAATCGTCCTATCACATACAAGGGACATCTAAGAAATGAATGCAAGACTCTTCGAACATTTAGAAATTGACGTCTCACCCAAACCAACAAAATCACTTTACTCAGTTATATTTCAACTAAAAGACTCAACAACGAAAGAAGATAAAAACAACATCATATACAAAATAAATTGTAGCAACTGCGAAGAACACAACACTGGCCAAAGTGGACGTCCTCTTCATCTTCGTATCCACGAACATAAGCTAGCCGTCAAAAGACATGATATCCACTCTCTCATATCACTACATACAAACAAGCACGAACATCAATTGGACTGGGACATCGTTCAAATATTAGACAGAGGAAACACCAAGAATGTTAGAGAATTTTCATAAGCCTGATATTCAACTGAATCATCAATCAATAGACACATCGAGATAGACAAATTTTTCAACGGATAAGAAGGAAACCTTACACAAAGGGTCAAAGTACAAGTCAAGGAAGCAATCAGTTCCAATACAAGTAGCTTGGAGGGTGTAAAAACACACAAAAACAAGCAATCACGTACAAAGTCAGGTGACCAGGAGAGTTGACTCTAAACTCGTGGAGAAATCTAAAAGCTCACTTCAAATTGAAGTATGAGCTGAAGATGTCACCTAGTAGGGTGATGAAAGCTTCACAAATTAACTATCCAGCACAGAGAACACAACCCCATCAAAATCATCCACCTGAGCTACAAATCAGCGGAAACTGCGAAATTAGGCTGGAGACAAATTTGTAGGAAAAGATGGAAATCAATTTGTTTTGATATAAAAATTGCGTTTCACTCTAAGAGGTGAATCAGAAGAGAGCGAAATTGAAACAATGAGCAGAGGCGACTGATGTTCACATAAAAACAATAAAATACTCTTAACATATCCAAATTCATATGAGTAGTTTCTTTCGATTATAGCCTGAAACCACAAAGTATTTTCGGTACAAGTGTGGAATTTTCATCATGTGATATCAGTAGCCCAAATTTTGCGGACTGACCCTTGATATCACGTGTGCGTCGACAGATGATCGAACCTCGGACCATGTCAATATTAAAGCGATGAAAAGAGAAGAGACATGATCTGAAGTCTGAAAAACAATATCCGCGTTCTACTGTATTCCTGACCAAATCTATCTTGAGTAATGAACAGTCCTAAAAAACTTCGGCGTTGGAAAAAAAGAGATTTATTTTCAATAAAATTGATAAACTATTCAACAGTAATAATATATCAGAAACTCAGAATTACCTCAACAAGGCCGTTTGGCTGATCAGAGAATAGGGATCAAATAATTTGTCATCACAAAAAATACTGTGTAGCTATATTAGTCAACCAAATATCAACTGTAAGATTCACAAAACAAACCAGTAGACTATTCTCAACAAGGTGAGATAAAAACTCTGTCAACAAATGTCACACATAAAACAATCCTCGTAGACAGTCGAAGGCCAGAATGTTTCCAACTCACTGAAGCACAATCGCAGTCATTAACTAACACATCAATATCCTCACCCAAACACTGAGAAGAATATTAGAATTATTGATTCAACAGGGACAGAGATAAATACATATTTTGTGATACGGTATAGTTAGCAAGTAAAATAGAAATTTAAAATGAGTATCTATAATGGAACTATTGTAGAGTGACATCAGTTAATAAGACAATGCATTACGTTGACAAAATGAATTCGTTTTCAACCAATGAAATACAATTTCAAAAGCTTAACAACCCAACAGATCTAGACTGAAAGGCTGAAAGACAGCTCATAAACACTCATGCTTTGAGTAGCTTAGAAAAAAATGGGAGTCTTCTCAGAGGCAGCCTACAACCGTGTTTAACCCAGTAGACGTGATCCTTCACGACTGTGCGGTCTGCCCAAAGGAAATTATTCTTATTTTCAGATTGCAGTCTATTGGCTTTTTCTGACGGTTTTTTAATATAAAGCAATTAGTTCCTTTTTTACTAATTTTGACAGTACAATGAGAAGATGTAGATAGCTTATCTGATACGTGTGATGCAGCGGGCATTTGAGCAACATATTTCAGGCATTCTGATCACACACACGAGTACTTGTCATTTGTAGTTTAAGAGAAGACAAGAGTTGGCATGAATCACTACAATGCAGCTCAGAATGTCTACAAGTGAAACTCATAAATAATAGGTAGGGAGATAACAAAGAAGGGGTTGAAAATATCATGAAGTAAATTCGATTACCAAGGCAGGTTTCAAGTAGTAACAAATAACTTTTCAACACGTAAGACTGACAGGTTTAAGACTTTTCACAGTTAACGCTCCAACGAATTTAAATATGTGGCCAAAAAATGTTTTATATATAAGCGTAAATGATTCGCTATAGGTGATGTTGAACATCTATTTCCGGGATCAGTTGTATCTGACGATTTCCTTTGTTGTTGTTGCAGCCACTTTGGAATCCGTTGTGTAGCCCTAGCCTGCAGAGACCGATGGGTAGTCTTGCCAATGTACTTATGTCCACACATACATGAAAAGTGATAAACACAATGAGATGTGACACAATCGTTCGGATACCACTATAGGGGTTTACACGATAGCAAAGTTCTCGTTTTCTCTATGTAGATAAATTTAGCAGTAAAATAATTTCAATTAATTGCCACCTTCAGCCTTTTTTTACTGACCAAGCGTTTTTGATCACCCGTGAACGTCAAGGGTAAACGAATATCAAGCTGGGTGGAATGCACAAACCTATGCCTAACAACGAACTTCCAATTCAACGGCCAAATATATTAACAAGTCAAAGGAACACCCATGGGATCGTCAATATCAGGTTTGTTTGCAGAAGTGGTGATGCAAAGGCTCGAAAACAGAATCCTACCAAGGATCAAACACAAAATTTTGATACTTTACGTAGACGACACATTTGTAATAATCAAAAGAAACGAGTTAGATAAAACTCACAACTTAATAAACAACGTCTTCAAAGACATCAAGTTCACAAGAGAAGAGGAATCCGAAAACAAAATCCCATTTTTAAACGTCTTAATCCAGCGAACAACCATAGGGGAATTAGAAACTCAAGTTTATGGAAAAAATACTCACACAGACCAAATACTGAATTACAACAGCAACAATCAAATAACACACAAAAGGAATTGTTAACAATCACTATTCAAGAGGGCGAGGACTCATCACATCACTCCTACCTCAAGGAAATTTGACGAAAGATATCTCATGGACGTCTTCGAAAAGAATGGATATCCACGGAATTTCATCAAAAGATATTCACCCTGAAGCCAACCTATCAAACCAAAAGCCCCCAAAGAAAGCACGAAGAAAATCGTCCTATCACATACAAGGGACATCTAAGAAATGAATGCAAGACTCTTCGAACATTTAGAAATTGACGTCTCACCCAAACCAACAAAATCACTTTACTCAGTTATATTTCAACTAAAAGACTCAACAACGAAAGAAGATAAAAACAACATCATATACAAAATAAATTGTAGCAACTGCGAAGAACACAACACTGGCCAAAGTGGACGTCCTCTTCATCTTCGTATCCACGAACATAAGCTAGCCGTCAAAAGACATGATATCCACTCTCTCATATCACTACATACAAACAAGCACGAACATCAATTGGACTGGGACATCGTTCAAATATTAGACAGAGGAAACACCAAGAATGTTAGAGAATTTTCATAAGCCTGATATTCAACTGAATCATCAATCAATAGACACATCGAGATAGACAAATTTTTCAACGGATAAGAAGGAAACCTTACACAAAGGGTCAAAGTACAAGTCAAGGAAGCAATCAGTTCCAATACAAGTAGCTTGGAGGGTGTAAAAACACACAAAAACAAGCAATCACGTACAAAGTCAGGTGACCAGGAGAGTTGACTCTAAACTCGTGGAGAAATCTAAAAGCTCACTTCAAATTGAAGTATGAGCTGAAGATGTCACCTAGTAGGGTGATGAAAGCTTCACAAATTAACTATCCAGCACAGAGAACACAACCCCATCAAAATCATCCACCTGAGCTACAAATCAGCGGAAACTGCGAAATTAGGCTGGAGACAAATTTGTAGGAAAAGATGGAAATCAATTTGTTTTGATATAAAAATTGCGTTTCACTCTAAGAGGTGAATCAGAAGAGAGCGAAATTGAAACAATGAGCAGAGGCGACTGATGTTCACATAAAAACAATAAAATACTCTTAACATATCCAAATTCATATGAGTAGTTTCTTTCGATTATAGCCTGAAACCACAAAGTATTTTCGGTACAAGTGTGGAATTTTCATCATGTGATATCAGTAGCCCAAATTTTGCGGGCTGACCCTTGATATCACGTGTGCGTCGACAGATGATCGAACCTCGGACCATGTCAATATTAAAGCGATGAAAAGAGAAGAGACATGATCTGAAGTCTGAAAAACAATATCCGCGTTCTACTGTATTCCTGACCAAATCTATCTTGAGTAATGAACAGTCCTAAAAAACTTCGGCGTTGGAAAAAAAGAGATTTATTTTCAATAAAATTGATAAACTATTCAACAGTAATAATATATCAGAAACTCAGAATTACCTCAACAAGGCCGTTTGGCTGATCAGAGAATAGGGATCAAATAATTTGTCATCACAAAAAATACTGTGTAGCTATATTAGTCAACCAAATATCAACTGTAAGATTCACAAAACAAACCAGTAGACTATTCTCAACAAGGTGAGATAAAAACTCTGTCAACAAATGTCACACATAAAACAATCCTCGTAGACAGTCGAAGGCCAGAATGTTTCCAACTCACTGAAGCACAATCGCAGTCATTAACTAACACATCAATATCCTCACCCAAACACTGAGAAGAATATTAGAATTATTGATTCAACAGGGACAGAGATAAATACATATTTTGTGATACGGTATAGTTAGCAAGTAAAATAGAAATTTAAAATGAGTATCTATAATGGAACTATTGTAGAGTGACATCAGTTAATAAGACAATGCATTACGTTGACAAAATGAATTCGTTTTCAACCAATGAAATACAATTTCAAAAGCTTAACAACCCAACAGATCTAGACTGAAAGGCTGAAAGACAGCTCATAAACACTCATGCTTTGAGTAGCTTAGAAAAAAATGGGAGTCTTCTCAGAGGCAGCCTACAACCGTGTTTAACCCAGTAGACGTGATCCTTCACGACTGTGCGGTCTGCCCAAAGGAAATTATTCTTATTTTCAGATTGCAGTCTATTGGCTTTTTCTGACGGTTTTTTAATATAAAGCAATTAGTTCCTTTTTTACTAATTTTGACAGTACAATGAGAAGATGTAGATAGCTTATCTGATACGTGTGATGCAGCGGGCATTTGAGCAACATATTTCAGGCATTCTGATCACACACACGAGTACTTGTCATTTGTAGTTTAAGAGAAGACAAGAGTTGGCATGAATCACTACAATGCAGCTCAGAATGTCTACAAGTGAAACTCATAAATAATAGGTAGGGAGATAACAAAGAAGGGGGTGAAAATATCATGAAGTAAATTCGATTACCAAGGCAGGTTTCAAGTAGTAACAAATAACTTTTCAACACGTAAGACTGACAGGTTTAAGACTTTTCACAGTTAACGCTCCAACGAATTTAAATATGTGGCCAAAAAATGTTTTATATATAAGCGTAAATGATTCGCTATAGGTGATGTTGAACATCTATTTCCGGGATCAGTTGTATCTGACGATTTCCTTTGTTGTTGTTGCAGCCACTTTGGAATCCGTTGTGTAGCCCTAGCCTGCAGAGACCGATGGGTAGTCTTGCCAATGTACTTATGTCCACACATACATGAAAAGTGATAAACACAATGAGATGTGACACAATCGTTCGGATACCACTATAGGGGTTTACACGATAGCAAAGTTCTCGTTTTCTCTATGTAGATAAATTTAGCAGTAAAATAATTTCTATTAATTGCCACCTTCAGTCTTTGTTTACTGACCAAACATTGTTTGATCACTCGTAAACGTCAAGGATATAGAGACATCTTTTATGGGAGGTGATCGAATTGGTAGAACTCTTTGGTTGACACTTCCATAATGCCTAATAAATATCAGAGGGTAGTTGTTAGCTAACAATGTTTCCGTGAGGTGTTATCTTTTTTCTTCAATTTTGTCGGCAGTACATATACGGTGAATAATGCATTTGAAAAAACACATAACCAACGCTTTAGGTGGTGAAGCGGACAGATACTATGATAATTTAGATACTGTCCGGTTTTTCTGAATTTGTTCAGTATATATATAAAGGCGAAGATAATGATTATCTCTCTCTCTCTGGCTGTCTGCCTCTCTATCTCTCCACTTGAATGTGTTACATGCTGTCAGTGTGCTAAAGTGATCAATCGATTTGTGTTATCTGGCTAAATTCATTCACTAACGTAACTGTTAAGGCATTACACAAATTCATACAAACGATACATAAACGTCTGAGATAACAAACAATCAGTAATAATAAACGTTTGAGTTACATACACAGGCACACGTGTGTTGCCCTAAATTTATAATTTGTACCAAATTAGCTCACCTATCAGCCTAAACATTCGCTGACACTCAACAAATATTATCGTGAATAATGAATTCCGATTTGCAGAACAAGTGAGATTGAATGTGTGTGTTTAGACTATTGCTGTCCTACGGAATAGATATCTGAATGAATAAATTCATAATTGCGACGAACGTGTCCTGTTTCACATAAATGAAAACTTTTCAAAATACTACGAATAAAATACAGTCAATCCATTTTGGAGTTTACTCAACACTCCACTTGATCATTTTGTACGTTCACGTCTCTTCTGTTAGTTACGAAAGCGTTCGTGCTGAAAATCTCTTGTAAGTGAGTATTAGACAAATTTATTCCTCGTTGATGTTGTTTAAGCCTGGTATTGTTAACATGTGGTGTTTTGGTTTGTGTCATTTCCACAGGGATACACATACACACGCACACACACTGATTGCTGAAAGTGTTCATTTCTCGTTTAATCTTCTGTAACTTGTATACCTGTTTGTCGGATATCAGTAGTCTCCCAGTGGTGTAAGCTGAATGGTCTTTAGTGAAATCTATCAAAACGTCAGACTCTTGACTCATCCTTTAGACAATAAAGTGATCTTCAACAACTGGTTAGTGTACATGATGCTTGTAGCATAGAGTTGACTGGACTAGAAACTAAGTGTAACACAAAATACTTTGCCATACTTCTATCCTCTGATCTTACTTGGTTAGTCATCCTATATTTTATCGATCTCCAAAAAGATGTCTCATCTTAGCTGCTGCATTAAAAAGCTAAGACAATCTGGAATCACTCAGCTGACTCTACTTCGACAATTTGTTAACTCTGGTATTCTACCTACTGTACATTAGTGCTCGCCTCCCTACCACACCCCACCTTGATCTTTCCTGGTCAACTTCATCAAAGAGGGCTATGTCAATAAAATTGTGAGTATACCAGGTGGTGTGCAACTTAGTCACTCATCTTGTTACTACATTAGTTAGTTGATAGACATCTGAACAACTCATGCTATAAATGATCTAAATCCACATTGTCCGACCTTCAACAACCAGCCCAGCCCTTAGATTCTCAACTCTCCCGGCCTTGTATCACTTGTATCCCATCTGGTAAAACTGGAAGTCAGTACAGAAGATGATATGCTCGTACTACCAAGTAAAGAAACTAAATGATACGGTGTTTGGACAACCCATATTCTATGCTATAGAGTTAATCTTTAGCATGGAACCTATGAATGACTATGCTGTTAGGAAAATATTCTTCTATTCGCAAGCAGTGGTGAGACTGTCTCCTCAATGAAACTGACAATCTTGCATGCGGATATTATTATCACTATTATTAACGATTAGATTTTTGTACATATATATATTACAATAATACCAAAAGAGTTATGTAATAGAGAAAGGCATAATGTGAATAAGATGATGGATAAGTAATAATATGATGAGTTCAACTCATACCACGGAAACAAAAGACAAGCAAAGTTACAGGATATAAAATGGAGGAGCTGTTCAAGCTGAAGATGACGTTATCAAGTGAAAGATGGATAGTGGGAGACAGTGAAGATATCCAGTTTCCAAGAATGGCAGGGCAAGGAAACACTGATGATAACTGCTTCTTCCTGAACACACATGAATCATTTTTCGGGCGTTTGATAACGATTGCCTCGGTAGGTAAACTTGAAGGGAAGTGAGCTGTTCTGTCTGTTAATGATTCTGAATAATTCTACGATATCCACCTCATGAACCGTATTGATATGATGTCTAGTAACGGCATTGCAGTAAGCTCTTGTTTCATTGAGACACAGGCTTCTTGGGTTATCTTCAGAAAATTGAAGTTTAACCCTCTCCTCTGTTTTACTAATGTAGCTTAGTATGCTAAGAGGGCAGAGCTTTGTGTTAATTTGTGCACACAGTTGGAGTGGCTCACATGAGGAGCGTATATGTCGACGCATGATTACACCAGACAGCATGCTGTCCGGGATAAACAGGAGCCAGCTTAGCTACGATAGGAATTCCGACTAGTGAATGTGTTAGCTATAATATATAACACATCTCAACTCAAATGAACCAGATGGCTCCCTACAGTTTCAAATGTGTTGCAGACAGGAATAGAGTTAGTGGTAAATGATGGTGAAGAATGATATGACACAACCACCCGTCTTGTGATGACGATGACGATGATGTTCAATGTGTGAATTAATCAAGCGTTAATCAGTTACGCATATATTAAACAGCCTCTCATTGGGATTACACTTTCTACTCAACTGATGCTATTCAGATGGAAATGTGGTGTACATTCGATTATCGAGGATTACGAGTGTTTAGTTGAGTCAGACGACTTTATCACATAATGCATACGATTATTAAGGGATATTCACTGTGATATATCTAAAAGCCACTTCTATAATTTAGCCGATAAGTCACTGTTTAGAAATTTGCTGCCGTTAAGTGATGCGTTTTATCAGTTGAGTGGAATAAAGTCTTTAGGTGGAAAATAATCAATTCACAGATTTGTCGATCAAAACGACACTTGTTTATTTCGGAATGGTTGTGCATTCATTAATATTGTCAATAGAGTTTCTGTGAATCCGAATAAACAAATATGAGTTGTGTGTGTGTGTGTTAGAATAACGAGGATAGATATGATGATGGGACTGTTTAATGTCATTTTTGTGAAGACTGAGAATAGCTAGACACTTGAGAGTAATGCTCAGTGCATGAGAACTGCTTGAATGAATTTTGTATTCACTTTGTCTACAAAGTGTTTTAAAACAGAGTGACAAATATATCTTATCTCTCACTTGCTTAACCAATAAGCAGGATGATGTTCGGAATTACGATAATCAACCTGCCTAACTGTACGCTCAATATAGCGAGCTCTGCAGCTTCAGTGAAATTGATAGATACATAGATGAGGAGGAGGAAGAGGCGAAATTATATATTTTGTCCTTATTTCTCGAAAATAACATAGTGCTGGTAGTGAAGAGACGAAATATCATCCCTGCTGCATTGAAAGCTCTTTTAACTGCATTCTTCTTGAGGCCCTTGCTGTGTTAGTATTTCTCTGATGTTATCACCGAGGAAGTTCTGTTTTATAAATGATGGTTGTGTTTTTGGAGGTATTAACCTATTGACTTGTTTTAGTGCTAAATTCATGTTTTTCTCAATTAGCTTATCTAGATAATGATATTTACTAAGTAATTCTCTAGTTTGTGCAGAGTGCCATTGCCAGGCATCTATTTGATACGAGTCAAGAGTTGGAAATCGCGAAATGATTTAAAATTATCAATAGACAACGGAGCTCGATTCTCCTCAAGTCCACCGAAGCAATTTCTATCAAACGCTTGAAACCCGATTTATGTGTTCAGTGACAAGCAGTTGTCATCAGTGTTTCCTTGCCTTGATGCCTGATAACTGGATTCTTGATTCTCTCGTTCATTGGATTATGCAATCTTTGGCTCTATCCTCACCCCTTCGATGTAGTGTAATTTTGACTGTCTCTTGCTTCAATGATTCGAGTTGAATTCAGTACATTGTTACCTTAATTATTAGTCACTCATCACATTACGCAAATCGTGTCTTTATTACACAACTCCTTTATCACCGCATGCATATACTTACTTCGTTTAAACTTCAAATGGCTGTGTAAAAATTATATAAGCAAAATTATCTGAAGCACTGGAACCTCCTGTCACTAATTGACATCATGTGAAATTTGCAAGTGTGTCAAAACATTTCTGGGGAATAAATATATGATATAATTGATATAAGTATAAAACTTGGTCACTGTGGGTATAACTCCATTATGGATAACATTTTATTTTTATAAATCACACAGTGTTATACAGTAATATTTATCAAAATAAAATCTTATCCATAATATGATATAGTCCTCTAATAATTTTGAGCTCCTCAGTGAGGGGGTCACATGGACAAATAATCCTAGATTTATGAACCAGACACTTTACGAAGTTACATTTATAGTTCAGAGGTGAAAAACTGAAGAAATGAGTGTTTTGACCTGTTGCTGTAGGTTTTCTTTACACACTCCTTATTAGTCTGTCACCTTTCCCGCTGGTCGAGAAGACGTCTTGGCATGAGATGCTATCAGTAATCGCTTTCTCTATAGTGAATTTTGTTGTTGCATGTGCACCACTGAACTTGTTCAAGATATCGTCAGTCATACACAGAAATGTGCCATCGACATTTGTTGACAGTAGAATTGCTATTCATTGGTTACTCCTTCCAGTGGTACATTCTCTAACTTCATGAAGAGAAAATCAGCTAGGAATGGACCTAAGAATGATCAATCCGTAACCACATCATCAGTCTGTCTACATTGTTTCTTGGTGAACATGAAATAAACGCTTATCGTACATCACAACGAATAAGTTGATTCATTGAGGATATAGGAATACTGATGTCGATATTTGGCTTATTAAGCTCATCACATTTAAACTACTCCACTTTTCAACCAACTGTACACTAGTGGGCATAGACGATCTATGAAAACAAAATCATGGACTTGTCACTTACACTCAAATCTCTTAGTTTGGTTCTACATATTCGAAACTATCTTTTACACACTGTGTTTTACTAATTGACTATGCAAAGACTGTAAAAGGAGAATTGACCAAGTATATTTTTGTCCGGTGATACGGGGAATTAGATATGTCGAAGTAGACTGGTCAAAGTGGTAAACCATTTTTATACAATTTCGGTTGTCCAAATAATCTTAGTGCTATTGTAACCATAGGCTAGTGACATTTGTCCAATTGAGTGATTATTAAATCCTCAGTACTGTTGCAGTTAGTCGAAGGCTTTCATATATATTTTGTGGCCTTTATAATATTTGATTTCTGTCTCCTATTCATAAATATGAGTCTATATTTGAATCGAAAGCAGTTGACTTAAGTCTTTCACTGCCTCAATCGATGACGGTATCAGGTCTTCAGTTTGCATGAAAATGGATTTCAAAGTGAACTCAATTGTCTATTTTATGCTTATTAGTATGTGTTATTCTGAGTTACTTATCGTTTTCCGTTTGGTATCAATTTTGTTTTCTGAGTTCTTGAATGGTTGCCGTACAAATTGACGATTAGAGAATGTATTTTTTATTTGGCGCTTTACACTACTTACTATTAGTCAGTAGATCAAAATAAACCATACTTTTCTTCAGCACTATCAAAGAGATAATTAATGATTACATCGCTAAACAAGAGGCCACTGTGAAGAAAGAATAAGCTGCCTGGTAGTAGAAGTGAACTTCTTGTTAACAGAACAATATATCAGGAATACAAAAAATATTGAAGCATAAATTTTCATCGTTAATCAAGACGACAGAACACTGGAGCGTGGCAGAATATCCTTTACGATAATTTCCTCCTCCTCTGGCTGTACAATTTTATGTATGCATCTTTAAATATACAGACTATTATTCTAGAATATTCGTCGTTAACAATATTAGTGCCTTTTAAATACTATCGATTTGTTAAGATCACAATGAAATTACAGACATTTTGAGAATGATGCATAAGTTATGATAATGAGCACAAAACTATTATGGTTAATAGAATATGAAATAAAATGAAGGAAATCTCTAAAACAACAAATTAGGGATCATTACAACATCGCCTTGTGGTCAAAGTAAGGAGAGTGTCTGAATTGACTGCTCTTGGATACATAAGTTAGAATTCCTAATGTATATCTCAATATGGAGAAGACGAACTCCTGAGATACAGTAGATCACTTTGAAGGCTTCTTTGTTAACATCCCTCTTGTGTTGTGTAACAACAAGATGAGTGAGATAGTATATGGCTTTGAATGGATTTTGATTGTCCCTTACTTAACTACTGTGCAGTGTGATGTTAGAAACTCCAACGATAAACACACCTCATTGTACGGCCTTTGCAACTAACTGGTTCACTTTAAAGCAAGAGTAATCAAATTAATAGATACACAAAGAAGAGGCGAAATAAGGCAGTGTGTCTTTAACTCCCGAACGCAAAATACGGATGAGTGGTTTTCATGACACAGCATAATTCAGCACCACTGAATGCTTTCTGTACCGCCGTATTACTTAGGCGTTGTGTTAATATCAAACTGATGTTACCATCACCGACGAACTTAAGTTGTATGAAAAAGGTCTATTTCGGAACAGTTGATTTTTGCTTTGGCCTGCCTTGACTTTTGATTCATATTCTTATCGATGAATTTTTCTGTATAACCGTTCTCACTCAGCAACCGTTTAATAATATTAAACTCCTCATTGAGATTGCTCTTACTCTGTGGTGAAAAAAGTACTTTATCACACTGCGTTTGAACTTCAAAGGTAGGAAGCTGAAATAATGAGTATACTGACAGTCAGTTGATGTAAGTTTTCTAATAACACTTCTTCTTCATTGTCTGATTGCACCGTCCTCTTTTATAGTCATGAGGATGTCTACCGAGTGAATGGCTGGAGTCTTTTGTTTTCTTGATACTAATATTTTTTGCATGATGAACATGGTTAAATTTGTCAGTGAGTGTTCTTTTGCTTCATCCTCATTTCTCATAATCAAAAATGAATCCTCAATACCTCCTTTCTTTCTTCTTTCGTATTCCTTTACGTTCCCAGTGGAATATAGGGCTCCAAGTTAGAGGCCTGAAGTTTCTGTAGCGGTGTTTAATTTTACAGGACGGGGTTGCTAGCCTTATGCCCAACCTTTCCTCTTTACCAGTCTTATTACTGGCTTAGCGAGGTGAAGGAGTGCGTCGGCCGGTGATTGAACCCCGGATCATGTGCATGGTAGGCGAGCTGAATACCTCCAGTTCAAGTAAAATAATTTTTAAGTCGTTAATGATTCATATCAGCTATGATGTTTGTACCTTCAATCGATCATGTATGCTTTCTGTTGGTTTTTGAAAGGAGCCTCCGTACATTTATTATCCCTGATTGGATGAAAGAGATTTCTTCCCGATTTCACTTCTACGTTATTTCTTCAAATTCCTCTTCCAAATGTCACTTACAGGACCACTGAAAACGATGGGTAGGTGGGTAGTTCTGGGGTTCCTTGTACTAGACAACTCTTTCTTCCACGTTTCGCACTCTTCGACAGTACTCATCCACAAGGGTTTTAACCCAGAATGTAAATTTTACACTTGAACCTTGTTGACCATTCACTCACTGGCACACCAGGTAATGGTGTGATCACCAGCCAGCTGTCAAGTACTCTCTGATTTTCCAGTGATTCTCTAGGTGATATCAGTTCGTAACACGAACAAAATGATATATAGATTTTACTTCATACATGTCTGTCTAACATGTCTGTTTGTATTTCCCTACAACCCTCAACGATTAGAGACTCTAATGGTTTATGAACTGATTTTCTCTCACACTACATGTAACCTTTGAAATTCTATTAGTTGTTCGCTTTACTAATTCATGAACGACATTAGTGCTTCTCGAAATCATTTGAAACATATATATATATATATGCAGGCGCTGTCACCCTTTTTTAAACTGTTGCTTTGAGGCAGTGAAAAGTTTCTTAGCAACGTGCAGTGTTATCTTCTGTCACTGCGGCCCGGCGGTGTTATTGTTGACGTGCGATCAGGACAAATAACCCAGGTCATTCAGTTTGCATTCGATAATGGTCTACTAGGTTCTAGTTCCAGTCATCACACATACTAAGATCTTCGTGTTAATTCTCCTCGTGTTGTTTCGCATTACCTTTATGTGACTCATCTAATTAGGCATTTAAACACTCACGCAAAAACCATTTTTCCAATGATCGTGATCACAATGATAATGATAGTAATAAAATTGTTGGACAAAGAATATTCCCATTTTCAACAACCTACTCGATCATCATCATCATCAGATTCTGCACAGTTTTGTATCCATCCATACATAATGGCGAATGATGGAATTAGTGTTATGAACAGTAATAATGTCGTTGTTTAGAATAACATCGAATCAATCGTTAGCAGTAGTGGTAGTATGAATAGATTACAACTGAAAAGCACCTGTAATTGTGATCATATGCATCAAAATGACACCACATACTGAATGAATATCAGACAAATTAGGAACATTATTAATGATAATAATACAAATTCATGAATTTATAGGCTGCAGAAAGAGAAAGGCTGGCCAGCGTAGTAGAAGTATCGGTGGTTGGCTGGTTGGATGGATCTTTTTCCTCTGCACAAACACACACAGAGTACCGGTCGTTTCAATGACAATGATTCGGAGAGAAGCACAATGAAAACTCAGTTCAATGAAGTGTACTCTGCTGCTGACAGTTTCACCTGTGAAAAGGAATCCTAAAACATAATGAATTGCCTTCCAAGATGAGCACCTTACAAGAAAACCAGATGGTTGCATAGAAAAAAATTTGCATACAGCAAAAGTATGTGAACAGGACAATATACACATTTTCATTGGTTCCTTCCTCTCTAGAACAAAAAAAACTTAGTAAGGACCCTCACTCAGCTACAAGGTCAGAATTATATGCTCAAAAAAATGTAATTGAGGATGAACTTAGCATAACATATGACACTCTAATTGAAAATGGCTATCCAGAAATGTTCATCAGGAAGCACATGACCAAGAAAGTAGAGTAGGAATATTCACTATCCGTGAACAAGAAGCATTTATACATATACAACTGCAATCCAAGGACTATATGCCTAGTGAAATAATTACGAGAAGTTAAGAAAATCTAATCAGAGGAATATTGACGCTGGCAACCTACAAGTTGTATTGTCGACATGATCGGCAGGGATTCCTTAATTGAAAGATGAAGTGCTTGAATTAGCTGGTCACTTCTAATCTTATCTTATGAGATTGGAGGTGTATCAAGGTGCATCCTTCATTTCTACTGAATCATATAAATGAAACGACGATTCATTTAGCTGTGGGCGCAGGTGTGCATGGGTGTAGATAGACACACAGGAGTGTAGTTTCGAAACAGAATAAGGAGAAAAAGTCAAGACTTGCTTTAAATAGATTTCATAGATTCAAGTACACGAATCTGACTAGAATAGAGTCACATGGATTCATCGTATACAGAAAGGAAGAAGCGAATCTTTTATTTCATAATGACGCAACATTGAAGTACAGGATACCATATTATTACAATTTCATCACATGCAATCTCTTATTGACAAAATACAAATAATTATCAGTAAATTATCCTCAAACAACCACCATATTGATTGTTCAACTTCTGTTCAGATCAGAAATACACACGCACACACACACAAGTACATATCAAATGTGTGTGTGAAAGAATTGGATGTGATCACTGGAATGAATTGTATTAACCATCATGCAGTTACTTCATACGGTATAATCTGTCGGCAAGATACAACATTCAGCAATATTAAGGTTAATAGTTCCCGTTGTAACATTTAGAACACATAATGTATTCAGCGAAGAGTCTCTTCAACAACAAATTTATTATACATCTGTACAGTTATATGAAAACAGGGTGTGCGAAGCTCTATTCTAGAATATTTGATTGACTTCTGTGTCACTCTAGCAAATCTCATCATGATTTTAAGGCCATCTACCAAATCCATGGTAACTCACTGGCCGCATTTCCTCCGTTATATACTCCTTAACACAGTGGAGGCCCTATCTATTCATTCGTGAATTTAAAACAGCTAGAACCTTGTGTATAAAGAAGTATGCACAATCGCTACTTTTGCTCAGTTCTTAAAAGGGTAGACATATATTTATTGTGTTTATTTAGTTATTCTATTTATCATTCCCTCATTACTACAATTATTAATATAAATTCCACTTATCTCATCATTGTTGTTCTTGGTTACATTTACTGTGGTGTGGTGAGGGAATAAACTGACTCTCCTACCTTCTTTATTTGAATACATATATCGATTGGATAGTGAATAATGCTCATAAAGAAGGGATTATTTGCGAATCATGTTGGACGTACGTAGATGATAATGAATGAGCTGTGGAATCACGTTTGTAAACGTTTCTATATTTCACAATGAATGAAAAACAAAACGATATTGGTTTGTCGTCATTACTGAACTTCCGCTACTTAATTCTACTGCTAATAGTTTAGTTAAAGTAGTCATACTAAACCAGAATTCAGTTTACTTTGGGAGCTGATTCAAACGAATGCGATTTGCCTAACATTTTTAGTTAAGGGAAACACAAATTGCTGTTTTAATTTATGTATACTCAGGAATAAAGTAAAACACTACAACAAGTATTTAGACATTTATAAAATTATATTTGTAAAATCTCAGCGAAATTTAAATGATTAATTCCAACGTTTCGTTCGGCAATCTGGTCCGAACTTCTTCAGGGAAATTAACCGAAATTAACATAACAGAGGTTTATATATAAAAGGAACAACTCTTGTTTTTTAAACTTTGTCCAATCATGAGTCATGCAACAGGCATCAACATGTATAATAAATAAATAAATAAAATAGTATGTTTAAATATAAAAGTACATCTGTTGTTTTAAATTGTTTGTCCTGTCATGTGAATCAAGAAACAGCTATCAATAGGTATAGTAAACAAAACAAAACATTCCGGATCACTACATCCATCCCACCAGTACGAAAGTGTCAGTCGTCTGAAGCCATCGTAGACGACCACACTCTAAGATGTTAATGAATGAGAAGGAAAGGGAAGAAGATAAAAATTAAACCATACTGAGATGTTGAAGTAAAATCAGTAACCTCGGAATTTCACCAACAAAATCAACACTGACAGCATGAAATATGGTGGAAAACGTATTCCGAAAACATGGATGGGCTTCAACGGTTGTCATTCCATAAAGGTCAGAAACGTCAGAAGATAGGTATCAGAAGAGTACTCAATAAGCACTACATTGGAGTCCTTTTTTAAAGATCAGACGTGCACGCACACTATAAAGCAACCTTTTGAATTTAAAAAACTATATGTCTAAGGATTCGCTATTTAATTGTGTCTACAGAATAAAGTGCTTGCAATGTGATGGGATAATATACATCGGACAATCGTTACTAGGGAGAAACCAAGGTAATCGGAAGAAGTGAACAGCGTAGAGCATCTGTTCGGCCACCAAAAATTACGGGTGAACTAGAAAAGCTTGAAAAAATCATCAGCCGTGTGTCATCTACACGCTACGCTACGGAATAAAGTTACAAAATTGATTCTGACAATATTGAAATCATTATCCAAAAGACTTCAGAAATGAAAAAGTGTTTCTAATATGAGTAGAACTTCACCTATCTAGGGAGCATTATCTCAACCACAGGAGGAACAGACGAGGATGTCAAATCGAGAATCGGGAAGGTGAGAAACACATTCATCAGCATCAACAACAAAATTTGGATTTTCAATACAAACGTCAAGTCAGTTTTGCTATACGGATCAGAAACTTGGCAGGTCACAAAGAATATTTCCAACAGGTTACAGACCTTTATCAACAATTGTTTTCGTTCTATACTGAAGATTAGATGGTCGGAAGGATTACAAACAAGAAGCTTTGGGAACAAACAAAACAAGAACCAATCGCTCAACAAATATACAGGAGAAAGTAGAGATGGATTGGACACTCGCTGAGGAGGCCGCTGGGTGACATCGCGCGTCAGGCCCTCAAGTGGAACCTGAAAGGGAAGCGGCGAGTGGGACGTCGCAGGGTGACATGGAGGAGATCGTGTGAAGACGAGTTGAAACAGTATGGATTAACATGGATGCAAGTGAAAAGCACAGCAGAAGACAGAAGCAAGTGGAGGCGTGCAGTTGAAGCCCTATGCTCCACTAGGAACCCAAGGGAACAATAATAATAACTGCTTTATTTATATGTTGTATCGTATGTGTTAATACTGCAAATGATACACTGAAATATGTTTGAATGCACTTTGGACGATTGTCAGTACACTCCAATACAAGGTTGTGTGAACTTCGGAGTGTGTAAACAATAGATACCGATTTTGCTAAATGATGCCCTTCAAAAAATGTTTTCAAGCATGATTGAATGGATACGAAGGCTATCAAAGTTCTAACGCTGAATAATGTATCGTTTGCATGGAAATAACATACATATGTATATATATATGCCAGTGATACACTCGTAAAATGCTAGCAGACCATACACATGTGGTCTGTTGTCGATTCTCAAGCTTATTTAGAAATAAGTAATACATGCAAAAAGGAAGGAAATTCGGATGTGAGACAAGAAACCAAACCTTGTGAAGCAACACTCCTGCTTCTCAAGTATGAAAGCTCAGGCTTCAAGCCATATGCGTTCTCTCGGAACGCAAATGAATACAGGAAAACTATCGCGCATAAAGAAATGAACTTCGGGTAGGAATTTTCTCAATG
This sequence comes from Trichobilharzia szidati, assembly GCA_944472155.2. Classification (NCBI taxonomy): domain Eukaryota; kingdom Metazoa; phylum Platyhelminthes; class Trematoda; order Strigeidida; family Schistosomatidae; genus Trichobilharzia; species Trichobilharzia szidati. The sequence continues at coordinate 98,444,320 of OX235276.1, forward strand.
GACTATCCAAGACAAAGCTTGTTGTCTTAACGTTTGACGCAAACTGTAGAATAGACACATGCAACTATCAGTTCGGTAACTCTTAATGTAACATAAGTAAGAAATTGCTAGTTTGTGAATAAAAAGAATCATTAAGTTCATAGACGTATTCTAACCTTATTTTCGCTATCTTTGATGACTCTATTCCAATGCACATAACTTGAAAGTTCAGTGAACATTTAGGCCTAGTGATGTAGGATTTTAGAAAATCAAACAGAAAGCACACCAACAAGCATCAAAAAATATACTTAGTAGAAGAAATTACAACAATGAAGTGAACATAAGGCGCATAGATGACTTCTGATTTAGATTCCTATATCTTCAAGGAGACAACAAAATATAACCACAGTTACAAATGTGATTCGGATGAATCAACACCTATGAAACGTTCCACAAAACATTCACTGACTTCTTGGATGACAAGAATCTTGTAAAACTGTCGTTGATGCAACTTTCAAAGTGTTAATAAACACTGTCATTAACGTATTCTAGCTATTGGCAGCCTGCCAAAATCTTGGGCTACCAAATGCCTCATACACTACAAATCATATTGCAATTAATTGCTCATTTCCAATTTTGTTTTAAATAATTAAATCTTATTCAAATATGTCCTCTAATCGGATTATTTATTCTCGTGAGTATTTAATATTCCTAAAACCTACTGATCGGAAATACCATAAAAAAGACAAAAAAGCATCATGCCGGGTGGCAAGAGCCTTAAAAATACCCCTAGTCACTCGTGTCTTCTGTGCGTCGGTGGCATAGCGGTTAGGACGCTCGCCGACCATGCACATGGTCCGGGGTTCGATCCACGGCCGACGCACTCCTTTACCTCACTAAGCCAGAAATAAGGCTGGTAAAGAGGGAAGGTTGGGCATGAGGCTAGCAACCTCATCCTGTAAAAATAAACACTGCTACAGAAACTTCAAGCCTCTAGCTTGAAGCCCTATGTTCCACTGAGGAACGTGAAGGAAATAAAAAAAACTCGTGTCTTCCATTATATATCGAAATACTGGGATCATATCACTTCAAGAAACATAGCTTCATGATCTTTACGATGACAATCTAGTGTATCTAAACGATTTCAAATTATTAAGACAAGATCGGTGTAGTTCCAGAAAGAAACGTGGTGTCGGTGTCGCATTTTCATCAATTCACAATGGTGTACATCTAATAAAGTATGTTTCAAATTCTCTAGTGATAGTATTGACTGCCTCACCGTTAACTGTCGACCTAAACATTTGTCAAAATATAACTACATATACATCTCAAGCATTTATATTGCTCCTGGATGCAATTCCACAGAATTGTCTTTATTTGCGGATGAATTTACCTCCCTTGCTGCCACCTCCTTCGGAATCTCCTTGTCTATAGTTACTGAAGACTTTAATTCTAGTGACCACAGCTTCCTTGTTTCATTTGGACATGAAAACATTGTCAACTTCCCGACTCGACTAGATAATACTCTTGATCTCGTGTTTACAAATGACACAGGAATATTTGAAGCTCGAAAAAGAGCCCCACTACTTAATTCTGATCACCATATCATAAGATTATTGCTCAAAGTATATGGAAAGCAGCACAAAAGGGTCTTCGCATACCTTGAGAAGAAAACACAACACATATGTTATTCTCATGACAACATACATAATATATGGACCATGTTAAAAGATACTAACTGGGACTTGTTTACTGAACAAGCTCTTGATAACACAATTACTAACATAACGCATTATCTTAATTTCTGTCTTGATGTTTGTTGTCCAAAAGAGACAATCTTTTTAAAACTTGCAGCTTCTCCTCTTCTCAACTCAAAAAGCTTCGCCATGAAAGAAAAGGTTGTACCAAATGAAAAACAAATCTGGTGTTAAGAGAATGAACACTTTCATTAAAGCTGAATTACAAAGATTAAAATTCTTTCTAAAACCAGAAGTTTCTTTCATGTAAATCTTCATCTAATGTGTGGAAGTTATTAAAGGAAATCACAGGTGGTAAGCAAATAATGAATGATACTTCTGTCGATGTTGATATGCTTAATAAATCCTTCATATGCATCCCTGCAGATGTTATGATTCCTAACTGTAATAGTGTAAAAATAATAACTGTTTCTCATGCTTTAATACGAATGATGACCTTAAGTGCCTTCAATCTCTCAAAGCTACCCAGTCCCTTGGTCCTGATGGTGTTCCTGCTGTTATCCTTTAGAAGTGTGCTGATATCTTATGTTCCTCATTAACCAACGTTTTCAACGAATCTTTTTCCAAAAGTATTATACCTGACTCATGGAAAAATATCAAGGTTGTTCCAGTGCCTAAATTAATAAATGGACCTACTGTTAAGTTTAGACCCATCGCTATTACTTCACCTTTTTTATAAGTTATGAAAAGACTTATTTTACTCAATCTTGAACCCTCTTAAAAGCCTTTCAATGACCCCAACCAGTTTGCTTATAAACAAACTAGGTGTAACTTAGATGCCGCTATTGTCTTATATCATAATGTAGTCTCTATTTCAGGTAGAGGAGCTAAATAGGTTTCGTGCGCCTTCCTTGATTATACATCTGCATTGGACTCTGTTTCTAGGTCCCTCTTGCTAAGTAGGCTTACTGCAACACAGACTGAGACCTGGACAAATAAGTGGTTGTATTCCTATTTTTCTTATAGGTAGCAGTAAACCGTCTATAATGGAAATTCCTCCACTACCTCACTTACTTTAGCTGGTGTTCCTCAAGGTGCTGTTCTTTCTCCTTTTCTGATTTCTATTTTCTAGCATTATTGTCCCTTTCTGATGCAGCCACTTTTGTTAAGTATGCTGATGACCTCTGTTTCCATGAAGTCAACTCTCAGTCAGATTGTTCTAAATTAAATGATTTTCTGTCGGAAATTCAAATTCAAACGGTCCTAAGCTAAATGCATCTAAATGTCAGGTAGTAAATTTCATTTTTAGACGAAAACGTGACCTACAACAACTAGCTAGCTCACATGGCCCCACTATGATTGACGGCATAGAGGTTGAAATTACATCTAATGTCAAGTACCTTGGACTGAGTATTTCCTCGGATCCTTTCCTGGTCCTCTGACATCTTGCTAGTAACTAGAAAGATGTTTCGCTTAACGTTCTACGTTAAGAAGTTAAGGCAGTCTGGTATAAAGCAGTCTTTGCTTTCTCAGTTTGTCAATTCCTGGACTACTTAGGAGAGTTTTTGCTTTGCTGAGAAGAGCACTAAAACCGGTAGTAGGGCGAGTGGGATATCGTTTAACTAACTGGTTAGGACTATTGTGGATAGACATATAATGTCATGTAAGAAACTAGTGAATACTATATTGTCTAAACCTGAGCATCATCTCTATACGCAGCTCTCTCCTTGCATTTCATCTGCTAGAACTAAAAGCAGCTATATGAGGCTATATGCTAGGACTACCAACTACAAAACTTCACGATACCTAATCTGGCACAGTTGTTTTGTGATGAGAAATCCGTTAGGTATGACACAATCAACTTACTGAGGCACTCTAATAATTAGTCCCATTAGTTTCGGTTTTCCTTTCTTTGTTACTATTATATTGTTGTTCACATCTTCTATTGCACACGAAATTTATATTTCATATCTTGTGGTGCATTGTTTAAAAGTGTAGAAGCAAATCTGTTCTTTTTTATTTTTTGATTGTTGCTTTTTGATTTTAAAATCTTAGAAACTTTTTGAGGTAATTAGATGCAATATTGTAATGCATGCTGAAAACTCCATACCTGTACCACAAATACTGTTTGGAATAAAGCTGTTATTATTATTATTTACATTGTATATAAAATTAGGCCTATAATTCAGTCATTCGCAGACCGTGATATGTCTTCACATCATGGATGACGAATTTACCGTATTCGAATGACGCACAATGTGTCTGAGAATTTCCATTCAATATATTATGTTGTACACTGTGGTCAACGAAATAACCTATGGACAACCAACCCAATATTTATCAATTCCGACTTGAGTAGAACTTCACAAGTCATCTTTGACATTGTATTTCATGGAAATCCGCGTAACAAATAACTTGAAAATGTCAAGTTGATGGAATTTCTTTGTACGTATATGTACTTTTAAGTCGCTGGCAATTAGTTACACTTTTCCTCATTGACTACTCGATACACTTCGTCCAACGAAACAATAATCCTCGAGGTGTGCGCAATTGGTCAGATTTTTGTTCTAATTAGCTACTTCACTCTGAAATATCACATTCTACTAAAAAGACAGAAAATACCAACTAGAACAAGATCTTACGAAAGAAAATATTATATTTAATTAAACAAAAAAGAAAGAAGAAAACAATGTATTTACTTCACCAATATTGTTTGAATTCCCTTGGAATTCAATTCACTTCCCTGCAGCTGAAACAAAATGAAACCAGAAACATAGTAAAAGTGAGTTGAAAATAGACACGTATCTTGTACAGCAGAAATCATCAACAGTTTTCATCTAACTGACAATAACACTAATCCTAAGGCAATACTTCCAGTGAATATTGAAACACAGATTAGGTGTGTACATTATCTGGCTGATTCCAAGTTACAATTCCCCTCACAGTAAATTATCTATGCAAATCACATCTGAATTTACGATATTCTCAACAGATATTACAACCCTGATATTGAGTGCCGCTACCGACTGCGGTCATGTGGCCGGTCAGTCAGTAGCTCAGCCATCATGCACCTGTTGACTGATCAGTAATCAAGAAATGCTAGTGAACAGAATTTCATTGTTACTTGTTTCTCAAGGATTCATCCAGCTGATTTTAGCAAACCTTGAAATCCATCTTCAAGTTCATATTCAGTTGTGGAGTTGGTTAGTAATTTAAAACACGCTGAGGATCTAAGTAAGAACTTACTTCAGTAATACTGCTTGGCATCTTCCTTCATTTCAGCCAGGAGCAACTTTATTCTATCTTCTGGGGTAAGAACTAGGCAGTTGTAAATCATTTCAATATTCCAACTTACACTTCAAAAATGCAATCCTCTTCATTTCCAATAGTTTTATTTTCTCACCTAGTTCCTCTAAAACAGTGAATAGATTGTCAGTGACGCATTAATACCTTTTTTAATGTTACGTTGCAACAATATGAGACAAAACTCAAATCTCACTTTGCTCGATCATGTAATGTAGTCTCCATGTAACTGTTATTCTGAACTTAACAACGTGTATCATAAATTTTTATGGCTTTATTGCATGATGCATTGATGAAGTCACTGAAGCTTCATCGGAGTAGTTTCGCATGTCATGGTAATATGAAATTAACTCTATAGGAGCAGTAAATTGAACGCTTTTGTGCATATCTATTTTAGACTGAATTGTCACCAACAATAATACTGCTGATTTTATCAACAATACAGCCTAATTTGGTATAAGTGAATACGACGACTTGATAATATAAACATCATTAACCATACAGGCTCCTTTTTTCTCTTACAAAAATAAAATTCACCGAGAGGTGCATTCATCTCTAGAACTATGAAATATCACATGTGATCAAATAAAATAACCATCTGAAATTACTTGTGCCGATGGCGAAATTAACACGAGCCTTCTGATACACTTCCGTGATTCTAGCAGCATACAATGAGTCTGAAATGAATAATAACTTGTTATCAAACTCAAAGCCGTATCCGTACTCGAAATTATTGAAGGGAAGTACTTCATACAAATACATTCAATGTGTAATGAGATATGCGTAATTAATTGGTGCACTTTGTATTTTCAATTGGTGAGTAAGTTCTTACTTTCACTTATCGTTTGGTTGGTCTGTTGTCTTTACCTTCACATGATCTTCAAATCTGAGATCATCAAGGACAAGTCACTGTCAATTCAAAATACCATGCATTATTCTGTTCATACTATACGCGATGTTTGAATGTTGACGATCAAAATTTAATTATTTCTGACAACCAGCTAGTAACGGTGATCCAATTATGATGATGTCATTCTCTGGTAAACATGAAGTTCTGAAGTTCCTTGTTGTAGTAATGTCATAATTTTCAATCAAATATGAATCGCATGGATTTTAGTGATGAATACATTTCAAACTTCGAAGTATTGTAAGCAAGGTAAAATTGTTCGCTCACCACTTCTAGATCTTCTTTTCTTCGCAGTTCGGAAATAATCTAAGCAATAAAAATACAATCGTATGATATGATTATGAGAGAACGATTCCTCTAGAAGCATCGTCCAGTTATAAATACCATGAAAATATGTGTTATATTCACCGAACTCATCTGATATTGAATTATATTCTACCACAGTATAAACTATTCCCCTCCTCAGTCAACGCCATCTTCAATTGGTCATCTCCTGCGTCTGCTTTCCTTTGTGAAGCAAGGTGGAAGTCGATGTCATCTTCATTTCACTTAACAATTGAGTGAAAATTATCAAATAGTTGTGTTCGTCAGACGTCTGTGTGTTGACGTCTACTTTTCATACATAATCATCACCACGTTCATCAACTGGTGAATCTTGATAGGCTTCCTAATAGCTTCATTGTACCTTGAAGTACACTGATCAAATTGATGAATATATATGCACTCACTTAAAATATCTCTGTATTGATGAGTTGTCCTGATTGCCGCGGTTTCCAGCCATTTCAGCTCAGCTAAAAAACAGGAAGTGTTGAATGATGTTTAAAACGCTAATGAATAAATTTAATCGTCATATTTTTCATCATACTGAATACAACATATAGACGATTCAAAAACGTGTCATAATAATTTGATTATTTCTCAACACGTTTTTCTTCACCACACAGTGAATATATCAGCTTTCAAAAGTTTGGTCCATTACTCACGAAAAGAGAGAAGACTCGCTGGGGGTAAAACTGGCGTCCAAACATTTCTGAGAAGTTATTGTACTGTTGGTGAAAAAGGTATCTAATACATACTAGTTAATGTGTCTGTTATTGATGAGTAAATACGGCACTTAACGACTAACAGTTAACAAAATGACTAGTGAATTTTCACACTAAAAGTTTATTAATTATGAACGTAGTGCGCAATATGAACTTACAGAATCCTTTTACCTTTGGATTTTTTCACTGCTTCCTTTGCTTCCATAAATTCCTTCTTTATCATTTCAATTTGAACTATAATTTTACAGTATCGAAAAGTGTGGAACATTTCATTGTGTCTTCTTCAGCGTGAAATAATCATATTAACTCAATGGCTTCTGACTGTCGCAATACATGGCTATCCCGTTGGTAATGTGCAGCTTACCACATGACATTTTTAGTAGTTTACTGATATCAATAACACGAGTGCATTCACTAGGTGTAAACTGCATTTATACTGCATCTGTGCCCAACTTCAAAGTTCGCTTGACGTATTCCATTATAGAAGAATAACTGCTTCCGTAGAATGTTGAAATTTTTCGGAATAATTTGTGAAATCACTGAATGAATAATCATGTCAATGGTTTTGCACTTTACAACTTTTATTTATAAAGACATGCTACAATTTGAGTTTTTGAATGTAAAAGACTGATGTGGCGTCTGATACTGATTAGATATATCAGTAGAATTTAAAGAGACGCTCTTCGGCATAAAAACATCGAATAGCAGGGAGATGCATTTGACGTCAAAGAAAGCAAATGATTCAGAGTTTCGGTAAAACATTACAAACGTGATGCGAATATAAAGAAATATAATATAAGGGAGAGAAGTAGCATAACACAGAAGCTCTGTGAAAATGGCAGTTTGAAGGTAAGTTGTATATAATTTGGCAATTTGGAGATACAAAATGCGGAATAAGCATTGCTTTACCGAGTCTCTTTTCTTCTCTCGTTACACTGGCAGTTCACTGAGTGAACATATTTCTGTACATTATATGGGTGAACCATAGTATGTGAGGCACAGATGTTGACACGCACACACACATTCCGCACTTAAGAATAATAAACACATGTAAAACACTTTGTACTTGTTGTTGATCAAATGTGGAAAACAGTGTTCATTGTCATAATTTTCATCACGTAATACTCAACAAGATGATCCTTCTGTGAAAAGAGTTGCAAGTGAAATCCACCTGTGTCATTACTCAATATGCTGATACTCAGTGAATTCGGGCAGATATCGTGTTCGGATGTATGGAAACAGCTTTTCCCATATTCGAACAACTCGGGAATTGAGTTGAACAATCAGTTAGCTGCTGCATCTGTTTGTCATAAAGGATATTCAGACATGGTTTATTACGAATAAATTTCACCGCATTTCAGTGGAATTGTGAATATGAATTTTCATTAAATCATAGGAACTACTATTCACAAAATGATGACAGATATTTCAGCACAGTTATTAAGTGACGAAGATGAATTTCAAAGTGAAAGAAAACTAACCTTCGTCCTTCTTCAAATTGCTTGATGTCTTCGCAGAAAGTTTGCCTGCAATTGATACCTAACAATGTCACTCAACTTCCAGGTATACGATGAATCAAACATTATCATAATCAATTTATTTGAAGATGGATTCAGCTGACTTCAATTCAAATGACATCATCACAGCTGACCTGCTTACTAGGTATAAAGCTTTGTTAGAAAATGCTATCAAACCATCGAGTAAGTGTATTCTCACTCACATACCGATGGAAAGTACTCGGTTTTCAACTGATTCCAATGACAAAATATGACTAAGTAAATACATGGATGGGGTTGGCTTACTGTCGCTTATTCCATGTACTGCTCTCTCTTATTCAGATATCACCTTTAAACACAGATATTTTTATCATTCTCTGTCAAGTGTGAACGTCAGTGCTGATGAGAAAATCGCGGACATACAAGAAGTCTCAGAATACACATTATCATGGACATAAATTAGTGAGTGGAACCAATGAAATGTGCTACTCCTACAGAATATCGTTTTCTCCTGCAACGGCACCAGTTCATGCGAGATGTAATTTACGACTGCCAATAATGGATGTTTCAAGTGTTTTTCTCGCTAAGTCAGTTTTCATACTTGTGGGTGTGTTTTTAATGGGACATATCGCCATTGCGATGTGTTGTGATAAATCTTGTGTGAAAACGAGACGTTTTTGTGAATTAACGCGCTTCGCCTAAGTGCAGAAGAAGGATATTTAATTTATAAAATGTCATATAACCTGCTGCCTTTCTAAATAATGGAATCATAAAAACTTTACCTTCTACAATATCGAGAGTTTTTCGATTTTCCCATTTCTTTGAAATATGCGTTTTCGTCTGATTGTATAATCCTTTATTAGCTGATGAAATAAATGAAAAATGACTAGGTGTAATTAATACTCATAAGTTCTGTAAGATCTGGACTACAATATTTTTTTCAGCTGTGGAATGTCCCTCGAAATGATGACAGTGGTTCTCTAACTAGATGCCTTAGTATGACTCTGTTTTAGGCATCCAAAAGATTTCAGCGTAATTTCATGTATCAATCACCGATTTCACCTAAGCCATGTATAACAATTGCAAATGCGACCAGTTTTTTGTAATCGTAGGAAGCAATATGACCACATATATGCAGTCTATGAAAATAATCACCAGTTGAAACGATTATGCCATCAATCAACAGACAAATAAGCTGGAGATCTTCTGAATATCACTGAAACGATGGATCTTAGTAACAAATCACCATAAGAAACAAAAAAGAAAGCGATCTACTTTGGTAAGAAATATCCTGACGACGATCAGATTTATCCTCAGGTAATTTCACTCAAAAATGTTTAGGTACCAAAGTACGATTGACGTGGGTGAAGAGCAAGTATGATTAAAGGTTGAAATAGTGACTTGACACCAGTACAAAATCTTATGTACATTCTACACAGAACTGGTCACCTAATTTCGGCGAACCGTTGAATTTTAGAATAAGTAGTATAAAATTTTTTAGTGAAGAAATCAATCATACCAAGAACTGCGTAATTGAAAGAGGCATCTTCTTCCAATGCATTCCTGTATTCATCTATAGAGAAAGGAAGCGTTGTTTGGTGCATATTTTATTACTCAAATAACCAACAATCTGTAACGTGTATTTGTACACTTTGATAGTAGGCAAGTGTGAATTAAGTTCATTTATAAACAAATGACATTACGTACAGTATCAAGTTTTCACAACAAGCAGATAGTCATTTTTAATTAGAATAGTTAGGCACATCTCTCTCAGCAGATATCATGGATGAACATTGCTGATGGGATCGGTTTGGGTTGAAGGGAGACAAATCATGAGCGAATCTCACAGTACAACTGCAAATTGTAGTCATTCATAGGCTAGAATAGCAGTCAACTGTTTAAGTTGTCCTCACGGAATATGAGAAGACTTTCGACAAAGTTGACTGTGAAGTAACTTGTTTGCCTTACCGACACTGCTAAGTGCTGTAAACTCTGTTGTATCTCATTCAACAGGCATAGGATTATGCCACTTGCGAAACACCTTTCAGCGGAAAGTTCATAGGAACCACTTTAGATTAAGACAAATCCATCTACTATCACCAATGGTATTTTATGGTATTGTTCTGGACTAAACCATTCAATAATATCTTCGGAACTGAGCATCTCGATGGTTCACCCAGGAAGGCAGAGAACAAACAACAGTAGTAACTTCATAGTGTAATTAAATAACTGGATTTTTTAACCATCCAATATTTGATGAAAATAGGGTAGAAATATGTTATCTAAGTTTCGAAGTAGTGTAAATAAACTTGAGATGTCTATGGATTATAGATAAGCGATAACGGCTTCACTTGTTAGTCTTGCCAAATAAAAAACAATACAAACACCTTTAGTGAAATCTATCACACGAAATGATTTCAAGCTGACTTTCATTCCACAAACAGTAACATGGTGTTTTTGTCTTCAGATAACAAATGATTTTTTCACATGCACTTTGTTAACTGTTTTAAGAAGAAATAACTCACGAATAGAAAAATTCACCAGCTTCTTATCTTCTGCACCGATTGCTGTAAAAGTGTAGATAAATTCTCTGGAAATTATTTACCTTACTTGGAGGCATGGTAAGAAGGGGACAGTAAGAAAACTGAGGGTTTTTCAGACATGAAAAGTACAGCAAAGCACAGCAAAACACAGAAGCTGTTTGTTTCTAAACCAGGTATATGGCAACTTGTTTGAGGAGTTACATAACTTATCCGTCAGACTGTACTGTCTCTGCTTTGAAAAGAATATTGAAAGGTGAATCAAGAGCATTCATTCTGCAGATGGCCCAATGTAGTCACCGCTTATATGTGTACTAGAATAATTTGCAAAGTGTGTACATGAAATTCATTCTTCAACTCGAAGTTTCTCCATAAAATGTTGCAGACTATTTGTTGAAAGAATTTTCTGTGATACTGACACCTGGAGACAAGTCTCCGAAATTTATTTGTCCAGTAATTGGATTCTTTGGTCATCCCCAATGACACTGCGATTCATCTCAATTCTCAACCCAACATATTTAACGCCAACAAATTAACACCTTAATTCAAAAGACAGATCATTTCAGAAACAGAAAAGAATTGAATGCGCGAATGACAGGACTTACATTGGAGAAATTCCTTCACCCATTTACTTTGATATAAGTGCTCAAGTCTCAGGATTTCTGTTTAAAGTGGAAAAAAAACACAATATTAGGGCATGTAGTAATGTTGATTGATACAGGTTATTTGTTGAGAGAATACTGACTTTTAGAAAACGGAAAGATTGAGGGAAGAAATATTTACTTTTTAATTAGATCCTCATCCCATCTCAGCTTGACTGGTAAACTGTTGTGCATGATAACAAAAATGCTATATATATATTAAGTTAGAGCCACAGATGAGGATCTGATTGAAAAGTAAATATTTTCTCGCTCAATCTTTCTGTTCTCTAAATGTCTAAATGAGAATTTTGACTATTGAAATGACGCTTAGCATATATTTCTTATTCCGTATTTAAAGTTCATCTTTGTATTTCTGCACTCTCTTATGCTTAAGTGAATAAAGCGCTTCTTATTTTATTCCCTGCCCTTGCATGTTGAAGTTTGAGAACAACAGTTATTGTTTGTGTTATGCACTGTGAGTAACCCTGAACAGTCAGCAGTACACCTACGTCTCTCTTGTTTACTACAGTTTTATCTAGGCTTATTCAGCTTCAAATCACAAGTAGGGGAAATTCCGTGCCCATGATCAGTCCTTTGAAACTATTCGATGATGAAAGTCTTGCGTGTTTGAGTATTGGCTAATTGTTGATGGCAGAATAATAACTCGACAAATCACTGCAATTCTCATGGAATATGCCATGCATGGAAATGCTGGCTACTGTTAAATTTACCGAAGAAATAGGCATTGGAATATATGAGGTTTAGTAGGATGAACCAGGAGTTTTGTGAATCAACGCGCATCCACTTGACCATTCATAAACTCAAATTTCGATCTTGAAATGAATTTGATACTTTGTTTATTCGTTTCCTAGTGATTCATTTTAGTTTTTGTGTTCCACACAAAACGATGAACTGTGTTTATTTTCACGTGTGACGTTGTTTTGACAGCATTTTTGTAATCCTGGACACTATACATTATCTCCTTATATTGTTTGAGTACAATAATTTCGAATAAAGCAAGAATAGCAGTTTTTGCAGAATAAAATGCACCATCATTTATTTCGTTAGCTTGTCATCAGCTGCATACAGCCTTTATCAGAATTAATTATAGGGAATAAATGAACAGTGATTTCCCTTCGCAGATGGTGGTAACACTTCAGTGTCTCACTTTCCGCCAGCTAAAACAGTCTAAATTGTTAACTTGTTTTGTCACTCGATTCAAATAAAGGTTCATGCACTCACAAACACACAACACTCAATTAAAACAAACCGAGTTCAAGTGCCGTGCTTCTACAAGCTACCTGAACCAAGAGAAGAGGGAAGAATTCTACTGACATTTGTAAGAAGTAGTTCACGGCAAACCAAATAGCAACATCAGAATGTGAAAATGGAAGCAAACAAGAATAGAAAGCGATCCTTCGTAGGTCAAGAGGTTGTGGGTGGAAAAATGAGGATAGTGGACCCTTCGCATACTTCTCTGACTTCACTCAGTCGTTCACTGCAGGTAGCAGCGCAACTTCACGAACTGACATATGTTTCATGAATTTCACAAACCAAATATCAGATGATCATCATCTCAATCTCAGGAATGTGATGATTAAGCATTCTGGACATAAAATCGATAAGAGAATCAGACGTGACAGATTGGCGAGTCAAGCGGAATATGTCGCAGAGAAGAAAGACCTCAGATTACTACATCAGTTTAACGTGTAGCTATCCTCCAAGAAGTCAACAGCGATGACATCAAAGAGGATAGACGGAAAAGTGGAGAAACGACGTAAACACTCAAAACAGACCACGACCTGCGAACTGTCCAGAAATACCATCAACAGCAAACACGATACTCGAAGTGAATACCAATTCTTCAAAAAAGGAAACATTAGAGAACTATTGGAAAACTTGGACTGGACTGGACAGCTGTTTCTTCCTAGTTTAGGACTCTTCTGTAACCAATATCAGCTCATGATTAAGTCCTGTAACCAATCAAATCCCCACAAACCAACACTTGAAAAGCAAACTTTTCGACGATATTAGATAGTTTGAGGCAATTGTCAGGATGCCTTCGATCTAGGTCGCCCTCGTCAGCAACCTTCGGAAATTCGAACCCACGTCACCTAACGCTATTCGGTTTCGCAATTGACCCCCTGTAGAACTGTAGTGGATATTTTGATATGACACTTGTAACTAGTGTGATATGTCTAGTCTTTCTTTGGTGTAGACTGAATTCTTTAATTCAGCTTTGCATTGTGGCCGCCATTCCGTGTAGCTCACCATCACGGTGCACATTGATTTGATGATATTAGATGGTTGGGGGCAATCGGCAGGAAGCCTAAGTTCGTTTTAGTTGGCATTCGACAGCAAGGCGTATCTGCAACCAGCTTGAAGGTACTCATGTTTCTTCTGAGATTTGAACCCCCGTCACCCAGTGCTTCTGCACTAGTAACTAAATTCCAATCAAAGTATCCACTACAGTACTACAAGGGATCAACTGAGAGCCCCAATAGCTCAGTGGTCAGGTCTCTCTTATTGCAGCAATAGGTGATGTGGGTTCAAATCTCAGAAGGGACATGAATACCTTCAAGCAGGTTGCAGATGCGTCTTGCTAAGGACTGCCAACTAACACGAAGGTAGGCTTTCTGTCTATTGCCTTCAACCATTTAATATCATCAAATAACCGTAATGGCGAGCTACCTAGAATGTTGGCCACGTTACAAACAAGAATGACAGAATTCATCCTGCACCAAAGAAAGGACTGGGCACATCACACTAATTACTAATGTCCAATCAAAATATCAAAAATGTCGAATACCATAATGTTACTTGAAGTCTGGAAGGTGACAAAACCATATGGAATTCCATTGAAAGGAACTTATTAGATATACTCACGTCACTGGCACATTGCATTTTAGATGAAGGAAAGTTGCAGGCTTGTCGGAAGGATAAGCTACCTTGTCAGACTTACAGCGAAGGTGACTCTGCAATAATTCTACGAGAATTAATGCTTGTACCCAATGCAAGCAAAATATTGGCTCGTGTCATCCTGGAGAGACTAAATGACGTTGCGAAGCGAATCTCCCTCAATAACAAACTGGATTCAGGAAAAGTAATTTATGTACGAATCAAATCACAATGTTATGCCTCATCATCGAGGAGAGTACAGGATTGTAATCAAATAAATATCTCAACCTTATAAACTTTGGAAAGTCACACGACAGCATTGGAAACTACGAAGCGCCGTGCTCCTAACAGCTATGTGAATATGTCAAATGCCAAGAGATCCACAGTGTAAATCTCAGTGAGGCTTATCGCAGATTGTACTTCTGGATTTGGGGGACTGTGTCATATGAGAGACCGTGAGCAGCAAGAAGATGATCATACGTTCGTGCAACAAGCAGACTGAAGAATGTTTGAACTTCGTCGAAGACTTATGTGAATTTCGCACGAACTCTAAGATCTGCAGGTCGTGACTAACACTTTGTCATATGAATCAGCCATCGAAGATACGTCCTCAAGTGAGTATACAGAAAATAGAAGCATTGAACCTAACTAACCTACCAACCAACAAACAGCAACAGCAGAAATATGAGGGGAGTCATTTCTTATACTTATCCAGGCAGCACTGTTTCAACTACACTTGACGGCATCGCAGTCACCTGAGGTAGGGAAAGCAAGACCGAATTTCTTCGCTTTCAAGTAAGTAGGCGAGTTTATTTCACTCAGTATAAGGGGGCAAGTTAGGGGTCTTAAACATTGACGTCAAACCAATGCTTCTACATGATTCAGAGGCTAATCCTGTCGATAAAGGCATTTACAAAAGACTTTTGTAAACACCTGACTTTGATGCCTCACTACTGAAGGTAATGATGTTAGAAAGCATTGGCAACAATGAAGTCTGTTGACAAACCAGTTATGCACCTACTTCTCAACAAATATGTTGATGGAATTGAAAGTGTATGTTAAATGTATGTTAAATTGAGGAAACTGTTGACTGATATCACACTCCAGTCCGTTTAATAGTACGTGAGTGTTCTAGAGGAGGTGAGTGGTGGTGACATTGTGGAGCTTGTGTGGGAGGAAAGTACAGGTTAATTGGCCAGTTGTGCAGCCACCTACAATGCACTGCAAAGAGAGGAGGATAGTATGGAGATGCGCATTTGAGCTCTAATTTTCCACCTGAAACTCAGGAGAGTAATAAAAATATTCTGGAAAAGACGCTAAGAGTGGCTAGAACAGCGGTAGGCAACAATAAGCCTTAGATCCCATTTCCACCCGAAATCGCTTCCACCAGTATCCTATTTATACAGAGAATCTTCTACTACACCCACAAGTGAGTTCATGGGTTTCAGTAACCTGCTTTAAATCACCAGACAGAGATGACAGTTCATGCAGTAGTAGAGAAGGAAGGTGAGTGATACAAACTTTTTCCTGCCACACCCTAGACAGACGTTATTTCAACCATAAGAATCAGTCAGCGTTGTTCTGTTACCTTAGATTTTATCATGCATAGACCAAGAGGTATATTTCATCTTCATCACATGATAACAAACAAACGAGATACTCAGTCATCCTCAAAAGCATCACAAGTGTGCATCTTTGATTCATTGGAATGCATGAAATATGAAATAAACTATTGATCGAAAAAAGACCTGACAAAATATTCATGCCTGACTTTTATTTGAAAAAGACTTAAAAGGCTAATAAAAATTTCTTTCTCACGATTCTTTTCATAAGTTGTAATTATATTTAACAAGGAAATCAAAAGATCTACCAGAAACTGGTAAAATTTGCCCTCGTATAGTGGAAATACGTGATGCAATGTGTAAGCTAGGAGACAAATTTTACCAGTATCCCAACGGTCTTATGATTTCTTTGTTTGATGTAATTACCATCGTACAGCTTATGAAAATGAATCGTTGAAAAGAAAATTTTCTTCACTGTTTACGTCTATTTCTTAGGACTCAAAATGAGAACAATTCGTTCATTGTTATTCATATGCAGCCATGTAGAGAATTTATGAAATTACTCACCAGGTTTTATCATTGTTTTGAAATTCCAGCGATCTTTGAATGTCTGAATTTCAGTCAAGCGAACTAAAACAAATAAATGCTTGAATAAAAGTTCTGACAGAATAAATGTCGACCTGCAGGCAACATAAAATCAGGCTTTCTATCTGTGTGTAATTAGTTATTCATGTAGTGTGCCTGTCCTCCGTTTCCTGAAATAGATGAAGCACTATCACTCGCGTTGAAGCACCAATTTCCTGTTCTACTTTACTAGAATGATTTGCATGTTATTACATTTAGATGACATTACACACATCTGTTGAAATGAGAAATATGTCACCCCGAATAAAGACGGAGATAAGCAGTGTAGAAGATATTTTTGAAAGCTACTCATTGTTGTCAGTGATTGAATTGTTTGATTAGCCGTCTACAAATCAAGGCAAGCGATATAAATAGTAAGAGAATGTGAACACTGATCGTTATAGAAGAGTCTAAAGTGAAGAGACAAACATATAATGACTTCCAGTGAAATAAACACATACATTTATAATCCACAGCTTCACGGTATGAATCTGCGTATGCGTCCAGTGTTGAATTCAGATCATCTGAAATGGAGTAAAATATTTCCCTCGAGCTATTAAACCATTCATTCACCAAGTCATAAGCACACACACAAAAATAAAATTCTCTTGTATATAACAAATCAGATAATTGACTGATTCAACTGTTTCTGAAGTCCACAAACAAACAACAAAAGTTTCCTTAATCAAAAGTTACGCTAATCTCACGATGCATTTTACTACTAAGAGGTAAAATTGTTCTTGCATATTCAATTTTGTCAAATTATGCCTACAACCTCTGAAAATAATCATTTTAGTATTCATTTTTCTACAGTGGAATGACGTTGACATTTGTAAAAAATTATATTTGTGAAATCTCAGCGAGAGTGAAATGAGTAATTCCAACGTTTCGTTGAATGATGTATTCCTGAGTAAGTGGTATTTACAACAGGCAATCAGTTGAATACATCCGAATGTCTTTACAACGAGTATTCACATAAATGCAGAAAATCCACCATCACAGTCCATTGTAAACTAAGACCAGTTACCGTCACAAGTAGAAGATGGGGCACATCTGGGAAAATGTTGTGACAGGACACTGTGAACGAAAGCTAAACAGCAGATAGATCAAAGTCATGCTGGAAAACGGACAGTGGATTGAAAATGAAGATAACCTTCTACTACACCATTTCAGATCAAACATACTTTTGTAAAGCGTAAAAGAGATAATACACAAAACCGTCTCCAGTAGCTAATAATAGTCCACCAGTAAAAAGCCTATTGCATGGAAGAAAAGGACACCGTTACAAAATGTAGCAAACTCTTACAGTGAGTATCTAACTTGTTTTCATCATCTGAAAATAAAATGGAAGACAATGGCTCAAATGAGATTCAAGTGAATGCTGTAAAGAAAAAGCTCACCAATCAAAAAATATGCAAAAATTGCAGTGAATGATAAAACAAGTTTGTATAAATAGGAAAACCTCGCCTAGTTAACTATCTCGCTAGAGGGAGAGTTGAGCTTGGGGCCATCAACCAACAACACTGAATATTCCAAACTGCTATAGAAACTTCAATGCAGGGAAAATATATTAAGAAGTACAAACACTTCAAGTAAAAATCTTACTCTTCGCTCAAATTGAAGAGGCGAAATGTCGCGAGAAATCAGTCAGCCAGCTGATGTGTCTCCTGTCGATGAGAGGCGAGAGTAAGAGTGGTTACGTGGAATGTCCGTACAATGTACGAGACTGAGAAGGCTGCCCAGGTAGCCTAAGAGATGCGAAGATATGGCTTAGTAGAACTGGGTGTCTGCGAAAGCAGATGGGATGGATGCAATATTCAACTCCAAAGGAAGGAAGATAACAATTATCCAATGCTAAGCGCAGTGCTACAAACAACGCGGAACAAGAGAAGAACGACGACTTTTACAGACAACTGCAAGCTGCAATGTACAGCATCCCAAATAGTGACATCAAAATGCTTAAGTGCGATATGAATGCCAGTTGAACTGGGAGCAAACAATACGGGTAGAGAGCTCATCCTGAGTCGAGAGGCACTCGAAGAAAGAGAACGGAAAATTATTCGCTGACGTCTGCGCTTTCACTGATTTGGTGATCGGAGAAGTGTGTACGAGCAAATCATATACGCAAAGTAACATGGATTACGGCTGTTGGGCACATAACAAACCCGAAAGACTCCATCTCAATTCTACTCGTGAAAGTGGAAACGCAGCCAGCCTGCTGTACGCGAATTCGAGACGGGGAGCAAATATGAACTCAGACCATCATCTAATTCAGGTAACCTTCAAGAGAAAGCTGAAGTCCTTCAGAAAAACTGGAGACTGGCAACTGTAATTCAAGTTCAATATTCAGAAAGTGAATGACAATTCCACAGATCAAATCCCAGCAAATTTTGAAACACTACGTGGCATCAGTGAGGAAACATGTGTGGAAGAACATTGGAACTCTTTGAAAGCGATATTTATGGAAACCTGTACAACTGTCTTATGAAGAGGGAAGTGACAAGAGAGGGAATGGCTGTAAACAGATACCTGGAAGCTAATCGAGGAGAGGAGGATGGTGAAAGAGAGGACTCATTACGAAGTTGGACAAGAGAAGAAGAAACCGAGTACAGTGTATATTGCACTGAATAAAGAAGTGAAGAAGAGTGTCAGAAAAGAAAAATGACTATTCTACGACATACTGGCTTGCAAGTGAAGCAGAACAGGCAGGCTGCAGACAAAAGAGACATGAGAACACCAAATTAGATAACCAAGTCGCCATCTGGGAAGAGATCAACTCAGATGATGAAACAAATAAAAGATGCTTGAGGGAACCTGACCACAAAGGAGGAGAAACAAATCAAACAATCGCCTGATAACTTTAAATGGGATGACTCTTGAATCGACTACCACTGGCAACACGTCCAGAAATACCAGCAAAAGAACAGATGTGATTAAGAGTGTCTCAGAGTGAGTGAGTAATGAGTGAAGTGCTAAGAAAAACTCATGAAGGCTGTAAAGAATGTTGATAACCTGCAAATCACCAGAGATTACCTTCGATATTGTCACCACAGCCAACGTCGAAAAAAAAATCACAGAGGTGGTTGATAACATAAGAGAGGCGAAAATGTTATCTCAATAAATAAAATGGATTCATACTGCATTTCATCATTCACTCAAATAAGCTGTTATACAATACACTTCACCAAAATTGACTCAAATCGATGTAACAGAATTTCATAATGAGCTGACATTGGTAAGGAAACCATGTTGTCTTGCTGGACAGCTGTTTCATTCTAGTTCAAGACTCTTCAATAGTACGCACACACTCAAAGCAAATACATATCAGTGCAGTGAGATGAAAGAATCCAATTTAATTGACATTTAAAAAAAAATATCTATATTGAAAAAAGGAAACGATAACAATTTAGCTATCAATATTAGAAATATATAACAGCGACAAACAAAACTTGAAGAAACACACAGAGAATGTAATGAAACACCACTCCGAATCAAAACAAACAATCACAGTGAAATAAGGTTCGATGTCATTTAAGTTGAACGATCAGTCGATCAGTTGAAAAGTTATATTATCTGGGTTACAGGTCTGATAACTTCCAGGCTTTTATGTTTGCTTGTGTGGTACGTCGAGTGAAGCCGATGGTCGTTGATGCATACTGCTGGATGGATTATGAGTGCTGAGGTGGCGGATTGACAGGAGTGGAGAGGGCGAGTGTTGGGTGCATAATGAACTCACTCACCTGGTATTTCTGACCCGAATTGAGGATTGTTCGTCAACTGTTCATCGTAGACATATGACTCAGTGCCTTCTGACTGATATGAGTCTGGTTGTGATTCTGTGGACAAAGAAGGAGAAGGGGTAGGCAGTGGAACTTAAATAGAGAGTTATAGACTAGTAGAGGGGGACATTTCTTTTTGGGTGATGGCTAATTATTTGAATTGTGTTTTGACATTATTCTGCCTGTCTTTACTAATATTTTGCTTAATCATTTCTTTGAATTCATTTTCTTGTTCATATTTGCATTCACATTTATCTGTTTTTGGACGCAGTGTGTTCCACCATTCACAGATTTTTTTTCCCACGTGATACCTCTTTCTGTTAAAATAATACGCCTGAAATGCACTATATTTAAATCTTTCAGGGAAAGATTTTGTCGCGGATCAATGTTTTTCGTGCTGAGTATTTGGGCATGTTTTTCGATCTTTCTCGGTGTTTTTCCGATTGATTTTAAGTTTTTGTGGGACATTTTATTTGGATAGTTTGTCTCATAGGTATCCTGAATTTATGAATGTTTTCCTGTTTTGTGGAGAGTTCTCTATTTCGTTTATTAATAAATTATCATATAGGTATCTCATTCAGCAATTATATTCTGTTACATGACTTGCCTTACTTCATGGAACTACTTTAATTTTAGTAGTGGATAAATATTTGTGCCAATCAATTCTGCTTTTAAATCCTTTTTATCCTGATCGTTCCATCAGATTCCCTGTGCAAAACAGGAACTGAGGAACTCATCTCATTCCTACCTGGTTCTATGCAGTATTTTTCAGTTAGCCCCCATGATGACACACATCGTCATTTTCTCAGCATGCAACCTCTCGCATATCACCCTGTCAACTACACCCAACTTTTTGTTTCCGATTTAAGTCTCACTGGTCTATCTGGTGCATGTCATTATTCTACAACCCTTCTCATCATGTGGACAATCTGTCTCTCTTCCTTCCAACATGTTTGTTGGATAATAGGGTCTTTGTTGATTGGTTTTCAGAGATCCCTTCGTTCAATACTTCCTGCCTATGTGTACTTCACTAGGGGGAGGGAGCAGCTGTTCATGAAAATAGACAACCTGTTTTAAGCGTTTGTGGTCACTCACGCGCCAAGTCTTTAGTTCATGAAGAAGCATTTATCTGACATGAATGTTGAAGATGCTAATCTTGTCCCTAATTCTGAATGTAATATATTTACGCACTGATTACAGAGAAATGAATGTCTATCATTCATGTCCAATCATTCTGTTCACATCCATTTGTAGCTGAATCAATAATATCTACATAAGATGAAGAGTTGAATTAATTCAAATTTCCTACTTTTATAGTGAAGGCTAATTAATTTTATTGTTGGTCAGGTACTTTTACTTCTGTCTTCTCTATCTTCATTGGGAAAGATGTCTTCGTTGTCGGCCACTCAGGATAAATTGTTGGTGTTCACCTGTAGATCATCTAGTTTGTACGACATTAGAAATAAATCCTCCATGAAGTCCTGATCTTCCAGAGCTTTCTTGTCGAGCCAACGCGTCCCTGTCATCACTCAATGAAATTTATACTGTTCCAACAACAGATTTTGATTCTGATATGTGAGTGATCCTCACACATGTACATGAGACTAACTAGGGCATTGTCCCCGTTCTAACAGTTACTCCTATCCATATGACACACACAGAACCCCACACCATCTTTGCCAGGGTAGATTGATCCCAGGATCTGCAGGTTGACGACAGGGCTAATCAATAAATTTTCTATTTGATTAAAGTAATATTTAGCTTGAAATTCCTGTCAATGAATACTGTCATTGTTAGAGGATTGCTGGAAAATTTTCGAACTGGTTTTATATCGACTAGGTTCTAAATTACGATTACGATTTTGATTGTGACATTCTCATCCATATTAATTAACTGCAGTTGGTAAGATGTCACCGAGATAAGTGAAGGAAGTGATCGCTTTCACTTATGGTATTCTACTATATGAGCACAAATTATTTGGAGTAATTGTGTTCTTCGATCTTGGTAGTTAAGTGGCCACGTTTTCAAATTGTGCTCAGTCCTCAATATATTGTCTTAAAAGACAATCGATGGCTCGGCAATTACACCAACTAGTTCGGAAACCATAACTGTGACACTGTCACTTACGTAAGCCGCCGATCTTATCTATCACAGATCATTAGCTGAGTTTCATGCTGGCTCATGAGCTCATGTTGAGCTGTTGTGGAAGATAATATCGAATTAGGTAAGTTTAGAATTGTAGTTGTCGTCCATCTTGCATATTTACGGACAAAATTGATCTGCCAATTATTGTACAATCTTAGAATAACGTCAACTATTCTGTTTTAGAAATGTATCTATCCGTGATTATCTATCGTGTATTATTGGAATTTCTGGCCATATTCCTTCATTTCACCTTGTTTTGAAAACCTCACTACTATCGCTACTTATATATATTTAAGTAGCACGCTGCACACTTTTGAAATTGTGTATTAGGAACATAATGCATGCTGAAATCTTTACGAATCATTGAGTCTTTAGTTGACTGTTGTCACAAACAGATTAGTATCGGACTCAATGTGGACATTATTTTAACTATAAAACATGAGGAGACCATACAGAAATTTACGAAAACATGATAAAGTGATAATGGTTGTTGTCATACATAAAACTGACTATTTAAATAAAATAATGACTTTATTCAGTGATCTGGAGATGCTGGGGCATCCAGGTTATATGGTCTACGTAAGATCCCTGTAAGAGACTTTCCGAATAGAGCAGTCCTGCATATGTCTACATCACCATACCATTTATCTGCTAAATGACTCGTACAACTTTTACAAGCGTTGCACAATAAACTGCTAAAACAAAATCTTAAAAACGGTTTCCAGATTGTCAAGAGAACTGAAGACCCGAAGGTAAGAGATAAGTTCGCGATATGCATGTATGCAAAATGGTGTCACTTAAGAGGGATATAAATCAATAAAGCAAGTTCAAGCTTGTTAGGTTGGTCAGTTGTTAAGGATAACAAAACTATGTGCAGTTGGCTGGATTTTACATGTGGAAGACACTTCATGGGAGGCGAGGTTGGTGTTGTTGGAACCAGTTCAAATTTTATCTTAACCCATGATTTCTATTCAGACAGTTGATATTACATACAACATAATTTGGTTCCGATGTGAGACTTTCTTTTTCACTTCTAATATTTATCCAGGTGATTTCAAAATTTTCAAAACCAATTATTTGGCATGATTTCCTGTACCGTGTGCACCTACCTGATGTCTTTTCAAGCTTTTATAGTTCAACTAGACTTCTCAATGGTTCGATAGATGACCTACAGTGTCCATTTATATGATCATGATTTATCAAGGGGGATTGTGGAAATTACATAGGATCACACTTCAGTGCATGTTCCATAATGGTTAAGATTTTATTTTGATAAATCACACAGTGTTGTACAGTTATATTAACTGATGACGTTTCGAGCACAAACTATTGCTCATAATCATATCAAGGTACTCACACAACTTCTTTCCTTCATTTGTATACATGTTTGGAATCGATTAGATATTGGAATAAAAGTCAATATGAGATAATGTACATTCAGAAATAATAGTACGAGTGTCATTAATCCATTGCAATTATATGGTAAATACGACGAGTGTTTTTATAGTCATAATATGGAATGTTATTATTACCGCCGGTCAAATCAGAAGAGGATGATAAATAATCTTAAAATTCTATTTCAATTCAAACACATCAAAACATTCTAACAATCAACTTATTATGACTATAAAAACACTCGTCGTATTTACCATCTAATTGTAATGGATTAATAACACTCGTACTATTATTTCTGAATGTACATTATCTCATATGGATTTTTATTCCAATATCTAATCGATTCCAAACATGTATACAAATGAAGGAAAGAAGTTGTGTGAGTACCTTGATATGATTATGAGCAATAGTTTGTGCTCAAAACGTCATCAGTTAATAAAACTGTAAAACACTGTGTGATTTATCGAAATAAAATCCTAATCATTATGGAGTTATACTCTACCACAGTGCTCAAGTTTTATACTTATTTCAGTGCATGTTATTTTATAACCGAATACAGACTGTGAATTCCTTGAAATATGATCTTGAAAACGTGAGAATTGTGTTTGCTGAATAAGGACGATTAAGTTGTGATATATTAGCCGAGCTATCACAAATTCTGCTTCAATATTACCACCTCGATAAAGCTATCAGCCGCAATATAAAGCGAAACGTTAGCAGAAACAACGCCGTTCAGTTTTCCATTCATTGGGAATTCCAAAAATCTTGTCTTTATTCTTGACTGAATTAAAACTATCTTTTGTTAGCATCACAATCTGTACTCATTTAACTATAATTATAAGCTTCATAATTTCTGACATCTAGATTTTTACCTAGTAAGTGATTGTTTCTTCTAGTGATGTGACTGAACTGTGATCCACTCAAATCCTAATATTAATCCCTCATACCACTTCCACTTTATCTATCTGAACTTCGCCTATAAAATCTCAGGTTATATATAAACAACTTAATCATCTTTCCTCAGCATGCGGGAATTTTTCCGTTGGCAAATTGACCAATTGGTAAAGAAAACAAAACCAGGTGAAGGTTGTTGGATTTGATAGGCGTGTAAAATTATTAACGCAGCGTGTGCTTACATAAGGAAATTGCTTATTGCATTCTTGATATAAGAATAAAATTTGTGCACTGTGGAAGAGTGTAATTTCATTATGGAATTATTGCATTATTCTTTATTTTATTGAGTATCATATATCTAATGCCCAAATTTTTTCAAACCGTTAAGAGTGAACTTGGCATATATAACAATAACCTCAGTAATTGTGTGTTGGGAGGAAGTGAACTGTGACTGAATATGATGTTTGCATTTGTTTATTCTCATGCTATTACTCCACTCCACTTCCAAGTTTTGCGCACCCATGAACACATAAACTCTATTCATGAAATCTCTGTATCATGACACATATGTATACACCGCTTAATTTGGCTTCAGTGACAAAGTGAATATTTGAAGCGCACATTGCCCGAGTATGATTCCGAAAACAAAATGGTGAGACACATTCGACTTTTGAACACCCAATATTGTTTATACGACCAACTACTGGAAGAAGAAGATTTCACATACATTTCCACCGTTTTCGGATTTTTCTCTACATTTATAAAATCGCATTGAACAGCTGACATAGCCGATATAGTACATGTGTATGATCAAGAAGGTTTGTAGCTCAGGTAAGTGAATTTGGTCTGTTGTGCTCTCTGAGATGGATGGTGGTTTATTTCCGAAGCTTACATTGTCCTAATGGGCAACGCCTTCAGTGCATACTGTAATCTGAAGTGAGCTTTAAGATTTCTCCACGAGTTTATTAGTCACCGCTTCTGGTAACCTTGAGCATGAGCTTCGCAAATAAACCACCATCCATCTCTGAGAACACATCTTCATCAAAATACTACATCTTTATTCAATGCAACATTTCACTTCCAACTGTAAATCGAATACGCGTCTCAAAATAATTGGAAAAACACTCGGGGCAAGAAATGCAATTATCAAGTTCACAATAACTCACCAACACTCCCAACGACGACCAACGATGCAATCCAGATCAAGTAGACAATCTTCATCTTGCTGATTGACTTCCTTCTCAACTGCCTCGTCTTTTATAGCAAATCATGTCAGTCTCCAGCGAATCAGAAACATTGTGGGCGGTGAGTGAAGACAATTCGTAGGCCACTATTTTCTCAGACAATTGGACAGAGATGATTGCTCATCTTGTGATAGGTAGGTTACACAGGCAGTTTTCATTTGGTGTCAGTGAAGGACATTGATGGTAAGGGTTTTGGCAGTCAAGGTGAAGCTAAACTACAGTGAAAACGTAAATTGTAGAGAAATATTCAACAACAGCATTTCTCGTATTACTGTAAGTCGGTGGTGGATTGAATGTTGCATAATGTGAGATTCCATAACTAAGTGTTCTTCACAGAACCCAAGACACACTATTTATATGTTTGCACTGACGATATTTTTTTATCAATGTCATGATTAATCCTCTCTCGAAATAAAGTTATTTTATTCATAGTTGTTGAGCACAGCATCAGTTCATTCGAGCAATGTTCCTTTGTTTTGTTTTTGTAATAGTAATTGTTTGTTGGGCTGGATGATTGGATGTGTCTTCTTCATTAGGACAAATTTGTGTGAGTAGGATTAACTTTCAGTCGAATGGTTAACCATATGCCTATCACAGTATGACAAAGAGCTTCATGTAGGCTGATTTCAAATAAGTGGGGAGGATCCTAAAACTTTTCATCTGAAAACAAATATCCGTTAAGGATTCAAACGAATACCTGCTGATGGACTGATCTATGCTGCTGAAACGTTGACTCACCATTGTCGAATTCTTCATTATCATTTTTGAAATCGTTCTCATATCTTATAGTTTCGGAAGTAACGATATTAGTAAGTTTGAGTTGGATATCCCATTACCTTGTTATTATGTGTAGTTGAAGCCCATCACCTGTTCTATTATATTCGAATTGCGTGACTACTGCAGAAACTTCAGTTAATATAACTGTATAACACTTTGTGATTTGTCAAAATAATATCGTATTTATAATGGAGTTATACTCTACCACAGTGCTCAGTTTCAATATTTATATCAACAGAAACATCTTGAAAACAAAACAATTTCAAAATAAACTTATCCTTCGCTGGATTTGGAGAGGAGAAATAATACAGCGGGTTGGTGAAAGCCAACCTTCAGTAAGCCAGTCAGCTATCCGATATATCTTCTCACACTCAATGAAAGCAAGGAAAATAATGAGGACTTGGAATATCCGTTGGATGTACGACGCTGAGAAGGCTGGCCAGAAAGCCGAAGAAGTGAGGAGATATGGCAAGTAAGTGCCCGGTATCTACGAGAGCAGACGGAATGCATATGGACTGTCAAGGTTTTCAACTGAAGAGTCAGTAATCTACTCCATTCTGGTCACCCACACGACAACCACGAGCACACTGTTGCAGAGAGTATCTGTCATGATATCACCAGGTGCAGGCAATGCCCTAATGCAGTGGGAACCAATTCCATCCAGGATCACGAGAGCAACGTTAAACTCAATAGGCAGAAAGGAAGATCACAATAATCCAATGCCACGCACAGTGCTACAAACAACATGGAACAATAGAAGAAATACGATTTTACAGAAAACTACAAGCAGTTATGTACAATATCCCGAATAGAGACATCAAAATCCTCATGAGCGATATGAATGCAAGCCGAAATGAGAACAGGAAATATAGGGAGGGAACTCCTCTAGTGTCGAGAGGATCTCTCTTGGTGAAATGAATAAGAATGGGTAACTTTTCGCAGACCGTAAACTAGTCGAAGGAACCATCAAGTTGTAGTTGAAATCCTTGAATGAAACAGGAGACAGACCACTGTGATTCTAATTCAACATACAGAGACTGAAGGACAAAACATCAATAGATGCCTTCAGATCAGGTCAGGGCATACTTGGAGACACTACGTTGTATTTGTGAGGAAATGAGCGTTGAAGTATTCCTTTATGTGTAAAACTAATTTTGATAAAGACTCTCAGTGTTATACAGTATTATTAACTGATGAAGTTCAAGCACATTTTATTGCTCACAATCAAAATAAGGTTATCAAAACGTAATTGGAATGTTGATTGAGCACCTTTATATGATTATGACCAATAAATTGTGCTTGAAACATCATCAGAAAATAATGCTGTGTAACACTGCGAGACGTTATCAAAATAAATATTATCCATAATGGAATTATACTCTACCACAATGTAGAAGTTCTGCACTTATATCAGCGTGGAAGATCTTGTGACCAACTCACTGAAAGTGATATTCAAGGAAACGTGTACAACTGTTCTAGGACGAAATAGGAGACGCATAAGGGTCTGGCTCTCAAAACATACCTGTAAGTCAATAAAAGTGATGGGAGGAGGGCGGTGAAAGAGAAGACGACCAAATGCAAAATGGACAACTGAAGGTGACACTGAGTTCAATGTACACTGGAATGAATAAAGATGTGAATAATAGGGCGAATGGAGACAGAACAAAATTCTACGACACACTGCCATGCAAATGAAGCGGAACACATGGATCTAACCGAATATATCAAAGAGAGCGATCATAAATTTGTTTCCACTAATGTTGCTAAACTGGTCAATCAAACAAGATTGAACAGCTCTTTAAAATCATCGAAACCATAGTCTTAAACGTTCAATGTTCCTACGATTCCGCAAGATGTCTCAGACGGTCTCTACAAAAGGACTTATAAAATGTTAGAGGATGTATTTAAAAATGAAGACATTCGTTGAAATGGCCACTCCTAGGACGGCGTCTAGCAATCGAACACCTAAACTTCACCAAATCATTCACTGCCTAAGCAGCAGTATTTCGTGTCAACACATACGACAAACGATATTCATCTTAGATTAGCAGATGCTAGTTTGATTGTCTGTGAAGGCGAATCAAAAGCGGAACACTTATGAGCAAAAGTAAATTCATGACATCATGATGTTAACTTCACAACAAGACACGTGGAATATAATAACAATCCGATATAAGAAGACTGTTCAAAACTTTACCTGGCAGTACATTGGTAGATAAAATGGAGTCCCTGATGGATAATTTATCTTCGAATGCAAACTAAAATTAGTCCATCAACGAATATCCTAAAGAAAAAAGCCTTGTTAAAATTATCCAAATATAGTCCAAAGTAGCTGTATACATCAATGTGCGCTTGAAATCAGATGATGCACAGGATATGGTCCAACGAAGACTTGAGGAGGCCCTCAGGAGAACCTACAATGCCACAGAACTCGCGTTCCTTGACATCCTTAAGTGGGTGCTGCTGCTATCTTAGAAGTCATGATCGCCAATCCTCGACACTACAAGTTGCGTGTAGCAACTTGAACGTGTTTGTTGTAGCAAATGCGTTGGTCCTAGGAAAAGGCGATCGCCTACTCGAATGATGGAGTGTTATCCAAGTTAGTTATATGTGGCTGAATTCAAATAATCAAACTGTTTATTAGGAAGGAATCTTGTAGACGGAGGACATGACAACTACTTCATAACGTAATTCACAATTGTCAGCAGGCAATGTTACAGGAAGGTGCTCGCTTTTGAAATGAGAATTGTAAACCCGATCTCTGTGTACAAGAAGAAATGGCGGTCATTTTGATCCTGCCATGCTTTACTTATCAACCAATACCAATGATATTATTAACAATCTCTCATAGTAATTGCTATTGCTGTTACATTAAAAATTGTCTGATATCAGTAGCATTTACTTGACTCGTTCAAACAGTGTCTTTATTACCATTATTCACAGTATTATTCACTTCACAAAACTTGATAAAGATTCACGTTCGTTCTCCGATCACTGATCGCTCATCGAAATGATGCAATTGGAACGTCATGTAAAATTTGCCTAATTTTAACCCATCAAAATCATTTCTCAGTTACAGTTCGGCACATGGATTGTAGACATTATTCCAACTGTAGGTCGGCATGATTAGTTGAATCTTGTTTATTTAACTATTCGCCTTACATTTCTCGATGTAATTCTTATAGTATAAATGTATATATATCTATATATCCCTATGTGCAGAGTTTTCAAAACCCACATAACAATATGTAACAATAGATATGTGAACCAAAATTCAGTGTTACCTCACGTGAAATATGGTTTAGGTATTTATATCATGATAAATGCAAAATCTGGTGGTATGCATTCTCTCTTAGGACGTTTCTGAGTCGCCCCAGTTCCTCATCGATTTTATCACTGGAACATATGGCAACTAATGAGCTGAACAGCTTCTGTCATACAATTCAGTTGACATCAGTATCAAAGGTGAACTAAGAATTCAATTTTTTAGATGTTTCTCTTAAAAAGGAGTTATTATGCTTCTATACTAAGATAGCTTTACAGGAAACTGATGTGGAATGGTGAGTACACAAATTGTTATATCTGGGTCCTCTTGAAAAGAAACAGAAATTTTATTTCCTCTTTAATCTCAAGAATATGAAGGAGAGTTTCCAGCGATTCAATCAATGGGTAAATAGGGTGATGCAGGGTCACAACTGCTTAGATTCATTTGCCGCTATTCACGTAAATTTTCACCCACACCAACATCCGCATACCACTCAACACAACATGACAAAGCATCACCGCTTAAGTCAGAGGTGCTTAAGTGCCGCATTTCCTCGACTTACAACAGTGAGACCCAAAGCATACATGCAATCACACAATGCGATACACCTACATGTCACCTTCCATTATCCCTTTGAAATCAGAGGATACTCAGCTTGCAACTTGTTAGTATTTTATGCAAAGAAAAGTGCATTCAGTTATCCGGAGTTATTAAAATAAAAACAAGTGTCGTTCTAGCTGCAACTTCAATTAGTCTACAGAATTTTAGAAAAATATTGAAATTTATTTTCCAATGTTCTTCATATTTTATTAATAAATTAATATCAACATTTCATTTTCTTCTTTTCTTCGTCTTTATCTGCTTGACCTCTATTCTGCGGTATCTTCCGTTTTGAATATTATAAAAATATTCTCATCTAATTATCTTCAGTTAAGTCACGTTTATTTGGTCTAAATTAAGTAATGTAAGCAGTGTGATGCTGGGATGAAGCTTTGCTACTCTTCTACAGTTGATTTTTCTTTCTTTGTTAGCTTGCTTGTTGTGCTGATATTTTTGCGTTTCTTTTTCTCTTGTGAATCCATTTCATACTCAGTTGAGTGCTTAGTTTGCCCAATCAGCATTCAGTGCATTCTGGTCAGTCTAATTTGTCCTCTCTTGTAAGCCAGAATGTAAGAGTACTTTCACCAATTCACATTATCGCCATCTGAAATCTGCTTTACATCAGAAACACTGTTGAGAGTTTAGAAGACTTTCGTCGCGCTTATTGTAACCCACGAATCGACTGTTTCCGACGAATTCATTATCCAACTGTACAATCTTGTGTATATGGTTTTCTTCAAGAGATTCTGTCCTGGACGGGAATCGAATCAAAGTTGTGAATATATCAAATAACAATAGCAGTATTAAATGCAAATGCAATCTTTGTGATTGCTGTCGTAGTTGAATGTCAAGTGACAAGACAATTAATATCATATATTGAGTGATTCATGAATTGTTTATTGATTTCATTGTGAATATAACGCAGAATGAGAATTCTTAATTTCTTGTAAGTTACTATTGACTTCTCTGTACTGCAGAAGCCCTCACAATATGCCTCGAAATGGCGGAGTTGTGTGGTCAAATGAAATCCTTCCAACCTCTACGAGACAATGGGCCTAGTTTTGTAAGTTACTACACCCTCCAATTTTAAATTGTTTCGGTCACTGTGTCTGTGATTTCTCCCTCTTTGTCTTCATTCAAATCATCCCATTTTTCTGTTATAAGAACATTTGTTTTAAGTTTGTTCCCATGCTCTACCTGATCACATTTGTAATGCATTTAGAATAAATATTTTAAAATTTTTTTTAATTCTGTGCATGTTTTGTAAACTACAAGATCTCGGCTTAGGTATCGCCTTCAAATTCAACACTCATAAATATTTGGTTTCGTTTGTACCGCCTGGATTCTTTCATGCTTTCCTCTTAACTTCTTGTTTTTCTCGACAAATCTTGCAGAATATCCACTCTCAGTGAGGACATGTCTGAGTCACCCTATTTCCCCATCGATTGAATCGCTGGAAACTCTCCTTCATATTCTTGAGATTAAAGAGGAAATAAAATTTCTGTTTCTTTTCAAGAGGACCCAGATATAACAATTTGTGTACTCACCATTCCACATCAGTTTCCTGTAAAGCTATCTTAGTATAGAAGCATAATAACTCCTTTTTAAGAGAAACATCTAAAAAATTGAATTCTTAGTTCACCTTTGATACTGATGTCAACTGAATTGTATGACAGAAGCTGTTCAGCTCATTAGTTGCCATATGTTCCAGTGATAAAATCGATGAGGAACTGGGGCGACTCAGAAACGTCCTAAGAGAGAATGCATACCACCAGATTTTGCATTTATCATGATATAAATACCTAAACCATATTTCACGTGAGGTAACACTGAATTTTGGTTCACATATCTATTGTTACATATTGTTATGTGGGTTTTGAAAACTCTGCACATAGGGATATATAGATATATATACATTTATACTATAAGAATTACATCGAGAAATGTAAGGCGAATAGTTAAATAAACAAGATTCAACTAATCATGCCGACCTACAGTTGGAATAATGTCTACAATCCATGTGCCGAACTGTAACTGAGAAATGATTTTGATGGGTTAAAATTAGGCAAATTTTACATGACGTTCCAATTGCATCATTTCGATGAGCGATCATTGATCGGAGAACGAACGTGAATCTTTATCAAGTTTTGTGAAGTGAATAATACTGTGAATAATGGTAATAAAGACACTGTTTGAACGAGTCAAGTAAATGCTACTGATATCAGACAATTTTTAATGTAACAGCAATAGCAATTACTATGAGAGATTGTTAATAATATCATTGGTATTGGTTGATAAGTAAAGCATGGCAGGATCAAAATGACCGCCATTTCTTCTTGTACACAGAGATCGGGTTTACAATTCTCATTTCAAAAGCGAGCACCTTCCTGTAACATTGCCTGCTGACAATTGTGAATTACGTTATGAAGTAGTTGTCATGTCCTCCGTCTACAAGATTCCTTCCTAATAAACAGTTTGATTATTTGAATTCAGCCACATATAACTAACTTGAATAACACTCCATCATTCGAGTAGGCGATCGCCTTTTCCTAGGACCAACGCATTTGCTACAACAAACACGTTCAAGTTGCTACACGCAACTTGTAGTGTCGAGGATTGGCGATCATGACTTCTAAGATTGCAGCAGCACCCACTTAAGGATGTCAAGGAACGCGAGTTCTGTGGCATTGTAGGTTCTCCTGAGGGCCTCCTCAAGTCTTCGTTGGACCATATCCTGTGCATCATCTGATTTCAAGCGCACATTGATGTATACAGCTACTTTGGACTATATTTGGATAATTTTAACAAGGCTTTTTTCTTTAGGATATTCGTTGATGGACTAATTTTAGTTTGCATTCGAAGATAAATTATCCATTAGGGACTTCATTTTATCTACCAATGTACTGCCAGGTCAAGTTTTGAACAGTCTTCTTATATCGGATTGTTATTATATTCCACGTGTCTTGTTGTGAAGTTAACATCATGATGTCATGAATTTACTTTTGCTCATAAGTGTTCCGCTTTTGATTCGCCTTCACAGACAATCAAACTAGCATCTGCTAATCTAAGATGAATATCGTTTGTCGTATGTGTTGACACGAAATACTGCTGCTTAGGCAGTGAATGATTTGGTGAAGTTTAGGTGTTCGATTGCTAGACGCCGTCCTAGGAGTGGCCATTTCAACGAATGTCTTCATTTTTAAATACATCCTCTAACATTTTATAAGTCCTTTTGTAGAGACCGTCTGAGACAAAATAAACGTCACTCAACTGAAGATATTTGAATGAGAATAATTCTGTTAAATTCAGCGCAGAAATTACCGCGGAATATAGTTGAAGCAGATAAAGATGAAGAAAAGAAGAAAAAGAAGAAGAAAAACTAGTAATTGTAGTAGTTGTGTTAGTAGTAGAAGTACTATTAGTTTGTGAATAAACCATGAAAAAAAATAGAAAATAAATTTCACTGCTTTTATGAATTTACAATTAGAATGACGTGTGATTTTATTTGAATAGTTGTGGAGAATAGAATCCTTTTCACTCTGCATGAAATACTATCAAGTTCAAAGCTGAGTATCCTCTGATTTTCATGGAATAATGGAAGCTGGCAGTTTAATCACGGTTATTTTGTCTAAACTAAGTAATACAAGCAGTGCGATTCAATGCTGATCTTTTGCTAGTCTTATCTAGTTGATTTTTCTTTGTTTGTTTGTTAGGATGAGATTTTTTGTTTGTTTTTTCTCTTCCAAACCGATGTTATACTCAGTTCAGTGTGCAGTTTGCTCATTCAGCATTCAGTGCATTGCACTCAGTCTGATCAGTCTTCTAGATAGCCAAATTATAACCATCTGGAATCTACTATGCATAAGAAGAGTGTTGACAAATGAGAAGACAATCTTGGCACTTACGATATTTGTTGTCAAACATTTGATGCTGACCTGTACAGTTACGGCGGATGGCTTCAGCTGGGAATGTTTGAGATTCAACGTGCTAACATGTAGGAACTAGATGGATTACATGTTTGCAGTGGTCTTTCGATACGAAAAACATTAAAGAGGTCAAAATAGTTCGTCTGAATGATTCCGTTTCTGTGATACTGCGGTCAGTGAATACTTTCAAGGAGAAAGAATACATCGACTGGCCTAATGAGACTGTTGAACAAAGTTCTGAATCAGCTGTATTTGTGAAAACTTTAAACTCAGACATAAGTTCACAATACAGTGTAGATGCTAGAGATCTACTACTAAATATACTTGTGAGATGAGTATGAGATCTAGCGCCATTCTCTTCAATACAGTCAACCATATATAAACGATTATGCAGCTAAATTATAAATTAATTGAGAAAAGCCTATTCTCTAAATACAGTAAGTGCCAAGATTGTCTTCTCATTTGTCAACACTCTTCTTATGCATAGTAGATTCCAGATGGTTATAATTTGGCTATCTAGAAGACTGATCAGACTGAGTGCAATGCACTGAATGCTGAATGAGCAAACTGCACACTGAACTGAGTATAACATCGGTTTGGAAGAGAAAAAACAAACAAAAAATCTCATCCTAACAAACAAACAAAGAAAAATCAACTAGATAAGACTAGCAAAAGATCAGCATTGAATCGCACTGCTTGTATTACTTAGTTTAGACAAAATAACCGTGATTAAACTGCCAGCTTCCATTATTCCATGAAAATCAGAGGATACTCAGCTTTGAACTTGATAGTATTTCATGCAGAGTGAAAAGGATTCTATTCTCCACAACTATTCAAATAAAATCACACGTCATTCTAATTGTAAATTCATAAAAGCAGTGAAATTTATTTTCTATTGTTTTTCATGGTTTATTCACAAACTAATAGTACTTCTACTACTAACACAACTACTACAATTACTAGTTTTTCTTCTTCTTTTTCTTCTTTTCTTCATCTTTATCTGCTTCACCTATATTCCGCGGTAATTTCTGCGCTGAATTTAACAGAATTATTCTCATTCAAATATCTTCAGTTGAGTGACGTTTATTTTGTCTAAATTAAGTAATGCAAGCAATGTTATATTGAGGTGAACCATTGTTACTCTTGTCAGTTTGTTTTTTCTTTGTTTATTTGTTTGCTTATTATGTTGAAATATTTGCGTTTGTTTTTCTCTTCTAAATCCATTTCTTACTCATTTGACTGTGTAGGCTTTACGCATTCAGCTTTCAGTACATTCTAGTCTGTCTAATTAGTCTTCTAGTAAAGCAGAATGTAAGAGGACTTTCACCTATTCACAAATATTATGAAAAAGTTAACGTCATTCAACTGAAGATAAATAAATGAGAATAATTTCATAATATTAAACACAGAAGATATCGCAGATTATGTGTGAAGCAGAGAAAGACTAAGAAAAGAAGAAAACGAAATAGTAGTATTAGTTTATTATTAAACTATAAAGAACATTAAAAAAGAAATTTGAATACTTTTATGATATTCTGTATACAAGTTGAAGTTACAGCTAGAACGATGCTTCATTTTATTTTAATATCTGCGGACAATTGAATGCACTTTTCTTTGCATAAAATACTATCAAGTTCCAAGCTGAGTATCCTCTGATATCCATGGAATAATGGAAGGTGACAGGTAGGTAAATCTGATTGTGTGGGTGCATGCATGTTTGGTATCTCACAGTTCAAATTTGAGGAAATAAGGCAGTTAACTGACCTAAACGGTAATCGGTGATGCTCTGTCATGCTGTCGTGTTCGCTGGTATGAGGATGTTGGTGTGCGTGAGGAGTTACGTAAATAGCAGGAAATTAATTTGTGTGTTTACGAAACTGCATCAATTGAGATGGCCAGAATACGTGATGGGAATGTCAGTATACCTTGTTTGTCATGAAGCATTGAAGTGGAAGAGACCTTTAATGCAGTATGACCTCAATATGGCATCGATCACTGAAGTCCTTGACCAATTGATTTTGAGCTATGTAATCTGGTATAGACTGCCTGACTACGGTCCTGATAATATCACTGCTAGGTGAGCTGGAACCTTTCAAATAAGGCTTCTGAATCCATCAGGATTGCTTAACAGACCACTTTATCGTTGTGTAAACGCCTTTGAATCAATCCACACCTTTATTCACGTTTGTTTGATCAAGGTCTGAGAAATGACATTTTTTCGTATGTTATCTCATCTCATGAAGCTGTTCACACATCCCATGTTTGCAGCTGTTATCAATTTCACTGGTGAACAACTGGATCTATTGTCATTATACACTGAAGGTCGTTTCGTTATAATTATTCTTTTGTATTATTCAGGTGAACTAATTTTATTTGTCTCCAAACAAACTTGGTTTGCTTGAATTTCCGATTTTTTGCCCTACCTGGATATCTCTTCTCTCCCTAATTTTTTTCGTATTCCTCTTTTGAGTATTTAAATGTCAGTGTTTTGTTAACATTGATTTACCATTTGACGCTTTAGAAACTAGAGTATGTCAATAGGTATGCAAGATACGCCTCAAAAAATTACAAATTTACATTTTCCATCTTTGGATTAACTTGGTGTCCCTGAATTGGGGTCAGGTAAAAATCACCATTCATTTAGATTCAATTAGTAAGATTTCTCAAGTGTCCCTAAGGTTGCATTGGTATTTCAGCGGTGCATCGAGAACAATTCTGCTCAGGTTAACGAATCATTTCATTTCTTGTGAATTTTTGTCCATGGTGTTTTGCGTGTACAACAGCCCTGAACGAGAATAACGATATTCAGACATTGTAATTATCGAAATATTCAATGATGGGATAATTGAATAAATTACTGCTCAATCCTTATCATTAAACCTGAATATATATGTCATATATTGAGTGATTCATGAATCGTTTTCTGATTCCATTGTGAATTTAATCGCGGAATAGGAATTCTTAATTTCTTGTGAGTTACAATTGACTTCTCTTTACTGCAGATGCCCTCACAATATGCATCGATATGACAGAATTTTATGGTCAAAGGAAATCATTCCAGCCTCTACGATACCATGGACCTAGTTCAGTATGTTTCTTCAGCCTCCGGTTTTTTTTATTTTTGGTTCGCTGTGTGTATGTGAATTTTCTCTCTTTGTTTTCATTCAATTCAACACATTTTGTCTGTTATTAGAACAGTTATTTTACTTTTGCTTCCACACTTTTCCTGATCACATTTGTAATTTATTTAAAATAAGTGTTTTAAAATAATATTTCAGTCCTGTGCAATTTTTGCATATTTCACTACTGTAATCAATATTCACACCACCTAACTTCCATTTCAATTCGAAAATTATTATTTCACTCTGTTTCCATTCTTATTGTCTACACACCTGTAATTCGTCTTAAAACAGTAGTTCTTGATTTTTTCAAAACAACTATTGTAGGGCAGAATTAGTAGGGCGAAATTCAACCGTGCAGATGACCTGAGAATCAGAAAGATTATTCACAACAACATGGAATCCGCATATGGTTCACTACAATCACCCATCAACAATTCATGACCACAGTTCAAGCTCAGAATACCCATGATTCTCTCAAACTAAGTCACACAGTAAAACAATAGATTATCAATGTATCGTACAACCACAAATAGAAGCATTGAGATTAGAGAGCTAATAAGGAGAAAGACAAATAATAGGCATGAAGTGAACACATGATATGCGAGTGTAAGAACAATGATGCGTAATCCAGGAGGAGAGAGGATTACAACTGCAAAGTTAGTTGAAATATTCGAATAAGAATAATTGTCGCAACTAGATTGTTCATGAGGGAACTTCTGAACAACCACTCCGTCACACTGTAGCCTTATGCATCCGTTACAAATCCAATAGCCTGTAGAGAATATAAGGGATTAAGAAATTGACCACTTTCGATTTGAAACGCGAAGGTTGATAAAAGTACACGTGACAAATCACATTATCCTTGAGAGAGTATCTGAATAGTTAGCTTAGGAAACACCGGAATGGGGTTTGAAAGAAATCGTTGATTCTAACCTGTATTCGTCGAGATTTCAAAATAAATTGCAAGTAGAATATATTTTACAAATAAGACGGAATTTCTCTATCCTGTATATCACAAACAAATTAGTTGCTTCGGAAACTCAGCCAAGTGTTGAATGATTAGTATTCAGCGATTCAAGTGAGGTTTTAAAAAATGACAGCAATTTTCGGCATCGGAAGCATTACGCATATCTGACATGAGTGTTTCATCTTTCTTCCTCTGCACATAACATTATCACAATATTTTAAAAATTCACTGATGAAGCCGTCGACCAGTTTGACACCATGTGTAATGTTTCTCCCATCATACAGCTCTTGTGGGACTATCCACAGACAGCTATCAAATGGAAGAGCCTGAAACATAAAACGATGACTCATGAATTATGTTTGTGTAGCCTCCAGTGACATCAGTTCTGTCGTGCATGCCACGTCGGGTGACTCAACATTATGATATGAAGAATTGGTTACCATATTCAGTCACAACCCCATTTCTGCATATCTATGAGTCAACTTGATATTTGATATCTCCTTCCTGACTAATTCGCCAACCACTCAGTGATTTCACTAGTAAACCAAAGTTTATAAATTAAGAAAGATACACGACATGCAGAGATGACTTTGCCAACGAAATTATTCCTATTCAATATGAGCATCTCCAATTCTTGAATAATAGTGATCAATTGGAACATCAAGACAATCTAGCATTTGGTAGCAAGAACAGCAACTATATTCCAAATTAATGTTGACTACTCAACCGTTAATACTAAATACATACAAACAAAACTAAATCCAAATATAATTTAGATTGCACAGCTTAGTGAATGAATTCATCGGAAATAGACTCTTCGCTAAACGTCGTATTTTCCTTTCATTGGCTCCTGAGTGGCGATTATTCATGAGTCACTCAAAATTGACTTCAGCTTCACATTAATGACACCCATAAGACGACCTGATGTAGTTCTATTTGAAATGCCATCTGGTGAGCAGTTTCAAAGGAATGATGTTCACAGAGATCCTGTCAATCGGAGTGTAATATGTGCTTCACGATGTATGTTGAAATGTGATTGCAAATAACTGATGTGACAATATACAAGGCGCTTCACTTTTGACTGAGTTAAGCAATCTCATGTGCGACAAGTGATGTGGATCAGTATGAGAGGGTAGAAACTTTGATTCATTCAACTGAGCTCCAATTTTCACTGATCTCATCAATAGATTCTACAAACTAATTGAGGTCCTATCGCTTCTCTTGGATCTTTCAACTGATCATGCTGAAAATGGATATTTCTACAAAAATACAGTTAACCACAGAGCTTTCATTTTGATCATTGCTATAATTAAATTATTTCTGAAGTACAAATAATCAGAAAGAGTTTTAATTATACATGAGACATATATCGCGCGATGTTGACCTCAAATATCACAGATATTTCTTCATTCTGTAAACAATTACGCGTTGCCAAAATCACCTCATTTGTAGGGTGTTCATAATCTTTACTAATCTCTATTCAACTGGCACACTGGTACTGAGCATTGTAAATCATTATTTGGTGTGCGTGAAATAACACAGCTATCTCCTCGTTCTGTATACAATAATGCCCCTCTACAATCTTTTATAATCAATATTCAGCCAGCACACTGATTCATGATGGAACACACGTGGATCATTCATTCTACCAGTTTCGGAAGTGAACTATTGTGATTAGGTGGACCTAGAGTAAATCAGACAAAACATGGCTGTTGTGTTTACCTGGTAGCCACCGAGTTAAATGAACAACGCTTTCCAAATTAATCTTATATTGAGTAACATACCATGTCCAAGCAATCTCAGTAAGGATCAGAATAAAAATTAGAAAAATCAAAATATATTTGTATTTCTTATTATTGATATGTGTTTTCTGGGCTGAGCATCGAGATGTAAGAGCGAATCTCCACTTCATAATTATCTCTACAGTCCCTTGTAAAAAATATGATTGATAATAATAATAACGATTGCCGATTTATTCGAAATAGTATGGAGTTGACAGCATGTTCAAAAATGATCCATCCCATTTCCTCATAACATAGCATATCAGAAATAAGTATCATTACTACGATGTTGATAATAGCAGCAATTTGAAAACAAATCGAAAATTAACACTGGTAATGACAAGAATAAATTATTGATAGGACGCATCTCAAGTGGCGTTTATTTGTTTTAAGTATTGGAAGAAAATCAGCAGCTTCATGTCTAACATGTCTCTCGTTTCGTCACATGAAACGCAAGTCAAATATTCTCTGAATATATCGAAATCACCAAATATTTATGAAGAGACTCATGACGAAGAAAACGGAACAGGACTATTCTCCATATGGAAATATGTTGCCTTGATGTATATGACTGCACTTAAATGGCGACGCACCTAATGAGATAATTACTAACTGTTACTAGTTACTTTCAACACAATTTAAATGCTAGTAAACTACTCGTCATTTTTTCTACACACGCGATGTGATTCCTCGATGGGAAGATGAAGTACCTAGACAAGCCACTTCCAATTATATCTACCAATTCAACTGCGTTTTTGGAGCGAGTTATATTGGCCGTTGGTCTAGGAACATCTCGCAGTATGGTTAGGAAAATTGAAGTAAAAAGTATCGACACTTCGATATTAGATCGCCTGGTTCAAATCCTCAACAAAGCCAGAAGTGACGAATCCTTCTCTATCGTCTACCGAGTACCGAGTTAATTGCCGAAAACATTCAGCTACTGCATACTTCAAAGGCTATCGCGAGTCTACTTGAACAATCGGTGCTATTATTACTACTGCCTTTGCCTTCAGTGGATACTGTAAATTCATGAATTTGTATCGTTAATTTTCATAATTCTCCTGATATTCAGTGTATTGTGAAGTTGATGCTCCTGAACTGTAATCTATTGATATTATTCATTCAATGTTATGCAAGCATTGATATTGTTAATAAGACTGATTCATTCACAATTGTGTATATATACCTGAAGAACCTGATGAAGAGCAGGCTATCGGAAAGAATGAAATGAAAGAAATGATAAATTGTTCTGTATTTTTTTATTTTATTTATTTTTATTTTTATTAAAGCTTGATACCACACAGTATTTTTGGTACAAGTATGGAATCTTCAACATGTGATATCGATAGCCCATATTTTGCAGGCCGACAGTTAATATCAGGTGTGCATCGACCAATGATTGAACATCGCACCATAAGCATCATCGGAGAGAGTTCTGACCACCGTGCAATACAGGGAACTGTGTTGATTGTTCATATCATACAGACTGACTCGTGAAAGTCGTATGGATGAAGTAGGTTTGAGACACCAGAATGAGACGTATTACGGGGAGCACGTTTAAATGATATCTATCAGTTTTCCAATCCACCAAATGGTATGACATCGACTCTATGGATTTATTCACTCTTGTCAGCTGGCGAACAAACAGGAAGTTGAATGTAATCGCGGAAATTTGTCCCATAAAATTTTATTATTATTACTATTGTTCCCTTGGGTTCCTAGTGGAACATAGGGCTTCAACTGCACGTCTCCACTTGCTTCTGTCTTCTGCTGTTCTTTTCACTTGCGTCCATGTTATTCCATACTGTTTCATCTCCTCACACGATCTTCTCCATGTCACGCTTGTACGTCCCACTCGCAGCTTCCTTTTCGGGTTTCACTCGAGGGCCTGAAGCGCGATGTCACTCAACGGCCTCCTCAGCTAGTGTCCAATCCATCTCCACTTCCTCTTGCATATTTGTTGGGCGATTGGTTCCTGTTTCGTTTGTTCCCATAGCTTCTTGTTTGTGATTCTTTCCGGCCATCTAATCTTCAGTATGGAGCGAAGACAGTTGTTGATAAAGGTCTGCAACCTGTTGAAAATATTCTTGGTGACCCGCCAAGTTTCTGATCCGTATAGCAAAACCGACTTAACGTTTGTATTGGAAATCCCAATTTTGTTGTTGATGGTGAGTGACGAAGATTTCCAGATTGGTTTCAGATTGATGAATGTGTTTCTCGCCTTCCCGATTCTCGATGACATCCTCGTCCGTTCCTCCTGTGGTTGAGACAATGCTCCCTAGATAAGTGAAAGAAGTAACCTCTTTTAAATCCCTCCCGTTGATGGTGATTGGCACTGGATGTTGCTGCTGCTGTTGCTGGTTGGTTATTTTCACAACCTCCGTCTTGTCTATGTTCACCTGGAGTCCTGTCTTTGCTGCTTCTTCGACGAGTTTGTCGGTTTTTGCTTTTAAGTCTTCGATTTTGTGTGACATCAAACACAAATCATCCACGAGCGAAATCCAGGTCTTCTAGGTTCTTCACGTCGGTCCAGGATATCCCTGTCTTCTCGTTTCCCACTGTCTGACGCATAATCCAGTCGACCACAATTAGGAATATCATTGGTGATAATAAGCACCCTTGTCTGACTCCTGTGTTTACTCGAAACGCCTCGCTGAGTTTTCCGTTGTGGATCACTTGACATGTGCCGTTGTCGTACAGCTGTTGAATAAGGTTGATGAATATTTGGGGTACGCCGTAGTACTCGAGTAGTTTCCAAATTACTTCGCGGTCAACGCTGTCGAAGGCTTTCTCAAAGTCTATGAAGTTGAGGTAGAGATTTGATTGCCATTCCATGCGTTGTTCGATGATAATGCGTAGAGTTGCAATTTGGTCAGAACATGATTTGCCTTTCCTGAATCCAGCTTGTTCTGGTTGGCGGAGTTCTGTATCCAGTGCGTCCTTGATTCTCTCCAGGATGATGCGACTCAGGATTTTACTTGGCGTCGACAGGAGCATGATTCCTCGCCAGTTCTTGCAGAGTCCCAGGTCGCCCTTCTTTGGTAGTTTCACCAGGTAACCTTTCCTACAATCAGTAGGCACCTTTCCCTCTTTGCAGATCTTTTGCAGTAATGGAGTCAGCATATCTGCTGTCGTTTCTGGGTCCGCTTTCAGTGCTTCCGGGGATATTCCATCTGGTCCAGCTGCTTTTCCAGCTTTAA
This sequence comes from Trichobilharzia szidati, assembly GCA_944472155.2. Lineage (NCBI taxonomy): Eukaryota > Metazoa > Platyhelminthes > Trematoda > Strigeidida > Schistosomatidae > Trichobilharzia > Trichobilharzia szidati. Next base: position 98,488,105 of record OX235276.1, read on the forward strand.
GAAGCTTGATTGCATTCATGACATCAGTTTTCGTTGGAGGATTGGTGTCAACTTGCAGTTGTGTACGTGCTGTTGTTGGTAATACTGGACGGGTTGTAGGTGGTGGTCGATTCAAGAGTCCTTTGAAGTGGTCCGCCCATTGTTTATTCTGTCTTTCTTCCTTGGTAATTGGGTTCCCTTGGCTGTCTTTTATAGGTTTCACTTGTGTTGATCTCTTCCCGGATAGAGACTTGGTTATCTGATATAGTGTCCCCAGGTCCCTTTTGCCTGCTGCCTTCTCAGCTTCAGTAGCCAGGTTGTCGTAGAATTGTCTTTTGTCCTTCCTGGCACTCTTCTTCACTTCTTTGTCCAGTGCTGTGTGAGTTGAGTTCAGCGTCTCTTTCTCTTGTCCATCTTTGCATTGAATCATTTTTTCTTTCACCTTTCTCCTCTCCTCTATTAGTTTCCAAGTGTCTGTTGAGAGCCATTCCTTGTCTTGTTTCCTCTTTCTTCCTAAAACCATTGAGCACGTTTCGTTGAAAATTACCTTCAGAGAGTTTCAATGGTCTTCCACGGATGATTCCTCGGTGGTGCCACGTATTGTTTCCTGCTTTTCTCTGACAGTTGCAGTGAAAGTGTCCTTTGTGGTTGTGTCTTTCAGTTTTTGCGTGTTGAACATGCATTGTGGCCTGTCTCCAGGTATCCTCGAGGCTTTCAGCTTCACCTTGAAAGTCCCTTGTACTAGATAGTGGTCTGAACCCACATCTGCTCCTCTCCTCGATCTTGTGTCCAGTAGGCTCCGTCTCCACTTCCTTGAGATTGAAATGAAGTCTATCTGGTTTTTGATGTGTCCATCTGGTGAAATCCATGTCGCCTTGTGTATATCCTTGTGTTTGAACACACTGCCATCAATCACCAAATCATTGAAGGCGCAGAAGTCTGAGAAGAGTTCGCCATTTTCGTTCATTTCACCGAGGGCCTCACGACAAATAGTGACTTCTTTTCCTGTATTGTCTCCTCCCATTTTTGCATTCATGTCGCCCATCAGGATTTTGATATCGCTCTTTGGGACATTGTCCATTACTGTTTGTAGTTGACTGTAGAAATCCTCCTTCTTCTCATGTTCTGAGGCGTTTGTAGGCGCGTAGCACTGAATGATTGTAACCTTCTTTCCTTTTGAGTTGAACCTGGCTGTCATTATCCTGGAGGAGATTGGTTCCCACTGCATGAGAGCTTTAGCCGCTGTTTGTGACATCATGATGGCTACTCCCTCGGTGTGGTCGTGATCGTCCTCTGGGTGACGGGAGTAAATAATTGTCTTTCCAGTTGGTAGTTGGCTCCTTCCACATCCGTTCCATCTGCTCTCGCAGATTCCCAACACTTCTATTTTATATCTCCTCATTTCTGCGGCTACCTGAGCAGCCTTTCGAGCTTCTTACATTGTACGAACATTCCACGTCCCCATCCTTATTTTTGCTCTCATCGAAAGAAGGCACATCGGCTGACTGGCTTCCCGAAGGCTTTCACCGGCCCGCGTCATTTTACTTCCCCGATTCCAGCGAAAAAATAAGGTCACTATTTGTAATTTTAGAATTTTGAATATATTTGTGCGTTGAAGTTTTAGTAGCAATTTGGTTAAGTTTTGGGGGTGGAGTTGCTAGCACCACGCCCTAACCCTCCCTCTTTATCCGGGCTTGGGACCGGCTAGAATACTAGTGACCTAGTAATCTAGGCGAGGTTCCCATAATATTTTGCACTATCTTTATTACATACAGACAGACAAAAATTACAGTGTTCATTCTGCAGATAGTTATCCCATTGAAAATGACTATCCATCACACGAAGTTGTGATATTGCGATGATTATGCATTTCAACTCACAAGTATTTCAGGCAATAAAATAAAATATATAGTTGTGATTGCATGAAGATAGTTACAATAGTTTCATATCAATTATAAATGAACCAAGCATACTGCTCATACTTATGCAATTCTGGTACATTCCTCAATGAATGTGAACCGAAGAAATATCATTTAGAAGGTCAGCCACTGAATGTCTTTTTATTGGAAAGATACCTCAGTCTTGCAATAAAAATCACGCATCACCAATAAAACATTTACTACTACCAAATAATTCGGAGATCAACAAACGATAAAATAATATGAAGAAATTGAAACAGGACTATTCTCCATATGGAAATATGTGGCCTTGATGTATATGACTGCACTTAAATGGCGACGCACCTAATGAGATAATTACTAACTGTTACTAGTTACTTTCAACACAATTTAAATGCTAGTAAACTACTCGTCATTTTTTCTACACACGCGATGTGATTCCTCGATGGGAAGATGAAGTACCTAGACAAGCCACTTCCAATTATATCTACCAATTCAACTGCGTTTTTGGAGCGAGTTCTATTGGCCGTTGGTCTAGGAACATCTCGCAGTATGGTTAGGAAAATTGAAGTAAAAAGTATCGACACTTCGATATTAGATCGCCTGGTTCAAATCCTCAACAAAGCCAGAAGTGACGAATCCTTCTCTATCGTCTACCGAGTACCGAGTTAATTGCCGAAAACATTCAGCTACTGCATACTTCAAAGGCTATCGCGAGTCTACTTGAACAATCGGTGCTATTATTACTACTGCCTTTGCCTTCAGTGGATACTGTAAATTCATGAATTTGTATCGTTAATTTTCATAATTCTCCTGATATTCAGTGTATTGTGAAGTTGATGCTCCTGAACTGTAATCTATTGATATTATTCATTCAATGTTATGCAAGCATTGATATTGTTAATAAGACTGATTCATTCACAATTGTGTATATATACCTGAAGAACCTGATGAAGAGAAGGCTATCGGAAAGAATGAAATGAAAGAAATGATAAATTGTTCTGTATTTTTTTATTTTATTTATTTTTATTTTTATTAAAGCTTGATACCACACAGTATTTTTGGTACAAGTATGGAATCTTCAACATGTGATATCGATAGCCCATATTTTGCAGGCCGACAGTTAATATCAGGTGTGCATCGACCAATGATTGAACATCGCACCATAAGCATCATCGGAGAGAGTTCTGACCACCGTGCAATACAGGGAACTGTGTTGATTGTTCATATCATACAGACTGACTCGTGAAAGTCGTATGGATGAAGTAGGTTTGAGACACCAGAATGAGACGTATTACGGGGAGCACGTTTAAATGATATCTATCAGTTTTCCAATCCACCAAATGGTATGACATCGACTCTATGGATTTATTCACTCTTGTCAGCTGGCGAACAAACAGGAAGTTGAATGTAATCGCGGAAATTTGTCCCATAAAATTTTATTATTATTACTATTGTTCCCTTGGGTTCCTAGTGGAACATAGGGCTTCAACTGCACGTCTCCACTTGCTTCTGTCTTCTGCTGTTCTTTTCACTTGCGTCCATGTTATTCCATACTGTTTCATCTCCTCCTCACACGATCTTCTCCATGTCACGCTTGTACGTCCCACTCGCAGCTTCCTTTTCGGGTTTCACTCGAGGGCCTGAAGCGCGATGTCACTCAACGGCCTCCTCAGCTAGTGTCCAATCCATCTCCACTTCCTCCTGCATATTTGTTGGGCGATTGGTTCCTGTTTCGTTTGTTCCCATAGCTTCTTGTTTGTGATTCTTTCCGGCCATCTAATCTTCAGTATGGAGCGAAGACAGTTGTTGATAAAGGTCTGCAACCTGTTGAAAATATTCTTGGTGACCCGCCAAGTTTCTGATCCGTATAGCAAAACCGACTTAACGTTTGTATTGGAAATCCCAATTTTGTTGTTGATGGTGAGTGACGAAGATTTCCAGATTGGTTTCAGATTGATGAATGTGTTTCTCGCCTTCCCGATTCTCGATGACATCCTCGTCCGTTCCTCCTGTGGTTGAGACAATGCTCCCTAGATAAGTGAAAGAAGTAACCTCTTTTAAATCCCTCCCGTTGATGGTGATTGGCACTGGATGTTGCTGCTGCTGTTGCTGGTTGGTTATTTTCACAACCTCCGTCTTGTCTATGTTCACCTGGAGTCCTGTCTTTGCTGCTTCTTCGACGAGTTTGTCGGTTTTTGCTTTTAAGTCTTCGATTTTGTGTGACATCAAACACAAATCATCCACGAGCGAAATCCAGGTCTTCTAGGTTCTTCACGTCGGTCCAGGATATCCCTGTCTTCTCGTTTCCCACTGTCTGACGCATAATCCAGTCGACCACAATTAGGAATATCATTGGTGATAATAAGCACCCTTGTCTGACTCCTGTGTTTACTCGAAACGCCTCGCTGAGTTTTCCGTTGTGGATCACTTGACATGTGCCGTTGTCGTACAGCTATTGAATAAGGTTGATGAATATTTGGGGTACGCCGTAGTACTCGAGTAGTTTCCAAATTACTTCGCGGTCAACGCTGTCGAAGGCTTTCTCAAAGTCTATGAAGTTGAGGTAGAGATTTGATTGCCATTCCATGCGTTGTTCGATGATAATGCGTAGAGTTGCAATTTGGTCAGAACATGATTTGCCTTTCCTGAATCCAGCTTGTTCTGGTTGGCGGAGTTCTGTATCCAGTGCGTCCTTGATTCTCTCCAGGATGATGCGACTCAGGATTTTACTTGGCGTCGACAGGAGCATGATTCCTCGCCAGTTCTTGCAGAGTCCCAGGTCGCCCTTCTTTGGTAGTTTCACCAGGTAACCTTTCCTACAATCAGTAGGCACCTTTCCCTCTTTGCAGATCTTTTGCAGTAATGGAGTCAGCATATCTGCCGTCGTTTCTGGGTCCGCTTTCAGTGCTTCCGGGGATATTCCATCTGGTCCAGCTGCTTTTCCAGCTTTAAGAAGCTTGATTGCATTCATGACATCAGTTTTCGTTGGAGGATTGGTGTCAACTTGCAGTTGTGTACGTGCTGTTGTTGGTAATACTGGACGGGTTGTAGGTGGTGGTCGATTCAAGAGTCCTTTGAAGTGGTCCGCCCATTGTTTATTCTGTCTTTCTTCCTTGGTAATTGGGTTCCCTTGGCTGTCTTTTATAGGTTTCACTTGTGTTGATCTCTTCCCGGATAGAGACTTGGTTATCTGATATAGTGTCCTCAGGTCCCTTTTGCCTGCTGCCTTCTCAGCTTCAGTAGCCAGGTTGTCGTAGAATTGTCTTTTGTCCTTCCTGGCACTCTTCTTCACTTCTTTGTCCAGTGCTGTGTGAGTTGAGTTCAGCGTCTCTTTCTCTTGTCCATCTTTGCATTGAATCATTTTTTCTTTCACCTTTCTCCTCTCCTCTATTAGTTTCCAAGTGTCTGTTGAGAGCCATTCCTTGTCTTGTTTCCTCTTTCTTCCTAAAACCATTGAGCACGTTTCGTTGAAAATTACCTTCAGAGAGTTTCAATGGTCTTCCACGGATGATTCCTCGGTGGTGCCACGTATTGTTTCCTGCTTTTCTCTGACAGTTGCAGTGAAAGTGTCCTTTGTGGTTGTGTCTTTCAGTTTTTGCGTGTTGAACATGCATTGTGGCCTGTCTCCAGGTATCCTCGAGGCTTTCAGCTTCACCTTGAAAGTCCCTTGTACTAGATAGTGGTCTGAACCCACATCTGCTCCTCTCCTCGATCTTGTGTCCAGTAGGCTCCGTCTCCACTTCCTTGAGATTGAAATGAAGTCTATCTGGTTTTTGATGTGTCCATCTGGTGAAATCCATGTCGCCTTGTGTATATCCTTGTGTTTGAACACACTGCCATCAATCACCAAATCATTGAAGGCGCAGAAGTCTGAGAAGAGTTCGCCATTTTCGTTCATTTCACCGAGGGCCTCACGACAAATAGTGACTTCTTTTCCTGTATTGTCTCCTCCCATTTTTGCATTCATGTCGCCCATCAGGATTTTGATATCGCTCTTTGGGACATTGTCCATTACTGTTTGTAGTTGACTGTAGAAATCCTCCTTCTTCTCATGTTCTGAGGCGTTTGTAGGCGCGTAGCACTGAATGATTGTAACCTTCTTTCCTTTTGAGTTGAACCTGGCTGTCATTATCCTGGAGGAGATTGGTTCCCACTGCATGAGAGCTTTAGCCGCTGTTGGTGACATCATGATGGCTACTCCCTCGGTGTGGTCGTGATCGTCCTCTGGGTGACCGGAGTAAATAATTGTCTTTCCAGTTGGTAGTTGGCTCCTTCCACATCCGTTCCATCTGCTCTCGCAGATTCCCAACACTTCTATTTTATATCTCCTCATTTCTGCGGCTACCTGAGCAGCCTTTCGAGCTTCTTACATTGTACGAACATTCCACGTCCCCATCCTTATTTTTGCTCTCATCGAAAGAAGGCACATCGGCTGACTGGCTTCCCGAAGGCTTTCACCGGCCCGCGTCATTTTACTTCCCCGATTCCAGCGAAAAAATAAGGTCACTATTTGTAATTTTAGAATTTTGAATATATTTGTGCGTTGAAGTTTTAGTAGCAATTTGGTTAAGTTTTGGGGGTGGAGTTGCTAGCACCACGCCCTAACCCTCCCTCTTTATCCGGGCTTGGGACCGGCTAGAATACTAGTGACCTAGTAATCTAGGCGAGGTTCCCATAATATTTTGCACTATCTTTATTACATACAGACAGACAAAAATTACAGTGTTCATTCTGCAGATAGTTATCCCATTGAAAATGACTATCCATCACACGAAGTTGTGATATTGCGATGATTATGCATTTCAACTCACAAGTATTTCAGGCAATAAAATAAAATATATAGTTGTGATTGCATGAAGATAGTTACAATAGTTTCATATCAATTATAAATGAACCAAGCATACTGCTCATACTTATGCAATTCTGGTACATTCCTCAATGAATGTGAACCGAAGAAATATCATTTAGAAGGTCAGCCACTGAATGTCTTTTTATTGGAAAGATACCTCAGTCTTGCAATAAAAATCACGCATCACCAATAAAACATTTACTACTACCAAATAATTCGGAGATCAACAAACGATAAAATAATATAAAGACCATTTGTAAACAATATGACAGCCATGGTGAGATTATGAGCCATAAATTGTTATCGAAACATAATCAGAAATCATTGTTGCACACCTGTGATTTTATCAAATAAATGTACAATTTATATTGTTATACTTATCCTCAATGCATAAATTTTATTGTCACGTCAATGATCTCACCTATCATCTGTTGGAAATTGAAATTCTGACGATTCGTGAATGTTGCTTCACTTTGTATTAGTCATCTGAGTTCTTCAATCAGTCTTCCTATAACAAATCGAAAGGGAAATTGAAAGATCTAATTAACTCAAGCACTAAGGTAGTACTCAGTTCTGCTACAATTTGTCTATTCCATATGCAGGAAAATGAAGCATAATGACTGACTTGATGACTTTCAATTGTCTTCTTCGCTCATTTTAATTATTGGATGTTTACCCTCAGTGATATATTATGATCATTCCTTTGCATTACGAGTAGAACAAGGCGCTTCAAAAGTACACCTTCATTTTGTGCTTTTATTGCATTCATTTTCAGCTTAACCCACTACTGCATGCAGATGATTTCCCCAATGTTACCCTTGTATAAGCAAATGATCATATACTAGACGGGTTTCATTCAGGGAGATGGTGTGCGTTGTCATCAACCGGTCTTCGCACTGTGTGTTTGATCCATCTACTTTTTTCCAGCCTATTTGTTGAGCAATAGGTTTCTTGATTATTCTATTCAGAGTTTCTTGGCACCTATGTGTTCTGGCAATCTCATCTGTAGTATGGAGGGAGAAAGTGTGAAGTCCATTCGAAATGCTTTTTGTGAGGCAAAGCGTTTTCGTCACAAACACAAGAGACTATTTTAAACTGATTATAAGCATGAAAGTGTTTAGTATTTCAATGGAATTCATTTTTCATTTTGTCAGTTAGGTCAAGGTACTTCTTGACACTTGTTCATAAGTGAATCGCCGTTAGGTTATTTATGTTTTTGATTTACTCTCCCAGATCTCTAAGTCACGTCTACCAGGAATCATTTCGGAAGAAAATGGATCATTTTCTTTCAAAATGATTCACTGCACCATATTATTTTAGATCAAACAGATTTATTACTTTAATTAATTCCACAGTAAACGCAAAACGCTAACAGCGTCATCTTATTATTTCCATATTTTGGATAACTTACAACTCTTCCAAAGAATAAGCATGCAATTCTCCAATTTCATCTGAATACAAAGTAAAGTAATAAACTGAAGACTAGAACAAGAGCTCTAAAATTCAAACATGAAATAATAATTGAGTAATTTCTTTTTGGCAGAACTTATTTTCTATAGTGGGTAAAATTTATTTTGATGAAGTCTCACAGTGTTGTACAGTAATATTTACTGATGAAGTTTCAAGAACAATTTATTGCTCATAATCATATCCTTCTTGATGTAGTCAGATTTATCCAAAACTACTGTAGAGTTTCCTTTATCAATTTTTGCGTTGACGAAGTCTTTATCCTATTTAGACTAATTGGAGCTACTCTTTCCGATTATGTTAAGTTTTATTTTGCTTTGTGCTCGAACCTCTTCTGCTTTCGTCTTATTGAATATAGAGCTACTTCTGTGTTAGGAACGGCATCCTATGGTTTCAATTTATTAACTGTTACGTTGAAATGATATGATTATGATTATTAAGTTATGCTCCAAACGTTATCAGTAAACATTACTGCATAATATTGTGAGACTTTATCAAAATAAATTTTATCCATAATGGAATTATATTCTACCATAGTGCACAAGTTTTCTTCCATTATCAAAACTTATTTTTCTATGCATGTATAAATATGCAGTACTTTATGATTGCATGTCAGACTTTCTTATGGTCTATCACGTGGTGAAATTACAAGTATCACCTGCATGAATTACTGAAAGTATTATAACGCCAGTAATCACATTATTTCATACCATAGACGTATTGATTACTCTTAGTTCTAGTTCATCGAGTCGGTCTGCCACACAGATAGAAAGATGGATGTGGGTTTATTTTCGATTTATTTGTTTTCTAAACACGGGCGAGAAAGTCTTTATTGTCAGTTTATTGGTCCGTATTATGATGCAACATCTAACGGAAAAAAATATTTGCTGTTTACCGGTCATAAATAAACCACAAGTGTTTCTAATTACGAGGGGCCAATGAGGTTTTCCTCGAAATGGTGTGAGAATAATACGCTAAAAATCAACTTGCATCAATACAATTAGCTTTTTTTCCACATCCATCTATCAGTGAATTAAGATTTGCAATGGTTAAACAAGTTTTATTATTCCTTCTCGTCCGAGATGGAGCGTAGGGTTTCAGTGGCACATCACTATTTTAACCTCTTCTTTGCAGTCATCTCCAGATGGCTACACCACTGTCTATAAACTCTCAACCCATCTTTTTACGTCCTACTTCGCCTATCGTAGGAAAGCCTAAGTCACTGGTCGATCCCCTTTCATGTTCCACTTGGCTTATGGGGTGGTTCGCGATGTCACTCAACAGTAGCTTCAGCTGGGATTTGGTCCATGTGAAAACTAGTATGCAACTAAATTTTGGAATTCAACTGGTTCCCTGATTGATTTTAGTTATGAATAAAAAAAGTTGTTGTTTGAGTTTGCAGTAACTGCTTAACAACAAAACATTCATGGTTAGATCGCATTAGTGGTGTTTTCGCATCAAATGTAGCAAAATGTGAAACTAATATGCAAACGATTTCTACAAGGTGTTGCGGACCCATCGAAATTTAGTCGTCGATCTGAAGAAAAGCGAATTCAATGTTAGTTGCAGGTGAAACGATATTTTTGATACATTACTCGAAAGCCTCTGATTTAAACTCACATAATCTCGAATTCTGACGTTTGAATGGATTGCACGGTCTGATTCATCATTGAAAAGATTCAAGTTGCCTATTTTCTGAGAATATCAAGGTAATAATGGGCGAATAACTTTAATAAATATAATATTGAATAAGTAATCCACTCAGTGATATTAGGTGGTTGGAGCCAGTTGGCAGGAAGCCTTGGACCAGGGTTTCATGCTGGCTGGTACTCGTCAGCCAGGTGTTTCTGCAAACTAGTGATGCAGTCATGGTGAGTTACCTGGATTGGTGACCACACTGCGAACCTTACTGATAGAATTCAGTCTGCAGCAAAGTAAAGACGAAATGCATCGCACTGCTTACTGCCTCTTGTCCAATCAAAGTAAGTAATGCACTCATTTTATAACAAGAAGCGTAAACATAACAAGCTGCAACGACAATGTTGCTTCAAATTTGCTCATACTAAGAAAGCTTCCTTTCAGTTATTTCTTTATTCAAGACAGTAATACTACTCCAGAATTTGGCACATAAGTGAAGGGGACATTGTGAGGAAATATAATGATCTTGTAAACTGTGAATATTCTGCAAGTTGTGTAAGATGCCGATTTCCAAATACTTTCATTCATTGACATTAAACGTGGATTGATATGCGGATGTACAACAAATGGGTGGAGTATCTTGTTGTGTCCATCTAAAGGACGTTTTCTGGATAGATTCTGGTGAACAGCAGGATAATGGTGATGAGAACTGTTCTTAAGAAAGGAATTACTTACGTGTGGTTGAAATAGCATAGATAACTAACAGTTACGCGAGACGCACACGAGATTTACACTTAATTAAAAATATATCCACCTCGTACTTTAAGTTTTGCTCCAAAGTTCTACATGTGAATCTTAAATTAAATATGTATTCAATAATGTTGATGTTGATTTACTTTGACCTTAACACTAATTCATCTAAAAAATTAAAACACACCAATCAATAATGCTACCAACTCAAGTGATATTGATTTTTGTGTTTGTTGTCTTTGGCTGTTAGAACATTCAGACGACAAGATCAATGAAATAAAACTCCTTCTGACTTGCGATACTGTACAACTGACTGCCAATGCCATTGAAGAGAATCAGTCCTCACGACGGCAAATTAGTGAACCTTCATGTTGCGTATTCCTCCGTTATAAATGAAATCAAAGTCTGGGACACAAGAGAAACTAGGTTTCCGCTTTCTCATTCGCTATTTGTATGCACGTGAATATTTTTAGCAATGATTTCCCCCCGAAGTTCTTGCAATAATAATAATAATTAAGAGGAATGAACACGACAGTGCCAGTAACATCCAACTTATTTCAGGAATCATCAGTCGATTAGGTAGCATGCTGTTTAGCTAACACCTTGAACAAATGGTCAATTTCAAATATTTCTATCAGTCTTCCCTTCAATTAACCAGCATATATGTACATATAGATACACACATTTATGTACATATATGTGTATATATACTTATGTATATATATAAGGAGAACCGTCAGTTATACCACACCTTAAGTATATCTTCATACAAACGTGTATCCAAAACTCACAACTCCATGCTACTTACTTCTGTCGTAGTTCGAATCTGCACACATGAGTTAAGAAACGTCGCTTCAACTTGATGAATTTTATTTTTAGTTCATCTGATCGAATGACTTCGTTTTCGATAGTTCGGCAGGTGTGATTTTCCGCCCACCTCAGGTGTTTGCAAGTAATTAGCATTAATTACTCAATAATACTTGATAAAATCAATTTTGCATGTAACATATTCATTTTTGAGCTTGACATTCTAATGACGAAGAAAACATACTTTATAAATGGTAACAGTGATTCTTCATCTAATATAGGATATCAGTGGCACATCTTGGTCCACGACTGTCAACAAGCTGTCTCTTCACATCATTTCCTACATTTCACGCTAAGTCATGTCTAATCAAGATTCAAATTGTTAAACTGAAGTCAGTCGCAACTTCCTTCAAAGAATGTCCACATAAATATTTATAGTTGAGAGGTTCTAAAACGGCTTCCTGTCATAGCTCTGTGTTTATACTCTGTAAAATCAGCAAGCTGCTATCGAATATGCTGTCGGCTAATGTAGCTGTTTGTGAAATTCTATCAAGGATGCTGAAAATACTTTTCGGGTGGCGTCAAATCTCTGAAACCTATAAAGGCACTGACTTGACGTCAGGTGTCTTTGTCAACTATTGTCTATCTCAGATGTGATTTCATGCTGCCATGCTTTAGGCATCCGATCACTTATTTGACACCATTCAACGTGCTCATTCTATTTCAATCAGTACTGCAGGGATAAATGAAAGAGCTAATTTAATAACAATCTCCCCATAATTGCTAATTAGTCTTTGATTTAGTTCAGGTGTCAAAATTATGTTCTAGTATGTATCATCATATGAACGAGCACACTCCTCTTTATTTCACATGGCCTGAACAAGAATCCAGTCTACTACAATTATGAAGTACATTAGTGATGGAAAAGAGACTTCACACTCAAATATTTCTACGAAAAAAGTATAATTAAGATGACAAGGAAAATGTGTTCTTTTATCAGTTGTAGTTGGAAACTTTTGATTCACACAGTAAATTTAAAAGAAGCAACTGTGAAAACAGCAGTTTTTAATTACCTCGACAATTTCGGTTGAAGCATCCGTCAACCGAATAACCCTTTATAAACATTTCCAGTTGTACAAGTTTGATCACAAAGTTAATCACAAAGAAATACTTACTTCAACAGTGTGACAATTTGAAGAAATGTACGACCTATACGTTTTGTAAACGACACCATGAAGTGAATAATATTCACCATTCATATTAACATATCAACTGGAGTTTTTGTGTGGAATTATTGCAGTTATAAACAAGGTGACTTCGTAAAATACACACAAACAAGTTTAACTCTTGTACTCCATATAGAGTAAGATATTAAGATTTTCGCTCTCCAGATAGTTTAAGCAAACCTCACCAAGAATTATATACAACTGACAGCTTAGATTACACATATCGTAAGAAAACTAGCAGTTTGCCAGAAAAAAATTATGATAACAATAATTATAATACCAATAATAACACCGTCAAGAGAAGAGGGACGGGAAGGAAAATTATGAAATTAAAATAGAACTATGTCATCGATTGAGAACTAAGCTAACAACAGTTTCCTTTTCATACCTAGATAAAGGTGGCTTTAGCAAAGGCAAGCGCAGCTTTATTGCCTTACTAATTATTGATTCAGTTTTGAATGACGGTGGTTGTTCGAATTCCAGCCAGCTATTCAACAGGCATCATTGAGTAAAATCAGTAGGATGTTTCGGAAAAAATGAAAGTCTGCCCCGCAATGTCATCAAGTCAAAAATGTTGTTTTATTATTTGATTTCATTACTGCGTATTATTCATCATAATGCTCATCATTTACCGTCAGTGGTATTCTCGAGTATTTATTTGAGAATATTACAATCACCGTTTACCCAGATGGTCAATTTTCTTCCGATTTCCTTCTTGTCAATCTTTCTTTTGTGTTACAATGTATACTACTTATCTTCAGTAAGTAATGGAAGTTAATTTTGTTAATTCTTAGCAATAGCAGGTTATCTCTCTCGACATATTAATAATCTAATAGATGTTATAATTATCTCCCTAGAGTGAAACATTATTTGCTGTATATGCTCTATTCGTGTACCCTTTACCGTTGAAAATTTTTATCCCTATAAATATGACGGAGAAGAATTGTAGCTCAAGTCGATGATTTTGATATGGTTGTGTTCTCTGAGCTGTATGGTTAATTTTGCGAAGCCTTCATCGCCTTACTAGGCAACATCTTCAGCGCATTCTTCAATTTGAGGTGAGCTTTTAGGTTTCTCCGTGTGTTTGTAAGTCATCTCTCCTGGTGACCGTGAACGTCATGATTGTTTGATTTTATGTGTTTTGACACCTTCCAGACTATTTGCATTCGAACAGATTGCTTCCTTGACTTAAATTTTGACCCTTTGTCTGTGTGAAGTTTCCTTCTTATCACACCTCTCCGCTGTTTCAACTTATTGACGCAAACTAACTATGCTTTTTGATGGTATTTACACACAGACACCTCAGAATTTCACGTTTGTGTACTTTATTTCATTAGGTTTGTTTATTATTTTGTATATATATTGCGTTTAATATAGTACCGTCTTTTAGATACATCCTGTGTTTCCAGATTTTACACGTCACATTGCATGTGAATTTATCCTTGTGCCATTCCCCCCCCCCCCAAACAATGTAGTCAGTAGATCAGTATGAAAAGAAGCAATATTAGATGAGAAAAGCGATAATCGTGATTTTCACGGAGTATTAATAAATTGACAGCCACATTTCTAGGTGAATTCACTATTCATATTAGTAATAATAATAACAATGAAGCTTCATGTCAGACACTATGAGAAATATATGAGAAACATTTTCATCATATTTAGTTTGTTTCCAAACACCTTTCTCTTTATACAGGATTTTCATGCAAAGCATTAATCGGAGATATATCTTCATTTCGTTGAAGAGTTGAGCAGCGTTCACCTGGCATCCGGTTAAATCAGCGCGCAGGTACATGACTAGTATACATGCTATCACTGGACGATTAAAACACGCCACCTCCAAGTGAATTAAGGCATTTTGGTGTAAGCGATTCAAGTAGCTCAGTAATTTAGGCAAGCTTCACAAAAGTAAAACATGATTGATTTTGAAAGGCCTTGCACAGAGTTGACCGTGATGTCATTCGGAGACTACTTCAACACTGAGTAGTGCAGTGCCCCAAATCCATATCAAGCTCATCGAAGAGTTGTCCTCCACTCAGAGGGATCTAAGGGAATAATTATAATATTGACCTTTATATTTTCAAATGCATATACTTCAGTCGACATAAATAGGTGGGAGATGGTTGAATCTAATCTTGCCTAGTTGAATTAGTTAACAAAACTTCACCCACAAAATCTCACTTGCACGCGGGATCACTGACGAACCAGGAGAGTCTAGTAGTAATCAATCGTGTACAAATCGTGTACCGAAAATAAACAGAAATCATACGCCTATGGAAGCTGACAGAAATAGTATCCTTCTCCATGTAAATTAACCGTTCAATTCATCAATCCATCCATTCACTGATTCATTCATTCACAAAATCACTCATTCATTCATTCATTTATTCATTCATTCAACCACTCATTTATCGAAGAATCGATTACATGCAGCATTAAGGGGAGAAGTACAAGTAGACATCATCAGGACAATGGGAACCAAGGCATCGAAAATCTTTGTCAACTTCTGTCTTCAACGACTGATTTCATTACAATTCCATTATAAAGAATTTGCGATTGCGATTGCGTGTGAGAGTGAGACAGCTTGTTGCATGTTGCTGTCGTCGAGTTGAAGTCTCGTTCACCGAGAGACCGAATGAGTAACTGACTCACCACATAACTAACTGACTAAATATGCCACTCAGTTAAATTACCGATAACTAACAGAGTACTTCAATATCTGAACCATTAAACAGCCACCTAGCTGGCTGGCTGGTCGGCCACCTCAGCGAAGTATTGCCTAGTTTACTCTCGACACTGACACAGTGAATTACTGACTACTGATAAACTCGCTTATTCTTCATTTACACAACGACCGACAAGCCAAGAGACTAATACTCAGAGACATTTACACAAGATGGCTGCATGCAGGTTTCCGTGAGAGAATTGAGGATTGAGCTGCCGGCGTCGACACGGCCACCGACAACGTCGACAACACTGCCACATCCACCAACTGCTTATTCATCGAGTAGGAAGAAGACGAATGTGTGATGACTTTGAAAATACAAGTTTATTTAATTATCTGTTTATTTATTTATTTATTGATTAGGTATAGATAGAGTAGATTTCAAGGTGCACATTCGTCGCCGACTTGAAATGATGATGACAAGATTTTGTTCACGTAGGATAAAAGGCTTGTTTGTGCGAATGAAGTGTTTTGTGGTTTATTGTTTTCGACAGCCTCTGCAGCAGCCTCCTGGACACCTTCCACCGCGACATCCACGGCATCCACAACACTTAGGGCAATTAGGGCATCCACCGGGACAGCCAGGACAACCACTGTTTGCTGCTGCTGCTGCTGCTGGTTCTGGAACTGGACCTGCGATAGCTGAAAATCAAGCAACAAGTCACGACATTCACTTATTTATTTATTTATTTATTTATTCACTCTTTCTTTCTTTCTGACTACCTTCCCACCTTCCACCCTTCCTTCAATTCTGCATTCGTTCACCATTCCATTAGCCGATTACCAATATCACTCGCCTCGAATGTATATCACTGTGTGAGCAGGTGACTGCCTCATTCACCCACTGACTCCCCGACTGACTGACTGGAGCTGTGAGTAAATGAACGACTGTCTGACTGAGTGAGTGAATGAGTCAATGAATAATGAAGTGTGTTCTCATCTGCTTTTCATATATTTGTGTCAGTTCAAGCACACCTCCTTATTCGGTAGCCTGTGTGATTGTGTGACGAATGAATTGAAATACCCAGTAAGCTACATTGAATGCACTCACTCACCCACACTTACTGTCTCCCAGTCATCCATCTAGTCGTTGTCATGATATAACAATTATTATTAACAATTACAATAGTAATATTATCAGCGATAGCGTGAAAACAAAGCAATTATACTGGAATCCGTCTATGTTGTTGCAGTAGTAGCAGTGTGCCGTTAGTATTGATAGTATTATTATTATTATTATGATCAGGAGGTAGTAGTAATAAAAATAAAAATAATAGTAGCATTAGTGATATCAGCATTATTAGTGTAAGTAGGAGTGGTGCTAGTGGAGTCGACAAATCTATGCATTAGGAGAGTGTTTAAATGCGTGCATGGGTGGAGGCGAGGAGGTGATTTGTCTGATTGACTATCTGATATGTGGCGAAGAGATGAGGATGACTTACCTCCCATTTCGAACTCAAATGATACAACCAGTACAACTAAGACGAGCTGAAATGAAAGAAGTGACCATCAGGAAGGCATACAATATTAGACAAGAGTATTCCAACATACAGTGAACATCTGCATTGTTGTGTTTTACTGTCAAACTGAAACTATTACTTAAAACTTACTCCCACCTTCCTGTTTATACTCGAAGTTCAACTGTAAAAAGCGAGCGAACACGTGGTCACACTCAAACACAGGTGAATGACCAACCAACCAACGAACTAACCGAATCAATGAACACGCGGAATGTGAGTTTCATTCACTTATTCGCTCTTATCCCTCATTCGACACATCATGGCTTCATTGATTGATTGGTTAATTGATTGATTGTCCAGCGACTATCTAAACGTTCTGTTTTATCTCGTAGATACTACTGATAAACTTCGAAACAACACCACTTCACAGTAAATGTTTTTGTCTAAGATCTTGGTGAGAAAATCATGGCTTAAAATATTTGTATGCATAGCGAATGGAATAGTGGAAAACTAGTTTTTCTTGAGTCCCAGTCTTTGCCTTCATCTATCATATAGGAATAATCAACAGGAAGGCTCACTAATTTTCCGTCGTGAGGACTGATTCTCTTCAATGGCATTGGCAGTCAGTTGTACAGTGTCGCAGGTCAGAAGAAGTTTTATTTCATTGATCTTGTTGTCTGAATGTTCTAACAGCCACTACAAAGACAACAGACACAAAAATCAATATTACTTGAGTTGGTAGCATTACTGATTGGTGTGTTTTAATTTTTTTAGATGAATTATTGTTAAGGTCAAAGTGAAACAACTTCAACATTATTGAATAAACATTTTAATTCAACATTCACATGTAGAACTTTGAAGCAAAGCTTAAAGTACGAGGTGGATATATTTTTAATTAAGTGTAAATCTCGTATGTGACTCACCTAACTATAAGTGATCTATGCTATTTCAACCACATGTAAGTAATTCCTTTCTTATGAACTGTTCTGATTAGCATTATCCTGCTGTTTACCAGAATCTATCCACAAGATGTTCTTTAAGTGAGCGCAACAAGATACTCCACCTATTTGTTATAAATCCGCATATCAATCCACGTTTAATGTCGATGAATGAAAGTATTTGGATATCGGCGTCTTAGATAACTTAAACACGTTTCGTAGAATATCCTCAGTTCATGGGAGCATTATATTCCCTCAGAATATCCTTTTCACTTATATGTGAATTTCCGGGGTAGAATTACTGTCTTAGGTAAAGAACTAATTGAAAGCAAACTTTCTTATTATGAGCAAGCTGAAGGAACACTGTCCCTACAGCATGTTATGTTCTTGTTTTGAAATAACTGCATTACTTAATTTGATTGGATACTAGCCAGTAACCAGTGTGATGTGTCTAGTCCTTTCTCTGATGCAGACTGAACTCTATCAGACAGTTTTGCAATGTGGCCACCGATCCACGTAACTCACCATGTCTGCAGCACTGGCTGACATGGGTTCGAATCTCAGAAGGGACAGGAGTTCATTCAAGGTTGCACATATACCTTGCTGAGGAGTGCCAACCAGCATGAAACCCTGGTCCAAGGTTTACTGCCAATTGTCTCCAACCACCTAATATCATTGAGTGCATTACTTATTCAATATTATATTTATTAAAATTATTCGCTCACTGATACCATAATATTCTCAGAAAATAGGGAACTTAAATTTCATCAACGAGAAATCAGACGAAGCAATCTATTGAAACATCAGAATTGGCGATGATGTGAGTTTTAATCAGAGGCTATCGAGTAAAGTATCCAAAATATCATTTCACCTGAAATTAACAATGGATTTGTTATTCTCCAGACTGACGGCCAAATTCCGATGGAACCGCAACACATTGTAGCAATCATTTGCATGTGAGTTTAACATTATGCTAGATTTGATGCAAAAACAGCACTAATGAGATCTGACAATAAGTATTTTGTTGTCAAGCAGGTACTACAAACTCAAAGAAATATTTTAATTATTCATAACTAAAATTAATCACGAAATAAGGTGGTGTGCAAAATTTAGTGGCGAACTAGTTTTCACATCAACTGAACATAAGCTGAAGGGTGTGTTGACTGATATCGCGAACCACCCGATTGGAACGCAAAAGGGGATCAGTGATTTAGGCTCTCCTAAGTGAGATAAATTAGGGTGTTTAAGGATGGACAGCGGTGGATCCATCTGAAACTGACTGCATAAAAGAGGTTTAAATAGTGATGTGCGATTGAATGCCTACGCTCCCTTCTGGACAAGAAAGAAAAATAGTTATAGTTGTTTAACCATTGAAAATCCTAATTCACTGATGGATCTATGTGGAAAATTGGCAAATCATATTGATATAGGTAGCTTTCTAGCGTATTAATCTCACACTATTTTGAGGAGAACGTTACTGGCCCTCGTATTAAAAACATTTTTAGATGATTTATAACCCATAAACAGCAAACCTTGTTTCCGTCAGATGTTACATCACAATATGGACGAATAAACTGACAATCAACACTTTCTCACCCAATGTATTAAGAAAATATAAATCGAAAAAAAACCCACACCCATCTATCTATCTGTGTGGTAGACCAATTCGATGAACTAGAACTAAGAGTAATGAATACGTCTATGGTATGAAATAATGTGATTACTGGCGATATAATACTTTCCATAATTCATACAGGGAATATTTGTAATTTCACCACGTGGTAGACCATACGAAAGTCTGACATGTAATCATAAAGTACTGCATATTTAAACAAACACCGACAAATACGTTTTGACCAAAAATTACTCTATGATTTCATATTTGAATTTTAGAGCACTTGTTCCCGTCTTCAGTTTAATACTGTACTTCGTATTCAGAAGAAATTGGAAAATTGCGTGCATATTCCTCGGAATAGTTGTAAGTTATCTAAAATATGGAAATTATAGAATTACCCTGTTGATTTGTTAGCGTTTTATGTTTATTGCAGAGTTCATTAAATTAATAAATCTATTTGGTTTAGAAAAATATGTTGGAGTGAATCATTTTGAAAGAAGGTGTCCCAATTTTCTCCGAAATAATTCGTGGTAAACGTGACTTGAAGATTTCGGAGAGAGAGGCTAAGACATCAATAATCTAACGGCGATTACCTAATGAACAAGTTTCAATAAGTTCCTTAAGCTTACTTACAAAGTGAAAAATGAATTCCAAAATGAAAACCAAACACGTTCAAGGTCATGGTCAGTGAAAAATATTCTCTTGTGTTAGTGACAAAAACATTTTATCTCACGAAAATCATTTCTAATGGACTTCTGACTGCCTCTCTTCATACTGCAGATGAGATGGTCAGGAATTTTCAGTGCCAAGAAAGGCTGAACAAAATAATCAGGAAGCCTAACGCTCAACAAATAGGCTGAAGATAAACAACGAGCACCGTCTCTCTCAGTGAAACCCGTCTAGTAAATGACCATTTGTGTTTACGAGAGTAACAATGAAGAGATCATCTGCATTCAGTCGTGGGTTTAGTTAACAATGGATGTAATAAGAGCAAAAGCTGGAGACGTACTTTTGAAGTACTTTTTTCTACTCGGAATGCAAAGGAATGACCAAAATAATAATCATTCCGAAAATACCATTTCATTCCTCCCACGCTTCGACATTTCACTTTCGTGATTATCAAGAATGGAGGATGCTAGTTTGATTTCGGTTCATCTTGATGTCTAAACAAAATGTGAAAGTTTTTCATACCTTCATTGACTTAGTATCACT
Source organism: Trichobilharzia szidati (assembly GCA_944472155.2). Taxonomy (NCBI): domain Eukaryota; kingdom Metazoa; phylum Platyhelminthes; class Trematoda; order Strigeidida; family Schistosomatidae; genus Trichobilharzia; species Trichobilharzia szidati. Next base: position 98,508,672 of record OX235276.1, read on the forward strand.
TCACCTAACCTGTCTGACCAATTTGAAGAACGAAACAATAAGTAAACGCGAACAAACTTGTGTTATTATTTAAAATTTTTACACACTGTACTGGTCGCACGATACACACACAAGTGGCGAGCAATGAAAAAACCTCAGTGATTACACCTGGCATTAAGACACAGGGTGAGACATTTCTGAAACTCTGATGTATCACCTTTCATTTTGACTTTGGAGATTTTCTATCCTGTAATGGTCTAGATATAGAAAGACGGATAGACGCTTTCGTGCCGATCTCAGACAATATGAAGTTCCACAGTAGGTTATAATTTCAACGCTCGCATTCTTCAGTTTATAAATGCCAGTAGAAAGCAGCTGTAGTTATGTCAGTTCATCACTGTCAGTGAACATTTGGTGCTTATTATTCTAGAACTTAAGGCAGAATAATTTGTGCCTTTTATTTAGGCATTTCCATTTTATTTTTCTGACAGCTTTCACTATTGTCTGCATACATTTGTTTGATATTTTATGAAAATACCTACGATTTTTTCCTAATCGGGATCACGATTCTGGAAGATGTGTTGGCAATCATTTTCATTTACTTGACTAAGAAATTAAATGTGAATGTATCAATCGTATTGTGGGTTTTATCATTGGCCAGTCTCGTTACTGCCACAGTTTTAGTTTTTGTATCATGTAAGAGGGTAAGTGCATTGAAGTGTGCAATGAATTGTTTTAATACTCGGTTATAATTTCACATATTTTCTGAATACCATATTTTTGAGGGTAAACATCCATTATTAAAATGAGCGGAGGAGACAAATCAAAGTCATCAAGCCAGTCATTATGCTTTATTTTCCTACATATGGAGTGAACAAATTGTTGCGAAACTGAGAAATACCTCAGTGTTTAAGTTTATTAGATATTTTATTATTTTTTTGTTTTGTGGTAGCAAGACTGATCGAAGAACGTAGATGACTATCATATAATGAAGCAATATTTAGGAATCACCAGAATTTCAATTTTCGACCGATGAGAGGTGAAATCATTGACGTGACAATTTATGCGTTGATGATGAGTATAGCTATGTCACTTTGTAAATTTATTTGGTGAAATCACAGCTGAGTAACAATAATTTCTGATCACAATTTATGGCTCGAAATCTCAACATGGCAGTCACATAATTTCCAAATGGCGTTAATACCACTTTATCGTTTGTTGATCTCCGAATTAATTGGTAGTAGTAAATCTCTTATTGGCGATGCGTGATTTTTTTCGCAAGATTGAGCAGACATGCAGTGGCTGACCTCCTAAATGATATTTCTTCGGTTCCCATTCATTGAGGAATGTACCAGAATTGAATAAGTATGAACAGTATACTTGGTTCATTTATAATTGATATGAAACCATTGTGATTAGCTTCATGCAATCAAAATTATTTATTTTATAGGCTGAAGTCCTTGTGAGGTGAAATGCCTAATCAAAGCGGCAGGTCGCTTAGAACAAAGAAGCAAGTAGGCACTGCACAATCTGCATTAAGATAAGAAATTTTATAAGGATAAGAAATTTCAGAAAGAGACCAGATACTGCACCACATGTCAGTATTTGCTTCGCAGCACAGAATCAACTACTCAATGGTGGTGATATAAAATATACATAAGAACTCATAGTGACTCATTCTCTTGGATTGCCTTTAATTCTTTGAATGGTTCATAATTTGATTGTTTATCAGATTCAACTTTTATTTTTCAGACGGTTTGCAAAGTACTGGCGGGTGCCTATTTCAACGCTGCTTTGTCTTTGGTAAGTTGAAGCTGCTGGTCATCTCTCAATAGCTGAAAGTTATATCACATTAATAAGAATATTGGTATTATTCAAAGCATGTCTCACATGCAACGTATCGTTTATTTTATTCACTGAAGTGTACAGTCACATGTTAACAAGACAGAAATTTAACAAACTGATATGAAAGTAATTGTAATCCTTCACATTGATGTTTTCATGCTGCTCTTGTTTTTTTTGATAGATCACAGTAATTCTTGCAGACATGCTGAAATGAACATAGTGTCAGACGTCGATATGAAAAATATGGATTTCTACATTGTAAGCCTAATGCGTGATTACTGATAACTCATACACAGTTTTTTTATATAATGATTGTTGAATGAAAGGCGATTCTCACTTGAAAAATTTAAATAAAGAAAATATTTCCTCAATGAACCTTCAAATTGTATTCGCGTGCATCACATCTGCAAACGATGTGTGTGTTGAAGTGTGGATCAGAATAGCATGAGTCAGCTCACATAGCAGCTCCATATTGATTTTTGTTAAAACTGTCAGCACTGTTAAGCTTAGGAGTTCATAATTTAGCTCTTATTTGATGATTAATCCCAAAAATAAACTGATTGTTGCAGAATAGATACAGGGACGCCTTCAACTTATAGACTTGCCATCAGTATTCAATGTCTCAAGTAAAATGTTGTGTCACTTCAGTGCAGTTGTTGAAAGATTCATGGAAAATCAAAATGAGTGTCCCTATGTTCTGATGGCAACAAGGATTTGATCATGGGAAGCAACAGTTTATCGCCTTTGATTCACTAACTGTGTACGCCTGAATTTTCCTCAGCATGGATGTTCTCAGCATGGCAACATCTAACTACTTAGAGAATAGATCTTCCCTGGGGTGTAATGTTTTATCTATGATAATGAGTAACTGATAATATATGAATCACTGACGGAAGCCTTAACCCGCGATTTTGACTTCAAATAATACACTGCGTTGTACACTATAATGTGGGCAAACGATAATGATAATAGTTCGATAGAATCAACAGGACAGCACATATGATATTGGACATATAACAGCCATCACCATTAGTTAAAATAAATAAACGTATCTCAGATGAATTTGAATCATGACAAAATTTTCCTAGTTGCATTCTCACATTTATATAAAATTATGTTCGTATATACCAGATAAAAGTATGAAAATATACCAAAGTATTCACTATATGATGAAAGCTAAACTTATTTAGTTTCATACACACTTGAAGACTATTCATGGGACAACTACGTGAATGTTCCCACATCTGAACCTTATGTGATAATGATGCGTTAGGGAAATAGGTTACACGGTTTAGGTAAATCTTCAAGAGAAATAAATTCAAATACAAACCTGTTTACTAATGCTGCCTGTTATAAATAATGAATTCGAGTAATTGAAAAACACAACTTTGGAGATAATCAGAACCACCTGCATCTTCATGAATTCTGCTAAGAAGCTTCAGCAGTATTGAAACTCAGATCAACTCCTTCCTGCCAATTGCTCAAAATATCAAGTGTTACTTAAATTATATCTATGGAAGTCCGTAAAAGGACATGAAAGGAAAATGTTACTGACTATGGAAGATTATTAAGGGGTAACTGTCACTCACGTGGATGCCGAAGTCAGACCAGTGTGATCATGTTTCATATGACAAGTTATATGTAAATCAGATGAATGCCTAACAAGCACACACACAAAGTAGAACATAACTATTTAAAAAAGGAATTTAGTGAAACATCCGATTACCATTATCTCTTGACAAGCTTGTATAAAACCCTCGATTTTGTAGCGCTTGCTTCAATTTGTGTCGGTAAGGCTTTTTGATATTAGCTGTAAACTTGATAAACGCAGGAAAAAAAGTAATACATTAGTTTATTCAGTCGAGAAGGTATCTTTGATTAAAGGTAGAGTGAAGAGATAACAGTTGAAATGAGAGTGCCGGAGGGTAGGACAATTGAAATAGAAAGAGTACGATCATGTATAAAATAAATGTAGAATAGGAGCAGAATAAATATAGACTAGTAGAGATAGGGGTATTATTATTATAGAAAAATGGAGTATATAAAAAAATAAGTGAACCAAAGAAGAATAGTTTAACCATCAGAGCAGTCCATTACAAGCAGACTAATGCTCGAAGGAGAGATAGGTCACAGGAAAGAAACTCCAGAAGTTATAACGTTTAACTCCAGAATGAATTTACCTTCAGAAATGAGGTCTGCTGCAGACAATAATCTTGACATTTTCACTCCTTGAGAAATAAAAACTACCTTATTCGATCACTACTCACAAAAGTATGAAAAGGAGAACAATCTTCTGTTCTCAGTTTTGCATGAAGCAGCATTCGAATAATCGTTTTACCAAGTCATTATAACCTGCCAAAGTCTCTGTTTCTAAAACGTTTGCATTAATCTCAGTCTTGTGTTTAAATTTCGCATATACGTAGAGTTAATATAACGAATGTACTTGTAAAAACATCCATCAATGGATCAATCAGAATGATTAACAGACATGAAAAATTCCTGTGTGCATATATCTCTGAAAAATTTCAATTAGATGATTTGATAAATAGCAATTGATGTTATTGAAATAACGATATCACCTTTGTACCATCATGGACGACGAAAGTAAGTAGTCACAAAATCTTTAGAAAATGCTTCGTTTTGATAACACTGCACAGACAGTGTAAGCATAAATAAAGTCTTGCGAAAATTTAAGAAACTTCAATTGTTTTGATTGCACGTCATGTAAAGTATTTAGGAGGATGGGATTATTAGCTGAACAGAGGAATTCAAGGAAGAAAAATGAGAGGTGAACGCTTCGAAATTTGTGTTTGATCAGTCAGTGAGGTAAAAAGCTGTCCAATTGGCAATGAAGTGTGTCGTTTTATTTCTCATCCCACCTAATCACTCTTCAGACCGTTTTTCGTAGATTATTAAACCTTACAGATTTGTAAGTAGATCAAGATCTTATAATGAATATCCATCAGGACCTTCAGACGGCTTCTTTATACGAGCATAGACTTCCAACTGAGTTAACCAGGGGTTTCTGAGTATTGATTCTTTCTGTCTGTACATTTTACTACCCACTGGAGGTTTGACATCATATCTCTGCATAAACTCCTCAGTATGCTTAGAAAGCGTTCAAAATCTCAAGTTATCTGAATCAGTATATCTACATAAATCGCACAGTATTTCTGTAAGTACAGAATTAGAACCTTGGTTAAATTTAGTTCAGTATTAGGTCAGTGCACTTTATTTAATACACACTGATGTTATATTAAATAAATAATTAATTAACGTGATGAAGTTTCGAGGGCAATTTATTGATAATAATCACATTATTACCACACCAATTCTCTCGAAAGAAGGCTGTTAATAAAAGAGAATAAGAAAACATCTATTGACTCCATAATTGTGCCACTTTCTTTTATCTCATTTATTCAATTCATAAATTTACCATTATCTTCCTCTCTGGCTTTGAAATACCTCTCAGCTATGGATCTCTATGGTGACGTAGCCATTGAGATGAACCCTCATTTAAGAAGTTTAGACCACCCTTGAAATTTTGAGAAGCTTCAATTACTTCAGATACCTGAAGGCTCACAACTTTTCTTTATGTGCGTCGGTGGCACAGTGGTTAGGACTCTCGCCGACCATGCACATGGTCCGGGGTTCGACCGCCTGCCGGTGCACACCTGATATCTATAATCGGCCTGCAAAATTTGGGCTACCGAAATCCATGCTGAAAATTCCATACCTGCACCTAAAAATACGGTGTGGCATCAAGCTGTAATCAAAAATAAATAAATAAAATGTAAATTTTTATCCTTCTCCCTGAATGGATTCCTGTGAACTTGTCATCATTGGCATTTGTAAAGCGTAAATTTTTTTCAACGAATTGGACATATTACTTATATTTGAACATACAGTAAAGTGCACGCCAATTTACGTCAATTTACTATTCATTGGTGAATTATGCATGCAGTAAGATCAAAACATTCCGGAATAGCTGAGATTATTATCATTATAGATTTTTTGTGCAATTTAACCTTGAAGTATCTTAAGCTAAAACCCTCAAAATCGACTTTTTGTATTGACCAGAGTGCCATTTAAATTCTTTTTTTCTTCCGTCTCATTAAAATGAATCATTTTTAAAAGCCTGAAGTATTCACCTGAACAAAGTACTCTACACGTTTCAAATTTCACATCAAGATTAACTGTCTACAATTCACTATAAAAAGGATTGAATCTCATGACTGAGTTAATTTTGACTACATAGTTGGTGATATGTAAGTTTTCTCAGTATTTTCATTGAACATATTTCCTAAATAATGACGACACGATTTGGAGTGAACTGAAAACGCTCATAGGATTACCCAAGAACGACTAATTAAACAAAAAGTCTGGGTTATGTAGACAGTTTAATTTTATGGTTAGTAGATTTTTCTTGAATTTCTTGAATCAGCCAGTTGTGAAACTTTCTTCCATACATTTTCCATACTCTTATCTGAAGTGGCACTAAGATGAACGTATCATCAAGAGAATATTTTATTAATCCAAAGGTTGCAATCCTGATCTCGGTCAAATAATAGACATTTACTTTATGTGTATCGAATTCTTTGATCTAAATATGATTGCGTTTGCTTGGCATGGCTAGATAGTTGAGGACAATTGAGATGAAGCCAGGCCATTGGAATGTATCCACTTCATTTTATGTCATGATGATGGAACTGCAGATTAGTTCTACGTAGAAGAGAAGTAAATTAGTCCACTGAATATACCTCCATGTAAGCATCGTAGTTAATTTGCGAAAGTTTTCAAGTGAACGACATTACAGCAAGGTTTAACTTCAGGACGTTACCAATGCAAAAACTTTGATATTGAGGAAACTATCACATTAACCACATTTTACTCTTCAGCATCCACTGCAGGAAACGCCTTCTGTGATTTTATTCAGACAGAATACGCAAAGCAAGGAAAGCACTTTCCACACGGAAATAATGATTCAGACGATTTCCACGGGATTGAATTTGAAGCCAAGAGAAGACACATTCAAAGAATACATCACATTGGTAAGGACAATCTGGCTATTTATCTACACAAAAATCTACAATTAGGTTGGAATTGATGTGACATATCTGTTAGTGATCATGTTGGCAGTCATGATTATCATAGGCAGCATGTAAGATTGAAATTAATCATCCAATCTTATTCTCACATAGAGAGGCCCTTCAAACATTTTTCTATAACAATATCACAGTCACATTGGGAATTGTGTAAGTCAATTGTCTCAGTTTGTCATTGTCTCTTCTTATGGATATCAAAGCTGGTGATTATTCTTCTGTTTGATAAATTCTGATGCTTTTACATTGAAAGTGTATGCATCAAATCCACAATATTTTTTTTTCATTTAGCGTATTTGCTGCCGCTCTGCTTGTCTTCACGTTTGCGGTCAAGAAAATTCAGGAAAACTTTTGGTATTCTCATATTGCTTATGGACTAATCGTAAGTATTCTGTTTGGTTGTAGAATGCAGACACCATTAATACTTGGAATAATTGTGTTTTACACTTTGTATGTATAAAGTTTAACGTAGGAAGATGCGCCTAAACATGTTTATGTATGAGGTGACTATAAGGTTTAAAAATATATCATAGATGTACAATATCAAATGCTTTATTTGAAATTTGTGGGAGGTTGCTCACATAGACTCAGGTAAAGAATAGCTCTAGGTACATGTATGGTCTGTAGTTATGACAATGATATAATACAATATGTAACTGTGAATGAAATGATTAAGCAGAACAATGTGATTAATAGTCATCCACATATGACGACTTTATTTAGAAGTTGCTTTCACATCATCGAGGTAGTTATAAAGAAACAGATGCCTCAACTAACTGTCTCCTATCTTTAAAAAGTTGAGATGTGTATGTGAAACATGTAGCTTTATCTGAAATCTGTAGATAAGCGACGAATATTGCGTCAGTTGGGAGCTTTGCTGAAATAAGAAATTAGAAAAAAATGCTCTGAAAATGACTGACAATAGTACAATACATTTCACAGGTCATTATTTTATCTTCAATAATGTTTCACCAATGTAAAGAAATCAGTAGCCGTAGACAGTCACCCATGTCAAAATAATTTTTCTTGAATTCAGACTGATTCAGACTGATCCTAGAAAGCATTTTAGCGATATTATTTAACAAGTTTTCTTTTACTATATCCTCTGAGCAAGAGAAACTATTAGAAGAATCTTAACATTGTCAGCTGTCTACAGGTTAATGTCTCTAGATGAGATAGCAAACAAACATCAATTAATGGATCTATAAAAGCTAAGAAGAACTTGATAGCGTAATTTGATACTCTGCAATGTACTGATGAAAGGGATGAACTTCAAAATTAGTAAAAAAGATCAAAACCTGAAGGCATTATACCTGTGATTGAAAGAGCACAAGGAGGACATGAGAAGCAAAAGGTGGAATTGATAGGCACACAATATGCATTAACCTTAAGAATTAAAAAGCAGAAAAACTAAATGTAACGAATACGGAAATAAAAGCACTTTAGGACATAAAAGCTGACAAATGCATTGTCATTACTCCACCAGACAAAGGGAACACAAGAGTAATACTCAGCAAAACAACATATACGGAAAAGATGAATGAACGTTTACAATCTGGACCCTATACCCTAATGACGGAATCACCAGAAACTATCAGAAACAAAACAGTGAAAGAAACAGCAGAGGCAGTTAGACAGATGAAAGAAGTAATTGGTAAGTCAAAATGGTTTGAAATTATGCCTTAACCATGTGATATGCTTAGGATATATGGCAAGATAAAATTGCATAAAGAAGGATATCCAATATGACCGATTGTAGAGTTAAAAAAAGCATCAACTTGTATGCTGTCAAGATTTCTGTCAACAATACTAAAACCGACAGTAGACAACTCGAAAGCTAGAATAGTAGGCTTCATTTGAATTAGTGAGACGACTAAAATCCACCAAAAACAGAGGAAGAGGAAATAGTAGTCAGCTTTGATTTAAACAGTCTTCATACTAAAATACCCATTCAAATGGTCATGAGTGCACTGAAAATGAGACTTAAAGAAGATAATGGTCTAAAAGACAGAAGAGATAATACAAGGCGTGGAATTCTGTCTGACAACAACATATTTTACATTTGAAGGGAAGACATACCAATGGGATGAAGGAATAGCCATTGGATCACCCATCTAACCAATGACAGGTGACATGTTCATGGGTATTTGGGAAGAGAATACACTTAAATCATTCACGTCATCAATGTCAGTAATCATGAAAAAAACGATGTTGAGAAATTGTTCTAGCACATAAACAGTCATGTTGACTCAGTAAAATTCACTATGGAAATAAAGAATGAAATCGGAAAACTATTTCAGACTGCGAAGTACAAAGAATAACAGAGTGTACCGTGAAAACGACGCTATTTCGAAAAAGTGCACATTCTCGGAGATTCCTTGATTATCACTCAGCTCATCTACCCAAGGTAAAGCGAGAATTAATACAAGTTTTTGCAGAAAAAGACGTTGACATACATAAACATCAAACGACCAGCCTAGAGAAATAATCGTCTTATTCAAAATGCAACTCGACAACAACTACCCAAAAGAACTTATCCAAGATAATATAACGAGGAGAAAAATGAGGGTGAAACCACAGAATAACTAGAAGGAGGAAGGTGAAAATCGATCACAGTACCATACAAAATGGTGCATCAGAGGCACTTCGGAGAACCTCAAAATTATTGGGATTCGCACAACGTTTTAACCGACAAATCTGATTAAAATTAGATAAATCAAATAGAAGTTCCCATAAAAATGATAGATAAAAATAACTCAATACACAAACAGATATCTTGTGCCGAGTGTCTGGCTAAATATTGGGTGAAACATCCGGATCGCTCAGAACGAGAATCAATGAACATTAATGCCTAACTTAAGGTCATTCAACAGGAACACAAGCTTGCAACAATATAAAAGGAATTCACCTGTAGCTGTGCATGCATGAGACAAAAACCACAATATCGACTGGAACAATGTGTGTTTTCTAAAAACTAATATGAACAAAATATTTCCAACAGTGGTGTGAACACGGGCAGTATCTTTGGTCGAATTATTTCTAAAAACAAAAACATTATTCTGTATAAACCATTGGAATATGATAATACTTTTACTTTTTCAATTCCACAATCCTCAAACTTTTTACTGACAATAAAAGAATGAAAGACTTATAACAGAATCGATATTTATTAAGGTCAAACGGGATACATGTAACAAGGGTGACTCAGCACAACTGTCAACAACCTGAAATATAATTCTGAATACACAAAAATGAAGAAACGAAAAATAAACAATATGTATGAATACAAATTATAAATGTGTGAATTAAAAAAACCAACTCCAAAAGTTTAAGTGAATTTTAGATGTTCCCGCCGATTGCATCAATTAGATTCCAAGAGTTGCTCTGAACACGGGTAGTAATTTTGCTCGAAATATTAATAAAAACAAAAACTTATTATTCTGTATAAACCATGGAAATATGATTATACTTTTATTTGTTCGATTCCACAATGCTCAAACGTTTTACTGACACTTAGTCTAATCAGCTCATCTGCACTGCAACCACATTTCACTGACCGGAAGCTATCAATCCCTAATCATTTGATAATATCTGCATCGCACACAATGGTGCAACTCACTGGTTCTCATGCAACTTTCTCCAGCAAACTTGGCAAGTGATGTCACTTATAGTCTCACTGAGCGCGTATTCAAACATGTAATGCAAGTGAGTTGGTAGTGGATTCCACACTGGTGATATTCATATGACATAAGAGAACAGGTACATATAAAATTGTTTTGTATATTAATGATGCTCATCTTATTCCTATTACTGATAGTTACGTTCACTTCATTCCAATCGATTTTACAGGTCCTACTCATATCCATCGCATACTGTTGTGTTTTTCATGGATTCATTGCTCTCAATATTTTTATAATTTTGAATGTGGCTCTAGCAATAGCTGCTGCAGTCGTGTTAATCGCTGTCAATCTGAAACGCTTAGATTTAACAGCGTTTACGGCAGTCGTATTTCTTGCAGTGCTCATTGTATTCATAGGACTCCTATCCATGCTTCTCTCCGTTCTGGATGTTCCATTCTCTGTGAGTTCTTACTGTTTTCATTATGTGCTTGAATGAGCATTTTGTTAATGTCAGATGAATATAAATGTATTGAGACGTTGTGGTCACACTAATGTCACGAGAAACAGTTTAGTTTGATGGAACCGTCGAATTTTGCAGTTTGACAATCGTTTTGTGCTTTATTGCTATGTGGTGATTAGTATTCTATCCTCTGTAAGGTAAATTAAATAAGTGTGTGCAATACAGTTGAGAATTTGACATGCGACTTGGTTTTTGGAAATCTCTTTAAGACACAGAGTATTGGCTCAGTTACTCAATGATAAGTGTGCGCTAATCGTGAAGTTATTCCACTGAAATTAGTTCATCATTTAGCCTCATGCAAGACATCGATTGTCAGTAGTAGATTGACCATCATATTTGAACTGGTTAAACATAAGACGCTGTGAATTTTTAAAAATAATTTGAGCACTCAGTGAGCCGGAATCAGTGATTTTCTATGAAATTTCATCATGATTCAGTCAAACCGGATGTTGTGGGAATAGAATAATCTAGTTTTGATTTACGAAATACTTGTAGATTATTTTAGGTAATTTTCAGACATCGGTTTGCAGGGATTGAAGGGCTTCAAAATTAGTCAGATACTGATATCACTCAGAAAACCACTGAATACCGAGGAGAAGTAGAGATCTGATTACTTCTTAACTGGTACTACCCGGGATTCGACTTCAGGTAGTGTCATACATGCTAGGCTCTAAACATTCCTAAACTAAGACAAACATCATGAAAGCATTTCCCGGATTTAGGTGGTTCTCCAACTGAAGTCAGCTCTTGATCATCATTAAATTCAGTAAAATCCTTAGAAACCAATAGTCGTGTTTATGGATCGTATATCTTCAATTAAGTCAATATTTTGTCTTTTCATTTTCAAATAATTCTAGGAAGCTGTGAGCGAACTGTGTCTCTGTTTCGGTGCAATGTTTGTGAGTTCAAGTGATGTTTTTACCTACTATCTATTTCATTTGGTGATTTCTTGCCGGAAAAATCAATATAAGTAACTCAGAGAAAAGGTTTTCTCAACAATTTTGTTATCAAGCTATTCAATAGTTAATCGGTTATGAATGAAATGAATAGTTAAACAACATGTGACCATATATGCCATGTATTTTATGAAAAAGTTCATGGAATTTGTAAAATATAGAAAAGGGTTTGTAGTATTAATATGATTCTTAGCCATCAAATGCTTTACGCAAGCAAGTGAGAATTTTGATGAGATAACAATGAAGATGATTACAGTGAATTAAATAAATAAAGTTGACAAGTGAGATAATAACGGAAATAACTCAGAATAGAAATAATATTCACTATCAAAGTTATGAGGAGTGGATATACAAATGGCATAAAAAAACAGAAAATAAATGGGCCATTTTGGGAATAAAGTTTATAGTAGTTACCCACAGAATGATTCGGACCATGAAAAGAGTTCAATGAGCATTGTTGTGAGACAGTGATAATAATTAGATCGACTATCGCATAGTCATTGACTCCACATTGTGAACAATAACGCAAAGACAGTTGTCTCAGTGAACACTAATACTTTGAAAACATTACAAATGGGTTGTCATTAAAATTGAGATGGAAGCTAGGGTCCCAGAAATTTTCTTTTCATGCACTAAACTCCCTTGTTTACACCTATTTCTGCCATTTCATTGATTCATCGGGTACAGGTATTTACCATAAGCGGATAATATTTCCCCTTGAGCTTATTTTGTCTTCAGACAGGGTGACGTTGCGTTTTCATATTAGTCAAGTCTCTTCAAATAAATTTAGTCACTTCAGAAGCATATGTATTAATACTCAGCAATGATTTTGGATACGGCATACGGAACGACTTGTGCACTTCATCTCTGAAGAGAATTGAGATTAGTAGGAAACCTTGAAATTTAACACGTTTCTGTTTCTATGAGTTAATGAATTTAAAGTGTCAAGAGCTTACTAAACTCACCACTGGTATATGGAATGTTCAAGTAAAGCGAACATGCATCTTGTATTTTTAAATGGCTTCTAGCTGTAGCCTTGAAGTTTTGGTAGCAGTGGTTTCCATGTTTATGGGGTTGCTTTGCCAGCCACATGCTCAACCTTCCTTCTTCACCAGTCTTAATACTGGCTTCGCGATGAATAGGAGTGTACCTGCCGGGGACTGAACCTCGGACCACATGAGTGGTCGGTGACCATATTACCGCTGTCCAACCGACGCAAGCATCTTTTATTTTCAGTGCTAAAGAGGAAATGTCTCTTTGAAACATTAGCTAGATACACAAACGCATCATCCATGTGGCCTCATTTATCGTGATATATGAAAAACTACTTAATGAGACGTTTTAATGCAATTAATATAAATAATATTTACCATTGGAACAATTCGACTGAGTGGCGTTATTTCCGGAAATCAGCTTAAATACAAAGGTCTCACTCGTGATTTGCACATCAATTGAGTTTTTATCCTATGTCAGTCATTTAGATTGGGCTTAACAATAATGCTTTGCAATTTTTTCCTATTTACAGGGTTTATTTCTTCTTGGAAACACAGTACGCTGCTGTGTGGGTAATCCACATATATTCTGTTTTGCAATGACTCAAGCGTTCTTTTTCTGGATTTTCATTACTCTCTTATTCTCAGCTATTTACTTGTTGACATTACCTCCAAAAACTAATGCTGATGAAAGCGATCAAGAAAAACCTGAGGTAACATTTTTTAAATGAATTTAAAGTGTTTTATTGATGTTTAAATATATATATCGCATATATAATATATGCGTTTGTTTGTGTTTTGAACTCACTGATTAAGAAAGATTCTATCTGCAGCAGTTGTCATGGTGTGGTGTTGAACTAGATCAGAATAATAATCAAGTTAAAACAAAGATTATTATTGAGGTTATTGCGATTGAAATATTAGGAAGATTTTGGTCAGGCTCAATCCGTTTGCCATGAAAGATAAATTTGCCTGCAGTTTAGCTGCCAATGTAGAATGAATTGGCACTATTGCAGGATTTTGTTACAACTATAAAGAAGCTGTGCAGGTTACGTGTCTGTCCTGAAGAGAAATCGATGAAAATATTCTGGCTCCAAATGCCAGACATTTCATCTTAAAGTAGAATGGTTCACATCCAGTGGCATGACAACTTGACACTCTTGAGTTATTTTTTCTTTTGTTGTGAAATAAATCGGTAACAATTAAAACAAAAAACACAGTTAAATGTAAGAAGTTAATTGGTGGATGGTGACTAGCAGTAGAATCCAGAATGCGCATTTCGTCCTTTTTGGGACTTGCCATCTAGATGTACCTGCATTCCGCAGTGAATGATTATGTTCCCACCGATGTTCGAACTCAGTGCAAACCTGAGACCAAGCACATCGGTTCAATCGACCGATGGGAAAATCTAAAGTCGAATTCAAAGTTAAATGCAATTTAAAAGGTCATCGACAATGATTTTTTACAACATTAGGCCGAACTTCTCATTGGATCCGTAAACATGAACAAGCTGTATAAGGAATATTCTGCTTTCTTTGTGTCTCCAATTATGGATAGGTACCAGCTGAGTTTCAAATCAGTTGCTGTGAGTTCGCTAAACGGAAACCAGAGAAAGGTGAAACGATTCTTTCGAACCACTTATGCAAAACAATATTCGCTCACTGGACATTTCAATGAAGACTGAAAATAAAGAAATCCAGGAGCCATAATGATCATCTTCAGCTAAAAACGAGAAAATGAATAAACTGAGTGGCCAGCTACTGAAGGACAGCTAAAAACTATTCATTTAAAACGCAACCACATAAACGATCAAGACGTTGGTCGAAAGTATGTCTGATCCGCGTTTCGGCAAGGCTTTGAAAAGTAAAACGAAACCATAATATCAGTAAACGTCTCACTTCTCAATGAAGCTTCATGATCAAATATGACTTACAAAGTAGCAGGATCAAGTCCATCAAGCAATTTTCATGTTTAAGTCTGCTTCATAAATAGGAAGTACAGATTCATTTGAGAAAATACAGTTTTTGTAGTTTCATTCTCATACTTCATAGTTTGTTGTGCAATATTCAGTGTTGGTGGCACAGCGATTAGGACGCTCGTCGACCATGCATGCTGAAAATTTCATACTTGTTTCAAAATAAAATAATAAAATTTAAAAACAATAAAAATAAAATTTACCACATATTCGTTCAACCCTTTCTATAAGAAAATTAATTTTCTTTATTTTCAGTCTGATTCCCAGGACACAAGTGGACAAGTATACCACGTCAAGTAAAAATTTCAATTTTGGAAATCCATTCAGAAACGCTCAATGTCATACAAAAATACAACATTGCATGAATATATACTGGCACTTTTATTGGATGTCACTGATATAACGTATATGTTATTTATTTCTATAAATATAGATCCGCTTTTATTAATGATGTTATACATTTAATGAAATGAAACATAAAATGCTGAAATTCGACAGTTAAATTCGTGTGTATTTATAAGGGCTTATTTGTTATATGTTGTAATTTCTGAATTATTGTGTTTGGTTCGATGATCTCATCAGTTATTTGATGAATAACCCTTGAGTTTGTCTCTAGGTGAGACTGATTCATAAGAGATTTGATTGCTCTGTATTCAGAGAAAAGTGGAATGCTTCAGCCGTACTCGCATTTGATGAGTTTTATCATACCAGTAGATTTACTCGCTAACTCTTTCCAACTTGACAAAATTGTATTCATGCACAAACATTGTGATTTGAATGTGATCATTTATTAGACAACAATCATCATCAGACAGGTTAGTAGATTTGAAGAATCAGACCATTCATATAGGAATGTTATTTGACTATTAGTATTGTGGTCACCAATGAAAAATACCATAAAGGATGAAACTCTGAGTCTGATCTGCACCTTATCATGTGGCATATTTAACAGTTGAATATCACTTTGGGTTTCGGGTGTATTTCAACGATTCTTCACAGTAAAGTTTCGTTCTCTATTGGTATTCAGATGATGAAATTGACGATTCGATGCTTCAAATGACAAAAATAAGAACAAAGTTCTGTTAAAATCGTACGGGTGCATCAGACAGTATTTCAACGACATAACTGTAGGATACTCCAAAAATTAGAAAGATACTAGAAGCAAAGAGAAGTGTGCTGGCACGGTTAATTAAGACACAGCCGTGCAATTGTTGTGAAAGCAGGTACAAATGCCACAGGCACGGTTGACATAGATATTGCCGTTTAGAATGCATCCAGCTTCAGCATCACATCTCCATTCCACGTGGTAACCTACTATTATTTTCAACTAGCCTCAAAATTGCCCACGTGCTTCGTTCCCTGCATGCATTATTGACGCCACGAAGCATAAGATTTCAAGCAGCTCGCAGTTATTGGGATTCCACTTTAGGAACTGGCACCCGATGTATCTGGATGTCAGTTGATGTCACCTTTGGTGGTCAGACGAATATAGTGTTTAATTATCAACAAACACATCAGGTCCGACCATAAAGTGACTTCATTTTGAGAACCATTCAACACCAAGATGCGCTGAACAGCTGCTTCCTACTTCTTTAGGACTCTTCTTGCGCAACAGAAGAAAATCAAGCTGTGAGGCACTGATAATTCAGTTATACCCTCATCAACACTATTATTTAAATGAATTTATAATTTCTAATGGAATATGTAATTTATCAAATAAAATATTGATAAGTTATATAATGATAATTAGTCAAGTTAGCAAATCAAAAGCAAGGGAATTGAAGATGGAAATTATTGGAAGAAACGCTATGAATGTTTCTGATATGCGAAACAGGTGATTTGATAATTGATGGTATATGCGTTACAAAATAGTTGATTGCTCAAACTCCTGAACTTGATTACATTAGGAAAAATGAAAGGTGAAGTAACCAGAATAATAAGTGATTTGTGATAAAAGTAAGTTATAAACATACAAAGATGGTCACGTTTTATACTCTGGTGAGGAGATTAGTGGTAGTAAGATTTGATATTAGAAGTTCAGTGAACATTCAGCAATGACTGTTTCAAATGCATTCCTCTTGCCTGTTATGTATGCTAAGTACCGACTCTGGCACTGAGGTATAGAATAATACCATTATGGATAAAATGTTAAATAATAAAGTCGAACATTGTTATACAGTAATACTGACTGATTCGGGCACAATTTATTGCTCATAATCATATCAAGGCACTCACATGTCTGTCTCGCTTCGTTTATTTGAATGAGTAAAGATTGATTAGTTATATGAATACAATCATTATAGGACATGTGTGTAACAGAGAGGAAGTTGATATACATTCGGAAACACTTAAAGTGTTATCGACCAATATGATTTATGAGAATTGAGACGACTACCATGGAAGAGGAGGCACATTCGGAAGTGATATTAGTATAATTAATAAAATATAATCGGATGAGAAATACCACGGGTTGTTAATCAAAAAGATGGGAAATGTGATGTTAGCATCCATGGTAGATTGACTAAAATTACTTGTCTCAATTCTCATCAAATTAAATTTTTGTTGACAAAACTTTTAGTGTTTCTGAATGTACTTGATCTTCTTTTCTGTTTCACACCTGCCTTATATTGATTATGTTCATATGTCTAATCAATTTTAACTCATATATATAAGCGAAGCAAGAAGGTTGTGTGAGTACCTTGATATGGATATACACAGTTTTGCCTAGTGATGATGTAAAGTGCTATATTTTCTTGTGTTAATTAAACGATATTTGGATGAAAACTACACTTTTCACTCATCAAATTGACAGTTGGTTTTACTGTTTACTCCATTTATATGATAAATTTAACTGAACTATAGATCCGTTTTCAAGGATGAGTGCGATATTTTATTTGAAACTATCTGATATACTCATTCCACTGTAAAAAAGAAAAAGTGGATAGGAATATTTGTTTAGATCTCCAAGGAAATGTTCCATCTAAGCTACTACATAAAAAAACCGTTACTATCTGGAATCACTCAAACCCTGCTTTTACCATTTGTTTAACTCTATTATCTAACCAATTGTAGTGAAAACGTCTGAACTAACATCTCAGTGTTTTCAAAAAAAATATTTCTCAAAACACTTATAACAAATCGACTTTGTTTTGAGAGTTATTTTTAATAATGAAATAGAAGGACTTTGCTCAACTCTAATCACAATAATTAGTGAAATATTGTAACTGTTTTCAGGCGATGAAAATAAAAATGTTAAGTCTTTTTTACTGTCCACTTATTCATGAATCTACTGAGGTTTCACACTCTGAATGAATTTGAACTGTGTACTCTAAAACTGTACAAATTGTTTATCAGTAAATGTTACTATATTGATAATAACGACTTACTATTCTACATATCAACCCAACAAATAATTCGTTTGTTATAGAGGAGATGCAAAGTCTAATAGTAAAAACTCAGCATTTTAATATACATGATTGATGTGCAAAACAGTAGTTTGCATAGTGAAACTCGATTTCATTTGAAATAAGGATTCAAGAAAGTCGCTTAAGTTGATCTTAACAGATGAATACAATTTTAAAATACCAATATGGTTAAATTGAGGATTATTCAATGAATGGCAATATTCAGTTTAAAACCAATTTCAGAACCACTAGTACAGGTAATTGTGATGATTCTGTGTACTACAAGCTAACGCAGGAAAAGAAACAGAATATTCGTCCCTTACACCACACCTTTTGCATTATCGCCTAGAAGGTTAAAAAATACGCGTAATTTTCCAGCGCAGAATAAATTCATTTGATCCAGACACAAAGTGAGCCAGTATTTTCATACATTTGTTCCACTTAATGAATTTAAACAAAGCAACAACTACAGATTTAGCAGAATAAAGTGGTACCATATTTTATTTCGTCGCCTTCTCTTCAGCTGCTTACAGGGCAAAGACATCATTAAATGTATCTACAATAACAATTTAACATACACAGAGTTCATTTTAAACAGAAATCAATCGATCAATATACACATACACTAATAATATATACATATATATATGCAATATTGAACACAATTCCGAGCAATAATAACAATACAAAATGAAAACTTTTCAGTATCTCGCATTAGGATGAAAAATATCCAGTTACCAGGGCAAAGAAAGACTGATAACTGCTTCTTTCTGAACGCACAAATCAGGTTTTAGGCGCTTAATGGAAAAGGCTTCAGCAAACTTAAGGAGCATTGAACTCTTTTGCTTATTGATAATTTTGAATGACTTTTCCACGTCCACCTCATGACCTGTGTCAAGATAATGCCTGGCGCTGGTACTGCCTAAAGCATTTGTTCCTTTTAGACGTAAGCTTTTTGGTACATGTTCAGAAAATAGTGGATATGCTCTTCTTTCTGTTCTTCCAATGTAACTGCTCCCGCAGATACATGTAAATTTGTATATACAGTTGGAGTTAACATGAGAAGGATATCTATCGATTTTTGATTGCACCAGAGAGCAAGTTGTTCGAAAGACGGGAACGAGCTTAGCTGCAGGATAAGCTATGGCTAGCGATGTACTCAGCCTTCTGTTGATCATCGCTGTAATGTTTTCGCCTTCATAATCAAGCTCAAAGTAGATTGGCTTTTTTCTTACTGTGATTTGATTTTCATTTGCGACTGCAGATCTTCCATACTTGTTGATGAACCTTTGAGGGTACCCATTGCTCTTCAAAGTCTTTTCAAGAAACTCAAATTCTTCCTCTAATATCTCTGTAGAGCATATTCTTCTCGCTTTATAGTACAGAGTCTTGACCAGTGCTCGTTTATAGCTATTTGGACAAAAGCTATTAAAATTTAAGCATTGTCCTTTCCATGTGGACTTACGATAAATTGACTTTTGAAGACTACCGTCTTCTAGGCGTTCCATGGCGATGTCGAGGAAGTGGAACTTCCCGTCACTTTCCTGTTCCACAGTGAACTTGATATTGGCGTGTGCATCATTGAATAATCTTAGTAGGTGTGAAGTATGACTATCATTTTTGCACACTATAAATGTGTCATCAACGTAACGACAGGAAGCTGTTTCGTCAATTGCATGCTCCAACTTTGTTTTCTGAAGATTTGACAGTATTGATTGCCAGTATTATTGATTGATAATGTTTTGAGTACAATTTACAGATTATAATCATATCAAGCCACTCAAGTAGCCTTCAGACTTCGTTTACATAATTCTCTCTCACGTTTCGGCATTCGTATTGCACGTGTTAGGGAAAGATGCAATGATGAAAGATTCAGTTATGAACATCTCTATCTGCCTGCTTTTATTTCATTTTACAACAGTAGCTTTGATTGAATATTTATGTAGTTTTTGAGATTGTATCATGTTTCCCTAAAATATTAAACCTAGTAGGGTTGTTCATGATCCCCTTAGCTTAAATCTGATGTTCAAATGATCTGCACATTCACAAATAAATGTTTTTCTTGAGGAAATTGTACTCTACAACATTGATCAAGACATAATCTTATATTATTGGCACCTTTTATTTTCAAGAGTTGATAAGTAAGGATTCATTTTGTTTCTCCAGTTTGATCGTGGATTTATATCATTTCGAGAATCACTGAAACCCAAGGAGTACTGGACAAACCCAATCCATCCAGATGATCTCTTGCTACAGTACTGAATTTCGTGGAGTTCTAGCGAGAAGTTGTGAACAGTGAGGTCCATCCAGTTAGGTGTGAAGATGGATTTCCCGCCGATGACTGGTTTTTGTCTCCCGAAAATCACGAAATAGTAGAAGTTAGAATTCATGGGTTAGTGAATCAGTTCTAAGTACCTGAATGCCTTGTAACCGCGAGGTCCTGAGTTTCAGTGCCAGTGGGTGCCTACTACCCACGATCATCAAAAACCTAGAATGAAACAGCTGTCCAGTACCCCTGGTTTTCAATGATTCTCTAACTGATATCAATCCATGCTACAACTCGGAAAACGTTTTTTACTTGCGATATTAAGCCCGTCCAATATAATGCTTTTATTTATCAAAATAAAGAATACTCGCCTACTTTGATTATTTGGTGACAAAAATATATGTAAGCTAAAATGCAGGCCACCGTTGACTAGCAATGTAAACACTGATTTGGAAATGTTTCGCAGGTGCTATGATTTGAAGTTATTTACAAATAATATTATTTGTTTGATTATTGGTTGGACATTCACATGTTCTGATATCCCTGATATCCCTGCATTCTTACAATCCTGAACAACATTTCGTTTGAGAGAAGATTCATATTTTAGGCTGCTGAAAAACCGTGAACGCCAGAGGACTTTTCAAAAACTGGTCAAATTCCACTGGTAAATTGAAGCAGATGAAGTTTACCAATTCATGAAATTACATTTACATCCAAAAATTTCAAACTTCAGTCAGAAGAGTGAGGAAACCCACGAAAATGACCAATCACGTTCAAAGCCATTAGTAGAGATGAACAGTATACTCGTGGAGAAATTCAAAATCTCACCTCAAAATGAATTATATGCAGCAGATGTTGCATAATATTGTAATGAAGGCTTCGCGATTTAAGCTATCCAGCTCATAGAACAGAGCTCCATAAATTAATTTTTTAATTGTGCTGACTTTATATTACTTATTGTGCTTTTTGGCTTCCTTCCATGTTTTTCAATGCTGTTCAGCAATCATAGTTCATTTCTTGTCTTCACCGGATAACAATCCTCTTTGCGCTAGTCAATATGGCCTAAGATGGTTTGCATTTTTATATAAGAACCTATATACTGCTGATGCACATGGTTCATCTGTGGAAAAATATATGTCCCTTTTTCATTTTGATGTACCCTTTCTCCTTCAGCTGTATTCAGCATCCCAAATCACGAGGACTTCATGCACTAGGATCTCCACACTTTCGTGCAACAGAACATAATGTTTCACGTACTTCTGTAGGTGTACTACATCTCATTGCATCTTTAATCTAACTAACCATCATGATTAGGACTAGCTTGATCTCGGTTAAGTAGGTAAACTAAATATCCCAAGTGTCCAAATAATTTCAATATTTTCCCAAATATTGACATAGCCATATGATGCACATTGAGTTATTGCAGACCGTACAAATTTACTGAAACAAACTTGACAAAATCAGGCCATTCGTGCACACAATAAAATTGTTTGTAGCAAAGCGGATCGAAAAGTTGGTTTTCTATAAATGACGTAACTATGTTACTGGCGTCTATCAGACAACCCACGATCCAGTGCTGGAGAATCAAGTCTACTCAGAATCTCCCAAATTGTAATTTCAGAATTGACAAGAATCTTTAAATAATTTCATATTTCTTCAAGAGTATATGGCTTCTCCCAATAAACAAAATATTGCGAGTGCGATAGCATAATTAAATTTAGGGTATTACAATGAAACAGAAACAGTCGTACTCTTAAGGTGATGACCAGTATTGCTTTTTGTCTAAAAGTCACCTCTTTGCTTACATTGCAGCTAACGTTCACCATTGATAACAATCGTGATATTTTAAGTTCCAATGTAAAATTTAGAACAACACATTTAAGCGAACAATATTGTTTTCAATTAGATCTCATCAGGCTTAACTCTAATATATATAAGTTTATAAATAAAATTCAAATATGAACCAATCATGGTGTTTTGTCTAAAGGATAATACGATGGTAAATATAAATTGTGCAATTAGTCATAATAGTAATGATGATAATAATAACAATAGTAATAATAGAAATGGTCTTATCAATAATAAGGATGAAAAAGTGAGGCAATCTGTGATAACACGAATAATGAAAAACAGCATGATTAAACAAACAAACAACTGTTCAGGTGGAAGTAGTCGATAAAGGCTAGTAAAAACAAATGAACCGATTAAGTAATGTTAGATTGTAAGGGGAGGAAATGAAACACGTTTATAATGAAGATAAGATTAAGAGATGATAAGAAAGGGGATGAAAATACAAACAAAGGGTGGTGTAGAAATTATTAGTTGGTTACGTCTTAATAGGCCAAGGGAGGGATAAAGGCTGTACGAACTTTTTTTGAATACATAATTTAGGTTTAATAGTTCGAATGCCTATTGCCTCAGCTGTGTGTAGTAGACGAATACGAAGTCTATTGGAAAGATTCGGTGGGATACGATGAATCACTTTGAAAGCTCTCGTTTTCTCCACTACATGACCACTATCAATTAAATGTGACAAAATTGAGCTACGGATTGTTTTTGTCTGTCCTTTGCCAAACCACGATGGGAGATGTTCACTAACACGTTGGCTAAGCTGTCTAGTAGTACGCCCAATATAAGTGTCACCGCAGGTGCAGTTGAATTGATAAATACACATAGATGTGGCAAAACTATCAAGTTTATCCTTCGTTTGCGTCCCAATCATTCGTCGGCTAGAGAATGACAAACATAGGTGTGCTGCATAAAATGTTCTTCGTATACTCCTTGAAAGTCTTTGAAATAGAATCTCACTTGATAAGTTACCATTAAAGTGTAACTTAATAAATAGAGGTTTCTTACATGCAGTCAGAGTTTCCGGTTTTTCTCCCATGTTTTCTTATTTTTTCTTTATGAAACTACTCGGATAGCCCATCTCCATCAAGGAATCGTGAATAGAATCAAATTCCTTTTGTAAGAGATCATCCGTACATATCTTTCTTGCTCTGCTAGCGATTTCTTGGCAGATATAATCTACTGTTTCCATTAGTGGTACATTAGTGAATAGTGATGATACATCCATGGATAACATGCGTTTATACCTCACATTAGTCTCGGATATTTTAGAAATAAAGTCGAAGACATCACTAATTCTATGTTGCACGACTTCTCTGTGCAAAGGACCCAAAATCTTTACTAACCACTTCGCTGTTCCGTGAAATGGAGAGTTGTACATATCTAAAACAGGGCGAAGAGGAAGGCCCGGTTTGTGCACTTTTGGTAGACCGTGAAGACGTGAAGTATTGGTACCCGTTGATTTCATGCATTCATACGTGGCTGATGACGAATTGAACAATGTATATTCACAATCGTATTATCTATAGACAAAGCACCATGATTGGTTTATATTTGAATTTTTATTTGTAAACTTATTAATATTAGAGTTAAGTCTGTCTAGATCTGATTGAAAGCTCAATATTGTTCGCTTAAATATTTTGTTCTAAGTTTTACTATCTGAATATTTAATACATTAGTAAAATACGCCGTTAGATGCACATACTACAACTTAATCGTCACAATCTTCAGCCCATTATTCTAATTTCCAAAGGATACAAGGTTTGTTGACCAGTAATGTGTGACGCATACATTATATTCTATAGTGCTACATTGAATAATCTACTTTCCTCAATCATTGGAAGCCTTTTAAAATTCACCCGATCAAGTTCTTATCAAATCATCGTGGGAAACTCTTAGGCGTCTTCCCACGCAGATTTCTTTTAATCGTTTGACGATATACCGTAAAACTAACCACATCAAATTATATCTCACTTTTTCATTAGATCTTGACGCAGTGGACATCAAACCATTCATTATGCTATATCATGTGAATCTAGGGGACACTAAAGTCATTTAAGATCATGCATATAATCATCCGATTAATTCAATTTGAAGTCACAAATCTTTGATTATTTTCATAATCATGTTTTTATGAATTCACCACTTTTCATCAAACAACACCACGTAGTTCAAAGTAGAATATTTTCAGTCCTCGTTTAATCTTTTGAATGAAAATGCACGCGATTAATTCATTATGCCAATGAATGAAACACTTTGGCGTATGTTATAGCCTTAGATACTAGTTATTTCACAACGAAGATTGAAATCTATGAA
Source organism: Trichobilharzia szidati (assembly GCA_944472155.2). Taxonomy (NCBI): domain Eukaryota; kingdom Metazoa; phylum Platyhelminthes; class Trematoda; order Strigeidida; family Schistosomatidae; genus Trichobilharzia; species Trichobilharzia szidati. The sequence continues at coordinate 98,533,495 of OX235276.1, forward strand.
TCAAAGTATGAAAAATGAGAGGGATGTATTCACACATTAGTCGAACATACTTTCAAGTGAACACTGTAACGTCTTAAGTTAGATGGTTTTATTTTTAGAGGTGAGCAAATCATTTCACATAATTTATGGTCACTATTAATTCCGCTCATTATCCGAAATCTCTGAAGCTGCATTCTTCCTGTCAACTTACGTCTTCAAATTTCATAATTCCACAGCGTATATGATTTAATCCTTGATATCAGTATTGAGTGGCTATCCTTTCATCACTGAAATATTACTTAGAAAGTAAATCTTTTCTCCACATATTTCTAATTTGTTTTCCATGTAATTTATTGGCATAAAATTTACATTATTATTATTATGAACTAAATTGAAGCATGTCTGAACATCAACCTGAAGTCGAAAAACTTGACACATTACAGCACAACTTGTATTGTCCACATGAAAACAGTTCAGTCACCTTCCCTTGCTAGTTAAGATTCTCAGCACGTAGCATAAGTGAGTAGCGCTTAGTAGAATCCTGGTTGTGGTGAATAGATGCCTAATTCCTACACTCAGTGTTGTTTTGTCGTCACATGTTTACGGGTGTTATTTTGAACCAAATCTCTTGAATTTAATATATCCGTATGTTATTTCGTGTTTAATATTTCCTATTGCATCTGTGTTTATGGAATTGTATGAAGTTCCTACACAGCATAATATTCACTGATGATGTCGTTTAAACCTGTCAGAAATCTTCATGCATCAGCGATAAAAATAACTATCCATCGGTTCAGTCTAAACTTTAAATTTTCAAGAGTTTCATCAATCGACAATACCATGAAGGCTTTTTCAGTTTTGTAAGCCTGAATGATTTGTGAATGCCATCAGAATTAGGATTAATTTTTAATGAATAATTTATTTTTTAGGTGAGTTTAAATTCTGGTTTCGCATGCCGGGATTATGTCTTTATCGCTTGCTTGTATGTAATGCTCTCGGCAATCTTTCAAATAGATTTTATCATCAGTGGATGTTTATAAGCAAGTTTTTGTGTGATTATAATCTTAAGGATCAAATCATTCCGTTGTATGAAACTGATCGACCAGATTTGAAATATTTATCTGCTTACTTATTCGTCACTTCACTAGGATTTGCGAGTTCGTTAAGTTTCATCAGATATGAGACAGCACTAGGCCTTTCTCTGTGATCTGCCTTGTGGGTTGACTAACTTTATGGAGACGAATTTCGGTTCCTGTAAATTTAGTGAGTATGAACCTTTTTGCCTACTTGTCTTATTGATAATAATTAAAATTCCATCTTGTAAAATGTAAGTGAAAATAAACGACAGACTTCATGTAGTACAGGTCGAACCCAAAATTATAAATTCCAGAAATAACCTTCGAAACCTTTGTGTGGTATTGAGTCACCGTTGACATTGAAGGCTGAAATTCTAAATTTTGGATTACTATGACTTTTTCTATATTATTCAAACAATGAATAATTATGCATAACTGTAACACCTTAATCATAAATCACATACTAACTAAGAGAATTGCCGCTTTAATCTAAAATCCTTAATTTTTAATGACACTTGATTAATTAGATGGTTACAGGCGATCGACGGGATGCCTTGGACCTAGGTCTCGTTCTTGTTGGCACTCAGCAGTCAGCAAGGCAAATCTGTAATACTGAAGGAATTCATGTTCGTCCTTAGATTCAAACCGGTGTCAGAGTATGCTGCATTCAGAGACGTAAGGACTTGACTAGTAGAATTTGGTTTTAACCAAACAAAAAATATGCATGACAGTAGATAGTTTCGAATGAAAGTGACGTTTGTCTTATTGAATGAAATTTGAAGTGATCCAGGGATTACACACTTCTAACAAATATCCACAAATTTAAAGGGGTCCATTAAATCCTCATTCCTTTTTTCTTACTTAGGTAATCTAGTTTGTTGCAGAAGGTTTTGCTGCGTTATTTATACTGTCCGTATGTGTACCATGCTATCAGTGTCAAAACAACAACACAAAGCTCTCAAATAACAGCCTGTTTTTAATAGTTCTCTTACTGATTTCGATCCGAGGTCATGATCATATCGGATATGTGCGACCAATCGCCAGGAAAGATGATTAATAAACTCGTGGAGAAATCTAAAAGCTCACTTCAAATTGAAGTATGCGCTGAAGATGTCACCCAGTAGGGTGATGAAAGCTTCGCAAATTAACTCTCCAGCTCAGTGAACACAACAACATCAAAATAAAGTTATTTTGTCCGATAGTGAACATCCTCTTTATTCACATTTGTTTCCTTGTATCTCTTCGGGTAAGACCAGAAGAAATTTCATAAACATTTAGGCTCGTACTACAAAATATAAAAATTCAACCGTACCATATTTGGCACGAGTATTGTGTGAAGAGACGAATATCAGAAAAGAACTTTTACAACTTTTAAATCATTAACTAAACTATTAAATGTAATGATGCATATTATTGCATGTGTGATTTTTTATATTATTTACTTATTATTCACTGTGACCTAGAAATGGTGTGATTTTGTTGGGGTTTTTATTTTTCCTATTAATTATCAATATTTTTAACATTTTATACATTTATACAATTCTAAAAAGAGCTAAACCAATGCAATATGTAAAATGAAACGCTGAAAATTCCATGCTGTAAATTGTTATTGTTGTGGAATAAAGTGATTATTATTATTATTATTATTATTCACAAACGTTTTGAATCACCAGTCAGAAGTTCATATTTCTAGACATATATTTCATGTTCGTCATTATTAGAGTTATGCAAGTCACTGTGAGCGAAGATTTCAAAAATAATCGAATAATATAATTTCAGACATCCACTATCTAGAAGTAATTGCGTCGCATACATATAAATATATATATATATATATAAATATATATTGATTCCTTGATTCATCCAATCAATCAATCAATCAATTACTGGAGAATCGAAAGCATGCTGCATCAAGGGGAGAAGTACAGGTAGATATTATAAAGGAAAATGAGAACCAATGTTTCGGAATCTTTATCAACTTCCGTCTTCAAGTATTTGCTGGTCACACATTCTCCTTCAATGACTGATTTCATTAATTAGCATTTGCGATTGCGATTGCGAATGAGAGTGAGAAAGCTTGTTGCTTGTTGCTCTAGTCGACTTGAAGGCTCGTTCACTGAGAGACCGAATGAGTAACCGACTCACTGCATAACTAACTAACTAACTATGCCACTAAGTTAAATTACCGATTACCAACAGAGTGTTCCAATATCTAATAGGTGGTCGGCCACCTCAGCGAATTATCGCCTAATTTACTCTCTGCACTGACACACTGAATCACTGACTACTGATTCACTCCCTTATTCTCCATTGACAAAGCGACTAACAAGCCAAGAGTTTAATACGCAGAGACATTTCAACTAGATGACTGCATGTTTTCGCGAGAGAATTCAGAACATAGCTGTCGGCATCGACACGACCACCAACAATGCCAAGAAAACCGCCATATCCACCTACTGATTATTCATCGAGTAGGAAGAAGAAGAAGGTGTCTGGAATGTGTGATGACTTTGAAAACACAAGATTATTTAATTATCTATTTATTTATTCATTTATCAGGTGTAAATAGAGGAGATTTCAAGGTACACATTGGTCGACAACTTGAAATGATGATGACAAGATTTTGTTCACGTAGGACAAGAGGCTTGTTTATGCGAATGAGGTGTTTTGTGGATTATTATCTTCGACAACCTCTGCAGCACCCTCCTGGACACCTTCCACCGCGACATCCACGGCATCCACAACACTTGGGGCAATTAGGGCATCCACCGGGACAGCCAGGACAACCACTGTTTGCTGCTGCCGCTGCTGGTTCTGGAACTGGACCTGCGAGAGCTGAAAATCAAGCAACAAGATACGACATTCACTTATTCAATTATTTATATATTTATTCATTCTTTCTTTCTTCCTTTCTTTCTCACCACCTTTCTAACTTCCTCCCTTGCTTCAATTCTGAATCCGTTCACCATTCCACAATATCACCCTTCTCCAATGCATGTCATTGTGCTAGCATGTGACTGCATCAGTCACTGGCCGCCCGACTGACTGACGGTCTGACTCGATGTGTGAGGAAATGAGAGAATGAATGAATGAATAAGAAAGTGAGTGAGTGTATGAGTCAATGAGTAATGAAGTGGGTTCTCACCTGCTTGCCACCTATCTGTGTCAGTTCCAGCCTACCTCCTTACTTGGTAGCCTGTGTGATTGTGTGATGAATGAATTGAAATACTCGGTCGGCGATATTGAATGCAATCACTTACACTGTCAGTCTCTCAATCATCTATCTGGTCGTTGTCGTGATATAACAATGATTATTAACAACTACAATATAAATATTATCAGCGATAGTATGTTGTTGTAGCAGTAGCAGTGTGCCGTTAGTATTGATAGTATTATTATTATTAGTAGTAGTAGTAATAATAATAATAGTAGCATTAATGCTATCAGCATTAGTAGTCTAAGTAGTAGTGGTGCCGTTGGTTATGGTGGTGGTGTAGTTAGTAGCAATAGTCGACAATTCTATGCATTAACTGAGTGTGGGAATGCGTGCATGGATGGATGAAGGCGAGGAGGTGATTTATCTGATTGACTTCCTGATATGTGGAGAAGAGATGCGGATGACTTACCTCCCATTTCACACTCAAATGATACAACCAGTACAACTAAGACGACGAGCTGAAATGAAAGAAATAACCATCACGGAGGCATACAATATTAGACAAGAGTATTCGAACTTACAGTGAACATATGCATTGTTGTGGTTTACTGTCAACTTGAAACTACTATTTGAAACTTACTCCCACCGTCGTATTTATACTCGAAGTTCACCTGTGAAGCAAGCGAACACGTGGTCACACTCAAACACAGGTGATTATACAACCAACCAACGTAATCAATGAACACGAGAATGTGAGTTTCATTCGATTATTCGCCCTTCCCCGCTCTCAGTCAACTCATGATAGCTTCATTGATTGCTTGATTGGATTCTCGGTTGGTTAATTGACCAGTTGTTTGGTTAATTTGTGCGTGGACTGACTCTGTGATGAATAAATAATTTTCCTATTTCGGACTCAGTCTGTCAGTGAATAGGTTCAACTAAATGTTTGCTTCTCCCCCAACTGCTGCTTCTTTCGTGCGATCATTCGTTCGTTGATGAGTTCGTAAGTGCGTGACTTCATCCTTAGGTGAGTTTGCCTGTCACGCTTACAAAGAGACTAACTTCTTTTACTCAGGTCTTAATCAGTACTCTGCTTATCCTGCAAGTACTGAGGAACGAATGAATAGCAGAAATATAAAGGATTCACAACGTGCCTGTAACCACAAGTATATTTATAACGAATGCGTTTCGAATTTAATAATATAAAAAGGCTTAAAAGTTATCTGTACCCAGAGGATTAGTGAGCTCGGAGATTAGGTTTATGTTTTCTTCGTACGTTGAATTCTGAATTCACTATTCTAGTGACACCGTCATATTGACTAAATCTTATTTCCGTAGGTTGGCACAATTCTATAATTCTTGACTTACAAATTCACGTTTTATCAACTAGTGAAGTTAGTTCCTGATAGTAAGTTATCTAATTGTTGATTATCGATCACTTTTCATCATTTTATGGGATGATTATATACCAGCATAACACTCACGAACCATGCTTGCGGTCTGGAGTTATATCCCTGGCTGAAACATTCACTAACCACTCATATTCTGCAGAAAGCCAAGCAAACGTTGTAGGTTGGTTGTGAGGTTGACAACCCAACCCTGAAAGAAAACAGAAATACTACCGCAACTTTAAACCTGATTCTCCAAGATCAATACGACCTTATATTCGCAATCTATATCAAGCGAAATTCTCGCATACGCTATCTGAAATTAGTGTCTATAGGAATGAGAAATCGCATTTAATGTAGAGACAACACACTTATACCGATCATACATCAGAAAGCTGTTGAATTATTTCTAAGGCAGGTTGTGATATCTTGGTATGTTGTTGGACTACTTATGTGTTTCCTTAATGACCACAGAATTATCTTTATATAATATGGGTATGTGCGTCGGTGGCACAGTGGTTAGCACCATAGATTTCAAGACCATAATCGACCTCATACAACATCTACATGCTGATGCCACGTGATGACATTGAAGCGATGTGATAAACTGGATCATCATGAAACCATGTCGAATGAAAAGAAAGGAATAGTTTGAACCAATATTTTATCATAATAATAATAAGAAGAATAATTTGCTTTATTCCAAAACAGTATTTGTGATACAGAATAGAATTCTCAGCATTTTTACTACAGTTAGAACATTATCAATAAATCGAATTCTACATAGATTAAGGAAATCTCGGTTCATTATGACAACAACATATTGGCACGTCGGTAGCAAAGCCAAAGTTGAACAGTGTTTGAAAGTGTTAGAAAAGTAGGTGCTGTCATATTTACTGGCGTAAGCGGAAGAAAGAAACAAAGCAGCACATAACGAAAAAAAGAGAGAGAAAAAAGGAAATCAGAGAAAAGAAATGTTTTTCCTATAAATGGTATTAGTTGGAAAGACGAGGTCCAGTTGTACTACTGACTATTTAATGAATTATAAGTGTCACGCCTAATGCTTCCTTTATCACACAGAACACGAGCTAAGTAGGGTATGGTTGAGTTTTTGTACTTGCTGGTGCGAGCATATAGTTTTCTATATAGGCTTCTGGTTTTACCTGATGAGATGCAAGGGGAGAGTTTTGAGTGAAGAGAGTGGTGTGAGTTAGGTAAAATGGATTTGGCCCATTTTTCACATGAGTCCATGTGCCTGTTGACCAGAATATTAACAAGCTGGTTAAATGGCACGTTGCTTACCCTGCTGACAACCTTTAGCATCCTGCGTAATATGTTATAGTCTTTCTTCAGTAGCCCGGGAAAAACTAAGGGGGGACAATAGAGAATAATAGGCAGAATGCGAGAGTTACCAAATTGTAGGAGTAAGGGTTGGGTTATACCAGAATGTTTTAACTTCTTGATGTAGAAGATAAGACGGAATTTTTTCTTAGAAGTCGTCAAGATATGAGACGAGCAGGAAAGATCAGCAGACAGAATGACGCCTGTGTATTTAATCTCCGACTTGGTTTCTATTTCAGTGACATCATTGTTGCACATCTTGTGACAGCCAACCAGTTTGTTTAGGTTGGATTTATGCCTAAAGGTGAAATTGACTGTTTGGCATTTGGAGGGGTTTAAGGTAAGACCGTTTTCCTTGGACCACTGGCTGATTTCTGACAGAAAGTCATTAAGTTAAGAGCAGTCCTTTTAACTTTTGACAGGCAAAGAAACTGTCAGGTCGTCAGCATATTTGACAAAATTAATGTCATTTGAAGATGGTAAGTCATGTAGAAAGAAAGAAAAGAGAAGTGAAGAGAGTACAGCATCTTGAAGGGATTCGGTTTCAGTGAGTACAGCAGAGGATGATTTGCCTTTGTATGCGGTGTATTGCTTTCTGTTAGAGAAGTAGGAATGCAATCAGTTAGTGACCCAGGACTCAGTTTTTATCAAAGAGAGCCTATTTAGCAGGAGACATCTGGGTATAGAGTCGAAAGCAGAAGTGAAGTCGAGAAACGTGCAACGAACGTATTTGGCACCTTTATCTGATGATGGGACGATGTTGTTGTGTAAGACGGCTGAAGCATCTAAAGTGCTCCTACCCTGTCTATAGGCAAATTTTTTTGGGTCTTCAAAGTTTTTAAGGGAGGGTTCAAGTTTAAGAAGTATTAGTTTTTCCATAGGCTTTAGAAACGGGGAAGTGATGGCAATGGGTCTGAACTTTACGTTCTTGCTCTTTCCAGGTTTAGGGACAGGGAAAATTTTCAATGGCTTTTTGGAGAAAGAAGCATTTAGGATGTAAGTTAGTGGAGAACATAAAGCATTTGTACATTGTCTTAGAACATATGCAGGTATACCATCAGGGCCAAGGCTACGTGAGGGCTTGAGCGTTTTAAGACATTTTAGAACATCGAGAGCATTAAAGTCATGAAAGTTTTCAGCTACATGATTGGTAACATTAGAAGTAGTTATAATGGAAGGACAGTGTATAAAAAACTGATTAAGAGAATTAACACCATAAGAGGGAAAATCATTACGACGCTTACTATTGCCAGTAATTTCATTAAAAAGTTTCCACATGCTGATAGGAGATTTGCATGATAAAAGTGTATCATTGTAGATAGCATAAAGATTTTTGATTTCAGATTTGATTTGAGCATTAATCTTTTTGAGTCCTAACTTGTCTTTGGATTTGTATAATGATTCTTTTTGTCTGCGAAGTTGCTTGAGATAAGGAGATGAAAAACAGTCGAGGTGGTGAAGGTAGAACTTAAGATAATCCGTTATATTGACAATTGTGTCATCTAATGAACTTTCATGGAATAAATCCCAGTTAGTATTTTTTAACATGCACCTAAGATTGAGTAGGTTGTCAGATGAGTAGCATCTTTGTTGTGCTTTCATAGATAGATGTGAGAAGACTTAAAAATGTGTTTTGGTGTATATTTTTGGTAAAACAAAAACAATAGAGTGATCAGAGTTAAGGATCGGTGCACGTTTACGTGTTTCATATATTCCTTCGTCATTTGTGAAATTCTAATCAAGTGTTTTGTCAAGTCGAGTGGGAAATTTGACAATGTTTGAATGACCAAGTGCTTCGAGGAAAGAGCAATCTGACGAGTTGAAGTCCTCAGTAATAACAGATAGAGAGTTGTCAAAGTTGGGAGCGGCAAACATGGTGAATTCATCAGCAAAATTTGAAAGATTAGATAGTGATCAACTTGGAGAAATGTACATGATTGTAATAAAGATGTGTTTATATTTGGGGAGATACAATTTATGAAGTCATCTGAGAATGAGAAGCAAACATTATTAGAAATAAACCATTTGGAGTGAACAAAAGTTGCCACGCCACCACCATTTTTCTTATTACAACATTGTCGGTCTTGTCTAAATAGGATGAAGTCCTTTAGTGAGATGAGATTGTCATCATACAGTTTATGTAACCATGTTTCTTGTGATGTGATTATCGCAGTATTATGATAAGTGTCAGTGAACATCAGGGATTGTAGGTAAATTATCTAGTTAGGCAGAGAGCGGCAGTTAGTGTTCATTATGACAGGGACCGTAGTTAGGTGTATTGGTGTACGTTTAAGAGCTCTCTGCCAACCACTACGATGCTTCATCCTTGATTTCTTAGGAATATGAAAGTCATTGGGTCATAAATGATTAATAAAGTTACAAGAGTAAATGATCCTGTTAGAATTCATTTTTAAGTGATAAATAAATGGAGTAAATCGTAGGCTGGATGGAATATGTTGATGTTATAATAGTAGGCCCAAAAATTCGAACAGGCAGCCTAGATCAAGGTCATATATTACAAGGAATAGTTTGAACCAATATGACGATTCTAAAAGATTAGAATTTTATGGAATACTCATGTTTCATTTCACATAAAGTTGATATTCGAAAAGCGAAACCTACCAAACTGTAGGAACAGGCTGTCAGCTCAACTGGAACTTTAAATGAACAAGGGAGAGACAGAAGTGATGTATTTTCTCACTAACAAGAAAAAAACAAGCGCCAGTAACTCTTGACAGGAGATATTTGAAAGAATGTCATCCATACCAATTACCCATGAGGCATGGTTGCGACTATATAACGGAACACCTGTTTCAATTTGAAAGCGAATGAAACAATAGTGAATACTGGAAAGGAAGTCACGATAAGAAATTCAAGACAAGTTTTCATTATCCTGAAATCAGTTTCCGTTTTATGCTACCGTCAACATTAAATACAAGATCAACACAAATTCGAGGTCAGTGCTTGTATATCATTCAGAGACTTGTTGCATTTTCAGCATGCAACTACGGACTTTCATCAGTAGTGGTCTTCGTTGGCTGAATAATGAAGATCAAATCGTGAACTTGTCTGTATTAGCAGCAAAGAATTCTGTCAACGAATTAACTGACAACCCATTAAAAATATTCATAAATAAAGGGAGATATATGGAACATTCTTAGAGGAAACCACTGTGTGATTTTAGCTGCTAGGTACTAGAGTGGAACATCAGTGGGACAAGACGTGTTGGTGTCATTCTGAGGCTAACGTTGAGGAAAACTAAGGAAGTAATGAAAGATAAATAAATAAATAGGTAAATAAATAAGTGAATGTGGCATCGTGTTGCGTTATTTCCAGCTGTCACTGGTCGAGTTCCAGAAAAAGCTGCAGCAGTAACAAACAGTGTTTGTCCTGGCTGTTCCGGTGGATTCCTTAATTGCTCTGGGTGTTGCGAATGCCGTTGATGTCAAGGTGAATGTTATTCAGGAGGTTGCTGCAGCGGCTGTCGGAGACAATAAACCACTGAATCTCGTCATCATCATTTCAAGTCGGCGACCAATGTGTACTTTTCAATCTCTGCTCCCCATACTAAATTACTGATAAATAAATACACGCGTATTATCTCAATCATCCCACATTTCAGACGTTTTCTTCTTCTGTTTCTTCTTCTTACTCGATGAATAATCAGTCGGTGGGTGTGGCAGTGTTCTCGGCGTTGCTGTTGGTCGTGTCGACGCCGATAGCTCAATTCTCCCACTCACGGAAACTTGCATGCAGCCATCTTGTTGAAATGTCTCTGCGTATTAATCTCTTGGCTTGTTAGTCGTTTTGTCAACGAAGAATAAGCGAGTGCATCAGTAGTCAGTAATTTAGTGAGTCAGTGAGAAAGTCGATTGGGCAATAATTCATTGAGATAGTCAGCCAGCTAGGTAGCTGTCTAGATTTTCAGATACCGAAAAACTCTCTTAGCTATCAGTGATTCAACTGAAAGGCTTAGTTAGTTAGTTAAGCAGGGAATCAGTTGCTCATTCTGTCTCTCAGTGAACGAGACTTCAACTCGACCACAGAAATAACCAACACGCTTTCTCACTCACAATCGTAAATTCTGTATAAAGAAATAAAAATGAAATCAGTCGTTGAAGGAGAATGTTTGACCAGCATATACAGACAGATGGATAGACTACAGATAGACAAACTAACAGACAGCCAAACAGCACACACCCACACACACGAACAAACATACAAGCACAAACGCAAGCACACAAGCACACTCACACTACCCAATAGTTAGTCTCCTTCCCACAAGCTAACATACACTGAAAACATATACGCACACACACACACATTGCACGATTCATGTGCACGAACCAGTTTCAGACAGACAGCTTGCAGCAAGGACAGTCGCGTGAAATCGACACAACCACCACTATAATCTCACTTGAATCACCTCATCAACAACATCTCGTGACATTTGCATTTCTGTCATGTCGACCGGACCTAGCTAGCTGGGACACACATTCTGTTGTTTGTTTATCCTCGCGATTGAGATCGCCTTGAATCATCATCAGCAGCAGCAGCACCAGCATCCTACTGACACTGTCACTATATTGACAGACACAGAAAATAACCGGCAGCCTGTGAGATTGGCGAGAATTGCAATGTAACAACTAACGACGCCAGTCACAATACCTGTGATGATAATAATTCTACTAATAATAATAAAATACTAATAGCCATCATAATGATAATTGTTGAACTATCGTTTACGTATATTTTTTCCTTTGAAGCAAATACATATTGCAATATAAATATGAATATTATAATTGTTCCCTGACCTACGTTGTTTCCCAATCACATGAAGCAAATCAAACCTCTACAAACCAACTCTTGACAATTTCAGTTTATTTTCCGAGCAATAGGATGTTAAAATATACATAAACTGCAGCATAGTTAGATGCAATTGGACATGCCTCACACTCCTTGTAACAGTTTTGATTTTCAAATGAACTGTCGTCAAGATTTGACCGAATATCGCTGAGATATTACAAATATAATGTTTTACAAATGTCTACTTCTCACTCGGCGCCCAAATATTTTAGAACTATTAGGTCAAATCTTGACGAAAGTTCATTTGAATTATTTTGCTATCGAATTAAATTAACAAAGAAACTATGCAACTGGCACAATCATCGTGTTTTCAGTCTCCGTTGTCTGGAACAAAATGCACATCCTAAATCCATATCTGTCGAGTCACCTGACAACTCCAGTAGGTCGAATAAAGCAGCTCAATATTGAGAAAGAAGACAATGCAATAAGTTCGACAGGGTGCTCAGACTTCACTCTAATCCTAAACACCATAATTTTGAAAATACGTCTAATCATAAAATTCTAGATACTAGCAGTTTGAACGGACATGAAGGTTTGATGTTAGCTGATGCATAGGAAATCCTGATTAATAAATAAAAATGGATACGTATCACAAATTATTAATACTTGTCCAAATTCCTGACTGTCTATATCTTCCTATGGAGACGTTAAGAAATGTTTTACAACTGTTTACACATACACGCATGCACACTCTGTTTAAAGTGTTTAACAAAGGTAGACCAATATTTGTAAGTCCGAGGTCAAATTTTGATCACAGCTCATACAATTTTGTTTATTATACTTATTAATACTTGTGTTTATGAATCATGATTAAGCAAAGTTTTTAAACACAAAAGATGTGCCTTTTATATATAAAAAACCTCTGTTATGTTAATTTTGATTAATTTCCCTGAAGAAGTTCGGACCAGATTACCGAACGAAACGTTGGAATTACTCATTTCAATATCGCTGAGATATTACAAATATAATTTTTTACAAAAGTTTTGATTTTAATTTTTAATTTACTAAAGTAGCTCCATACAAAATAGTTTTCCTTCCAAAAATTATTATTTGCACATCCCGTTACTCTGCTCGTTATACATGTAGTCGGTTCTTTACATGGTTAATTATATACGTTTAATTTGAAGAAAGTATCTTTTATGTTTGACGAGTGACCAGTGAATATCAGAGAGTATCATTGGTAATCAATATTTCGTTTCGTCTCTTACTAGTTTGGATAAACTTACTTATATGTGTTTTCATCCATGAGAGGTGTGCTTCAAGTGTCAATGAGATCGGCTCGCTTGACGGAAGACATAATAACAAGAAGCATAACTCAGACACATCGAATACTTTCAGTGACTACACGACAAGTTATGTCTTGTGTGTGATGACGCCTTATACAACAATTCTCAGATTGATATAAATGAAGCTGTGGAAGACATATGCACAGAGCGTTGAACCGTACTTCCACACATGTATGAGGACAGAAGCATTGGAAAAAACATTATTTGTATTCACTAGTTTGACTGCCACAATCACTGAGGTTGATTTTTCAAATTGTTGTGTGGTTAGTCAAAGTGTGTGGTCTCGATTATGAATACAGCAGTGGGTATAGCATACTGCTAAGTCAATATTCTAGTAATTTCATGAATGCATGTTTATCCGAGAACTGAAGTTGGCTGTTGTCTTGAATAAGATTTCATATTCAATAATAAATTGTAAAGGTGAGCGTGATGCTATGGAGAATCAAAACTTTCACAGATAACACTCATGTTGATGCATGGATTCAAGTGAACATTAATCATCTGTTTATTGTGAAGAGGATCTCGTATTATTTCTGTACTGGTTGGTAGTGTTAAACGAAACCTGGAAAACTACCTCTATCCACAGATTGTGTAGGGATTGACTGCCACGCTTGGTTATTATATAGGTTTCCATGCACTACTGCTATGTCTGAAATCATTTTATCGAATTGGAATTATTCCTTATAACAGTTATCCCGTTATGCATGTGCTGTCTGTTACCTAACAGTGCACATACTCGTACTTTATTTAAGTTCTCTTCGAATTTCGTGCAACATCAGCCTCAGTGTCAGATGCGTGCCAGTGCATGTGAACGATTCACTTTTGGAAAACCCATACGTGAAGTTTTCTTTTCATCCCTTTGAAAGTGTACAGCGCGCGCATTTAGGAGACCAAATGAAATCCAATATCGGCTAACTGTGCTTTCAATGGATATATTTCCTTAAAATATGTCTGACTACTAACAAAATTCAAAGTAGTACATGGATAATCTGAAATATGAGTACAGAAAATAGCTTGTAGCTTATACCTATACCTACATCATTATTCACCAAATTGTGCACACGAATCGGTAAATTCTGCTGATTGATTTTACTCATCTATGCAGGTCATTTTGACTCAGTTGAGGATGACTTCACCCAAATTGCTGAATCAACTGGAGAAGTTGTGACTTTATTTACCACTGACTCTATACATTTATAATTCTCCGGATATGCAACTATTTAGATGTCTTCATTGAACATCTTGAAATTAACTGATTTGTCTATGTAACTACTGATGAATTGCCACTAATTTTAAAAACTGTAATGATCAGAGGGATTGAGCATACTGCGTTGTGGATGATTTTCCGATGATGATGAGGACCATCAGTTACTGAATGAATAGGATGGAATATAACCAGAATATATTTGAAGGTGAATGTGAATCATCTGAATACGTCGTGGTATTCCATTGACGGAATCAATTGACTGAATATTGAAACAGTCAAATATGAATTTAGTCACTGACCAACATTAGTTAGAGATCATGGAAAACCACTGGGGTCAACTATGTTAACAACATTTGAATCAAGCGGTTCTTCGGTCCTCCGCTCGATTCACAGTGGATTCGTGTATGATCAGAGAGACTCAGGATACTGTGTTATTAATCACATTCTGATGATGATGATGATCAGATACTGAGCAAAAGGAATACAATATTACCAGAAACTACTTTTACTTTCAAGAATGTGTGGTAGGTGGATATGAATCATCCAAAGATATCATGTTGTTTTATTGATGGAATCATTGTTAAATGAATACGGATTTCTATACTTTGTGTTTTTGTTGGGATGTAAAATAATTTTAAAGTAGATTTCGTCACAAACCAAGAGAAGTAAGAGAAATCGGGAAACCACCATGTCAAGGTGAAGTCAACACCATCCCAGTTCTCCAACTATTTCACACTAGGTGACGAAAGTCACATAGGTATATTGATTGCTTACAGGAGACATCTAAGCCTAGAATTTTCGAACAAACTAATTACCGAATGGTGAGGTTACAATGAAAACTATCCATTCTCACTTGTATTAAATTTTGGAAAAATCATAGTTTATTCACCGAAAGATTAACACACTACTGGGATGATTTTCTCACTCAATTCTCGAAATTCGTTAGTCCGTTTGTGTGTAAGGAAGCATTAGGAAGAATTAAGGTACAAATTGACAAAGAATAGTGTTCATATTATTTCTCAACCGTATCTTGACAATATGCCTAATGGCACGTAAACATGCTTTCAAATGTTGGAAAGTTTGTGTGTTGTTAATTTCCTTCTAGTTTCCGGGGGTGAGGGGCAGTGAGTAAACAAACATATAGTCGATGTTTGTATTCTACGTGTATTGTTTTTACACGTAATTCTAATTGTCACACAGCTAAAATGTCTCTAATTATTTTGTAAAGGATTAACAGTTCAGAATTGGGGCTTTCACATTCAATTCTTCAAAGTTGATAATTTCAGGTTGCAGTACATTGAATTATTGTGTTTTAAGGTGATCATTCTCAAAACATACTAATAATGTATGCCTCTTTTCCTGTTCAGGTTCCAATGTTATTAGAGTCGGAAAATGCGGAAAACCAAGGATTCACTGCGAATGACAAAAGTCATTTTCAAATTAGTTCACCTGTATAAAGAACTTCCCCTGATTGTTGGGAGAAAATCACTAGGATGATACAGTATGCATAGATTCAAGAAATGAATAACTATTTGGTGAAATTTACGTGTTCATTGTGAGGAAATCCGACGTGCAAATCACATTGGATTTCATATGTTAACAGTGGTGCATTGACAGCTGTAAAAACGTTCACTGAGCAAAATCACCTGACGAGAGTATCCCTCATACTCCAGATTGTACACTACTTCTTCCTGACTGTTTCAGCTCTCGTTGTTTTTCTCGCAACAACATTATTCATTCCTATGCAATTCAGTTTTACATTTTAACTGCCTTATGATTCATTTCGTCAGCATCGCCATTATGCTGTATTCTGTGATAACATATTTTGATTTTCTTGATTATATTGTGTACTTATTCTCATTTGTTCACTATTATCCTACTTTTTATTAGCAAAAGTTTGACATTATGACAGTGATTCGTTTATGAAAAACAGCGTGCATCACATGTTCAATATGTCAACTTTCCCATTTTCTTCGGAATTTAACTAAATCAAAAAAGATTGTATCAAGGTTCACACCTTGAATTGGACTTCATATTTGAAATTATAAGAGTCAACATGATGTTTGTGATGCTCAGTACCGTCCGTTTTGCTTCAGTTACAAGCCAGTGTGTCGTAAAATTGTCATTTGTTCTTCCTAGCGATCTTCTTCACTTCTTTATTCAGTGCAGTGAACATTGAATTTAGCTTCTCCTTCTGTTGCCTATCTCCAAATTGAGTCATATTCTCTTTCATCAACTCTGTCTACCCTCTTCAAACAGTTTCCGGGTATCCTCTGAGATCCACTCTTTGTCGTCTCTCTTCTTTCTCCTTAGAACATTCGCATGCCTATCCTTGAACATCACCTTCAGAGAGTTAGTTGCAATGTCGTTTCACGCAGGTTTCCTCGTTGACACGATGTAGTGTCTCCGACGTTTGCTCTGATATGATCTTTAGTGAAGGTATCGCCTGTAGTATTGTCCTTCAGTTTCTGAATAATGAACTTGAATTACAGTGGCCCGTCTCCAGTTGTCTGGATATATAAAATAACTAAGTGAAATGCAGTTAAAATATCTATCATTATAATCATAGCGAGAAATCAACTGGTTAAACAACTATTGTCAGATATAAAATGGTTCATGCAATGTACGGATGTTCAATGAGTCTATAAAATAAATTATAGGATAAGTAGGCAAATAAGAAACGGTACTTAACAAGATAACGTCGCCTGGTTAACTGGCTTACTATTATCGTAGCCAGTCCCAAGACCAAGCGTGGGGCTATTGACCCCACGAAACACTAAATCTTTCAAACCGCTAGGGAAAATGCAACACTCAGAAAATATATTAAAAATAGAAAAAGTGCAAGTGACGATTTTATTCTTTGCTGGAGTTGGAGAGACGAAATGATACAGAGGGCTGGTGAAAGCCCAGGTAGCCAAAGAGATGCGAAGATATGGCTAGGAAGTAATGAGTACCTGCAAAGGCAGATGGAATAGATGGGGACTGGCAACACGGTCAACGGGAGAGTTAGTAATCCACTCCGGTCACCCAGACGACAACCACGAGCACACTGAGACAGTGAGTGGCTATCATGATATCACTAGTGGCAGCCAAAGCCATAATGAAGTGTGAACCAATTCAACTCAGCAGGATCATGAAAGAGAAATTAAACTCAAAAGGAAGGAAAGAAACAATCACCCAATCCTACGCACCTATTAACAACGTGGAACAAGAAAAGAGGGAGGATTTTTACAAACAACCCGAAAAAGTCATGGACAACACATTGAGTGGTGATATCAAAATCCTCATGGGCGATAAGAATGCAGGGCGAGCTGAGAGCATATAATACAGGAAAAAATCTCACCATGGGTAAAGAAGCGCTTAGAGAAATGAATGAGGATAGGGAATTATTCGCAGTCATCTGCTCTTTCAACGATTTGGTGATCGAAGGGAGCGTGAACAAACACAGATATATGCACAAAGCAGCATGGGTTTCGCCTGACAGACACACTACAAACCAGTGCTCGAAGAAGTGAAGATGCAGACAGTTGGACATCAATTCCAGATGGGGAGCAAGTGTGGGCTCAGTCCATCATCTAATTCAAGGAACCTTCAAGGTGAAGATGAAATCGACTCAAAAGAAATTAAGACAGACCACAATTCATGGTCAACATTAGGAAACTGAAGGAGAGCACTACAATGGATCTCTTCAGATGAGATCAGAGCAAAGTCGGACACATAACGTGGCATCACTGGGGAAACCTGTGTGTCAGAAGATTGGAACTATTTTTCTGAAGGCAATGTTCAAGGAAACTCGTACAACAGTTTGAAGGAGTCAGAAGAGAGACGATAAAGAATGGGTCTCAAAGCATATATGGAAGGCAGGTAATAAGAGAAGGTTGGTGAAAGAGAAGATGACTCAATGCAAGGATGGGCAACAGAAGGAGAAGTTGAGATCAACGTACACTGCACTGAATAATTAGGTGAAGATGAGTGCTAGAAAAAAGAAACAACAATTCTACAATACACTGGTCACAAATGAAGCAGAACAGGCAGGTCGCAGGCAAAGGGACATCAGGACGCTTTATCAGATAACCAAGTCTCTATCTGGAAAGGGATCAACCCAGATGATGAAACCGATAAAAGATGCTCAAAGGAATCTCATCACCAAGGATGAGAAACAAATCAAACAATGAGCTGATCACTTTAACGGACTCTTGAATTGGCCACTACCGACGACTCCCTCATAAATACCACCAACAGCACTCACAGAACTGCCGGTGGACACCACTCCTCCAACGAAAATATCCTGAAAGCAATCAAGATACTGAAGTCCGGGAAGGTAGCAGGACCAGACAGCATCCCTCCCGAAGCATTGAAGACGGCTCTAGAGATTATGGCAGATGTTCTCACTCCATTACTGCCAAAAGGAAACGTGCGTACTGATGGGAAGAAGGGCTACCTCGTCAATTTGCCAAAGAAGGGCGACTTAGGCCTATGTAAGAACTGGCGCCAAGTGAAATACTAAGTCACATCATCCTTGAGAGAATAAAGGATGAACTGGTTCCGAACTTCCGTCAGAGGGACAAGCTGGATTCAGGAAAAGCGAATCATGTGCTGATCAAATTGCAACTCTACGCATCGTCATCAGAGAACAAAGCATAGAATGACATTCAAACCTGTACCTCAACTTTATCGACTTCAAAAAGACCATCGACAGTGTAGACGGAGAAGTAATTTGGAAACTACTTCAACACTACTGAGATCTCCTACCATTTGATTGTCGTGAGATTGAATAGTTTTGTTTAATTTTTGTAAGTTTCATCTGTGAATGTGATTTTGAATACGTACTGTGGATATGGTGTTGATTTTTACTTCTCAGAGAATGCCAGAGGGGGAAGGTGATAATTATTTATTTCGCAACGAGAAACGAATCTTGAGAGTGATATTGCGAAATTTGAAGGAAGTAAGTAGAACCAGCATCCACGGCATCACATAACCGGAACGGAAAAAGTATCATAAGAATTACTCAAACTTCTTCAGAGGATGATTGAGACTCACCAGCTCAACGATGTGCACAGTTGTGTGGATGGTCAGCATGTCATATTAATAGTTATTTATATGGCGCACACAAGTTAGAGACATAACACGCAGCATGTCCATGGGAGTCACAGTGCGTATTTTACACAACTCTATTTTGAATTCTATGAACATCGTCTTAATTCAATAAACTATATCCAATTTGACCACAGATTAAATTAAACTCCTGTTTTTTTTCACATTATACTCTCAGAGTGCAGAATGACTAAATAAACTTCATTATCACCTTTGAATCAGTTTAAATTACTCAGAACATATCGCTCACAACATAATGATCTCACAAAAAATCTGTGCAGATATTTGTAAGAACTCATAATCAATTTTAGCATGTTTTTAAATAATTAATTGTTTTTTGAGTTCATAGAGTTTTTTAAACAAACTATGGTACTTCCTTGAGAGAAAACATGAAAGGCACTAGTAGCAGAATATATGTTCAACCTTTAGTCGGTATTATTAAACACTTTAACATAAGTGGCAAGAATACTACAAATCGAATTATGTGTTATGATTTGAATGTATTTAAATAATAATCGTGAAATCTGCACACCTAACTACCACCTACTTCTGTGTAACTTTATTCTGAAGTAAGCAATTCCATTTTCATCATTTGTTGTTAAATTTATTTTGAGTTCATTTCCTGAATTCACCACACATGCATATTCTTTTTCTTGTAATGTTGATGAATAGAGTTGGGCATTTAGAAAAATGTAGGTCTCAGGCGATGTGAACATATTCTTATTATCGTAGATACCTATGTGCTGAATTCTCGATTCATATTTATGTAATAACAGGATTCACTAGACAGAAATATTTAGTGCAAGCAAAATTAGCTACCAACAGTTTTAAAATATTCAGCGTTTCCGTTTCACGTCTTTAAATAAACACATTGTGAATCAAACACTGAGGTTCAAAATTCAGGGCACCTTTTTTTGTCCCTAGAAATAGCTCTTCCAACTGTGAAGCCTCGGTAAAATAGTCATCCCATATTTTGTCATCAAGCATCGAGACACCAGAATAAGATCTCGCAGAAGCTGAAACTGTTCACCCTCTCTGATATCATTTAATGATCTAGTGTATGACATTCGTCACAAACACGTAAATACCATGATGGATAAATGTTGAGCGTTGCAACAAAAATTTGGTTTTGATCGTTATTGTTCAATACATTTTTAATTCTTTGCACAGGTGAAATGTTTCCATTGAATATTCGGATCACTGCACCATTAATTTGCTTGTAAGTCTAACACTTTATTATCCAGAATTTGAACAAACCTTTTGTGCTACTATAAACTAATAATTGAAAAATACTGACTGCAAACTCAAGAATTTGTAATCATCATTCTTTGAAGCCATGCTCGACTGACTCAATCCCAGTGCTGACTTCGGTTTTCAGATAAAATCACAGTTTGAGTATTCGCTTGTCCAGTGAGATGTAGAACACTGCCCCATTTCCGAAACAGTCGTGTCCTCTTAGCGTCAAAGTAAGTGACCTGTTCATAAAGAAATCTTCATAACTACCATACAATAAAGTCAGTCACCCAAATTTCATATTTTTGTGTGCATCAGTAGACTGATAATCAAGGCTTAGTTTATAACACACCTGGATAAAATTTCCCACAGAAACAATTTATTGACCCTACTGAATAGCTGAAGAGTTCAACTTTCAGTAGCGCTACAGAATGATGTGAGTAGGAAATTACATAAAACTGATTCATCAAAATACTGGGGATGAATAGCCGCTCAGATTGATTCTGTAAATTCTGTTAAAATTCTCTCTCTGAGTTTAAACGCCTTATTATGTGGCCTTCATCTACTTGTGTTGATGACATATTCAGCGATAAACTCAGCATAATGTAGATTTTTGGATTCTACATGAATTATGAAGGCATCCGTCTCAGATTATTATTATACTTTTGGGTTCCGATTGTAACGTAGGGCCGGTTGTTTTAGTGCTGTTCTCTAGAGCTGGGTCTACGATCGATCGTAATCTCTCTTCTAATTTATCTCCTCCATGTCATCCTCCAACGACCCACTGGTTGATTCCCATTGTTATTCCACTCCAGGGCCTGGGGCGCGATCCTATTCAACTACCTTCTCATCATGTGTCTCCATCATCTCAAATTTCTTCTAAATTATTGTGTGGCTTTTTGTCAGAGTTTGTTGTTGACAGGTATTTCTAACCAGCCATTCGATCTTTATTAAGAAGCCAGAGAAGGCAGCTGCAGAAAAATTCTGTCACTTTTTCAAAATCAATTTCATGTCACGCTTGCCAAGTTTCTGACCCATATAGAAGAACTATATACCTTCTTGCTTGTGCTGAAAATCTGAACCTCTTCATTTGTGTCTATTGCAGACTATTTATAAACCAATTTCCGGTTAATAAATGTGTATCATGCTTTTCCGATCCTGAATTTGACATCATCCGTTTCACCTGTGGTTGAAACGATGCTTCCTGCATAATAAGATGAGGTAACCTCTGGTAAATCTCTTCCATTGATGATGATTGGTGCTGGTTGTTGTTCTTGTTGTTGTTGGCTGGCAATTTTCATCGCCTCCTTCTTCTCTATTTTCACCTGCAATCCTTCCTCCACTGACTGCCTATTCAGTTATTTGTTGGAATTCGTCTGTAAGTCTTCGGGTTTGTGTGACACTAAACAGAAATCATCTGTGAAATGGAGATCTCCTACACTTTTCAGATGTTCTTTTATAATTTGATTCCCGTGTTTTAATGGTCATCATTCCACTGAATAAAAATGTCACGTTTCATGCAATTTGGTGTTTTTAGTTATAAGTTTTATACACATAGAGATGTCAGTGATGCATTCACTGGTCTTAGTAAGATGCTGTATGTGAATAATAGTTGTTAATAAAAAACATATATGAGCCACATGGATTTAAAATGGCTCCTTATAATTTAATCACATATTGCTCTGCTTGAAAAGGGTGCATAAGAATTTAGTGTATTTATGGACTAAACGCTAACAAAATGCAGCACAGCAGACAACTTGGTCGTCACCAAGCACTTTGAATATAAGTGAAATTCTACAATCACTTTGATAACCTGAAAGGTTCAAATAGAATAAGGTTACGAAATAATTAAAAATTTGTGAATGTGAGTGGCAAATACACTCAAAACACCATTCAGTAAATGCATGATAATAATTTATAATGACTTCACTTCTCTTCGGTTCCAAGTTAAACATTTGTTGTCGTCTGCAACGTACCCCAAGACTGCGAACAGTCTCTCATATTCTCCTCCTCGCATGTTATCCTTCCAGTCACCAACGGAAACCCAACTATTTAACTTTTAAAATGCTTCCACTAGAGCTGAATCCTGCAGCACGATTTTATTGGACAATCTCCTCGGAATGTGTCCACTTCATCTTAATTTCCGTTAGAAAATGTTTGGCCAATAGCTTCTTGGTTGTTTCCTCACCTGAATTCCTTGTTGCTAATTCTTTCTGGTCAATTCATCGTCAATATGGAGCCAGCGAATGCAGCTGTTGATATAACAACTGTAGTAGCCTTCTGAAGATGCTTTTCTTTCTCAAATAGAAGAACTGCCTGACTAGATTCTGACGTTGTTAATCTGAATATTTTACTTATGTTAAGTGCATACGATTTAAAATCTACTGCATTGTGAACCTAATTAATTGACTGCATTCCTAACTTGGGCTTTTTTTGGATAATTGCTGTCCACAGACCATCTTGTGGCTGCTGATGCCATTTCTGAATGAATTGCCGATAATGATTGACTCACGACTTATGAGAAGTGATCAGTTCATCGTCCTCTTTGTCACTTCTCTTTGTTAAATCCGTTCTCCTTTCCATTATTTCGTGGTTGCATCCATTTTGATCTCTCAGAAAAACAAATGGTTGCCACATTCAGTGTTTTGAGTTATTTTTTACCAGTGCCATGACTGTCTTCTGTTCTGATAGCGTCGAAAACCGAATAAGACTCTTCCATCTTTTGTGCATCTTCACATAAGTTCATTCTCTGTTTTACCATGACACTCTCTTCTATTGAATTCCAGGTGTCGAAGGAGAGCTATTCTCTGTCCTGTCACCATTTTATACGTGTTCCTCCAAGATCAGTTTCAGAGAGTGCAGACTTTCTTTCATACACGTTTTTCAGTGAAAGCACACAGTGTCTCCAACATCACTTTGATGGCCGTTGTGAATGTGTCCTTTTCACTCTTCCCTGAGTTTTGAACTTGATATGTGATTTATCTCCAGTCTCTCTAAAGGCTTCTAGCTTGCTTTTGAGGGTTGTGTTCATAAGATAAAGGTCTGAGCTCAACTAAGCCCAACTTCTCGACTTCGTGCCCCATTAGACTGAGTCTCCACCCCCATGAACACACTCGAGTTGAAGTATATGATTTCTTGTGTGTAACGAGGGGGAAATCCATGTTCGCTAATATGTGCTTGTATGGGCTGCTTGCGATCAACAAATCATTTAATCTTCGGAATACCGCTGGAATATCTCTAAAATCTTTAACTTCGCCTTAAGAGAGCTTTCCAATCCGTAGTGAAATCTCTGACATTACTGTCCTCTCCCACTCAAGCGTTAATGTAGTCCATCAATATTTGAATGTTTCTGTCGTTATCCTGCAAGAGGAGATTGAGTCATTATTGTGCTAGTCTTCTTTCCTTTGATTTGTATCAGGGTGGATAATTAGCGAACCGAAAATCTAGTTGTTGGGTCCTATCAGACAAAAATGTATTAATAAAGTGCCTGCTTTTAAGCCTACACTACTGCGCGACGTGTTGGTGGACAGTAAATTTCGCCTGAATCGTCATCAGTACATAATACACTGTCATAGTGTGCTTTTGTATCCACCCATATCGATATCACTGTGTGGCACTTTAAATTAGCGTGATAGAATGCTCGCTAACCACAAACACTGAAACGAGTGTCGGAACATTGTCCTACCAACTCCTAAATCCACTAAGCTGTTGGTGACTCCAGTAATGAAAGAAAGTTAAACGAGTGGCTGGTAACTTTACTCCGTGACACAGCAGCTAGAAATTCAAAGCTCCATGCTTAGAGCTCAACATTTCACTTGAAATCCAAACAAATGAAAACGATAATTGTATTACTCTGTTGCCATTTCAGGTATCAATATGGTCTTCTTTTTATTCATATTTTAGAGGAGTCATCATCCTATTCCTCCTACTATTCTTCATATTGATGAACACATTCTCAGTGGCATTGATCCTTATGGCGCTCATCGTAAGTTTTTTAGCAGCCTCCTCATTATAATCAAAATAAATTGAGTGCTATTCATTTGTTCTCCATGGTACGGTTCACTCAGAAATCCAAAACTGTTTTTTCATAAGTTTAGGTAGCGAAAAGGGGTATGCGAATATGACGAAGAGATTGAACTGTGTCAAGATACTTCATTCTGATGAAGCTACCTAAGAAACGTCCTTACGCATAAATATGCATGAAAATTACAGCATTAGGCAGCAGGTTATGATATATGTCGCCGATTTGTTATGGAGCTGTGTTAACTGAAACTCTGTTTGCTACAGTAGAAGAAAAAGATTTTAAATGTCCTTGTGAACCTATTTAATTTCCAGGTTACAGTCATATCCTAATTATAAGGGCAAATGCAGGGTATGGGCTTACTTGACACCGACCTCAAAGCACCTAAAATGAAATGTGACTGTAATTTAGTTTTCCAAAGTCAGTGCACTACACTAGGAAAATACTCAACCGAAATAAATGTCATTATAAGGCACACTTTGGCATTTTATTTCCTCTAAAAGTCAGTTCAAACATTTGAGTGAAAAATGTAACCTCTTGCTATTTGGTACATGAATTTATTCAGAATATTTTTGATGTATATAGTGTATGAGTGAATCTAATTTCTGCTGCTTATGTAAAAATTTTTAATTTGGTTTGTTGTCAGATTTCTTTGTGCACCGTAGATATCTGTCTGTTGTGTTGCTTAGAGTGGAGATTGTACTGTCAACTATTAATTGGCTTCTGTGCTTTCGAAGATTTGATAACAATCATCTTATGCAGCTTCAAAAGAAGGCTCAAAGAAGAAGTGATCGTTGCACTGGGAGTTCTATCTGTGTTGTGTTGTATAACAGGCGCAATATTGTATTTCTTAAGCATGCATCACGTAAGTGTAGCTTGAATGATTATCGGTAAAAGCAATGAATACATCTTTCGTTTGGATTCATATGTATATATATATATTATTATTATTGTTTCCTTTCATTCCTAGAGGAACATAGGGCTTCAGCCGTGCGTCTCCATTGAGTTCGGTTCTCTCCTAGAGTCTTCACCTGGCTCCAAGTCTGCCCACACCTCTTTATCTCCTCTTCACATGACCTCCTCCAAGTCACACTTGGACGACGAACTCGCCACTTCCTTCTCAAGTTCCACTCAAGGGCTTGTCTAGTGATGTCACTTGATGGTTTCTTCAGAGTATGACCAATCCATCTCCATTTCTTCCTGTCTATTTGTTTCACAATCGGTTCTTGGTTGGTTCGCTGCCATAGATCCCTGTTGCTGATCTTTTCTGGCTATCTGATCTTGATTATTGAGCGAAGACAACTGTTAATGAAGGTCTATAGTGTGTTTGAGATGCTCTTTATGGCGCGCAGTGCAAGTCTCTGATCCGTATAGTAGGACTGACTTCACACTGGAGTTGAAAATCCGGATCTCATTTTTGATGCTGGGTGCTGTTGACCTCCACACAGGTTTGAGAGAAGTGAAAGCTTGTCTTGCTTTTCCAATTCTTGCTTTGATATCCTCGTCAGTTCCGCCTGTAGGTGAGACGATGCTTTCCAGGTAGGTAAAAGAGGTTGTTCTTTTAGGTTCCTCCTGTTTATGGTGATCGCTGTCTGTTGTTGTTCTTGTCCAGGAATCTTCATTACCTCTGCTTTCTCTATGTTCACCTGAAGTTCCATCTTTGATGCTTCTTCTGCCAACTTGTTGCTTTTCGCTTGCATATCTTCCAGTTTGTGGGAAATCAAATAGATATTATCGGCGAAGTCCAGATCCTCCAAGTATTTTGTGTGAGTCCATTTTATGCCTGTTTCCTCATTGCCCGCTGTTTGTCGCATTATCCCGTCTACTGCAATCAAGAAAATCATTGGCGATAGTTGGCAGCCAGCCTTGTCTTACTCCTGTCCTCACTTCGAAGGGTTCCGTGAGTTTCCCGTTGTGGATTACTTGGCATGTAGCATTGTCATACAGCTGTTGGATGAGAGGTATAATTGTCGGTGGCACTTCGTGGTAGTGTAGTAGTTCCCAAATCACCTCTCGATCGACGCTGTCAAAGGCCTTTTCAAAGTCGATGAAGTTGAGATAGAGAAGGGACTGCCATTCCAAGCATTGTTCAATGATGATCCGTAATGTGGCGATCTCATCAATGCATGACTTGTTTCTCCTGAATCCAGCCTGTTCCGGTCGAAGTTTTTCATCTAGGGCATGTTTGATTTTCTCCAGGATGATGCGGCTTAGTATTTTGCTTGGGATGGACAGGGGCATAATTCCGCACCAGTTCTTGCATTGACTTAGGTCTCCTTTCTTTGGCAGTTTGAATAAGTATCTTTTCTTTCAATCTTCAGGTACTTTGCCTTCTTTCCACACCTTCTCCAGTAGTGGCGTCATCAAGTCCGCTGTTGTCTCTGGGTCCGTTTTCAATGCTTCTGCTGGGATTCCATCTGGTCCTGCTGCTTTTTCAGCTTTTAGCATCTTGATTGTATTCAGGACTTCTGATTTCGTCGGGGGGTTGGTGTTCACTGGTAGCTCTGTCTGCATTGTTTGTATTGTTAGGCGCGTTGTAGGTGTTGGTCGACTTAGGAGTCTTTTGAAGTGTTCAGCCCAGTGTTCCCTTTGCTACACTTCTTTGGTGAGTGACTTTCCATTGTCGTCCTTCACCGGCTTGATTTGTGTCAAGCGTTTGCTCGATAGGTACTTAGTTGTTTGGTACGGTGTTGCGAGATCTCCTTTGCCTGCAGCTTGTTCTGTTTTACTTGCCATTGCTTCATAATGCTTTATTTGTCTTCTCTGGCACTCTTCTTTACTCTTTTGTTCAGTGTCGTGTAGCTTGCATTCAAATCCTGTTCTTATTGCTCGTCGGTGCACTGGGTAATCTTTTGTTTCACCATCTCCTTCTCTTCTATTAGTTCCCAAGAGTCCGTAGTGAGCCACTGTTTGTCCTGTCTCTTCTTTCTGCCTAGAACTTCAATGCAGGTTTGACTTCAAACTGTTTTCAAGTTGTCTCAGTGCTTCTCAACGCTGACTTCTTCTCTAGTGTTGATTTGAGTTTCGGCTTTGTCCTTTATACTTGCAGTGAAGATGTCCTTTGTGTCCTGGTCCTTCAGTTTCTGAAAGTTTAACTTGGCTTGTGGTCTATCTGCAGCTCCTGATTCTCTGAAAGCTTTTAATTTGATTTGGATTGTCCCTTGTAAGAGATAGTGGTCTGAGCCAACGTCTGCTCCTCTTCCTACTTTTGTGTCCAGCAGACTGCGCCTCTACTTCATTGAGATTGAGATGAAGTCAATTTGCTTTTTGGTTCGCCTGTCTGGTGACACCTATGTAGCCTTGTGGATATCCTTGTGTTTGTATACGCTGCCACCAATCACTAGTTCATTGACGGCGCAGAAGACGGCGAGGAGTTCTCCGTTATCATTTATTTCTCCCAGAGCTTCTTTACCCATGATGAGTTCCCTTCCTGTGTTGTCTGGTCCAAGTTTGGCGTTCATGTCTCCTATTAGTATTTTAATGTCGCCGACTGGAGTATTGTCCGTTGTTGCCTGTAATGTCTGTAGAATTCTTCTTTCTTTTCGAGGTCTGCGTTGTTTGTCGGTGCACAGCATTGCATAATTGACACTTTCCTTCCTTTGGAGTTGAATCTGGCGGTCATTATCCTGGGAGAGATCACCTCTCATTGCATCAGGGCCTTCGTTGCCATTGGTGACATCATGATAGCCACGACCTCGGTGTGCATGTGGTTATACTTTGAGTGACCGGAGTAGATCACTGACTCACTGGTTGACAATTTGGTGAGTCCATTCCTGTTCCATCTGCTTTCACACAGCTGCAAGAAGCGTCGTCGTTGTTAATCCGGGCTCCTACCGATCCGGCATGATATTTTGTGTTTGTTTGAGTCATAATAT
Organism: Trichobilharzia szidati; assembly: GCA_944472155.2. Taxonomy (NCBI): domain Eukaryota; kingdom Metazoa; phylum Platyhelminthes; class Trematoda; order Strigeidida; family Schistosomatidae; genus Trichobilharzia; species Trichobilharzia szidati. Next base: position 98,562,018 of record OX235276.1, read on the forward strand.
TTTAATAATAATTTTGTAGCTGCTTTTTGTCTAACCGTTATCCAAACATATTAGTTTGTTTATTAGGTATATCACACAGTGAAACAGTATTATTTACTGGATGACGTTTCGAACAAAATTTATTGTTCATAATCATATCGATTGTGATCACACGACTTTGACACTTGAGTTTTATAGTTTTCTTTGTTCTCTCCTATTTGTCGTATGGGTAGTAGAATTTTCCAAATATCGGGGACAGGCGATGAATCATTCCTATTACATGTATTTGTAGTTGATTCGATAAACAAAGCTTCTGTTATCAATCTCTCCCTATACCCTGTGACATTAGATTTTAAATCTGTCATCCTATCCCATCCTATTGCATGGTTGTGTGTGACTGCATGTAGTGCTATAGCTGAACTATTCTCCAGATTTCTAATCTTATTCAGGTCAACCAATCTAGATTTTGTTAAGTTTTTATGTTCAGCTAGTCTGACTGCCCCTGTTCTACTAGTTTGATCTATGTATTTGAGTTGACAATCATTGCAGGGTATTAGATAAACTAAATTGTTTTGTTTTAAAGGCTCTACAGGATACTTTAACCGACAAAGCTTGTTTCTAATTGAGTTTGTGGGTTTGAATGCCGTTTTTATTCCTGCCTTGTGGAGAATTCTGCGTAAGGCTTCCGAGTTTCCTTCCTTGTATGGAATTACTACTGATGATTTAGATTCTTTATTGTTGGTGTCGTCATTAATATTATTATTATTATTATCACTGTTATCATTATCATTATTATTGTTATTATCACTATCGCTACTATCATTATTTATTTTATTTTTACATTTCCTTACATATTTCCTGACTAATTTATCCGGGGTATCCAAACAACCTTTCTGGCATGGTAGGACCTACAGGAGCATAAGTTTCAGCCAGTGTAGCTCGTTGGGTCATTGCGAAATGCAAGACCGACCACCACGTCAATGTATCAGCTATATATATATATATACTTATATAAACATATAGATTAACATACCATAGTACTAGTAGGCTACCATTTATCACATGTGATATTCTCAATTGTGGTGGACTGAATAATGCTTCAGAATGTTAGGAGAGAGGAGATAGCAATACTCTGGACCACCGATAAGACGACTCTAGAAGATCTGCATTTCGCACATGATATATGTCTAGTGTCACAAAAACTCTGAGACTTGCAAGCGTAAACCAACAAAATGACTGAAGAGGCAGTCAGTGGGCAAAGCACTTCAGTTAAACACAGAGCATACAGAGGTGATGAAGATAACCAACCAACAGAAGCAACAACCAGCACCAACCACCATCAACGTGAGAGATTTAACACGGGTTGCTTCCTTCACTTGTTTGGAAAGCATCGTTTCAACTACAGGCAGAACGTACGAAAATGTAAAATTCAGGATAGACAAGGCGAGATACGCCATCATCAACCTAAAGCCGTTTCGAAAATCTCCCACACTCGGCTTAAGAAACAAGATTCGATTTTCTAACACTAATGTGAAGTCTGTTCTTCTATGCGGGTCAGAAACGTGCAATGCGTGTCATGGAAAGGATTTCTAACGGGTTGTAGACTTCCATAATTAGCTGCCTTCTGTGGCTTCATAATTTAGATCATATGGCCAGAAAGGATAGCCAGCAAGAAACTATGGGAACAAACCAACCCAGCCCATTGCCCAATGAATATGTAAGAGAAAATGGAGATGGATCGGGCATACATTGAAGAGGCCGCCAAGTGACATCGCACGACAGGCCTTCGAGTAGAATCGTAATGGCAAGCGATGAGTAGTCGTCCTAGGGTGATGTGGAGGAGATAGTGTGTAGAAGAGAATAGATAGTTTGGTCAGTCGCGGATACAGGTGAAGAGAACAGCAGAAAAAAGAACAAAATGGAGACGTATTGTTGAAACAATATGCTCACCTGGAATGCAAGGAAGTAGCTATATAATAATAATCATAGTACTGATTTTGTAGGAGAACCTATCTTCTGAGTAATGTTTTCCTTCTTATCAAAATCTTTTATGAATTATGGTTATTAACGTCCTCTGAGTCATATGGATTGCTTGAATCTTTCTTTCAAAAACAAAAATAGATTAAGAATACCTCATAATTAGGAACATAATGTGATGAACACTAATCCTGATGTGTTGATATATAAATGGCACTTTTCCTAGTCCCACTACATCATTCGAACAAGGATTTCTTATCCTACTGTGTACATAATCATTTGTCCAGCTACAGTGACTTGGCCAGTTTGTAATGTTGACTTAAAATACATGTAAGAACTTAGATAATTAACTTTTTTATAATTGTTGATGAGAACAGTAAATGTCACTTATACTAATATATTTCAGGAACTTTATCGTGCGTTAGCAGGTGGCATCTGGAATACGGCTGTATGTATGGTGAGTTGGGATTAGTTTAAATTTGCTGAATTTAAGAAAACAAACGTCAACAAATTTCGAATATTTCCCGTCGGTAAATCAGTGCCATCACACTTTAAACAGCTTTCATTTTTATTTAGGCTTATTTTAAATATCACACAGTGGTTCAGTATGAACATATGGATTGCGTGTCCAGCACATATTATCACTCAAAATCATGTCAAATTAGTCATATGGCTTCATAGTTTATCTCACAGAAATTTTCTCTCTTTCTCCCTCTCCAACTTCTCCTAGTTGGTACCATTTTACATGTGAAACTGTGTGAATAAATTGATATGATTATGAACAATAATTCTCAAGATGTCATCCAAGTACGGATGCTGCAACACTGTGTTATGTTTAAAACAGACTTATCTCACCTCTCTTAGTTTATTTCTCACAAGTTTTCAAGCTTGCCCCAAATGTGGGTAAAAAGGGAGGGTTGGGCATGTGGCCAGTGAGTTTACAATATTTAATCAATCAAAATGCTACAGAAATGTAGAAAATACTTAAAATAGATAAAAAATCATTCTTCGCTGCTGAAAGTCTTTAGGAAGCCAGTCAGCCTATGTGTCCTCTATATATCTGTGAAAGTAAGAGTAAGAACGGGAATATGGAATGAACATACCATCTACGACGCTGAGAGGGCTACTGAAGTATCCAGCGAAATGCGAAGAAATGGCATAGAAATGCTGGTTATCTGCGAGAGCAAGTGCAATTGATGTTGAGCAACTGGAGAGTCGGTAATTTGCTCGTCGACCGGACGACGACCACAATTACATTGATGCAGTAAGTGGCTATCATCATGTCGCCAGTAGCCGCAAACGCCATAATACAGTGATAACCAATTTTATCTAGAATCATGACGGCACGACTCAGCTCAAAAGGGAAGAAGGAAGGTCACAGTTTTCCAAAGCTACAAACGACGCGGAACAACAGAAGAAGGAAGATTGTCATAGAGATTTGCAAACAATAATGGATGACGTGCCGAATAGTGACATCAGAATACTTATGAGCGAAATGAATGCGAGACAAACTGAGAGCCGATAATACAGGAAGAGTAGTCATCATGGGTTGAGATGCTCTGTAAAATGAATGAAAACGAGGAATTATTCACAGACTTATGTCCCTTCAGTGATTAGGTGGCTGGAGGCAGTGTTTAACAATATAAGGATAAACACACAACAAAGTGGGCATCTTCTGATGGACACAACACAAACCAGATGGATTTCATCTTAATACTGCTCAAAGAAGTGGATACGCCACCATTCTACTGTACAAAGAGGGGAAGATCTGTGCTCAGACTATCATCTAGTTCTAGAAACCTTCAAGGTCAAATTGAAATACTTCCCAATAACTGGAGACAGACTACAATTCAAGATACACACTAAAATCCGATGATTAAAACCTAAAAGGATGCATTCACTGAAGATATCACGGTAAAGTGAGAAGCACTACGTTGATTAAACCTGTAGAAGGTGTTCTAAGGTAGCTGATTATCGAGGAATGGCTTTCAACAGAAATCTGGAACCTATTTGAATAATGGGAGATGTTGAACACAGTATACGACTCAATGCAAAGTTTGATAACAGAAATATAAGATGAGTTCAATGTATGCTGCACTGGAGTGAAGAAGAGTGCTAGGAAACACAAAAGACAACTCCGCGACGATTGGCCTGAAACTAAAACAGAGTAGGCATGCAACAGGCAAAATAGACCTCAGGACATTATATCAGATAATCAAGTCTCTATCCGGGAAGAAAAAGTTGCAGATGAAACAAATAATAAGAGGTTTATGGGAAGCTGACTTCGAAGGAATTGACACAAATAAAACAATGGTCTGATCACTTCATATAAATCTTGATTAGACCACCACCTATGAATCAGTCACAAATACTGACAAAAGTACGCAAAGAACTGCAACAAGGACACAAATTCTCCTACGAAAGAAATCTTGAATCAGATCAAGCTGCAAACGCACAGCTGGGAAGGCAGCAGGAGGTGACAGAACGTTTCATAAAGCACTGAAAAGGGACCCAGAGACTACGCAGATGTCATTATTGTTAACCGTTTGGCAGAAAGGAAAGCTGACATCGAGTGGAAAAGAAGCTATCATGTCAACCTACCAAAAAGGGTTACTAAGCCTATTCAAGAACTGGTGTGGAATAATGCCCTTTTGCATGTAAAGTAAAACACTAAGTCGCGTCATCCTGGAGAGAATAAAGTAAGCACTGGATATAGGAAACGTTTTTTCATGCGCTGAACAAATTAGCATTCCTCGGACCATCATTCAATACAGCAGAGAATGGCAGTCAAACATCTTTCCATCTCAGCTTCATAAACTGTGAGGAGACCTTTGACAATGTTGACTGCGAATTAGTTTGGTACCTATTTTGGCAAGACGGCTTGCGGTACTCCATATCTGTATCAGCCTCATTCAACAGCTACTTGAAAATGGCCCGTTTCAGATGATCCACAGATGGAAACTCAGAGAAGACTTTGAAGTGAATACGTGAGTATTACAGCTGCCTGTCACCACCAACAATGATATTGCTTTTTGTGGTGGACTGGATTATTCGTCAGACTGTGTGTAGATAGAGATAAGAGAGGAATAAGTTGGGCTAATAGGAAGATACTATAAGATATACATTTCACGCGTCGGTGATTTATGTTGAATCTTACACCAAAACGAAGACTTACAGTAGAGAACAAAGAGGAGGCTGAAGGCAAAGACAAAACTGCAATTGAACATAGAGAAGACTGAGTGGATTATGATTACCAACCAACAGCAATTACAACAGCAAACAGCACCAATCACAATCAACGAAAGAGATTTGACAGAGGTTACTTCCTTCACTTGTCCAGGAAGCATGGTTCCACCTGCACGCAGTCAGAAGAGATGATGTCAAAATCAGTTAAAATTATAAAATTGACCTATGCCTTCATCAATCTGAAATCAATTTGTAAAAATTTACTCAGCATAATCAACAAGACACAGATATTGAAGACAAATGACAAAGCAGTCACTTATTCCGTATGGGCCAGAGACTTGGTCAGTGTGTCACGGAAACGATTTCCAACTGGTTCCTGACTTTTATCAACAGCTGCCTCAGCTCCAGGATGAAGCTCAAATGCCTAGCAGGGAAGAATTATTGACGAGAGACTCTGGCTGCGAGGAAACCAGCCAAGAGGCGATTGCCTAATCAATATTTAGGTGAAAATGGAGATATATCAGGCATACGTTTGTGGGCCGCCGAATAGTATAGCACGTCAGGTGCTGAAGCTGAATCCCGATTAAAAGCAGTGGGCACGTTGTCATAGGGTGGGTGACATGGAGGAGGTTGAGCGAGAAGTAGGTGAGAGATTGTAGTCAATCGTCTACCCAGCTTTAGAGGACGCCTGGAAAAAGAACACACTGAAGATGTTTTGCTGAATTCTTATGTTCTACTGGAAACTCAAGTGAACGACAATAATATTGCACAAGTTCATTACTTATAAAGACATTTAACTAAACCTTTCTTTACCGATTCTGAATACGTCACGTTAAAGCTGTGTATCTGTTGAAGCTTGGCCAAATGAGATGTGAATTTGGTTCCGTTTACTATTGCGTTTATTTGTGTGAGAAATAGATAGATATGTACAGGTTTCTACACAATAAATGTAGCACCCACAAATGTGTTCTTTAATCTTGGGGAAGGATTGAACGTCCTGAGAGACTTATTTTCCAAGCTATTCAATAAAAAATATATACCAGTATTGGGAGTATTGATCATTCCATTGACACCGCACTCTTCTGTTTGTATAACTTGATTTGAAATTTGTATGCGGTGGAGGTTTTACATAACTGAACACATAATATTATGGCATCAACCGAGAGCTTATTCCTACTTGTGAGTTCAGGATCAATGTTCAGTTCATTCCGTATTACCGTATTACACATTGTTGACTGCGTTAAAAAACAATCGCGATTCATATTTCCCATTAAGAAAATCCTAATTTAACTTAAACAGCTTTATGATTTGCTTTTGTTAAGATGGAAAGTTATCCAACTGATTGCAGCTGTAAACATTATTGCGTTTTCTTTCCTGTAGGCTGCTTTGATTATGATGGATACTGTTAAATGAGTTTTATGTCACTTGGCTATATTACGACCTCTCTTACAATGGGGATCGGAATTCACGTGTTCTGGCGATAGATACGTCGAACTGTGCATGGTTCATTTTGTTGTAAGAAAATTCCCATGTCACATTTTTAATAAAAACTATAGTTTTGAATGAGATCTTCCAGTTTTATTTGCATAAGACAGGTTTTACGGAAGGATAAGTGCTTTAAGAATTCTTAGCCACATTTTAATGGATGCTTGTTTTTCTTATACATTACAATGATGAATGCATATATTTACATGGACACATTTTTAAACGAATTAACTGTGAAGTGCTATCTATCTTTCCATTTGCGATCCTAGTTTCTCACTCGAAACCCTTGTTTTAAACTTCCAATTTTGCGAAGCGATACATAAATGTCCCTAATCAAATATTGGTGAATTGAATTGGTGAATTCATTTCACAAAGTTATTGATCTACGACACTCATCACTGAACAGTTTGTGCTAACCAGCACTGTTTAGTTCGACTGGTTAAGCTGGATTTTCCACTCTCAATAATCTAAGCTATTTCGGAAGCCTATTTTGTTAGACTTGGTACTAGTGCATGATTTCTAGTTGGTCAAATGAATACTACAGATGGGCCATTGATATTCTGAAATATATTTGATCGCTCATATTGTTCCTACGATTTGACTTTGAATGGCTCTCAGTAAAAGTCATTCTGATATTTGCCCGACAGAAATTTCCTAAGATTTGCAAACTAATATCGATTGCTGCTTTAAACCACTTACAAAAATTTCAGTTACACAATAGGTATTCTATTGGAGAATGATTCACGAACCAACAGTTGTTGGTTGTTGTAAAACCATTTTATCGTTGTCGCTGTTTCGCCTAAATTGAAGGACGTGATTATACAATTTCTCAGAGAAAAATTCCGGTGAAAACTAAGAAAACATGTTCTGACTTATTCTAGATTAAATATTTTATTACACAGCATCACATTTGTTTATGCGCACATAATTTGAGAGACATTATATTGTAAAGGCGTAACCATTCTAGAACATATGAACCCAATAACACGAAAAGACGTTAAAAAGAGATGAAATCAGTTAACAATGGAGACAGAAATCACTTTTGACTTTGCCTCATCCACACGCAAGAAAAAATTGTCCTACTTCACACTGAAGACATTTCGGTCAGTGGTCGCCCAAAACTTTCGTTTTAACGATGTTTTTGAGCAAATTACTTTAAGTAATACTGCATTGCTTGATCATGACAAGATACTGGCTTAACAAAATGATACTTTACAAGTGAGGGGACACGAAAATGTATTTTTCCTAAAGCTTAGCTCACGTGAGATCGAACATGTAGTTATAATATAGTTTATGCCATTATTTTCCTTAGTGATAATTTCGTGTAATCCTATAGCGAGAGATTCAAGTTTATTTCCATGTTGAGTAATTCTCAAATGGTGCCCAGCTGACTTCCACCTCAAAATGAAGACTGTTAAGTGCGGTTAATATCATCACAATCTTGAAAACGGAATGAACAGTGAATAGCGAGCAGAACACTGGCAGAAGACTGCTGTAGAATGCCTACTCTTCGGTTAACAATTCTTAAGTTATACTTCCGTACTGTTTGTTCTCATAGATCCATAAAAATGCAAAGTAGCATCATTCCTCTTCTCCTGCAATCTTAGCAGCCTTACCAGCGTCTAGCAATTTGCCAGTATACCGTTTTCGCATGTAAATGCTTGTAGTACCGAAAGAAGAGACTGCTTGCTTTAAACAACCCTTTACACCGCCACTATCATCCATTCTCTGATTCAAGAGCTTTTAACATCACATCACAGATTATTTTCTGCTTCTAATAACACTTCATTAGTCGTTTACATGGTAAAGTTACTAGCCTTATCAAAAACTCACTTTGTTTTTATTGTAAGCCCATTTTTCGATGCTAATGATGACAACATGATAGATAAAATATCAGTGTACTGAGAATTATCGTTCAAAAGACTACAAATTTAATAATCCAGATACTACTGAGCAATAAAATATATCGAATGAGACGGATAATGCCATTCAAACTGTTTTCAAAAACTGAGTTCAGAATAAGCAAGTTAGTTGAAAAAGTAAATTCCTTTGAGTTCCGGTTTACAGGAATGTGAATAGACATTCGTTTTGACCCAGTTCGGAACTCATTGCGCGTTCACGACTTCACCGGACGTCAAACTTAAGACCCTCTGGTTATGAGGTGAGGCTAAGAACATTCAGTAATTTGATGAAATCTAGTATCCTGTAGATTCTATTTTCTACTTCAAGATGTATAGCCACACTAAAAGCTATTATTGCGCTTACACTTCATTTATGAAAACCGATGGAACGCGATTTTACACCGAAATTCCAGTCAACATCGTAATGTATTCAACCGCTTGTATGCATCATAAGATGTACCACTACTCGAATATCTTTGATTGGATCCCCGATGTGGTCAATTCTAAGTATTACCGAACGAGAACGAAGGAGCTTTCCAGTTTACATTAGTTTGTAGTGAAATAAGTTCTTGATCACAGTTCTTGATCTTTTTTTATTTCAAACTTTGTTCGATTGTTTTGTTCACTGAATTAAGTTTGAGTTACATTCACTATTTATTATTACAATTGTTTCTTTTAGTTCCTGGATGAAACAAAGGGCTTCAGACCCACGTCTACATTGCGTTCGGTTCTCTGCCAACATATTCACCTGACCACATGTCTACCTACATGCTTATATCTCCTCTTCACATGAACGCCTCCATGTCACACTCGGCCCCCAACTCACCGCTTATAATTCGTGTTCCACTCGAGTGATTTCTCTTGATGGTTTCCTCAAAATGTAGCCAATCAACCTCCATTTCTTCCTGCTTATTTGTGGCAAAGTCGATTCCTGCTGGGTTGGTTCGCTTCCATAGATCCTTGTTGCTGATTTTTTCTCGCCAACTGATCTTGAGTAGCACTGAGCGAAGACAGCTGTTGATGATTATCTGTAGTTTGTTTGAGGTGCTCTTCATGACGCGCCATTCTCTGATTTTAAAAGTAGCACTGAATTCATATTGAAGTTGAAAATCCGGATCTTATTTTCTCATGCTGAGTAGTGCTGTTGACCTCCACACAGACTTGAGGGTAATGAAAGCTTGTCTTGCGTTCCTGATACTCGCCTTGATATCCTCGCCAATTCCGCTTGTAGTTGAATTGATGCTTCTCAGGCAGGAAAAGTCGGTTGCTTACTTCAGATCTCTCTCATTTATGATGATCGGTGTCTATTGTTGTTGCTGTTAGCCAGGAATCTTCATCACCAATGTTTTTTCTATGTTCACTTGAAGTCCAATGTTTGATGCTTCTTCTGTCAACTTGTTGCTTTTCATTTGCATATCTTCCACTTTGTGGGAAATCAGATATATATCATTGGCGAAGTCCAGATCCTCCAAGTCTCTTGTGTGGGTCTATTTAATACCTGCATCCTTGTTGTCCGCTGCCTGTCGCATTATCCAGTCCAACGCAATAAGGAAAATCATTGGTTTATTATGATTCTTCATATGCAGAACTGAATTACCTGCTGCTGCTCTCACAAAATGAGAGTCGGATGCTCGTTACCAGAGGAAAAATGTCAGAGATACACATTGCTGAGTTGTATCAAACTAAAACAGCTTTCCAATGATCCATAAGTTTCGGTAATCTTCTAAATGACGTTATATAAGACTGTTTTCGCCAAATTGACAATTGGAGGGTATTACGTTACGGTGTATCAATAAAAACCTAATCGAGAAATGAGTAACTGAAAAATAAGGATAAATCCATATAATATCCACCAGTGGTGATACCTCAGCCATTACAACGATCACGTAACATCGTTTGCAGTCACTGGAAAATAATTTACATACAAAAAGTAGCACAGTATCCATGCACTCTTGGAAAGTGGATTCATTTCACTCTTGATAATATCATCAACGCAAACGAGTTATTTATAGGTGATCCAAAAGACTGCTGAAGGCTTTCATCAACAGATGCTTTTGCCTAATTATGAAGATCAAGAAGCTGGTTGGAAAGTACAAACAATAAAGCAGCCAAAACCATACTGCTCATTAGGTTTGCGAAAATAAATGTTTGGGGATCCGTCATGAAGTGAGGAGTAATTCAGGTGACATGTGGTAAAAATCACCTTTAAATACTTATCATCTTTTGACTCATCATTTGATGGAATAACTATAAACTTTCATCATCTTTTTCTCGCCTTGATCTGAGACAAATCATTAACCCATCAGATTATTTATTCTTGCCTTCTTTAAACTAACTGTATATCAGTCACAACACTATATTACCACTACCCTGTGCCGATTTCATCATGGTTTAATATATACATATATGACATATTTCCTTCTAATAATACCATATCCTAACAGTCACAGACCATTGTTTATCGTTCGACATTTGAAGTGGAAGACGTCACAAACTAAAACGCCTATCCAGCAAATCGTTGAGCATGTATTAGTATACCTGCGCAGCAGTCAACTACGTCATATCAGGTGTCAATAGCGACATGTCCATAACAAATCGGTGACACATATCGTAACACATGACATGCCATTTCGTTCAATATAAGCTAAACAGGATGTGATGGGTTGTACATCTGAGTGGCAAGTGAAGGAGAGCATTTGAATGGGTTGTTGCGAAAAGAGAGATGAACTGAAGCAAACCGTAGCAAACCGAATGTATTGGAAATTCGCCTCTGATTACTTTTGTTTCGTTCAGAATACAAAGATCGGAGAATGTATCAATTTTAAGTTAATTTAAAATGACCAGCATTAATAACAACATAACACTATTAAGGAGACATTTAAGGTCTACATCATTTCCCCATATGAAGAATAAATGCACAAAACTCTGGGTAACCTTCTTAATATCGCAGAAATAAGTGACGTATGGACACGTAGAAATCATGAAACTCCGATTATTCCATTAACTAAATAACCACAGCAATTCACAATATGAAATAATTTCCAATGAATGTTATGCGAACTAATTGCTTAAAACCAGTTGACTGTAGTCACCTAGTTAAGAGGAATCAACATTGTCACTACATTCATTGACAGAATACTGCACCAATTGATGTGAAAAAAGTGTATGTGTGAGGGACAAAAGTTAGTTCAGATGAAGACAAGTATGATAGACAAATTATTTTTAGTGAGTGAAGACTTAAGGCATACAATTCACAGTTATGTAACACTACATGCAGACCAGTCTAACAAAAGCTTAAGTCTAAAATATAAACAGTGACGATGTTTGCCTTACAGTTCAGTTGACATTACAATTTCGTTTCCATGTATGATGAGTCGTTTCAGTGGACTCGAATGTAACTGAATTACCCTTATTATAGTTAGCAGGAGTTGATTCAAGAAAAGAAAACGCTAATGAATAGTGAGTGAACTTACAAAAAGATAAATAGCAAATAATGATTTTCCATAAGGAAGTCGGATAGACGTTCTCTGTAAAAACAAGGTAATATTTTTTCACTTTTTTTATTTGAAGCATACACTGACAATAACACGATGAACAAAACGACTGTCACCAGTAGATTGCGACATAAATCTACAATGAACTATGGAGGCATTTCTTTGAAAAACGCATTATGATATTCATACGCACGTATTATATCTTCTTGATTCCAGATTTTGTTGTGCCTGATTAATGGATGAAGAATTCGTATAAGAGGAATCAAAATGTGACATTTTCTTATTTCCAAAAAATTTGGATAAGAAAATACAAGTTGAGAAAATGGTTGAAAAAATTGTGTTGGCAACGCTTGCTGTGTGCCTTAAATGTCAACTTACTGTTGATCATTCCTAAAAAGAGAAGCTAGTTATTGCCTTTTCAGAAGTTTGTTCTAATTACAACTGAATACTACACTCGTGAATTTCCACGAGTGAATACCCATTAAAATGAAAAGAAATATACGGCAATAATCCATGAAACATGGAACTTTGTCTGAAGAAATAAAATCACCCTTGTAAAGAACGAACGAATTTGCATTTCGCTAATGATGCAGCTTCAGAAACTAGAGTGATAGGCTACCCCTAACATACTGTAGATATCACATGAAGAGTGTACATATCCAGTAAAGGGTATCAGGGATCATCAAGATTAAATTTAAAACCACACCAAATTATTGCTGTTTCAGTAAATTCAAGAATAAACCATACCCTACACAACTATCCATAAGCATACAGAAGTAATTGACTCACGTGAAACAACTCCTATCTCTTCACAAATAACTTCGAAAATACTTACATATATTTTGCAGATGTATTCTAGCTTCGTTGATAATTATCGAACGCATTATTTATATGTCGAATGATCACAGTTCGCTGTGTTTTTTAGTAAATATCCCACTTTACATTTAAAATAACCTTTGTCACAAATGTCGGAGTGTGTAAAATCTTTGAATAAAATTTATGTCAGATGCCTTCATACAGAAACATCATAGTGAGCGGAATATTTTAAAAGGAAATAATTCAACCATTCAGGATGCAAAATTTATTAAAGTAGAGAAAACTGACTAATGAAATGTTTGTATGTTATTATTGGGGCTTTCACGATAATTGAGAACGACTTATTCGTAGGGTCATCATCAGTTGAATACATTGATATAAATCACAGTAAGAGCATTTATATATCATCTCATTAAAATGATGAAGAAATAATCGTGTATGTATGCAAAGTTTGATTTAAAGCATACGGGATCAAAACCGGTATTGATAATAATCACTTTATTCCAAACAACAAGAATTATACACTTATTGCAACAAATTCGGAACTCTTGTGAATAAATGGCTCAATTATCCTCATTAAACTGCCTTGAAAACTTCATCCAGTTAATAAGACACCAGCAGTGTGTTATGTCAAATAATCTTATGCAGTGTGGATTAACATCGTGCCACAGCTTACAATTTTATATACAAATTAGGTAGAGAGTCACCTACTTCATCTGCCCAAACAGTGGTTCAGTTACATCTACAAAATTAACATTGAATATGAATGGCAGCAAAACATTCTCAAGCGCAATCACCAGCCATCTAATTGAGATGAGACACACTATCGTTTATTTTCATGAGTAAAAGTTGATAATGTTTCCTTTCTCTGTTGATTTGCTTTTTCATTCTGAAAAAGGTATAGTTTATAAAGTAATTAATGCAGTGGTAGGATGCTCGCCGACCACGCAATTGGTCCGAGGTTCGAGAGTGGATGTTATTGCAATTGGATCTCATTTTGGTCTTCTTTTCGTAGACTGTTTTATGATTCGTCTAGCAAACATAAAAAGTGCAGTTCCAGGTTCCAAGTAAATCTGTTTAGTTGGTCATTTTTCGTCAGCCTGACAGTTGTTTAGCAAACTTAGACGGAATAAAAAGATCAAAGCACTGAACAATATTTTTCACCAGGTTTATGCGCTTATTGACTCCATCAGAGAAAATATTTTCACTGGTTTATCCCTATTTCCTATGTGAACTTCTTGAGAAAGTAAATACGACTTATAAGTTTATATATATTAAGGTTATTCTGGACAGTGTTTATCCAATGTACAGAATTTTCAAAGGAGTTAATTGCATGATATTTTCCTTTGCACAAGATCTTCAAACAGATTAGTAGTTGACAGTGGATCGTATGATATAATGGCGTGTTAACTGGGGCGCAAAACAATCATGTATGATATTCCTTCCTTGTCTTCTTGAAGGAATGCACGAAATCTAACTGAAAGGCAAATATAAAATGTTCAAGGGTACATTCTAAGACCGAAAAACATAAAATAAGGAACAGTTATCTCATGTACTCGGATGAGTTGCTGACTACCAACAAGCTTTTCTCAAGTTTAGTTGACACTAGCGAATCAGCACACTTTTAACACTTTGCATTCTCCTAAAAGTAAATAACACCATTATAGGTTATATTTGTAATAGGCTGAGACAAAGTAAACAAGAGAATTTATATGCAATATAATGATGCAGGCTTATCATAATTCTCTTAAAAAAGAAATTTGTCTTCTGACAGAACAGTTTGCCTATCGCCTGTTAGAAAAAATGCTGTCTTTAATGACCACCACATCTCGTTTATCAGGCATCGAGTGTACATCTATTACTCTCAGTTATACTTCGTTCTTGTTGTAGACTGCAACGTCGCCTTTGTTCATGTTTGTCTTAGTATTCATATAGTTGGTTTTAAGCAATATTGAGAACCACGCTGGCTGTGAAACTGCAGCTATTAAAGGATGATGAATCTTTTCCTGCTGGTGTAAGAATCTTCAGCAGTGTGTAGCTGTGACCATTCCAGGGATCACAATCAGGATCGTAGGGCCACAGTGCGAAATTATTAACCCTTCGAGCACTAAAATCAAATCCATTGGCCCATTATTTCCTAAATCCTACCGGTTCACGATGCATAGCACGACGTTCAGATAATGTTATTGACATGTATTTGTTCTCACACACGACCAGTCGGCCCACTCCGGGCATGACTTCTCACTAGAAGTACGGGCAGCTTTGTACTGAAGTCATTCAGTAGTGTATATCAGGTCCTGTTTTCCGTTCCCTGTTGCATCACAGAGGCATATTTTTGAAATCTTCTGAGCTAGGACAAAATGGATGTCCATTACGTTATGGTTATCAACAGTTCTCCGCCATATATCAACGGACATTTTAGTATATATATATATATATTCGGGAAGAAAACCCACTCCAATAAATTTTTAGACTTCAGGTCATCACACCCCATCAGTGCAAAGCTTTCAGTTGTTTCAAGTCTTCTTAGACGAGCATACTCTCTGATAACCGACAAGAAAGAAAAAGAAGAAGAAATATCAAACATTACTGAAACTCTCAAGCAAAACAACTTCCCATGGATCTTCATCAACAAAATCAACACAGACATTAAGTACGGCTGAAAACGCATTCCGAAAACATGGACATCAACAGTCGTCATTCCATATAGAGCAGAGAAGTGACATGATATTAGAAAAGTACTCAATCAGCTCGACATCAGATTTTTTTCAAAACATCAGACACACTTCAAAGCAACCTTGTCCATATAAAAGACCAAATCCCTTAAGATACTCTTTCTACGTGTGTTTATAAAGTGATAGGAAGGTGAAATTACTTGTTGAATGCAATGTACCGTTTGCACTTAAGTTACTAGTAGAAAGCAACGGAGATAAAGAGGATCTATTAACTACAAAAACTTCACTGGAGTGGACTATAAGGGGGCCTGTGTCGAACGCTCGAGTACCGTCCGTGGTTGCTGACAATGATGTGAGCGTATAAAGTGTGGTTTGTGATAGGTATGACAAGGAATTCCACGACAATAGTTCTGGGGATAGAGAACAATCCGTCAAAGATAAGAAGGCAAACTGTGAAGCAGAGAACAAGTTTAGTGGTAAGTTAAATTTGAAGTCAGCCTCATCGCGTTCTGACTACGAATCGTGTGGCGAGGATGGTTGGGTGAAGAAGCCTGTAGTTGCAGCTGATAAGCCATTGTTGAATAGCGTGTTAGAGATGACAATGCAGTTTGCGCAGATGAATGCTTACTACTACTGAGTTGAACAAAGGTTCAGTTCAACCTGTACGTGGAGCAGAATTAAAGTCACATGCGCTTGCAGAAGATATGGATACTCGTGAGACCGTCAGTGTAAATGATCCACGTGTAGTTCACTTATCGACAGATGTTAATTCTAAACTGGAGCTTATCATGAGAGGTAGCAGTGATGGTAGTCCTGCTGTAAGCAAACCTTCTAAAGTTTGAGCCACATCAGCTTCTGATGCACCGCTAAGTTCATCAACTTGTATCAGTCAGTCGTTGTTCGGGTTGTCATCCACAGTAAAAGGGACGTCCATGATTCCATGTGACTTATGCTGTGATCATGCCAGTATCAGTCAGTTTGAAAGGACGAAAGTCAATGGCCAGTTTAGTGATGATAAGCCAACTGTGTATGAAAGGGTAATTGGCAGACTGACTTGAACGAATGAAAGCCTATCAGGTTTCAAGTCACTATTTGAATTTTATTATCGTTGCTGTAAATTACTCTGTGTCTTGGGTTGGTTGGTCATATGCGTCATATGTTTGTTAGTCATCTATATTCCAGGATAGAGTGTCATGATCGTGTCACTATTCAGAGTTGACGGTAAAGATGATAGAAGGAGGTCAGCAAATGAACTCTGCGACGATTTTGTAACCTAGGGCGTCAACCTGAGAAGGGTTGTAGGCGTACTGCTGTAAGTCCTACAATTCTTCAAGGGTAGCTCGACAAGGCAGAATCCATAATATTTGATAAATTGAGCTTACATTTATTTTTGCTAAGTAACAGCGTGGGTTCCAATTCATCTAATTGTTGGTTAATTTTGTAGTTTTTGCATTGTGTGAATCATCTTGTAATGTTAATGTAAGTACTTCTGAAGTCGTTTCGAATCTTCTGCAACTGTGAACGAATGGAGTGGTATTACAGTCATTGTATGCGATTCCATACGCCAGGGAAGGGGATTGTGCCAGAGTGACATGAAGCGACCAACGCTCAGAGGACCAGACCAGTGGTGGTACTGTCAACCGAGAGCGAATTGAGTTCTGATCACTGAGGAAGATCTTACACGCCATGGAGGTGTATTAGCGTGATGTAATATGCTTGTTGTGTGTTGAGGCTTTTTTTCTTGTTTTTCACTTTAGCGTAGTCCTGCTTGGCCCAGGTTCTCTCGTTGTCAGTTCAGTTCAAAGTTATCGCCATGATGGAAAAAAGGGATGGACCTTTTCTTGCCGAGGAATGTAAATAAATGTGAACAATGAACGTCGGTTCATTAGACTCGGTCGCCATCAGCGGGCAATTCGAAGATGCGAATGTTTCAATCGTGTAAAGGTTGGAAGAAGACGAAAGAATAGTAATAAAAGTACAGTATGTTCTTTGTGAAACATTTGTTTAAAAACTTTGTATCAATATAGATGGTAATTGCCGAACAATACAAGTTATGGCAAGTTATGGTGTTTTGGAGTTAAAGTCGATAATCAGTCATAGTAAATGTCGATTCGGAGCGTCTTCGCGAATAATAAGAACTTAGTGTTAAGTTCTTTGAAAACGTCTTCCTGTATCTATTCCATTATGTGTATGTTAACCTCAAAATTATCAGCTTCAACGTAGCAACATTTAGTTAACCAGTTAACCTGATTTCTTCTTAATACTCTAATGAAAACCATCGGTTATCACCAAAGAAATTTCTCTTTCAATTACCGTTTACACTGGGAACATACACAGCATCACTAATACACTGGATTTGGGTAGAATTCATATTACAGTTAAAGACTGAATGAGCTGATGCTAAGTAACCACTTGACCATTCCTAACTCTATCCCAACTCAGTCATATGTCAACACAAGTTACTTGATGAGTAATATGACCACTTTCAATGTGTAACAGGTCTCACAGGCAACAAGATCCACACAGCTGTAGAAAGCCATCGATTGATCATAAATGCTAACTTAACACTACAATATTCACTATTTCTCAATATCTAACGGGAATGGAAAATATAACCCACTAAATTTTGAAAGGATGGAATCTAAAAGACTTCAGTATATGTTTTACAATAAGGAAGTTTCAAAGTGTGTACTGCTTCCTCGCGGTATGCATGTTTGTCTTATCCCGAAAACAATTTGGAATATGCATTTGAAATTTCCCCAAAGGCGAACAATGAGTGATTTCGGAAAAATACACCCAACTGACATTCGCAAGTGACTTGTTGAGAGAAACGTCTAGAGCGTTAAAACACTTATGTTGCTAGTATACTAGCTAATGACCAAGATGTATATTCTTCAACGCATCCCTCAACAGAGTATTGCCTGTCGACATTTCTCATATAATAGTTTGATGATTATGACCACAAAACTGCTACATGCATATTGCATTAGGTAAGTGTGTGGTTCAAATACGTCTAAGATAACACCTAAATAGAAGTTTTGAGACAAAATAGGGAAACATAATTGGGTCTTATTGAATTACAAAGAATTAAACTACCCAATAAACGGTTGCCACATTGTGTCAGAGTTGTCTTCCTTCTATGCTCAGGTTACCTGGTGTAGTGATGGTTGATAACTACTGTGGTAACACGAAATACGATTAAACAGCTATTCAGTACTCCCTGCTTCCCTACGTGATGTCATTTTCTAACTAAATTGAAATGGAAAAGAATTCAAATCCCTACAAGAACTATGCTCTTATTATAAATATCATTGCAGCTTAATCAATTAACTTCTTGACAGCTGAGTTACATGCATAAAGCACTATTTAGTCATGAGAAGAAAGTAAACATTGAAGTTGTGTGAACATCACAGAGCTGATACATCATCCTTTGAGAGTCACAGAAGCAAGCTGACTGTCACTGTTCTTGATATAAGAATAAAACTTGGGCACTGTGGTAGAGTGTAATTCCATTATGGGTAAATTTTATTTTGATAGAGTCTCACAGTGTTATACAGTAATATTTACTGATGACGTTTCGAGCACAATTTATTGATTAACTTGATATGATTATGAGCAATAAATTGTGTTGGGAACGTCATCAGTAAATATTACTGTATAACACTGTGAGACTCTATCAAAATAAAATTTACCCATAATGTCACTGTTCTTTATGACATTTGAAATAATTAAATTATTAGTTTCAATTCAACCTCGGTTCCTCCTTCTCTCAGGGTAAAATTAAAGGCAAAAATATTACGTTTCAGTATCAATTTGTATTTTTACTGATGAATAGATATCAGTTACAGTGTTGGATTCTATCTGTGACAGGTTTTGTAGACTTCCTGGTTGGGGTCTCAGGGATTGTAAAAACCACTGGTTTAAGAAAATTAGTGACATGACTCAAAATCGTTTTCAATGGCTAACACAGATGCATCCACTCCTTGTAACTTATAATACCCAATAGAACTATGTTGCTCTCAGATATTACTATTCTTTTGCCTCATATCTCTGTTTACTGTCTCTATTTTGAATTTCATTTTTTTTTCTACTATTGCGTTGTGTGATAAGTGAATTGCGGCTACTCGAAATGCTGCACATCGGTGCAAAATTCTATGTTGAAACCAACCAGCCAGCCAGCCAGGTTATGTAGAGTCTTCTGATCAACAGTCCCAAACATAGACGAAACAAACGACAGTACTCTCGAGTTTTCAAAGGTTTTGTAAATGGCATCAGTCCCTCACCAGATTCCGAATATCTTGTGTTTAAATATCAAATTTATTATTGATTATTATGAACGTGCAATAAAATTATTAATCATCTCCCCTGGTGAATCTGGATGTGTGATCATTCACTGAGTCATCAGTCAATAGACACATCGAGACAGAAAAAATTTATCAACCGATAAGAAAAACACCTCATACACAAAGGGTCATAGTTCAAGTCAAAGAGAGACAAAGTCAAAGAGACAATCAGTTCCAATAAAAGCAACCTAGAGGGTGTGAAAACACACAAAAACAACCAATCACGATCAAGATCACCTTGAGAGATGATTAATAAACTCGTGGAGAAATCTAAAAGTTCACTTTACATTGAAGTATGCACTGGAGATGAAAGCAAAAAAAAGGATGTGGACGTGGAATATTCGTACAATGTACGAAGCTGAGAAGGCTGCTCAGGTAGCCGCAGAAATGAGGAGATATAAAATAGAAGTGTTGGGAATCTGCGAGAGCAGATGGAACGGATGTGGAAGGAGCCAACTACCAACTGGACAGACAATAATCTACTCCGGTCACCCAGAGGACGACCACGAGCATATCGAGGGAGTAGCCATCATGATGTCACCAACAGCGGCTAAAGCTCTCATGCAATGAGAACCGATCTCCTCCAGGATAATGACAGCCAGTTTCAACTCAAAAGGAAGAAAAAAGGTTACAATCATTCAGTACTATGCGCCTACACACGTCTCAGAACAAGAGAAGAAGGAGGATTTCTACAGTCAACTACAAACAGTAATGAACAACGTCTCAAATAGCGATATCAAAATCCCGATCGGTGACATGACTGTGAAACTGGGGGAGGCAAAACAGGAAGAGAACTCACCATGGGTCGCGAGGCCCTCAGTGAAATGAACGACAATGGTGAACTCTTCTCAGACTTCTGCGCCTTCAATGATTTGGTGATTGGTGGCAGTGTGTTCAAACACAGGGATATACACAAGGCAACATGGATTTCACCAGATGGACACACCAAAAACCAGATAGACTTCATTTCAATCTCAAGGAAGTGGAGACGGAGCCTACTGGACACAAGATCGAGGAGAGGAGCAGATGTGGGTTCAGACCACTATCTAGTACAAAGGACTTTCAAGGTGAAGCTGAAAGCCTCGAGGATACCTGGGGATAGGCCACAATGCAAGTTCAACACGCAAAAACTGAAGGACACATTCACACAGAACATTTTCACTGCAACTGTCAGAGCAAAGCAAGAAACACTACGTGTCACCACTGAGGAATCATCTGTGGAAGACCATTGGAACTCTCTGAAGGTGATTTTTAACGAAACGTGTTCAAGGGTTTCAGGAAGAAAGAAGAAACAAGATAAGGAATGGCTCTCAACGGACACTTGGTAGCTAATAGAGGAGAGGAGAATGGTGAAAGAGAAAATGATTCAATGCAAAGATGGGCAAGAGAAAGAGACGCTGAACTCAACCTTCACAGCACTGGACAAAGAAGTGAAGAAGAGTGCCAGGAAGGACAAAAGACAATTCTACGACAACCTGGCTACTGAAGCTGAGAGACAGCAGGCAAAAGGGATCTGAGGACATTATATCAGATAACCAAGTCTCTATCCAGGAAGAGGTCAACACCAGTGAAACCTATAAAAGACAGCCAAGGGAACCCAATTACCAAGGAAGAAAGACAGATTAAACAATGGGCGGACCACTTCAAAGGACTCTTGAATCGACCACCACCTACAACCCGTCCAGTAATACCAACAACAGCACGTACACAACTGCAAGTTGACACCAATCCTCCAACGAAAGCTGAAGTCTTGAATGCAATCAAGCTTCTGAAAGCTGGAAAAGCACCTGGACCAGATGAAGTACCCTCTTGACGCACTGAAAGCGAACCCAGAGACGACAGCAGATATGCTGACTCAATTATTGTAAAAGATCTGGAAGGATGGAAAGGTGCCTACTGACTTGAGGAAAGGTTACCTCGTGAAACTACCAAAGAAGGGCGACATAGGACTCTGCGAGAACTGGCGATGCCAAGTAAAATCCTGAGTCGCATCATCCTGGAGAGTATAAAGGACGCACTGGATTCAGAACTCGAACCACAACAAGCTGGATTCAGGAAAGGCAAATCATGTTCTGACCAAATTGCAACTCTACGCATCATCATCGAACAAACCATGGAATGACAATCAAACCTCTACCTCAACGTCATAGAATTTGAGAAGGCCATCGACAGCGGTGACTGCGAAGTAATTTGGAAACTACTCAAGTACTACGGCGTACCCCAAATATTCGTCAAGCTTATTCAACAGCTGTACGACAACAGCACATGTCAAGTGATTCACAACGGAAAACTCAGCCAGGCGTTTGGAGTAAACACAGGAGTCAGACAAGGGTGCTTATTATCACCAATGATATTCCTAATTGTGGTGGACTGGATTATGCGTCAGACAGTGGGAAACGAGAAGACAGGGATATCCTGGACCGACGTGAAGAACGTAGAAGACCTGGATTTCGCGGATGATTTATGTTTGATGTCACACAAAATCCAAGACTTACATGCGAAAATCGACAAACTGGTCGAAGAAGCAGCAAAGACAGGACTCCAGGTGAACATAGACAAGACAGAGGTTATGAAAATAACCAACCAGCAACAACAACAACAATAGCATCAGCAACATCCAGCGCCAATCACCATCAACAGGAGGGATTTGAAAGAGGTTGCTTCTTTCACTTATCTAGGGAGCATTGTCTCAACCACAGAAGGAACGGACGAGGATGTCAAATCGAGAATCGGAAAGGCGAGAAACACATCATCCACCTGAAAACAATCTGGATATCTTCGTCATTCAGCATCAACAACAAAATTCGGATTTTCAATACAAACGTCAAGTCAGTCAGTTCTTCTGTACGGATCAGAAACTAAGCGGGTCACCAAGAATATTTTCAACGGGTTGCAGACCTTTATCAACTACTGTCTTCGTCCTATACTGAAGATCAGATGGCCGGAAAGAATCACAAACAAGAAGCTATGGGAACAAACAAAACAGGAACCAATCGTCCAACAAATATGCAGGAGAAAGTGGAGATGGATTGGACACTCGCTGAGGAGGTCGTTGGGTGACATCGTGTGTCAGGCCCTCAAGTGGAACCCGAAAGTGGAGCGGCTAGTGGGACGTCCAAGGGTGACATGGAGGAGATCGTGTTAAGAGGAGCTGAAACAGTATGGACTCACATGGATGCAAGTGAGAAGTACAGCAAAAGACAGAAGCAACTGGAGACGTGTAGTTGAAGCCCTATGTTCCATCATGAACCCAAGGGAACAATAATAATAATATATATATAATATATAGTGCACTGAAGGTGTCACCTAGTAGGGCGATGAAAGCTTCGCGAATTAACTATCCAGCTCAGAGAACACAACCACATCAATAAACGTTAAAATCTTTTGAAGTCAAGTGACCGATTCATGTGGTACTTGAATTTAAGAGATCTCCATAAGTGTAATCAGGATGTATGAATAAGCTATTCTGTTCGTGCTACTAAGAAAGGTTTGTAAATAACATGCTGTGTAACATGTGTGTGAAATGTTGAAAATCAGCTTGATGGTGAAGTTGAGAACAAGGGAACTGAAGATGAGTTTGTAACCGATATAGTGTTTTTTTTACTTAGGGTCGCTGTTTCGTTATTAGCATGTGAACGTGTGATGAATGAATAAATTCTCTATCACACAACTCAGTTTTTCTTTATTCTCTATTATTGTGTTTTCCAAACTTTAAGAAAATTACAGTAAAAATATCACAATATCAAAAAATAACGTGACTTATTCAGGATAAGTTTTTCCTTTCAACGTCAATCGCCACTCACCTGATTCCTAGTAGCCATTAAAGTAATAAACACAATGAATCCTACTACCGCGATTCCACCTGCAAAACTCAAAAGTATAATGCTCGCTTTCTTGGACAGCATTTGCATTTTGTATCCTAAAATTAGAGCAGCCACGGAAACAGCCAATGTCAGGAACCATGATAAAATATTCCACAATCCGACAGCTGCTGTTATACCAGGTATTCCGAAAGACAACAATAAAACCTACAAGGTGTATTGATTAGACGTAGGTGCAGAATTATCGATATTTTCAAAGAAACAAATTCATAATGATAATGAATTCGTATAAACATTTGTCAACATCACAGGGTGATCATTTGACACTAATATTAATAAATTTTTTTCCTTCTGATTTGCAAGTGTAGCATTGTGTTTTGATAGCAAATCTCCATTTTGACCATTTTTCTACAGTTCTTTCTCCACAGCTCGCTCTACTATCAATTATTTGTTTTAATCTACTCTTACGCTATCCTCAAAAAATCAATGAACTCGTCACTGATGATTCCTGTTTCACTTAAAGTCTTGGCACCTGGAACTATACAACAGTTACCTAGCCTATATCTTATCCATCCTAATTTCATCCTGAATATGTATTGGGCTATACGTCATTAGTCATTCCGTTGCCATAGTTGTTAGTCATCAATACTGTCTTAATCTCTTTTTCATCTTCGATGTGGAGCCAGAGAAGTAGGTTGTTGAAGGTAGCCTGTAGTAACCTTTTGAAAATGCTCTTCGTGATGTTACACTTCTCTGCATCATATCTTAGCAATCAGATGAAATCAGTATCGCTGTAACATATCTTGTTTCTTTTGCTGAATGCAGCGAATCTCTAAGCTGATTCCAGCAACTGAAGGCTCGTTTTGCATGACAGCCTTTAGTTGAGTCTCACGTGGTTCACGATTTAGAAAAATGATTCAGGACCTAGTCTGAAAGATGCCACTTGGAGGTAGGTAACTTCATTCATCATAATCTGCACAATTTCAGTTTTCCTCCATAGATAACTAAGTTGGTGGGAGTTGAGATAAACATCTTCAGATCTTCTGGAAAGTTCTCATTGGTCCAACCTATCTTCAGCTTCATTATCCACACTGTTTGTCACATAAATATGTTCATGACAACTAGAAATATCACTGCAAATATTTTCTTACGACTGTCTTCACTTCAGATTATTTACTGAGCTCTCTGTTCTGTTTCAATTGGCATCAGCTGGCATCAGAATTTGACTGTGAAACGATGTGGATAAACATCTGGAGCACTCGGTAACTTCATCTGCCAAGTCATTTCATTGCAATGCCTACTCTATCATCCCTCTATCACCACTTTAACTATCACTTCCCTGAGTATTTTTTCCTCAACGCAGTTGTTGTTCTTATAGTTTATTGTCTTGATGAGTATTTTCCATGAATTAAAAAATAACGAGAACCCTACGACAGTGAAGTACGTTAATGGGTTTCTGCGCTATTCTGTCCAACTTTTTGAAGTCATTGCGACGATCGATTTTCTCAGAGATTTCTTCAATAGCCATAGACATCTGATGTGTTATTGGAAAGCAGTCGTTATTGCTGGACTTTGTTGTTCTTATATGCCAATATAAAGCAATCGGAATCGCTTATGTTGACGAACCAATTATCCTTTATCATATGTCACGGTCATCAAATAAACACACCAGTAAGCCTCCGAAATGCTACGAAATTAGGAACTGCTTCGAGTTTAACTCAGATAACATGCAAACGCATCGTTCAGAAAAATAATTCAGCTTCTTTCTGATACTTTATCCACCATATATTTCCATGTTCAGTATACCTGTCTTGCCTCTACACCTAATTCGACTTCTCTTCTTTACAGTCTTTAATTGTAAATGATACTTTATCGATATTACGGCAACGTAGAATTTGAACATCAGTGCCAACTGTTGTTTCATATGGATAGTCCTCATTAAGTAGAGTTTTTTGTCTTGTATGAAAAAATCACAGTGAAATGTCATCATATCAAACTTACAGGAAGTACTAACAGTCCAATATTCATTGGCAGGCGCTCTTGAAATCTCTTAACAAACAGAACCACCCCAGTGAGGATTAAGCCAAGTACACTGAAAAAGGAAATATTGAAACCAGTTACTCAAATAGAATAGCAAATCGTATACATTGCATTTTCATGAGGCATTAGAAGCTACCACAGGGCAATATTATTATCATAATACAGTCACAATACAAGCCACTGCCATCCTGATTACTTTTTAATTATACCACCGATTATGATGACAAGGTAACATTTTCCTGTACGCCATTCACTTCAGAAGTAAATTCGAATGTGTAATGTTCAACTGTGATCGGGAAATTTACGCTTTGATGTGATATGATCGTAAAATACCACCTAGTAGTTGCGAGTCTCCAGCCCCAGTGAACTTCTTAACTGGGATATTCGTGAACCCACTGTTATAACACCCTTTCGCTAATACAACTATCAAAACATGTCACAACTCATACGATATGCAATGCGGAAATGAAGAAGATGGACTGCTGAGTAGGGCGCTTTCAGTTTTTGGCATCAAAAGTTAGTAAAACCTGACAGCAATGCAAAGTATATAAGCGTGAATAACCTTGATTTAAATAGTCTTCTTTTTTAAAATTAAGAGACACTAACTTTCGAAGGTTATCATTGGAGGAACTACAAACATTTAAGGTGTGTAAAAATAAATTTGGTATTGTGGGAAACATCTGTGCATACAACATTATTCAATATCAATTTACTCACAAAAATATGAATGGGAGTATTGGACTGCTGTTTAATCGTTGAAGAGTTGGTCTATGGAGGAAGGCGAGTAGAGTAAGCATTACAGTACAGACTTACATGGTCGCTGTGAACATTGTGATAATTATTGTCATCAAAACAAATCCACACGATAAAATCAGATACTTGATTACATTTCATTTTTCGTTCTAAATAAAAGTAAATTTGCCTACCTTCCGGTAACATCCCTCTGCAGAAGCAACTCCAAACTTTGTATTCTGTAAAATAAGATTTTGGAGATATCCTTCTTCTGACAAACCTTCGATGTTCCACCCATTACCACTATTCATGAATTTGGAAAATCAAAGAAACTGATTATATGGCAATTGAAACACATAAAATATTCTACTGTTATTACGTTGAAATTGGCGTGTGCCATACCGTACTTCCTTAGACTGAAACGAATATATATATGTATTTAAATCCTTATATTTTCAGTGATTATATAGGTGGGGAGATGAGTCCACAGGTAACACGTCTCTATGGATAGAAAGATTCGGGAGTATATTATGTCTTCCGATTTTCTGAATTAATGATGTTTGAAAGTGTTGTCATCAAATCAATCAGTGAAGAAGCGAATATATTTCAGTCAGACACAATGCTGATGAACATTTCAAAGATGGAAGCAATCTTTCTATTGTAAACTGTGCTTTATATGTTCTATTCATACCGAATTATTCAATACAGTCCGCTACCATTCCACTGGTTTCAAAAATGAACTGATTTCTTGAATTCCATTATGCACAAATGCAACTGATGAAGAAAGAATCCATCGTAATAAATATCACTTAATAGATCGAGTTAAGATTTACTCAACTAAGGACATCTGATTGAACTAGATTGATCTGCCTCCAAATACTGCTAGTTCTCCACTTAGGGTTACCAACCATATGGGAATGAACGACAACGCCATCAGCGACTAGCTTTCGTAGATCAGCAACAGCACGAGTTACTTTGTTAGGTTCCATCATAGATCAGCAGTCGATAGGTTATGAGTATCAAAATTAAATTGTTTAGTTGCTGCTTTTCATTAGGTTTTCTGAGGCTGTTTTATTGACAAGAATTCCCAGCATTTGATCTCAGATAATCGTCAGCTTCGACATCAAATAGCTGAATTCGGTGGGCGACAAACAGATTCAAGGCACGAAGCCCATATGATATCGAAATAATTTCACTTCTCGAATTTTGGTATCACTCACCTTTTCACTGAATATACGGTCATGCTTATCATAATATTGGGACAGACCATGGTATACATACAACAATTACGTATATATGTATATATATATATTATCATTTTAGGTAACTTCGGCATTACGTGTATTGATCACCACTAAACACAAGAAGATTCTGTTTAAGAAGATGTCTGCAAGTATTCAACCAGTTATGCGGGAGAATTCAGTTATGCAAACAAATCAACGAACCTACTGTACTTTGGATACTATGTATGAATTAACAGGTATTCACAAATTATTTATTCCAATAACCTAGTCCAAAATTACTTCTGATTTATTAATCAATGATGCTAGTAATGCTGGTCTAATGAACGTGTTCATGGTGTACATTAGTTTACACTCTGAATGGAATTTATTGATCCTCAATAAAATTTGCTAAACTTGTATGTCGACAGTTGAGCTTACACGATTTCATATTGATAAAGTGAAGTCAACTTTTTAGATTCTGTCATTTATGTGTTTCATTGGTGTTATAGCTTACAGTGTACTTTGAACTTTTGGTTAAATATCGATATCATATTGATTGTTATAAATGTTGTCTGGACTAATGTGATTGGTGCATCTTCATTTTTATTTCATATTTGTTTTTGTAACTAGTAGAATGTCAAAGACACTTCTCATGTTCTCTTCTTTACTAGATGTCTCAATGTCTCAATTTCGTAATGGTTTTCGTAGCCTTAATTGCTTGTTTATAACTCAGAGTAAAATCCTCAGAAAAGAAGAATTCATACTTGTTTAAACTAACTGGTTGATAGGATTTCATTCATTGTCTGTTTGAGTGAAGTAATGGAAGGTTTAAGTTCAAGTGATAATGGCTAGTAGACATACTAGAACCAGTCAGAAAGCAAATCTCTCGCCACTCACTTCGAGACTCCTTCGATTTTGTCAATTCCATTGAAAACGTCAACATTTCCAATCAAACCATGTTCTCACTAAATGTGGTATCACTGTTTACAAACGTCCCACTAACCGAAACAATATGCTTTATATGTGAATATATTGATTCAAAGGAGATGAACATTGGTATACCCACGGACTATTTGAAGGAACTCCTATTAAGATGTACTCTGAACGTCCAATTCACTTTCAATAATGAAATATATAGACAAAAAGATGGTATAGCTATGGACTCACCACTCGGCCCGCTGCTTGCAGATATTTTCATGTCAAAACTAGAAAATACACACCTAAGGAAGACAATAGATAACTTTGGGTTCTACAAGAGATACGTGGACGATACTTTCATTATCTCCAATAATGAGGAAAATTTGGAGAACATATTGGACTTCTTCAACAGTTGCCATCCAGCAATCCAGTTCACACTAGAGAAGGAGTCCAACGCAACAATATCTTTTCTGGAAGTGCAACTAGCAAGACGCGAACAAGATGGGACACTCAAAAGATCCATTCACAGAAAACCGACATGGAATGGACAACTCATCAGCTTTCACAGTTGGGTGCCTCTATATACAAAACGAAATCTAATCCTCTGACTGACTCACAGAATCCACAACATTTCCAGTCCGGAAACTATAGAAGAGGAGCTGAAGACCCTGAAAAGAATCCTCCTTGAAAACGGTTACCCGGAACGTTTCACCACAAAAGCTATGAAGCTCAAAACACAAAAACCATCCATGCTTACTGCTCCCAAGAAACTTCTCTATTTGAATCTACAATTCAACGGAGATTCTTCAGCAGAAATACTGAGAAACCGCCTGTGCCGCTCACTGAAGAAAACCTTCTTCGCAGCTGAACTCAGACTAACTTTCTCTACGAAACCAATGATTCGCACGAACGTGAAGGATAAGCTTCCACTGGGGGCCTCATCAATGTGCATCTACCAATTCACCTGCTCATGTGGAGCGAGGTATGTTGGCCGTACCCAGCGTTTGCTATCCAAACGAATCAGCGAACACTTACCTTCGTGGTTTTATAAAGGAGAAAGAAGATCCCCCCGCCACAGCTCTATCCTAGAACACTTGATCGAATCCGGACACCAAGCAAACCCACAAAACAACTTCTCAGTTATCTACACAATACGTAGAAATCTTGCCAAAAGAGTACGAATTAAACTTCTTCAAACTGCAGAAGCAATGGCAATTCATATATTGAATCCTGAACTCTGCATACAAAGGAAGTTTGTTCAGTCACTAAATCTACAATGGTCCTGATCTATCTCAATACCAAATACGTAATTTTGTCCTACCTCTTTCTTCTTTGTTTGTCTGTTTCTTAGTTGCATTATTTTCTACCCCCACCCTCTATTAAATCTCTACCCTCATGACGACTGTTACTAACTCCATTTTCGTTTATTTTTAAGTGAATTCTACTCAGCTTGTCAACTTAACTCTCATTCATTTTCAAGTGAATTCTACTCAGACTATTGACTTGACTCTCATTCATTTTTCATTGAACCCTAGCAATTAGATTACGTCACCCAACCTACTTTTGTAACTTTATTTTAGTTTCTAACCGATTAACGCCTTCTGAATTACGTAATTTGTTGTCAAAAATTAACAATTGCATTAACACACCTTTGGAAATATTCCTTTTGTTGCCAAGAAAAAATACTATAAATTTGCGGTTTGTACAGCTTGAGAATGATATCGCCGAAAAGAGTACCTCTTTGCTGGACGCCTTTTCTTTTCTATGACTGAATGGGAATTTTCAAATTACAAGTGATAATTATCTTATCAGGTTTGAATTTAATGATCCGTGCTCTGAAGCAGCTCCACTAATGCCAGCGCACTAATGTGAAAACTCGGGGAGAGGCATCAACAGAGAACTGCATCAAAATAGATTGGATGAAGTCAAATAAAGGAATCTTAAGCCTGAAGCCTGAATAAGAGTGAACGTATAGAAATAACCAGCCTGACAGAATGTCGATAACTGTCTCTGAAGACATTGATAATATATTATTTATCATTGTTATTTGTGAGGATGTTGTCCACAAGGAACTGCTGGAGAACGAGAAACGTCAGAGATCTATAATGTTGATGTGCTACATCATTCTTATTGCTTCTCTCATCCTTTTATACGGGAGGGATGTATCTCCAAGTATGTATTACTGACTAATAATTATAACCAGATTTAGTCGTCTATTTGTAAGTAATTTTTAGGTGATGCAAAAGCATTAGGTGAAAATTATGGATTCCGTGTGTAATTGGATGCATCACTGAAATGCATCAACACAGAAGCCGAAGACACATCATCCGTAGAATGTGTGCTAGCCATCTCAATCGATATAGATTCACAAGCTCATCGATCGCATTATTCTACTTATCCATCGCTGTATATCCTTACATCGGTATTACTCATACGATTATATCACTGAACACGAGAGGTAGGGAACAAGTAACTACGGTTGACTCATGTAGCTTGTTTCTTCAGGTATTCCTTTTTCAATGATTATGACACAGTGGTGAGAAGAAGAACCGAGAAAATCGGTAAAACATACACCACCGTTAATCGATAACTGGATACCACGGCTACCTCAGAGATCATAGGCGTGCATGCATATATATATGTCCCGAATTTATTCTAGACTCAGGAACGCCAGTCCATCACTCGATTCACGTTTCCAATTTTGTCTGAATTTCTAACTGATTAGTGCATTCTGTGATACACATAACTTATCTGAAATTTGGAATTCTGACGACATATCTAAGGAAACATCCCTTGTGTTGCTAATATCATGCTCTACGTATATATATATATATATATATGATTGTACAGTGTGAGACTACCATCACTAAGTTAGTAATTCTTCTCTGAATGTTTCCTTTTATTTAGTTCAGATGTTCGAGATAGATTTTCGGTCATTCTAAACCCAATCGCTCTCTTTTCACTCAAAAAATAAAGCTTCACTCATTAATCCATTGTAACGCATTTTCGCATTTCATTCTATTACTGTTCACTTAGCCCATTCTATTTTTTGATTGTATGTGGCGATAACAACACTTTTCTATTATTCTTTATTGACTACTGTCGAATCATCCAAATTTTTAAGTGTTTGTTTGCGTGGATTTAACTGATTGAAAGAAAAATTACAAACTGAATTTAGTTGGAGAAACACTGAAAAGAGAAGGAGTACCTGACAAACTGATAACCGAAGAGTGAATACTCCACCTAACTCGCTCAGACTACAATAGTTAACACAAGGTGCACAATAGAAGCAAGTTCATATCACAGTCAACATGATTTAACTACAGGCGTCATTGATGAGGACCACAAAATGTGAGTTGGGCGCTTCAATTTTCCAAATTCCTTGCAAAAATATCCAGCACTCAGCACAATAAACAAGACGGAATTTCCAACACTAATCTCAATCTGGCAATTATCCATGGATGATTCGGATACTTGGTGAACACATCATGAGAGACATCTCCAATAGCCTGCAGAGAACATTGACAAATAGCTGCCTTATATGCATACGAGAGATCAGATGTTCAGCTGGAAGGAGCTCTTTCAGTCAGTGAACCAACGAACAGCTTACCATCCAGTGTGCAGAAAAAAAGTGTAGATGTGAGCAGTGATAACAGGCAGCAATGTCTTACTCCCATATTCACTTCAGACACTTCAATGAGTCTTCCGTTGTGAATAATTTGACACATGACATTCTCACAAAGCTGTTGAGTGAGGTTACTGAAAATTAGGGACATGCAATAGTGTTGAAGTGGTTTCAGAATCACTTCCCTGTCAATGCTGTCGAAGGCGTTTTGAACGTCAGTGTAATTGAGGAAGACGTTTGACTGCCATTCATGTCTTCGTTGGATGATGATGTGTGGAGTTGCATTTCGATCAGCGAATTTCGATGCAAAGTAATAACTGATTCTTATATCTTATTGTGATTTCTCTTTTGACAGTGAACAGGAGCGAAGATCTTTCTATTTATATACTCTCTTCTTGATGAAGTGAACCCTGGACCCTGAGAACCTCCAGTAATTTGCACAGTTGCTCATTCATTTGTAGTGGTAGAATCATCATCTTATCTGAGCTGTAAACTTTATCACCTTCCTGGAAGCTCCATATTGCCAATGAATAATATGGATTCGGATATCAAGGCGTTGATTCATGCCATTATCCTGTAATATGGTCAGCTTTGTTTGAATTCGAATCACACTTCGTATGTCAACAGGAATAATTCAGTGCAAATCTGTTCTTGTCACTCACCACAACCTATTAACTACGAATAAGCTGTTGAGACTGCCATACGTATGTGGCTGACCACGATAAATATAGAATAATGAAATATTTATATACGCGTTATTATGGGAAGCTCTATCTAACTGTTTAAATCACTATACTAAGCATAACATGATTCTGTTTGAGAGGAGGTTTCCACAAATTCTAGCTGTTAAGAAGATCTTTGAAGCACTGAAAACGGTTAAACGAACATAACATTGTTGATTTATTATTAACAGTAATAATACAAATGGTATTGATAATCATATCCATCGGAATGATACGTTATATGAGATAACTGCATTTCAGAAATCTCTCAGGTGAATAACGCTATTCTGGTGAACGCATTCACGTTATGTGCCATTCCCTTCCAATATGAAATACAGTTATCCCTAGTAAAACACAAATAGCGGAAATTCATCGACATTTCAGCTTACTTGATTTGATATTGCTAAACTGACGTCGATGTTTCAAACTCTCTCATTTATTCGTTTTAGTGTTATTTATGGGCATTCTGCTAGTGAGTGGGATACCACAGCCACTGGTGTCCTTTAGTCATCTGTTCAGTAGGAAATTCTGATACCATATTGGTTGCTGTGAATAATCTCTGCTCCAGTATGATTTGAGGATTATTATTTGTTATCTCATATGTATTTTATACACGTTGTAAGTCAAAGATACTTCTCATGTTTAATTTCTTTTTAGTTGACGTGTCGAAGATATTTTTTCGTAAATGGTTCCGTCAAGCCTGATTCTATCCTTATGACCGAAATTTAAAACTTCTGAAATGAGGAATACATGCTTATTCCAAGTATTTTATTTTTAAGTAAAGTAATAGAAAGTTCACATTCCAGTCATAATTGCTTCACAGACTTTCTGGAGAGACGAGTGTTCATAAAGATGAAGAGGAACTTTTTCAGGAACACTCCCTCAAATAACCTTTCTAAATATTTCTCAGTTTATCACCAATATTATATACTACTGACTGACAGAAATGAGTAGCTTGACGACAATCAGATGAAGTAGTAAAGCTGATTAACCAGATTACGACTGAGTTCAAGTGATTCAGTCTGATTTGGTTCTCTGAGCTATGATGAACCAAGTATGCCACTGATGAGCACCGCCTGAGAGGGATAAGATGGATATTCACTGTTTGAATCACTTTTATCTAAACGGTCAGCAAGCACTACTGGTTCGTGTAAGTGGTGACCATTCAGTGAATAGTATTAAGTGTCATGCATCTGTGGTTGTTTTCTTTATTAGCATTCATAGCATCCAGCCTACCGCATACTTTGTTTTGAGTTCACCTTATTCATCCTTCTTACATTCATCTAGCGAAACTGAAAGATTCTGAGCGTAAAATAAGCAAAACAATTACAAAAGTTGATATTATCATCGGCAGTAATTTAGCTCGAAATATTACCAAAACCAAAAACGCACCAGTGTGTGTAAATTATGCAAATACAATTACAGTTTATTTTACGTACTCCACAGTGCTCAAATCTTTTACTGCTATAAGTGAAATAGGCTTGATCATGTGCAACAGTTAACAACCATGAAGTCGTTGTGTTCTCTGAGCTTGATAGTTAATTTGCAAAACTTTCATTGCCATACTAAGCAACAATCTTCAGTGCATGCTTCATTTTGAAGTTAACAGTCTGTCACATATTCTGTGGATTTAAAAACGCCGAGATATGATCAACTGATTACAAGGCAAGTTCTCTGAGATTTCAGTCATTGAGAAGGACCGTCGATTTGCTACCACCATCTCACAATTCCCGTGAATATCTGTCGTCATCCCAGAATTGAGCAGAAATATTGTGTTTGTTGCAGAGTTCATTAAAACAACAAATATATTTAGTTTGGAAAAATGTGGTAGATTGAATCATTATGAAAAAATGTTCCATTTAAGTCCGAAATGATTAGTCGTAAAGGTGACTTGTAGACTTGGGACAGTGAATCAGAGACATAAATAACCTAACACAGATTCCTTAATGAACAAGTTTTACTGAGTTCCTATACCTGACTTACAGAATGATAAATGAATTCCATATAAATTTCAAACACTTTCATGCTTGCAGTCAGTTTAAAATATTCTTTTGTCTTTGTGTCAAAAAAACTTTGCCTCACGAAAAGCACTTCGAATGGGCTCCACACTGTCTCCCTCCATACTGCAGATGAGATGCCCAGAAAACTTTGGTGCCAAGAAACTCTGAATTGAATAATCTAGAAATAGGCTGAAGAAAATATAAATGGATCAAACACATGGTGGGAAGACCACTAAGTGACAACCCTGCACCATCTCATCTAATGAAACCCGTATAGTAAATAACCATTGGCGTATACAAAGGTAACATTGAGGAGATCGTCTGCAGGCGGTCATAGGGTAAGGTAAAAATGGATGCAATAAAAGCACAAAATAGACATGTACTTTTGAAGCGCTTTGTTCTACTCGAAATGCAAAGGAATGATCATAATATATCATTTCATTCCTCCCATGGTTCGACATTCCTTTCTCGTGATTATCAAGAATTGAGGATACCAATTTGATTTCAGTTTATCTTTATGTCTTATAAATACTTGAAAACTTTTCATACTTTCATTGACTTAGTATCATTTCACCTAACCCGTCTGACCAATTTGAACAGCACTCGTCGAAGAACATATGAATGAGTAAACGCGAACAAATTTGTGCGATCATTTAAAATTATTACGCATTGTACTGGTTACATTATACACGCACAAGTGATGAGCAAAGAAAAAAAAGCTCAGTGATTACATCTGGCATTAAGACACACATGTTGAGACTAATTTGAAATATGAATAGATACATGAAATATGAATAGACAAATTGTTGAGGAACTGAGTACTATCTCAGTGTTGAAGTTAATTCGATCTTATAACTTCCATTTTGATTGGTGATAGGAAGACAGATCAAATAACTCAGATGAGTAAGTTTCAAGTAGTATTTTAAAGTTGACAAGTTTTCAAGTTGGCCTCCCTGATGGCCATTTATTACATTGCTGCTCGTCTTAGTTGTATTGGTTGTATCATTTGATTTCGAAATCTCTTCCACACATATCAGATGGTCAATCAGACAAATGATCTGCTCGCCTCCATCCAAACACTCTTCTAATGTATAGATTTTTCGACTACTGCTGTTAATATCACCACCACCACCACCACCACTCGTACTAAGAATACTGATGTTGCTGCCACTAATACTACTTATAATAATAATATCAATACTAACAGCACACTACTACTGCTACAACAACATAGACGAATTTCAGACTAATTTCTTCTACTTATACCACTGCTGTTAATACTACTATTGTAACTGTTGCTATTTATATTACGACCACGACTAGGTAGATGATTGAGAGACAGAGAGTGTAGGTGATTGCAATAAATGTAGCAGACTGGGTACTTCAATTCATTCATCACACATCCACACAGGCTAACGAATAAGCAGGTGTGCTCGAACTGACACAAATATATGAAAAGAAGGTGAGAAACCACTTCATTACTCCTTGACTCATTCATGAATTCACTCACACCTCCAGTCAGTCAGTCTATCGGTCAAGGAGTCAGTGAGTGAATGAGGCAGTCACCTGCCCACACAGTGACATGCATTCGAGGCAAGTGATACTGTTAATCGGACAATGGAATAGTGAACGAATGCAGAATTGACGGAAGGCTGAAATGTAGGAAGGTAGTCAAAAAGAATGAATGAATAAAGAAGTGAATGTCATAACTTGTTGATTGATTTTCAGCTATCGCAGGTCCAGTCACAGAACCAGCAGCGTCAGCAGTTGCAAGAAACAATGGTTGTCCCTGCTGTCTCGGTGGATGCCTTAATTGCCCTAGGTGTTGTGGATGCCGTGAATGGTGAGGTGGAAGGTGTCCAGAAGGCTGCTGAAGACGCTGTGCAAGACAATAAACCTCAAAACTCCGAATTCAGACAAACAAACCTTCTGTGCTGACTGAACAAAATCTTATCATCATTTCAAGTCGACGACTAATGTATACTTTTAAATCTACTCTCTCGGCACTAAATTACCATTAGTAAATAAATACACGCGTATTATCTAAATCATCACACATTTCAGACGTCTTCCTCTGCTTCTTCTTCCTCCTACTCCATGAATAATCAATTGGCGGATGTGACGGTGTTGTTGGCGTTATTGGTAGTCGTGTCAACGCCGACACCTCAATTCTCCTATCCATCGGAACTTGCATGCAGCCATTTTTTTGAAATTTCTCCGCCTTTCAATATGTCAGCATTTTAGTCTTTTTGTTAATGAAGAATAAGCGAGTGGATCAGTGGTCAGTAATTCGGTGTGTCAGTGCATAGATTCGATTTGGCAATAATTCGCTGAGGTGACCAACCAGCCAGGCAGCTAGGTAGCTGTCTTTCAGTGAACGAGCCTTCAACACGGCCATGGCAACAACCAGCTTTCTCACTTACAATCTATAATTCTACATAGTGAAATTATAATTAAATCAGTCGTAGATGCAGAAAGTGTGACGAGCATATACTTGAAGACAGAAGTTGACAAAGATTCCGAGGCCTTGGTTTTCATTGTCTGATAATGTCTTCTCATACCTCTTCCCTAAATGCTGCATGCATTCGATTCTCCGGTAAATGATTTATTTATTGGATGAATGAATTAATGAAATATTGTTTGTGTGATTTGGTGGCTGAGTGATGTCAGGCAAGAGTGAGCGATTTTGAGATTGAATGAATCAGTGAATGGATAGATTGATGAATTGATTGATGATTAAACGTGGTTAAGGATACTTTTTCTGTCAGCTTCCATACGTGCATGAATTCTGGATATTTTCGGTACACGATTAATTAATAGTAGATTTCACTGGATTCCAGGTGAACGCCGCGCAACGCTTCAACGAAATGAAGATATATTTACAATTATTGGTTTGCATGTACAAGTACAAGTAGATGCCCGACTTTCCGATTGTAGACATGTTGTCGTATGCTCTGATACCGAGCGAAAACCCTTGGAACCCGATATGATGGACCTTTCTTAGCAGGGAAGAAAAATCGTTAGTGATTGAGCGACATGGCCACCAAAATACCATAAGAAGTGACAGAATCAAGGCGGCACACATTGTAGGAGCCTTTCTCTCAACACCTGCAACCCCAAACATCTCCCCTGGGCCTATTTTCAGTCCAGATTCCGCTACTGAACCTCCTGGTATTCATGATAGTTCTCGTGAATTCGCTTGTAAAGCGCCTGTCACACTCAATTGTCAACGCGACACTGGCCCAAGTGGTGACCGTAATGTTTTAACTGATGATTTCGTGATTAACATTATTTAGTACTTTCTACTTATTTAAGCAGGTTATAGTAGTTATGTTTCATAGAAATTCCTCTTTTTGGATTCGTTGGGGCAGTAGTCATTTCTCCCGCTACTAATAATTTTGATTTCTCAAGGCAAATGAATTTTCTTAGATGTCCCACACCAGTTGTCACAGTGTATCGTGAATCTCACCTGAACCGGTTTCAGACTGCTTTCAATTCGTCTCGTGTTTCCCATCATTCACAGGAGAAGAGACGGTGCTGTACTTTTCTCTACTAACATTGGTATAAAATTAATGTTGTTTGTCGATTGGTACTTGCTGTTGAAGCTGAGGGGTGGAGCATTGGTTTAAGACGCAACTTAGGGATAATGAGCCACTTTTCTGCTACGTCAACCTAGGCGACGGCTTGATATCACTGGCTCTCCACGCACCATAAGCGTGCTGCACGTAAGACCGTACCAGTACAGAACTTAAAAAATAAATAAAATTAAAAGACACAAAAATGCTAGAAATGAAAAAGTCAATATTAACAAAAACGAAAAACAACAAATTAAAACTCTGAAATTGCCCTGAAACACCAGCTACGCAACAGTGTGAAGGCACCAAGAATAGTGTTTAGAGATGGAAACAGGAGTGATACAGGCTGGCTTCGTATTGTCAGCAGTGACATTCCTAATTCTGGTGAACTACATTATGCGGCAGGCTATGTGGAAACCAGGAAACAGGTATACGCTGGACCATCGATGGGAAGACTGTAGAAGACCTTGAGTTCACGCGTGCATGATTCATGTCTAATGTCACTAAAACTCAAAGACTTTCAAGCGAAAACCATCAAACTGGCTGAGGAGGCTGTCTGGCAACAAAGACTCGCCTACAGGTGAAGATAACGAACTAACAGCAGCAGCAAAAAACACCAACGCAAATCACCATAAACGGGAGAGATTTAACATTGGTTACCTCCTTCACTTATCTAGGAATCATCGTCTCAACTGCAGGCAGAACGAATGCAGATTTCAAAGCCAGCCATCCAGAATCGGAAATCGGGATTCACAGTCCTCAACCAGATATCAGTTTGCAAATCTTCGGAACTCAGCCAAATTAAAGAACGAGATTACATTTTTCAGCATCAGTGTCAGGTCAGTCCCTATAAACGGTTGAAAAACTTGCACTATATGTAACGAAAAGGATTGCTAACAAGTTGCAGACTGTTGCTGCCTTCTGTGACTCCATAATGAAGATCAAACGGCCAGAGAGAATAATTGACGAGAAACCAAGCAAAAGCCTATTACTCAAAAAATGTGCAGGAGTAAATGGCGAGGGACCGAGCATTGGCTGAAGAGAATGTCGAAAGACACCGCGCTTAGTGTAGGCCATCATCTAGCTAGAATCCAAATGGAAAGTGACGAGTGGGTCGTCAGTGTTAGGGTGACATGGAGGAGATCGTGTGAGACGGAGATGAGAGATTGTAGGCGATCGCGAACCCAAATGATGAGGATGACGCAGAAAAGAACAAACCGGAAAGGTGTTGTTGAAGCATTAATTTCCACTAGGAACCCAAGGGATTCCTAATGAAAAATTCGGATGGTTATGTCTCATATGAGACATAAGTTTCTAGTGAACATGACTATCTTTAACGTCATATTGAAGAAGTAATACAAACAAACTAGCGCATTGATTGCTCGATTTTGTTCAACAACCTCATCATTGATTCCATAGTGAATTTCAAGACAGTACGACTTCACATTTACTTTAAACCATTCGCTTTATGTATAAAACACTCAATTGGTTAGTTCTGCACCAAGTTTTTCAAGTAAATGTTAATTCTTCCTAATTATTTCTTACTCACGTTTACCAACATAAAACCTTTCACGCAAATATATTCACTAGATTAAAGGTGCGTTAGATTACCTGATGAATTTCTCACTACAGTCACTACATGTAAGTTTAGAGCAGTCTTACTGTATGCAGCATCCAGTTTCTCATTTATGTGATACATGAACTAGGGTACATGGTTTGCAGTAGCTCTTACTTGTAGCATGAAGTTTTCTTTTCACTCATTAGCTACTTGTA
This sequence comes from Trichobilharzia szidati, assembly GCA_944472155.2. NCBI lineage: Eukaryota > Metazoa > Platyhelminthes > Trematoda > Strigeidida > Schistosomatidae > Trichobilharzia > Trichobilharzia szidati. The sequence continues at coordinate 98,602,303 of OX235276.1, forward strand.
AAGATTATTTCACTTGTAACAAATGGAACCAAAAATGTGTCAATTGTTCAACAAGCATCTCACGTTCACTGGTGAGAACTTGAAGATTACCTCGACAGTCATGAAGTTCTTATTCAAAGTGACTCAATATTAAGGATAAATCAGAAAATTCTCCGTGCCTCATAAATCAAGATCAACACCACATTGTGGGAACCAAACAACTGAGCAAGGATTCATTGAAGAAACCAGTGCGAAAAAATATTTGTGCACACAAAACAAAAAAATTGCATTTCGAAGCATTCACATATAGTTGAAGAATGCAGTTTGAGATGTTTTGCTTAGGAGTAAAGATGACTTTATCGAACTTCATGCTCTCTCTGTCTCTCGGCCTAGTCCTTCAAAAAATGCCAGTTATTATTATTAGGAAAATTAGTGTATTACACTGGGCTGCTTTTCAGTGAAGGCATAGCGTACTTTCCTACAGTGCCAGAAACTCTCACAATTCTCTCTCACTCACACACACGCACAGACACACACTGTCCCTCTGTCTTTCCCTTTATCTTTCTATCTGTCTTTCTCGATCTCAGTGTATATCTCTCCGTTAAAACGAAATCACGACACACACGTGTGTTTATCACACAGACATACATGAACATACACGTTTTCTCTCGTGAATACCCCCCCAACATGCACTCAGGTTAATTCCATCCTCAACAGTCTCACTGTGATGAGAAAACGTTCACCTCATCATCACTTGAAGGTCACATAGATTCGGTGGAGAACATAACTCCAGCACTCTAAACAAATACACACGCACACGCGCAAACACAAGCAAATACAGATTGAATCACACACTCATCAACTCACACCGCATTTCTACCAGTCAATTCGCCACTCTTGCGCTCTCACACACTCTCTCTTTCTCTGCCCAACACTGTTTCTCACACTCTCTTTCGCTGTCTCTGTCTATCTCATTGTTTCTCTATTCTCCACATCATATCATGTGAACCAGTCGTCAGCATTCATTACTGGAGAGACAGACTCCTGTGACTTTTGTTAATTGTCTTCTCTTATAGTGATACAGTAGTCCTACAATTTCGTGATATCTGAATGCCAATCAATGATGAATAGTGGATTTCTCCAGTCCCCATCTCTATACATTATTCTTGGTGTCTTCACACTATTAGTAGCTTGTGTCAGTTGACTCAATGACTACCACAGACAGATACTAATGTGGTGACACTTAAGGAATATACACATATGATCATAGGAATTATCGAAAAGACGGTTGCAGCAGAGAAGATTTTCTTTTCGACGAAGTCGAATCACCACAGCTCATCTCATCTAATCTGAATTCATTTTCATCCATCCTTCCATGCATCCATCAGAAAACTGACGAACACGCATCCTCAGTGAGACTGAGATACATCAGAATTCACCGAGGCAGTAGTGCATCACTGACATATCACTTCTACTTCATCAGACTTTGTCCACTCGTCAATTGCGAAGTCATGAATTCTACTATCAGCTTAGCTTTCTCGTCTAATTGGTTGCAACCGCCACCTTGTTTACCTGGGGTGACAGTGAAGTATTAAAATCCACTGAAGTCCCAAATCACAATAATAATTAAGTAGTCATGGTACATTTGAGGAGATTAGAGCATATGCATACACTGTAGTGCAGTACAGTTGGATTCCACCATATAAGGAAGAAATTCATTCGATTAGACAAGTACACAGTAAATAATTCATTATTACTGTATCAGTGTTTGATTTTATCACACACAAGATTCTCCTATCATGGAATATTCAGTGGTGATACAGGCTTGACTGGAAGAAATCAATGCTTCTTTCAGTCAGCACTGACAATCATTACTCGACCACTGTTGTTATTCATTTACCTGCTCACTGTATGGACTGACTATCTGACTGTTGGACTGCCTGGCTCACCCCTGAATCATTGACTCTTGACTTTTATTCACTGTGTTCCAGAAATATCCATCGGTATATGAAGGCCGAAAAGAAGCACGCGATTTCATCAACACTAGGAAACCTTAGGAACAAATACATTTCTATCATCCCTCTTGCACTTTCGCCCTCTGTATTGCTCGCTCGCTTTCTCTATCCCTCAATCTCACATGAGCAGCTTGATGATGATGAAAAGCATGCAACCAACAATCACTTGATTATGAACACATGAGAATTTTGACTTATCCACATATGCCTGCAATCATCATCCAATTAACACTCTACTCATCCATTCATTAATTCGACAGATTGATCATCATACTACTGACACAGATAAATACACACATGCACATACCTAGACAGACAAACGGACAGACAGCCAGACAGACACACTCACGAACTCGCTGATGCATAACCAGTAACATGAAAGATTTCGCAAGTATCATCGTGTCAAAGTGTTTTGAGATTTTGACTGACACGAACGAGAGTCGTGTTTCACGATTGAAAATCGTACGAACGCTTTGATTTGCTCACGGTCTAGTTTTCGATAGCATATGTCGCTTTATACAGGAGTTGGCGTTTCTGTAAATGGTCTGTGATATAACAGGACAACCATTGTGTTTCGTACATCATTCAGAATGTTGTTAACAAGGTTTGCTTCTCACTATTTTTGCCTTAATTCGACTTTATTTTAGTATAAACGACATTCACGTTAACCCCTGTCCTACAATAAACATCTCAGAGATTTGAATAACGTTTTGAAATTCAATGCTATTTTGAACGCATTTCAGTAATTAGGAATTTTATCACTGTGGAAATACGAGCTCTCAAAACTAATTTTTGACTTATCCACAGGGCCTTAAATTTCGTCATTCTCAGACCATGATATGTCTTCATATCATGGATGACGAAATTTCTGTATTCGAATAAAGCGTAATGTGTTTTAGAATTTACATTCAATATATTATATTGTTATCTGCGGTTAGCAAAATAACCAATAAACAATCAACCCATATGTTATCAATCTCCCCGTGAGTAGAACATCACAAGTCACCTTAGACATTGTATTTCATGGAAATCCACGTAACAAATAACTTTAAAATGTTGCGTTGATGAGATTTCTTTGTGCGTATATGTACCTTGTAGTCATTGACATATAAAAACACATTTCATCATTGACTGCTCGATACACTTCGTCCGACAAAACAATAATCATCGAGTTGTCGCAAATATTAGGCCTTTTTGTTCTTATTAGCTACTTCATTCTGACACATAACATTCTACTAAAAAGACAGAAAACACCAACTGGAACAAGATCTTACGAAGGAAAATATTATATTTAATTAAACAAAAAAGAGATAAGAAAACAACGTATTTCCTTCACCAATATTGCTTCAATTCCCTTGGAAGCAAATTCATTTTCCTGCAGCTGAAACAAAATGAAACCAGAAACAGAGTAAAACTGAGTTGAAAGTAGACACGTATCGTGTACAGCAGAAAATATTATCGACATTTTTCATCTAACTGACAATCACAATAATCCTCAGGCAATACTTTCAGTGAATATTGAAACACAGAATAATTGTGTACATTATCTGCTTGATTCCAAGTTACAATTCCCCTCACAGGAAATGAGCTATGCAGAGTACCATCTGAATTTAAGATCTTTTCAACGGTTGTTACAACACTGATATTGGGTGCAGCAGGCGACTGGGATCATGTGGCCGGTCAGCCAGTAGCTCAGCCATCATGGGCCTGTTCAATGATGAGTAATCAAGAAATGCGAGTAAACAGAAGTTCATTGGTACTTGGTTCTCAAGGACTCATCTAGCTGATTTCAGCAAACCACGAAATCCATCTCCAAGTTCATATTCAGTTGTTCAGTTAGCTTGTAATTTAAAACACGCTGAGGATATAAGTAGGAACTTACTTCAATAAAACTGCTTGGCATCTTCCTTCATTTCAGCCAGGAGCAACTTTATTCTATCTTCTAGGGTTTGAACTAGTCAGTTGTAAGTCATTTCAATATTTCAACTTACACTTCAAAAATTCAATCCTCTTGATTTCCAATAGTTTTATTTTTTCACCTAGTTCCTCTAAAACAGTGAATAGATTGTCAGTGACGCATTATTACCATTTTTAATGCTACTTCGCAACAATATGAAATGAAGCTTAAATCTCACTTTGCTCGATCATGTAATGTAGTCTCCATGTAACTGTTATTCTGAACTTAACAACGTATATCATAAATTTGTATGGCTATATTGCATGATGCATTGATGAAGTCACTGAAGTTTCATCGGAGTAGTTTCGCATTTCATGATAATATGAAATTAACTCTATAAGAGCAGTAAATTGGACGCTTTTGTGCATATCTATTTAAGACCGAATTGTCAACAACAATAATACTGCTGATTTTATCAACAATACAGCCTAATTTGGTATAAGTGAAAACGATGACTTGATAATATACACATCCTTAGCCATGTAGGCTACTTTTGTCTCTTAAGAAAATAAAATTCACTGAGAGGTGCATTCATCTCTAGAACTATGAAATATCACATGTGATCAAATCAAATAACCACGTAAAATTACTTGTGCCGATGGCAAAATTAATACGAGCCTTCTGATACACTTCGTTTACTCTAGCAGCATACAATATGTCTGAAATGAATAATAACTTGTTATCAAACTCAGATTCGATTGCGTACTCGAAATTATTGAAGGGAAGTACTTCATACAAATACATTCAATGTGTAATGAGATATGCGTAAGTAATTTCCGCGCTTTGTATTTTCAATTAGTGAGTAAATTCTAACTTTCACGTATCGTTTGGTGGGTCTGTTGTCTTTACCTTAACATCATCTTCAAACTGAAGATCTTCAAGAACAAGTCACTTTCAATTCAAAATACCATGCGTTAATCTGTTCATAATTTATCCGATGTTTCCTTGTTGACGATCAAAATTTAATTATTTCTGACAACCAGCTAGTAACGGTGATCCAATTATGATGATGTCATTCTCTGGTAAACATGAAGTTCATACCTTGCTTGTTGTAGTAATGTCATAATTTTCAATCAAATATGAATCGCATGGAGCTTAGTGATGAATACATTTCGAACTTCGAAATATTGTAAGCAAGGTAAAATTGTTCGCTCACCAGTTCTAGATCTTCTTTTCTCCGAAGTTCGGAAATATTCTAAGTAATAATAATACAGTCATGTGATATGATTATGAGAAAACGATTCCTCTAGAAGCGACATCTAGTTATGAATACCGTGACAATGTGTGTTATATTCACCGAACCTATCTCATATCGAATTCTATTCTACCACAGTATAAACTATTTCACTCTTACAGTCAACGTCATCTTCAATTGGTTTACTCTTTCGTCTGCTTTCCAATGTAAAGCAAGGTAGAAGTCAATCTTACCTTCATATCATTTTACAATTGAGTGGAAATTATCAAATAGTTGTGGAAACGTATGTTCGTTAGACGTCTGTGTGTTGAAGACTAATTAAACGCCCCTACTTTTCATACATAAGCATCATCACGTTCATCGAATGGTGAATCGTAATAGACTTGTTCAATGATTCATTGTACCTTGAACAACACTGATCAAATTGGTGAATAAATGCACTCACTTAAAATATCTCTGTGTTGATGAGTTGCAGTGACTGCTGCCTCTTCCAGCCATTCAAGCTTATCTAAAAACAGGAAGTGTTGAATGATATTTAAAACGTTTATCAATAAACTTCAATGTCATATTTATCATTATAGTGTGAATAAATTTACAGAATCCGTTTACCTTTGGATATTTTCACTGCTTCCTTTGCTTCCATAAATTCCTTCTTCATCATTTCAATTTGAACTATAATTTCACAGTATCGAAAAGTATGAAATGTTTCATTGTGTGTTCTTCATTATGAAATAATAATATTAACGCAATGGCTTCCGACTGTCGCAAAACAAGGCAGCTAAGCACATGACATTTCGAGTAGTTTACTGATATCAGTAACGCAAACATATTCACTAGGTGTACACTGCATTTATACTGCATCTGTGCTTAACTTCAAGGTTCGCTTGACGTTTTTCACTATAGAACAATAATCGTTTCCATAGAATGTTGAAATTTTTTTAAAATAATTTGATAAATCATTGAATGAATAATCGTGTCAATGGTTTTGCATTTTACAAGTTGTATGTATAAAGACATGCTATAATTAAAGGAGATTTTGCCTGTAAAAGACTGATGCGGCGTCTGATACTGATTAGATTTATCAGTAGAATTTAAAGAGATGCTCTTCAGCGTAAAAACATCGAATAGCAAGGAGATGGATTTGACGTCAAAGCAAGCAAATGATTCAGCCTTTCAGTAAAACATGACAGATGTGATACGAATACGAACAAATGTATTATAAAGGAGTGAAGAAGCATAAGGCAGAAGATCTGTGTAAATGATGGTTTGAAGATAAATTTTACATAATTTGGCGATTTGAAGATACAAAATCCGGAATAATCATTGCTTTCCCAAGTCTCTTTTCTTCTATCGTTACACTGGTAGTTCACTGCGTGAACATATTTCTGTCCATTATTCTGGGTGAACCGTAGTGTAAAAGGCACAGATGTTGACACGCACACACACATTTCGCACTGAAGAATAATAAACTATGTAATACACTTTGTACTTGTTGATGATAAAATGTGCATAACAGTGTTCATTGTCATAATTTTCATCACGTAGTACTCATCAAGATGACCCTTATGTGAATAGATTTCCGATTAAAATCGACCTGCGTCATTACTCGATATGCTGATGCTCAGTGAATTCGGGCAGATATAGTGTTCAGATGCATAGAAACAGCTTTTCCACTCATTCAAACAACTCGAGAATTGAATTGAACAATCAACTAGCCGCTGTCTTTGGTTGTCATAAAGGATATTGATACATGGTTTATTACAAATAAATTTCACCGCATTTCAGTGGAATTGTGAATATGTGTATTGATTAGATCAGAGTAACTACTAATCACAAAATGACGACAGATATTTCAGCGCAGTTAATAAGTTACGAAGATTAAATTCCAAACGGAAAGAAAACCAACCTTCGTCTTTCTTCAAATTGCCTGATGTCTTCGCAAAATATTTGGCTGCAATCGATGCATAACGCCATAAATAAACTTCCAGGTATACGATGAATCCAACATTATCATAATCAATTTACTCAGCTGTCATCAATTCAAATAACCGGCTTGCTAGGTACAAAGCTTTGTGAGAAAATGCTATCAAACCGTCGAGTAAGTGTACTGTAACTCACATATCGATGGAAAGTAGTCATTTTTCAACTGATTCTAATGACGAAATATGATTAAGTGAATACATGGATGTTGTTCACTTACTATCGATTATTCTCTGAACTACTCTCCATTATTCGGATGGTACGTTTACGCACAGATATTCTCATCATTCTCTATCAAGTGTGAATGTCAGTGCTGATGAGAAAATCGCGGATATTCAAGAAGTCTCAAAATACAAATTATCGTGGACATAAGTCAGCGAGGGAAATCAATGAAATGTGCAGAACACTCCTACAGATTATCGTTTTCTCCTACAACGCCATCAGTTAATGCGAGATTTAATTTAAGACTGTCAATAAGTGATGTTTTCTCGCTAAGTCAGATTTCACACTCGTGGGTGTGATTTTAAAAGGACATATCACTATTCCGATGTATTGTGGTAAATCTTGTGTGAAAATGAGTTTTTGTGGCTCTACGCTCTTCACCTAATTACAAAATATCATCATTTGCTTTCTTAGAAAATATCAAGTAACCTACTGCCTTTCTAAATAGTGGAATCATAAAAATTTTACCTTCTGCAATATCGAGATTTTTTCGATTTTCCCATTTCTTTGAAATATGCAATTTCGTCTGATTGTATAATCCTTTATTAGCTGAGAAATAAATAAAAAATCACTAGGTTTAATTATTACTTATAAGCTCTGTATGATCTTGACTAAATGATTTTTTTCATCTGTGGAATGTTCCTCCAACATGATGACACTGGTAATATATCTGCATACCTTAGTATGATTCAGCTTCAGTCATCCAACAGATTTCAGCGTAATATCATGTATCAACCACTGATTTCACCTAAGCCATGTATAACAATTGTGAATGTGACCAGTTTTTTGTAAGAGTAGGAAGCAATATGACCACATATATGCAGTCTATGAAAATAATCACCAGTTGAAACGATAATATCATCAATCAACAGACAAATAAGCTGGAGATCTTCTGAGTATCACTAAGACAATCGATCTTGGTAACAAATCACTATTAGGACCAAAAAAGAGAGCAGTCTACTTTGGTAAGAAATGTCCTGACGGCGACCAGATTTATCCTCACATAATTTCACTCAAAAATGTTTTGATAGAGAAGTGCGATTGACGTGAATGAAGAGGAAGTATGATTGAAGATTGATATAATGACTTGACACAAAACACCAGTTCAAAATCTTTAGTTCATTCCTAACAGAACTGGTCACCTAATTTCAGAGAACCAACGAATTTTCGATTAAGTGGTATTACAACTTTTAGTTAAGAAATCAATCATACCAAGAACTGCGTAATTAAAAGAGGTATCTTTTTCCAGTGCCTTTCTGTATTCATCTATAGAGAAAGAAAGCATTGTTATGGTGCATATTTAATTACTTAAATAGCCAAAAATGTGAAGCGTGTAATTGTACACTTAGATAGTAGGAATGTGTGAATTGAGTTAATTTATAAACAGATGACATTGCGTACGGTATCAAGTTTTCGCAACAATCGGACAGTCATTTTTAATTAGAATAGTTAGGCACATCTCTCTCAGCAGATATCATGGATGAATGTTGCTGGTGGGATCAGTTTGGATTGAGCGGAGACAAATGATGAGTGAATCTCACAGTATAACTGCAAATCGTCATCAATCATAGGCTAGAATAGCAGTCAACTGTTTAACTTATCCTCATGGAATATGAGAAGACTTTAGACAAAGTTGACTGTGAAGTAACCTGTTTGCCAGTATGCAACACTGCTGAGTGCTGAATACCCTGATGTATCTCATTCAACAGGCATAGGATTATGCCACTTGCGTAACAGCTTTCAGCGTAAAGTTCATTAGAATCCGTTTAGGTTAAGACAAGGCCGTCTACTAGCACCTATGGTATTCCTATGGTATTTTTCAGAAGGGAACCATTCGAAACATCGTTGGGAATGAGCATTTCGTAATGTAACTGAATAACTGTGGAGTTGTTCAATCATTCGACATTTGATTGGAATAAAATAGAATTATATAATCAAAGTGTCCAAATCGTGTAAATTAACCTAAGATATCAGTGGACTCTAAATAATATTCGGAATGTTATCAATGATGCATGCTGTTTCATTGCATCATGTATGCATTGAACAGGTCAATGTTGAAGAGGACATTGTAGAGAAAGTGGATGATGGAGGATATTGTTTCACTACTGAATACCACGTCACTCGTGATTGAATTGACGACAAATTTTAAAATGCTTCATTAAATGGACTAGATTGCATTCGTATAGATGAGCGATAACGTCTTCTTTTGTTAGGCTTGTCAAATAAAAATCAATACAAACACCTCCAGTGACATCTGTCACACTGACTGATTTCAAGCTGACGTTCATTCCACAAACAGTAACATGGTGTTTTTGTCTTCAGATTCCAAATGTTTTTCCCCATGCATTCTGTTTATTATTTTAGGAAGAAATAACCCACCAGTAGAAAAATCCACCAGCTTCTTATCTTCTGCACCGATTGCTGTAAAATTGTAGACAATTGTTTGCGAAATTATTTACTTGCAATTGGAGGCATGGTAAGAAAGTAACAGTTAGAAAACCTGAAATGTATGCTGAGTGTTTTTCAGACATGAAAAGTACAATAAAGCAAAGCGGAAAACAGAAGCTGTTTGTTTTTATGCCAACTTGTTTGAGGCGTTATATAACCTATCCATCAGACTATACTATATCTGCGTTGAAAAGAATATTGAAAGGTTAATCAACGGCGTTCATTCTGCAGATGGCACCATGTAGTCAACATTTATGTTATAATTCAGTATTTAATGTTATGTGTATAAAAAAGATGTGTACTGGAATAATTTACAAAATGTGCATATGAAATTCATTCCTAAACTGGAATAAAATGTTGCAGACTATTTGTTAAAAGAATTTTTTGTGATACTGACACCAGGAGACCACTCTCCTTAATACTAGTTTTGTTAATTTATTTGTCTAGTAATTGAATTCTTTGGCCATTTCTAATGACACTGCAATTCATTTCAATTCGCAAACCAACATATTTAACTTCAGGGAAAACTCACGCCTTTACTGAACACACGGATCATTTCAGGAACATCAAAGAATCGTATGCTTGAATGACAGGACTTACATTCGAGGAATTCCTTCGCCCATTTACTTTGATAAAGGTGTTCAAGTCTCAGGATTTCTGTTTAGAGAGTAAAAAACACAAAATTAGGGCATGTCGTAATGTTGGTTTACACAGGTTATTCGTTAAGTGAATTTCGATTTTAAGAAAACAGAAAGATTGAGAGAAGAAATATTTGCTTTTCCGTTAGATCCTCATCTAATTGCCATTTGATTGATAAATTGTTGTGTATGGTATTAAAATTGTCATATATATTATGGTGGAGCCCGAGATGAAAATCTAATTGAAAAGTGAATATTTCCTCGCTCAATCTTTCTGTTTTCTAAATGTCTAAATGAGAATTTTGACTATTGATATGATGGTGAGAATATATTTCTTATTCTCTATTTAACGTTCATCATTCTAATTCGGCACTATCTAGTGCTGAAGTTAACAAATCGCTTTCTAGTTGTACTCTGCTCTTGCAATGTTAAGTTTGAGAACAACACTTATTGGTTGTGTTATGTATGCACTGTGAGTAACCCTGAACAGTCGACAACACACTTACGTCTGTCTTGGTTATTATTGTTTTATGTAGACATATTCAGCTTCGAATCACAAGTAGGTGAAATTCCGTCCCCATGATGATAAAAGTCTGGCTTGTTTGGGTATCAGCTGATTGATGGTGGTAGAATAAAAACCTGACAAATCACTGCAATTCTCAGAGAATATGCCATGCATGGAATGGTTGACTACTGTTAAAGCTACTGAAGAATAAGAAGCTGGAATAAATGAAGTTTGGTAGAATGAACCAGGAGTTTTGTGAATCAACGCATATCCACTTGACTATTCATAAGCTCATATGTCGTTCTTAACATGCATCTGATACTTTGTTTATTCGTTTTCCAGTGTTTCTTTACAACTTTTGTGTTCAACACAAAAGAAGGAACTGTATTTAATTTCACCTATGACGTTGTTTTGACGGCATTTTCGTAATCATGCCGCACTGCACATTATCTCTTAACATTTTTTGAGTGCAATAATTTCGAATAAGGCAAGAACAATAGTTTTTCCAGAGTAAAATGGTGCCATCATTTATTTCGTTGGCTTGTCATCAGCTGCATACAGCTTTAAGCCAACGAAATAAATGATGGTTACATTCGATTCTGCGAAAATAACTGTTCTTGCTTTAATAAAATTAATTATAGGAAATGAATGTACTATGATTTCCCTTCACAGATGGTGGTAACACTTCAGTGTCTTACTTTCCTCCAGCTTAGACGAACTAAATTGTTTACTCATCTTGACATTCGATTCAAATTAGACTTCAACCATTCATAGAAACACAACACACACAATTAAAACAACCGGGATTTCAGCGCCGTGCTTCTACAAGAACGGAGGGAAGAATTCTACAGACAACTGTGAGCAGTAAGGCACACCAAACCAAATAGCAACATCAGAATGCGAAAATGGAAGCAAACAAGAATAGGAGGCAATTCTTTGTAGGTCAAGAGGTTGTGGGTGAAATAAATGAGGACGGTGGACCTTTCGCATACTTCTCTGACTTCACTCAGCCATTCACTGCAGGTAGCAATACAACATTTATGAAATAACATATGTTTCATGACTTGGACAAATAAAATTTCAGATGATTCTCATCTCGATCTCAGGAATGTGATGATTAAGCATTCTGGACATAAAGTCGATAAGACAATCAGACGTGACAGATTGGCGAGTGAAGCGGAATATGTCGCAGAGAAGAAAGACCTCAGATTACTAAATCAGTTTGACGTGTAGGTGTCTTCGAAGAAACCAACACTGATGACACCAAAGTTGATAGATATAAAAAAGGAGAAACGACGTAAACTCTCAAAACAGACCACGACCTGCAAACTATCCGTAAATACCATTAACAGCAAACACAGTACTCGCAGTGAATATCAATTCTCCGAAATAGGCAAATGTTGCGATTATATTAGATGAGTTGAGATAATCTACAGAAAGCCCTGGACTTAAATTTCGTGCTAGTTAGCACTCACCAGTCAGCAAGGCGATTCTGCAACCAGTTTGAAGGAACTCATGTCCTTTCCTTGATTCGAACCCGCGTCACTCAGAGCTGCTGCGCTAGTAACTAGTGTTCAATAAAAGTATCCACTACAATCCTACTGGAGGTCAATCGTGAGTCCGAATAACTCAGTGGTCACGTCTCTGACTGCAGAACAAAGTGATGCCGGTTCAGTGGCCACATTACAAACCTTACTGGTTGAATTCAGTCTGCACCAAACAAAGGACTAGACGCGTCACACTAGTTATTAGTGACCAATCAAAGCATCAAACTATTCGAATAACATAATGCTACTGTAAGTTGGGAAGTTAACAAAACTAGGTGGAATTCCTTCGAAGGTAACTCATCGGATATACTCACGCCACTGTTGCATTACATTTTAGATGAAAGAAATTTGCAGGCTGGTCAGACGGATAGGCTACCTTGTCAAACTATAACCGAAATGTGACTTATATCTCTGCAAGAATTGAACGAGGAATAATGCTTCCTCCCGATCCAAGCAAAATACTGACTCGTGTCATCCTAGCAAGATAAAATGATGGAATGAATGCGAAAATCCCCCGATAACAAGCTGGATTCAAGAAAAGCAATTCATGTACGGATCAAATCACAAGGCTATACTTCATCATCGAGGAGAGCACAGGATCGCAATTGAATATCAATCTCAACTTCAATGACCTTGAAAAGTCTTTTGACAGCATTGGAAACTACGGAGGGCAATGCTCCAAACAGCTATGTGAGTATGTCAAATTCCAAGAGATCCACAATGGAAATCTCAGTGAGGCTTATCGCAGATGGTACTCCTGGTTGTTGGCGACTGGATCGTGTGAGAGACCGTGTGAGACCAAACACTTTTGCAGAAGAATCAGCCACAAAAACACGTCTTCAGGTGAGCATAGAGAAAATAGAATCGTTGAACATAACTAACCTACCAACCATTAAACAGCAACGGCAGATACATAAGGGAAGTCAATTCTTATACTTATCCAGGAAGCACCATTTCAACTGCACGTGGTGACAGGAGTGACGACATCGCAGTCAGCTGAGGTCAGAAAAGTAATACTAAATTTCTCCGCTTTCAAGTCAGTTGGCGATTTTATTCTACCCAGTATAAGGGACGAGATGTGGATCATCAACACATGTCAAACTAATGCTTCTACATGATTCAGAGACTTATCGTATTGGCAAAAGCATTAACAACAGACTTTTGTAAACACCTGACTTTGATGCCCTAGTAATGAAGAAAAGGAGGCTTGAAAGCACTAGCAACAAGTAAGTCTGATGGCAAACCAGTTATGCACCTTCTTCCCAACTACAATGGAATCCAAAGAGGAGGATAGTTTGGCGATGTGAATTTGAGGGCTTATTTTCCACTTGCAACTCAAGTGAGTAATAATAATATTTTGGAAAAGAAGCTGAAAACAGCTGGAAGAGCAGCAGACAACAATAAGCCTCAGATCCTATTTCCAGCAGAAATCGCTTTCGCCAGTATCCAATTTATAAAGAGAATCTTCAACTACACCCACAGATGAGTTCATGAGTTCCAGTAGCCTGCTTTAAATCACCAGACAAGGATGACAGTTCATGCGTCAGTAAGGGGTAGGAAGGTGAGTGATACAAAAGTTTTCGTGCCACACCCTAGACAGACGTTATTTCAAACATTAGAATCAGTCAGCGTTGTTCTGTTACCATAGATGTTATCACAAATAGACCAAGAGGTACATTTCATCTTCTTCACATGATAACAAACAAACGAGATACTCAGTCATCTTCGAAAGGATCACAAGTGTGCATCTTTGATTCATTGGAATGCATGAAATATGACATAAACTATTGATTGAAAAAAGACCTGACCAAAAATATTCATGGCTGTCATGTATTTCAAAAAAACGTTAAAGGCTATGAAAATTGTCGTTTCAACGATTTCTATCATAAGCTGTAATTATATTTAACAAGGAAACCATAAGACCGATCAGAAATTGGTAAAATGTGTCCTCGAATAATGGTAATACTTAATGCAAGGTGTAACCTAGAAGGAGACAAATTTTATCAGTATTCCATTAGTCTTATTTTTTCTTTGTTAAATATTATTACCATTGTACAGCTTATGAAAATGAATCGTTGAAAAGAAAATTTTCTTCCCTGTTTACATCTTTTTCTTAGGACTCAAAATGAGAATAATTCGTTCATTGTTATTTATATGCAGCTATGTACAGAATTTGATGAAATTACTCACCAGGTTTTATTATTGTTTTGAAATTCCGGCGATCTTTGAATTTCTGAATTTCAGTCATACGAACTAAAACGAACAATTGCTTGAATAAAAGTTCTGACAGAATAAATGTCGACCTTTAGGCAACATGAAATCAGGCTTTTTGTCTTTGTGTAACTAATTATTCATGTAGTTTGCCTGTCCTCCTTGCATTATCGACACATCTTCAGATAAGTGTAAATACCTAGCGCAAAATCCGCTGCTAAACAGTACTAAGTGAAAGGCCTTTTAGCCTCATCAAAATAACTCTGCAACTGCTATTCATTTCATCTCAGTCAATAATATGCACATGCATCCTGGATATTTTCAAGTTTCCTGAAATAGATGAAGCACTATCACTCATGTTGAAGCACCAGTTTCCTGTTCTACTTTACCAGAATGATTTGCATGCTATTACATTTAGGTGACATTACATACATCTGTTGACATGAGAAATATATCTCCCCGAATTTAACAGGAGATAAGCAGCTGTAGAAGATATTTTTAGAAGCTACTCAGTGTTGTCAGTGATTGAATTGGTTGATAAGCCGTCTACAAATCAAGACAAGCGATACAAGTAGTAATAAAATGTGAACACTGATCGTTACAGAACAGTCTAAAGTGAAGAAACAAACATGTAATGATTTCCTGTGAAATAAACACATACATTTATAATCCACAGCTTCCCGGTATGACTCTGCGTATATGTCCAGTGTTGAATTCAGATCATCTGAAATGGAGAAAAATAATTCGCTCGAGCTGTTTAACCCTCCATTCACCAGGTCATAAGCACACACAAAAATAAAATTCTCTTGTATGTAACAAATGAGATAATTGGCCGATTCAACTGTTTCTGAAGTCCACAAACAAACAATGAAAATCGCCCCAATCAAAAGTTACACTCATCTCACGATGCATTTTACTACTAAGAGGTAAAATTGTTCTTGCATATTCAATTTTGTCAAATTTTGTCTACAACCTCTAAAAATAATCATTTTGGTATTCATTTTTCTACAGTGAGATGACGTTGGCGCTTGTAAAAAATTATATTTGTAAAATCTCAACGAGAGTGAAATGAATAATTCCAACGTTTGGTTGATTGATGTTGTCCTGATAAAATGGTATTTACAACAGGCAATCAGTTGAATACATCTGAATATCTTTACAACGAGTATTCACATAAATGCAGAAAATCCACCACCACAGTCCATTGTAAACTAAGACCTGTTACCCTCACAAGTAGAAGATGAGGCACACCTGTGAACGGTAGCTAAACAGCAGATAGATCAAAGTCATGCTGGAAAACGGACAGTGGATCGGAAATGAAGCTAACCTTCTACTACACGATTTGAGATCAAACATACTTTTGTAAAGCGTAAAAGAGATAATCCACAAAACCGTCTCCAGTAGCTAATAATAGTCTGTCAGTAAAAAGCCTATTGCATGGAAGAGAAGGACACTGTGACAAAATGTAGCAAACTCTTACAGTGAGTATCTAACTTGTTTTCACCATCTGAAAATAAAATCGAAGATAATGGCTCAAATGGGATTCAAGTAAATGGTGGTAAGAAAAAGCACACCAATCAAAAAATATCTAAAAATTTCACTGAATGATAAAACAAGTTTGTATAAAAAAAGAAAACCTCGCTTGGTTAACTAGCGAGCTACTTTTCTAGCCAGTCTTAGATCTGGCTGAAGAGGGAGGGTTGGGCATGAGGCCAACAAATAAACCCACTGAATATTTCAATTCGCTAGCGAAACTTCAACACAGGGAAGATATATTAGGAAATACATAAACATTCAAGTAAAAATCGTATTCTTCGCTCGAATCGCAGAGGCGAAATGACATGAGAAGTCAGTCAGTCGTCCGAAGTGTCTTCTGTCGCTTAAAGCAAGAGTAAGAATGGTTACGTGGAATATTAGAACAACGTACGAGACTGAGAAGGCTGTCCAGGTAGCCTAAAAGATTCGAAGAAATGTAGTAGGAGAACTGTGTATTTGGGAAAGCAGATGGAATGGATGTGGATTGTCAACCGGAACCTCAGTTACCTACTCCAGTCTGATCACTCAGACGACAACCACGAACACACTGGGGCGATGAGTGGCTATAGTGATGTCACCAGTGGCAGCCAAAGCACTAATGCAATGCGAATCAATTACAACCAGGATCATGCCAGCAATGTTCAACTCAAAATACAGAAAAGAAGGTCATAGTTATCCAGTGCTACGAATAGTGCTACAAAACACGCGGAACAATAGAAGAAAGAATACTACAAACAGTAATGGACATCATCCCAACTGGTGACATCAAAATCCTTAAGGGCGATATGAATATCGGTCGAAATGGTAGCAAACAATACGGGCAGAGAACTCATCCTGAGTCGAGAGGCTCTCCGAGAAATGAATGAGAACAGAGAACTATTCCCTGATGTCCTCGATGATTTCGATGATTTGGTGATTAGAGGGGCATGTACGAGCACAAGGATATACGCAGAATAATCTGTGTTACGCCTGTTGGGCACATGAAAAACCCGATAGACTTCATCTCAATTCTGCTCGTAGAAGTGTAAACGCTACCAGCCTGCTGGACACAAATTCGAGATGGGCTCAGACCATCATCTTGTTCAAGGAACCTTCAAGGTAAAGCTGAAAGCCTTCAGAAAACCTGGAAACCGGCAACTGTAATTCAAGTTCAATAATCAGAAACTACAAGTGATATCTTCACTATATATCAGATCACAGTAAACGGACACCTGGAAGCTTATCGAGGAGAGAAGTATGATGAAAGAAATGACTTAATGCAAAGATGAACAATAGAACAAGAAGCCGTATGCAGTGTACATTGCACTGAATAAAGAAGTGAAAAAGAGCGTCAGAAAAGACAAACTCCTATTCTACGATACACTAGCAATACAAGCCGCAGGCAAAAGAGACATCAGGACACTATATCAGATAATCAAATCGCTATCCAGGAAGAGATCGACCCAGATGATGAAATTAATAAAAGATGCCTAAGGGAATCTGGTCATCAAGGAGGAGAAACAAATCAAACAATGGGCTGACCACTTTAAACGGGCTAACTCTTGAATCGACCACCAGCGGAAACTCGCCCAGCAATACCATCAACAGCACACATGTAAATGCCAGTGGACACCACTCCTTCAACGAAAGAAGAAGTCCTGAATGCGATCAAGCTAGTGAATTTCAGGAAGGCAGCAGGACAATATGACATTCCTCCCGAATCACTGAAGAAGGCCTCATAGACTACAGCAGATGTCCTCACTCCAATACTGCAAATAGTTTAGAAAGAAGGAAAGATGCCTACTAACTAGAAGAAGGGCTACCTCGTCAAACAGCCAAAGAAAGGTGACTAACGCCTCACTCTGCAGGAACTGATGTGGAATAATGCTTTTGTCCACACCAAGTAAAATACTAAGTCATATCATCCTGGAGAGAATAAAGAATGCACTTAATACAGAACTCCGCCCACCGTCCAGAACAGGCTGGATTCAGGAAAGGTAAATCATGTGCTGATTGAATTGGAACTCTTCACGTCGTCATCGAACAAAGCATAGGACGGTGGTCAAACCGCACTCTACACCATTTTCATCAACTTTGAAGAGGCCTTCAATAGCGGTGACCGAGAGGTAATTTGGAAATTACGTCAACACTATGGCGTAACTCAAGTGTTTGTCAACCTCATTCGACAGCTGACCATATGACAATGCCACGTGTCTAGTGATGCATTACGGAAACTCAGCGAGGTGTTCGAAATGCAGTCAGGAAGAGGAAAAGCTGGATTCTAGTTATCACCGATGGTATTCTTAACTGTGGTGGGCTGGATTATGAATTAGACTGTGCATGAGAGTGAGAGAGTAAACAGAAATGTGTTGGAACAACATTAAGAAGACTCTAGAAGATCAGGATTTCGCAGATGATATATGATTAATGTAACATGAACTCGCAGGTTAACAGGCAAAAATCAACAAACTGTCAGGCAGCGAAAACACGACTGTGGGTGAACACAGAGAAGATGGAGGTTATGAAGATAACTAGAGAACAGCAACACCAACCAGCACCAATCATCATCAATAGGATATTTGTAACAGAGGTAGCCTCCTTCATTTATCTGGGAAGCATTGTTTTAACAGCAGGCCAGTGGAGCGAACGAAGATATTAAAGTCAGAATCGGAAAGGCAAGATACACCTTCATCAACCTGAATCCAGTTTGAAAATGTTCTGTAGTCAGCATAAGGAACAAGATTCGTATTTTGAACACCAGTGTGAAGTCAGTCCTTCTATACGCGCCAAAAACCTGGCTGGAGTGTCACGAAAAATACTTCTAGCAGGTTGCAGACTTTCACCAACAGCTGCTTTCGCTACACACTTAAGATCAAATGGATCGTCAGAAAGAATAGGCAACTAAGAAAAGGCAAAGAATAGGCAACTATGGGAACAAATCACCCAAGAGCTGATTAAGCAACAAATATAAAGGAGAAAGTGGATAATGGATCAGGCATATATTGACGAGACCGTCAAATGACATCGCGCGCCAGGTCAGTGCTATAGTGGAATCCAAATAGGAAGCGATGAGTGAGCCGTCTTTGGGTGACGTATATGAGATCGTTTGGAGGAGAGATGAGAGAGTTTGGTCAATCACGAACTCAGCGGAAAACAGAAAATAGTGGGAATGTGTTGTTGAAGTCCTGTTTTCCACTCAAAACACAAGCTAATTATAAATAATTTAATAAATAATAGAAAGGAAAATGCATATGGATGAGCGTAAATAATGGTCGTCAAATGTGGTGGTTCTCATGACTCACTGGCCTGCATGAAATTTCACCCAAAATAACGCATCTTACTTTGTCTAATTCTTATTGTCTTAACCAATCACTGATGTCGTGGATCCGCAAAACGCTCTTACGCATATTTTTAGTTGACTTTCTAACTGCCTGTGGGCCTTTCGCGGACACGAAGAAAATTTTAACTTAAGGAATTATCTTATTCTTTAGTTGTAACGGCAATGCATGACGTGCTACTGAGTGTACCAACATTTACTTCAAGCAACGTAAACCTACACTCAGTCTCAACATCTTACGCGTTTCCGTGTGAACAATCATTACATGAACCATCGGAAAAAATTCTTTTACGGAGAATTCATACAAAACAAGAGAAAAGTAAGTTCTGAATTGTAAATCAAATCGCTCATTCTCAATGAGAAATAAGCGTGCGTAGTATACAACGATATAAATCTATCCAATGATGATAACTAACCACATATAATTCTAAATAAAACTGACTCTGATCCTGTGGAATATTTATATAATGTATGACACCAGGCATCGTGTGTGTGTGTGTGAAATCGTGTGAAGAGGAGCTGAAACAGTATGGACTAACATGGATGCAGGTGAAAAGTACAGCTGAAGACAGAAACAAGTGGAGGCGTGCAGTTGTAGACCTATGTTTCACTAGGAACCCAAGGGAACAATAATAATGACACCGGGCAAATAAGTACGTCTCAGTAAAGAAATTATTTGAGAACCAGCAACACCAGTGGAATTTACCGCGACAGCGGTTGGTTATTCTGGAGCAACTTCACGCACATTGACCTGATAGTGCATCACTCAATCACACCCTCAAATAAAACACAAACAACATCTGTGCCTGTAGATGGAAAGAAACAATTGACAAAATCATCAACATCAGATATTTTCACTGTGATTCGTAGTGCCGATCGGTGACTGAGAGATAGATGTAGTGCAAAGGAAATCTCCTCAAGGCTGCGAAGAATGTTGAAACACAAAACATCAGAGATTTGTTTCGATATTGTCAACATTGGCACAATTGGAAATCAAAACACAGAGATATTTCACAAACTCAGACTCGAGAGAACGATATATCAGCAAATACAGCCGATTGATCGAAACTCAAATTCATCACTAAATCAAAACAGAATGATAAACAGTAAACCATGATAGCATAAAATGAAATAAAATATACACCACTGCACTGTCACAAAAGATTCAATCTAATTAGATATTTAAATGCATACAGGAGTGTGAAATTCGAACGAGATCAGGGTTTTGTTACTGGTACTTCAGTAGAAACAGTGAAGTCGATAGTGGTTGATGCATACTGCTGGATGGATCATGGAGGCTGTGCTGGTGGATTGACAGGAGTGGAGAGAGCGAGTGTTGGATGAATAATGAACTCACTCACCAACTTATGCCTGTCATCTTACAATGAAATTTATACTTTTGCGGCAGATTTTGATCCTGTTATATGAGTGGTCATCACGCATGTACATGCGTTGATCTAGAGCATTGTCCTCGTTCTAACAATTATTCCAATCTATGTGACACCCATAGAACCCCATACCATCTCTGCCAGGGGAGATTGAACCCAGGATCTTCAGGTTGACGATAGGGCTAATCAATAACCTTTGTGTTTGATTTCAGTAATATTTAGCTCGAAATTCCTGCCAATGTACACTATCATTGTTAGAAGATTGTTGGCAAATTTCCAATTTGGTTTTAGAGCGACTAGGGTCTTACTTGAAATTTCGATTGTGATTGTGACATTCTTATCCATATTAACTAACATTAGTTGGTAAGATGTCGCCGACATAAGTGAAGGAAGTAAGCACTTTCACTTGTGGTTTTCCACTTTATAAACACAAATTTTCTTGTGTAATCGTGTTCTCGATCTTGGTAGTAAAGCAGCCACGTTTTCATATTGTGCTCAGTCCTCAATATTTAGTCTTGGAAGACAATCGATAGCTTAGCAATTACACCACACAGCTAGGAAACCATAACTATGACACTGTCACCCACTTAAGACGCCGATCTTATCTATCACAGATCATCTGCTCAGTATCATGCTGGCTCATGAGGAAGATAATATCGAATTAGATAAAGTCAGAATTGTAGTCGTCGTCCATCTTATATATAGGAAAGGAGAAAATTCACCTGCAAATTATTTTACCATCTCAGAATAGCGTGAACTATTCTGTTTTAAAAATGTATCTATCCTTGATTATCTATTGTGAATTATCTGAATTGCTGACGATATTCCTTCATTTCACCTTGTTTTGAAGACCTCACTACTAACACTACTTATATATATATTTAAGTAGCACGCAGCACACTTTTGAAATTCTGTATTAGGAAGATTATGCATTCTGAGATCATTACGGAAAGATGCTGTTCACATAACAAAGAAATCAAATCATTCAATTTTTAGTTGACTGTTGTGGATATTCAATGTGGAGGTTATTTGAACTATAAAACATGAAGAGACTCTACAGAAATTTACGAAAAGAGGATTTAGTGCTTCCAAAACGTGTTAAAGTCCTATTGGTTGTTGTCATACATAAAACTGACTATTTAAATAAAATAATGACATTATTCAGTGATCTGCAGATGCTGTGACATCCAGGTTATATGGTCTACGTAAGATCCATAAAAGAGACTTTCCACTTGGAGCAGTCCTTGATATGTCTACATCACCAAACCATTCAACTGCGAAATGTGTGGTACAATTTTTGCTACTGTCGCACACTAAATTATTAAAACATAGCCTTAAAGATGGTTTCCAAATTGTGGAGGGAACTGGATACCCGAAGGCGAAAGATTAGTTCATGGTTTTTCTGAGTGCATCTTCTTTATTGACTAATATCTCATCTGATAGAAACCCTGTAGTACATATATTTATAAATATTAAATAAGTTCAAGATTGTCAAGTTGGTCACTTGGTAAGGATAACAAAACTATGTGCAGGTGGTTAGATATGAGAAGTGAAAGACGCTATAAGAACAGCATGTCTTTACATAGCAATATTGCGTATCACATTTGTGTTTACTCTGCCACTTCACGGGAGACGAGGTTGGTGGTATTGGAACCACGTCAAATTCTATCTTTCTCCATTATTTCCAATTGGAGAGTTCGCATCACATTTAACATCAATTACTTCTGATGTTCGACGTTCTTTGTGATTTCTCACATTCATCCGGATTGTCAAAATCAATTATATGGTCTGACTCCTTCTACCGTGTACACCCGCCTGATGACTTTTTATGCTTTTATAGTTCAAGTGAACTACTCGATGGTTGTATAGATGACCAATAGTGTCAATTTCTCCTGGTCTTGATTTCTCACGGGTAACTGTCTAATGTATATCGCATCACATTTCAATACGTATTACTTTATAACTACAAACAGATTGTGCATTCCTTGGAATTTGGTTTTGAAAACAAGAATTACCGTATGTTGAATAAAGATTATTAGGCTGTGATATATAAGCCTAGCTATCGTGAATTTTGTTTTAATATTGGCACTTTGAGAAAGCCGTCAGCAGAATTAAATATCGAAATGTTAGTAGAAAGAACGCCGTTCAGTTTTCCACTTATGAGGAATTACAAAATTCTTGTTATTATTTTCGACTGAATTAAAACTATCCTTTGTTGGCAACATAATCCTTACTCATTTTACTATTATTATAAGCTTCACAATTTCTGATATCTAGATTTTTCTCTAATAACTGATTGTTTATTCTTGTGCTGCGACTGACTTATGATTCACTGAGCTCCTAATATTCATCGCGCAGACCCGTTCCGCTTTATCTATATAAGCTTTGCCTGTAAAAACTCTCACCTGTCGTTCCGCATGATCGATTCACTACAGTTTATTTATTTTTCAGCCAAATATATCCGCTCTCAGTTTAATCGCTTAAGTAGAGCAGGTCTAACGTTTATTAACTAAGGCTGTGTAATTTAGAGTACAATAATAATTCACTTGAGGGATCAGTTGCTTATTCGGGAAATTCTTCCACTAATCGTGTTTGCTCACTATTTTGTAGCCCATAGGTAATTATCCTGTTTCCTTCTAGTTTTAAGGTCAATAAAAGTTGAATATCTGTTTCTTCCTTCAAGGGGCCAGTATAGCTAGATGGGTTATTCGCGATGGTATTAATAGCCTAGATTTAAGTTTTTGTTTTCGTTGACCATTCGTAATACCCTATTATTTTCAAAATGTAGGTAATTTTCAGTGGGTCAGAAAATATATTCTGTGTGTTGACCATAACTCTAAGAAAAATGAATATCACCCGAAGCCATGCAATATTATGAATAATTCAAATATCCACGTGGTAGGGCATTCAGTAGGCTTTCAACTCTTACAGAAATTAGAAGACTTTAAGAGTGAAGGGAAATAAAGCAGAAATATGGACAGCTTCTAAGATTTTGCAGCGTTTGATTAGCCTTAAGAAACGGTATTCTAAAATTAGATTAATTAATGTTCTATTGCGTCATATCTAACTATTTATTTATTCTACCTGCGTGTCGGTGGCACAGTGGTTAGGACTCTCGCCGACCATGCACATTGTCCGGGGTTCGAACCCCTACCGACGCACACCCGATATCTATGGTCGGCCTGCAAAATTTGGGCTACCGATATCCATGCTGAAAATGTCATACTTGTACTGAAAATACGATGTGGCATCAAGCTGTAATCAAAATAAATAATAAATAAATAAATGTCTCTCAGTGTACCTCTAGTGGTACATATATATTACTGTATTCAGGGTGTTCAGTTGAGGAGGAGTTCCATTAAAATTTGATGAATTCATGAAATTCTGCTCTATTACCTACATACATGCATATCGGGAGATAAACGCTTTCAGCGAATGACAGTTGAGAAGAAAAGTTAATCAACATAAACTGTAACACACTGCACATACTTTAGGTAAGACTGTGGTCAACACAGGGTGATTTTATTCTGATTACACCTATAATAATTCAACTAACCAATAAGTCTTTCATCTGTCGAGAATTAAAATGATAATCTAACTCACAGTTTTAAGTTTAACTTGAATAAAATCAGCTAAATAACAGGAAATCCCATGGATATTTAAAAGCTCAACACACTTGCACTTAATTCACTCTAGATTGATATTCCCTCTCTTCAATTTAATGATTTGTTATTCAAATTTGTCGCTTTAATGGAGATGATTTCGGTAGTTCAATTGAACACAAAATGCTTATTTACGTATTTAGATAATCAGGTCGAATTGACTTTACTTCGCTGTAGATAAATTATTCAAGAGATGAAGTCGAACTCTTCCACACACTCACTTCAAAAAATCCAAGGAATTCATTTACATTGAATAAAATAATTCTAAGCTCAAATGAAATATTCAGATTTCATTCCTTATATTGGTAACCTTTGATTAATTTGGGTGCAGAACTAACATTAGTTTAGAGCATTATTGAAAAGCATATATTTCTTCGTAGTATATGACTGTTCAACACTATTCGCTTATGACCTAACTAGAGATCTAACTTTCCAGATTATAAGACTGGTGCGTAGATCATTAAATCATTGGCTAGGAATCTACAGGCCCAGGCATTCTAACTTCAGCTAATCCGCTAATGTAGTCCTACTATCAGCCAACGCCGGTACGGACATTCGCATCAGAACTAAACACCCGTTCAGATGTTCAATGATTATCTCTCTAAGTTGTAGTCATAACTAAATCTGCACTGAAATTCACCTTTGAATAGTTACAGCGATGAGTAATTAACTATTTTAAATAAAAGTGAGAAAAGTTTGATCGAAAAATTATAATACAAGAAGCAAAATATTAATATTTCGACAAGTTGTAAAAGAGAATGAATAATCAACTTACTTTCATTACTTGCATTGTTATCAGATAATAGGAGCAGTAGGCAACATAGTGTCTGTAGTAGTAAATTTTGCATGATTCAAAATCTCTCAACAGTGTATTTTGTCAGTGGTATCTGCTGAAAAATTATTTATGCCTGAATCTCTCAAATATAGCCTTTTTATAGTTATATTTGAGGACACACAATGTATGTATATGGTTTACATGTGTGTATTTCATTTTTGTGTTCATCTATCTAAAGATGCAGGTACATTTGCAAGTAACTCAGCATACTACGTGACATATAAAATCAGTCAGTAGTACATTGGTTACAGAAAAAACAACAGAATACTGATTCACTGTCTTTGTTGCTGTCTTTGGTCAAAATTTATGCG
Organism: Trichobilharzia szidati; assembly: GCA_944472155.2. Lineage (NCBI taxonomy): Eukaryota > Metazoa > Platyhelminthes > Trematoda > Strigeidida > Schistosomatidae > Trichobilharzia > Trichobilharzia szidati. The sequence goes on from OX235276.1 coordinate 98,628,048, forward strand.
AAGGCAAAGCAACCAATCCTTTCTCACAAAACAGGCTGACATCTTTTTCAAATTTATTAGATTTCTTCAAGTTTCACATTGGTTAGATAACATTTAGCGAATCATTGAATAACAGGAGAGTGTACTGGACATCTGCTCCCTCTCCCTTACTTGGGACTCATAGGCAGTACTCAGCCATTTGAATCAGGATCAAAGATCTTCAGGTAACATGGAAAGTGTGTAGACCATTCAGCCATAAGGACCCAACTGAATGACCAATGCAAGAATTTTAACTTCTATCAATTGGTGTATTTAGCAGAATACTGTTGAAGTTGGTTATCAGTGCTTCACTGACCGATATCAATTCGTGGTCAAACATGAGAAAAATCAAGTTCTCACACACTATCTCTTGTAAATTATTCTGACTCCTACTAGTGGCTACCTGCAGAAAAAGTTCTCCTGGTGCGATTTCTAGTGATAACTCGTAACGATCGGGAGTAAGAACAAATACTCGCCGTCAGTGACGCTGGCTGCTGCCAGTCAGGCTAAAATCACTAATTAGTAGGAGTAAGAATTCATTGCCTTACCATTTGAATTCGGTCTCAGTGGCTCAATGGTCCACCTGCTTCTATTGCATTCGGAAGGTACTCCATCCAAACCCCAGTGGTTTCGTGTTTCCAATGAGCGCAAAGCTAGCCTGAAGAAGTAGCTGTTCAATATTCCCTTGTGTTTTTCAGTGCTTCTTTGACTTACAACAATCCTTTGTCAAACTTGAAAATTGTGAAGTTTTCTTTTATTTAATACACTTGACAATTATTCCGCTGCAAATTTTCGATACATAATGTATCTGCTGAAAAATGTCGGTTCAATAGGAATTCATTTTTACAGATATTTTGCTCATTATGTGTTCATTTTACTTTGTTTCATAGGCTGTTTTATCTTAGCTATAATTCCCGTATTCCGCTAAGGTGAATTACGAAGATTGACTCATAGTGCATATAGTGAATTGACCAGTAGACATTACTGAATCAGAAACATTTCACAAAACTGTCTCACAGTTAGCTTGAAAGCGGTCATACAAATAAGCAATAAGATAATTTCCCATATTGCGTGAATTTAACGCTAATATCTGATATTTTTTTAAATGAGTAATTTATTACAATTTCAATTGGTATAACAACTAAAAGAACTGACAAGTAGATGCACGAATTCGAAGATCATGTTTTATATCTAAACACAATTTCCAGATGTTGCATTTCTGGCAGCTTGTGGGCAGATACCTTTTGATCAACATGAAGCACAAGAAATAATTATTTACTATTCAGTCACTTACTACAGGAAAGATTTTCTGAGCTACAGACTCTTACGAAGAGTCGCCATAGTCGTCATTGCTTCTGTAACTAACGTTAATTAATGACAAAATCTACCTTTAGATTAAATACAATACGAAACAATTTTGTTGCGTTTGTGAATTTTCACAAGACAATTAGTAGAGGCGATGAATTTGAATTGTCTATTGAATTGACTCAACAAACTTTGTACAATTTGATAAGCACACACACATGTCTCAGGAATTTATGGGGAAGATATTAGGATGCTATGAAGTGGAAGAATTATCATGTTACTGTTTCTTTGAGTTGCCCATGTAAAACAGGGATTCAAAAGCATATTTCCAATTCGTTGTACTATCAGCTGTCATCTATATCCGGACACAAGCTTCCATATTGCCGCTCATCCCGCATTCGCATGATCTTCCGCACGGAACGATCAGAAACAGGCTTATCTCTGTGTATCAGTGATTTTTATTTGCACAAGTTAATAATTTCAGCAATCCTGTGAGAGGGAAAAGGAGTAATGAAATGTCACTTTTCATCAGAATTTCCGCTTTTAATTTGCTGGCATTTTGCAAAAGAATGATTTCGCATTATCACAGATATTCATATCAATATTCAAATCTATATATTTAATAAATAGCTGTGATGCTGTTTGGCAGACTGGCAAATGTACTACAAATGTTCTGGCAATAAAAGGAATCAGTGTTAAACTACAAAAGGTCATTTGAGATTTCAATTCACTTGCATCACACTGCCCAACAATGACGAAACCACTCCACCTATGAGAAATGCCGGCAATAAAAAAGCAGAACAGCTAACACACTCTTTCAACCTTTTAGTTAAGATGCAGGAGGTGGAAGTTACCCAGTCTTTCACAATTCTGGAGTCCAGTAAAAATATGACAGTCTAATTCAAACTGTTTGCAGCACACAAAACAAACACTGGTGGACTGTAGTGCGAACTGTTGGCAAGCAAAATTGAACACAATGAAATGTGAATACGAATGTTCTTGCATTTTTTATAAAATTTATTCCTTCACCAGATTTCACGTGAAGTAGCACTAATGTTTAGTTTACACATACCTATCGTTACGTGTAGTTATGTGGGGAATCAGCTGTGGAACGAGGATAAGAGTTTCACGCTTTTTGGTTCTAATGGCATCGCGTAACTACAACACATAAAGGACTAACGCGTTTTCAGAGTCTCGCATTCACTAGTAGGAGAGTGGTACAATATGTCCTGTCCTCATTTCAGTTCTTGATTTTAGTGAATAATGGCTCAAAACGTAATCAGTTAACACTAATGTACAACACTTTGTCATTTATCAAAACAACATCTAATCGACACTGGAGTAAAATCCCACTGTTTTTATGAATTTACATGCACCTGTGGTCACACGTAATAGAGACGACTTGTGGATTACATATAAGTTTATTTTAAGTACTCCACAGCGATGGAGCATTTACAACTGGATTATGTTTCGAGCATGAATTATTGCCCATAGCCATAGTAGATTTAGTCACACGGTTTCACACATTTTCCTTTTGCATATTCTGTATTTCTGTATATTTAACTTCCATTTGATACTTTCGATATTTTGGTGTAGACGTTGCGTAATTTCGATCACAAGTGTGTGAAGTTTAATCGATAAAATAGCTTATGTGACTAACCTGTCTCTGTCTACCTACCTGAGTAGAACTCACAGTGTTATACAGTATTATTTACTGATGACATTTGGAGCACAATTTACAGCTCATAATAATATCAAGGTACTCAAAACGAAATTAGAAAGTTGCGTGAGCACCTTGATATGATTATGAGCAATGCATTGTGCTTGAAACGTCATCAGTAAATAATGTTGTATAACACTGTGAGACTTTATCAAAATAAATATTACCCATAATGGAATTATACTCTACCACAGTGTAGAAGTTCTGTACTTATATCACCGTGGAAAAACATTGAGACTCATTCTCTGAAAGTTACATTCAAGGAAACGTTTACAACTGTTCTAGGAAGAAATAAGAGAAGCAGAAGGGACTGGCTCTCAGAGGATACCTGATAGAACAGGATGGTGAAACAGAAGACGACCAAATGCAAAATGGACAACCGAAGGAGACTCTGAGTTCAATGTAAACTGGAATGAATAAAGATGTGAATAATAAAGAGAATGAAGATTGAAGAAGACTCTACGAAAAATTGTCTAGCAAGTGAAGCAGAACAGATGAATCTCACCAAGCATATCTAAGAGAGCGGTTATAAATTTGTTTTCAGTAATGCTGGTCTGTCAAGCAAGCATAGTTCCCTGAAGTGGAATATGGGAAATCCTGATGGATTCAGAAGCCTTCTTTGAAAGGTTCCAGCTCAGCTAGCAATGAAATTATCAGGACCGTAGCAGGGCAGTCTTCGCCCGATTGCATAACAGCTCACAGAGAACAGTCGAAGACTTCAGAGGTTTGTACCATATTGAAGTCATACTGCAACCCAGGTCTCTTCCAATTCAGTGCTTCATGACAAACAAGGTATCTTGACATACCCAAAACGTATTCTGGCCTTCTCAACTGATTCAGTTTCACAACTGCATCAATCAATTTACCCTCCTTTCGTATATCCGCACCCACCTAAAACGACAGCGAGACAGAGCATCACCGACTACGTTAAGGTCAGATAACTGCCTTATTTCCTTCAATTCGAACTGTGAGATACTAAATATCTATGCACACACACAGTCACATTTACCTACCTGCCACCTTCCATTACTCCGTTGAAATCAGTGCATACTCAGCTTGCAACTTGTTAGTATTTTATGCAAAGAAAAGTGCATTGAATTGTCTGCAGATATTAAAATAAAATGAAATATCGTTCTAGCTGTAACTTCAACTTGTATACAGAATTTCATAAAAATGTTGAAATTTATTTTCTAATATTCTTCATATTTAATTAATAAACTAATATTACTATTTTGTTTTCTTCTTTTATTGGTCTTTATCTGCGTGACCTACATTCTGCGGAATCTTTTGGGTTATATGTTATAAAATATTCTTATCTAATTATCTTTAATTAATCCACGTTTATTTTGTCTTAATTAAGTAATGCAAGCAATGTCTTACTGAGGTGAACCTCTGTTACTCTTGTCAGGTTGTTTTTTCTTTGTTTATTTGTTAACTTGTCATCTTGAAATATTTGCGTTTGTTTTTCTCTTCCAAATCTATTTCATACTCAGATGAGTGTGTAATTTTTATTCAGTTAGCTTTCAAAGCATCCTAGTCAGTCTAATTAGTCTTCTTGTAAGCCAGAATGTGAGAGTACTTTCACCAATTCACAAACCACAACCATCTGGAATATATTTTACATAAGAAAGACTGTTGAGAAACGAGGAGAACTTCTCGGTGCTTATTCAGCGTATTCAGTGAATGCACTCTTTCCGACGAATTCATTATCTATCTGTGCAATCACATGTGAATGTTTTTCTCCAAGAAATTATTTCCGGTGTGTGAGTGGAATCAAAGTTTTGAATACATGAAATAATAATATCACTTTGTTAAGCCAGCTTACTTGAATAACTGTGATATCACACGACTCCGCCGCATTGAGTCATGCAATTTTCAGTGTGATTCATGTTTTATGATAACGCGTAGATTCGATTCAACATGATATAACGTCAGTTCACAGTTTCAATTTTTTGTCATGAATTGTTGTTTGTGAAATATCAATTTCATTTTCATTTCTGTACATCAGTTTCTCAAGGAAGTGAAGATATTCGTGTTCTCCCGGACTTGCCGATTTTCTCATCGAGATAATTTGACTTGCTGTTGATGCCTCATAAAATATTGTGCACTCTGACTAAAGTACTAATTGGGCTATATGTAGATGACACTCATAAAGGTATTCAAATCATTCTTAAAAAGCGTGAAGAGGAACTGTCGGAACAGAATCAATACACATGGAGACACGAAGCGAAATTGGGTAGCATGAATGGATCTTTCCAAAAATACGATATAGGAAACAATTGAATGATCATTACTAACTCATCATGTCAGGATGTACAGTAGTGCGGTCTCGGTTGAGCATCGTCAACTCATAATGCACAATCTCCCGTAACAAGTTCGGTTGTCAGTGTAACCTCCATCATATGTGCCTTCTTCGTCTCCTATCTTCCCTTCTACTGTACAATAGAAATTAGTCATAGAGACTGTGAGCTGAGGAAATTTCAGGAAATTGCTACGGTTAGTAAAGTAGATATATAGAATCTGTTTCTATGCTCTCATGCCTACCACATTTAAACAAAGGCAAATTATAACCAGTGCTGATTACTTCTATCTTGTTTTGAGTAGAAACTATTCAGTAAATATATTTAATGACCGTTTGATGCTTTAGAAAATGAAGTATGTCGATTCGTATACAAGATATGCCCCAAGCAAATACAAATTTATTTTTTTATTTTTTATTTTGATCACAGCTTGATGCCACACCGTATTTTCAGTACAAGTATGGAATTTTCAGTATGGATATCGTTAGCTTAAATTTTGCAGGCCGACTATAAATATCGGGTGTGCATCGTCAGAGGACTGAACCCCGGACCATGTGTATGTTCGGCGAGAGTCCTGGCCACTATGCCACCGACGAACAAGTGCAAATCCCCCAACCTCTCCCAGAATTCTGGCCATTACTAAGTAGCATCAGCTTGATTCTTATTAATAACTATGTCTTCGGTATTGAGGTTAAACACACCTTATGCAGTTGATGTGTGTTAATTATTTCTCTTAGTTAGACACTATCGGCTCTCTGTATCTTATTTATTTATACTTTACTGATGAGTGTTGTGCGGTGACGTTTGTGTAGCAGTTTGATTGATTAAATGCGGTGAGGTAACTTGGCCGAAGTCAAGACCTAGCTCTTTACCCAAGCTTGCAACCGGCTAGAGGACTCACGAGCTACTAATCTCAATGGGAAGCGATGAGTGTGTCGTTAGTGTGAGAGGGAGATGGAGGAGATTTTGTGAGTAGCAGGTTATAGAATATGGACAGTCGTGGACCCAGCTTAGAGGATAGCATCAAGAATAATAAAGTCGAGATGTGTTGTTAAAGTCCCTTGTTCCACTCAGAAGCTAAGGGAATAATAATGATAAATAATTACTAGTCAGTATTGTTTAAACGTATCCCTCTATTCCATAGCTGTCATTCTCATGCTGTTTAAATCTCCATATGAATCACTTTTCATACCGCTTTCCTGGTTTTGTTGTTGGCGCACATTGACTGTGCTTTTGATGACTTTCAGCCAAAAATACCTCACAGTTACACATTTGTTTAGTAGATTTCATTATGTTGGCTTTAATATACTACCGTGTTCTAGATGAATCCTGTGCTTTGGATTTTACTCGTCACTCGACGTGTTGTTTGAGTACTTGTTTTGATTATCTCTCCAGATCTGTTAAAAGGAATCCACACTGAGTCACGTGAGATGACAGACAGACTATCAAATGGAATCCGAGTAGCAAACCATGAGTTTACCAACTGAGAGTGACATTGTTGAGATCGTGTGAGAACAGGAATAAAGCTGATGAGAAATTATGGAGACGGATTAAAGAACCTGTGCAAAACAGAAGAAAATAGGGAAAATTCAGTTAAGCGGTCGGAAACTCTGGGTGATGAGCATAACTCTGATTGGTGGGAGATGGGTGACAGTACTCTGGTATTTCCGCTACATTGAAGCTGATTAGTGAACCAAAGTATTATATGAATATGAAGAAAACGTTTATAATCACGTCTACTTATAATGAGTAGGCAACAATTTATTGAATTATGCAATTATTGAATATTTCGAAGTATTTCTGTGTCTGAATACCGTTATTCTCGTTCAAGCTTGTCATACACAAATAAAGTTCAGGGGAAAAAATCCACTAGGAACGGAAACACTCACACGATGACATATATTTGTTCCAGGTAACTAAAGGTGAATATTCGCAATTTTGAATGACTCACCTACCTGAGCAAAACTGTTTTCGATGTTCCGTTGAAATGCCGATTCAACTTAAGGACACATGGAAAATTCTACTGAATGAATCAAAATGAATTACGCTAATCAGATCGGTGATTTTACCTGACCCCAGTCTAAGGACAAGTAGTTAATCCAGAAATAGAAGATGTAAAGTTGTAACTGCTTTGGGTGTATCTTGTATACGTATCGACATACTTCAGTTTCTAAAGTGTTCAATGGTCAATCATTGTAAACAACACACTTACATTAAAATAATCAAAAGAGGTATATGATAAAAATTAAGGAGAGAAAAAAAAATAGGTAGGGTGAAAAATCAGAAACTCAAGCAAGCCAAGTTTGTTTGGAGACATAGAAAACTCAGTTCACCTGATAAACACCTAGGAATCACAGTAACGAAACGACCTTCAGCATATGAACGCTGTCGAGGGTTCCAGTTGACCGAGAGTGAAATTGAAACCACCTGCAAACATGTAATGCAAGAAGAATTTCGTCAGATGAGAAAGCATAACAAAACATGTCATTTATCATTCACTGATCAGGTAAGTTTGAAAAGCGCGTTGAATTGATTAACAGGCGTTTACAAAATGTTGGAGAGGACTATATAGAAAGTAAAGCACATCAACGGGAATATTAAAAATCATAACTAGAATCGGAATCCTCCTTTCAAGTGTTGTTGTTAAGATTGCAGTGAAATGATCACAACCGAATTCAAGCAGTCTACACTTGACCGCATAGCTCAGACGGGACACTCAAAGACTTCGGAGACTTGTGCCATATTGAAGTCAAACTACAACCGAAGTCTGTTCCAATCCACTGTTTCATGATGCACAAGGTATTTTGATGCACCCAACATGTATTCTAGCCATCTCATTTGATGCAGTTTAAAAACTGCACATATTAATTTCCCGCTCTTTACGTAATTCCACACCAACAACTGCATATCATCGAAAAGGATAGCATGAAAGAGCATGACTGCCTATAATTAAAGACGGTTAATTGCCTTATTTCCTTCAACTTGAATAGTAAGGTTCGAAACATACATGCACCCACACAATCTGTTTTACCTACTTGCCACCTTCCATTACTCCGTTGAAATCAGTGCATACTCAGCTTGCAACTTGTTAGTATTTTATGCAAAGAAAAGTGCATTGAATTGTCTGCAGATATTAAAATAAAATGAAATATCGTTCTAGCTGTAACTTCAACTTGTATACAGAATTTCATAAAAATGTTGAAATTTATTTTCTAATATTCTTCATATTTAATTAATAAACTAATATTACTATTTTGTTTTCTTCTTTTATTGGTCTTTATCTGCGTGACCTACATTCTGCGGAATCTTTTGGGTTATATGTTATAAAATATTCTTATCTAATTATCTTTAATTAATCCACGTTTATTTTGTCTTAATTAAGTAATGCAAGCAATGTCTTACTGAGGTGAACCTCTGTTACTCTTGTCAGGTTGTTTTTTCTTTGTTTATTTGTTAACTTGTCATCTTGAAATATTTGCGTTTGTTTTTCTCTTCCAAATCTATTTCATACTCAGATGAGTGTGTAATTTTTATTCAGTTAGCTTTCAAAGCATCCTAGTCAGTCTAATTAGTCTTCTTGTAAGCCAGAATGTGAGAGTACTTTCACCAATTCACAAACCACAACCATCTGGAATATATTTTACATAAGAAAGACTGTTGAGAAACGAGGAGAACTTCTCGGTGCTTATTCAGCGTATTCAGTGAATGCACTCTTTCCGACGAATTCATTATCTATCTGTGCAATCACATGTGAATGTTTTTCTCCAAGAAATTATTTCCGGTGTGGGAGTTGATTCAAAATAGTGAATACATTTATTAATACCAGTATGAAATTCAAATAAAATCCTTGTGATCACAATCATTGTTGAATGTCAAGTGGCAAAACAATTAATGTCATGTATTGAGTGATTCATGAACCATTTTCTGATTTCATTGTGAATGAAATCGCAGGATGGTTATTCCTAATTTCTTGTAAGATACAATTGACTTCTCTGTAGCGCAGAAGCCCTCGCGAAATGCATCGAAACGCAGGAGCTGTGTGGTCAGAGGAAATCATTCCAACCTCTACGATTCCATGGACATAGTTCAGTATGTTTCTTCAGCCTCTGGTTTTTAATTTTTTCGTTCGCTGTGTGCATGTGATTTTTCTCTCTTTGTCTTCATTCAAGTCAACATATTTTGTCTTTTATTTGAACAGTTAATTTAAGTTTGCTTCCACGCTCTTCCTGATCACATTTAAAATTCGTTTAAAATAACTTTTTCAAAATTATATTTCAGTCCTGTGCAATTTTTGCATATTTCACTCCGGTAATCAACATTCACACCTACTAATTTCCATTTCAATTCGAAAATTATTATTTCACTCTGTTTACATGCTCATTGTCTACACAATTGTTATTCGTCTTAATCCGGTGTGATTTTTTGTCAAGCTTCTCGTAAACCATATCTGATTGAAAATAATTGTCACAATTAATTCACCTTTGTAATTACGTGAAATCAAATAAAATTTTTATCTGTGTAAAATAATGTATTCAACTCCAAGTATACAGCCATTGAAAGTGAAGTCACCGAAAAGATAGTTTTGCTGAACTTCGTGTTCTCTACTTTCACGTGAATATATTTCTCCTTCAAGCCACTTAGTAAAATGTGTTCTGTAGGCCACCTGTTCTCCACAGATCTATGATTCCGTAATGTTTGTGTAGAACTTGGGTACTATGGTATGATGTAATTCTATGTAACATCAGTTTAGTTTGAATACTGTGGTGCGTCAATAAAATTATCATCTATTTAATTAACTAGAGAGAGGGATAGACGTTAATCACAGACGATTTGTTCATCGATTCAACTCCGTACAGTTGCAATCGGAAAGTTGCAACGCCCATTCTGGTGATATCGATAGCGTCAATGAGAAGTTGGAGAGAGAGAAATAGAGAAAATACATATGAGATAAATTGTGAAATCGTGTGACCAGTGCTGACATGATGATGATCAATAATGTATCCCTGAAACGTTATCCAATTGTTAATACTGAATCGTTGTGTGACATTCAAAATAAACTTACCTAATATGGAATCTACAAGTAGTCTCTATTACGTATGACTGCAAATGCATGTTAATTGATAGACACAGTGGGAATTGTCATTTTCATTCCTATGTTGCGAGGATTTACAGGACAACACAAACATCATCTGCTCACTAAAGACAAGAAGTCGAATGAGGACCAGACATATTTTACAACTTTCCTGAAAGGGAACGCGAGAGTCCTATATAGGTTGCAGTTATGTGATGCCAACCAGAGCCAAGCACTGCGAATCCTTGACCCTGGCTCCACAGCTGATTGCCCACATTACAGTGTGTAACCATAGGTACGTGTGAGCCTAACTCCAGTGTTGCCTAACGTGAAATCTGGTGTAGGTATCGATTTCATGAAAAATATGAAATCATTTTTTCTATTCACATATTGAAAATGCTCAGTTTTATCTTCCACCTGATAGCACTACATTCTGCAAGTGTCTGTTTTGTGTGCTGCAAACAGTGTGAATTAGACTACCGTTATTTACTGGACTTCATAATTGTGGAAGACTGGTTAACTTCTACCTTCTGCATCTAACTAGAAGATTCAAAGTGGTACTTGTAGCGGTTCTGCTTTGTTTATCGACAGCATTTCGAATAGGTGGTGTGGTTTTGTCATTGTGAATTGAAATTAAAAATGTCTTTTGTATTTAACACTGATTCCTTGCATTACCAGAACTATCAAATTAGCATGATTATTACTCACATTTCATTTCATCTATTTACCGATCACTTTATTATTGAGATCGAACGTGTATGCATCAACAGGAAAGTCAGAGAATCAGAAAACAAATAAGAGTAATTGTCCACCAATGCGCTATTCGTAATACATTTTCCAGTCTGCCAAACAGCGTCCTAGCTGTTTATTAGATATATAAGATTAAAAGTGATATGTACATCTGTGATAATGTGAATGCATTCCATTGCATAGTGCCAGCAAATGTGAAGCAGAAACTCTGATGAAAAGTAGCACTTTATCACTCCAAATATACTTTCACTGCTTGGTTGAAATTTTTACGTTTTGCAAATTAAATGTCACTTATACTACGAGTTTTGCTTGTTTGAGTGGGTGACGTTGAGAAGATCATACAAATAGGCGATGCGAGACAATAAGCAACGTTGTGCCATTAAATGTATGCAATATATGGAATTATCTATTTCCATATTAGGATTATCGCGTTTAAGATAACTGTAAAACAATGAAATGATTCCGAATCATACATTTATGAAGAAGCTCTCCAGTACCTCCTGGTTTTCAATGCTTTTGTAACTGATATTAATCCGTGATCATCTCTTGAAAACAAATCTGATCCTTACAAACAAACTGTAGAGAATTTGAAAACTCAAGAACAACAGGTTTCGAGGAATAAAATGGTACCATCATTTATTTTGCTGGCTCCTCATCCACTGATTACAGCTCAAAGTCATAATTACGAATGTCAACAGAAATAATTTAACATACTTGCACACAGTTCATTTTTAATCAAAAATCAATCAATATACGCATATGATAATGTGTATAATAATGTACAGTTTGTCCCGTTGAATTCTGATCATACACAATGGAGACTTGAGGCATAACGAAATCAACTGAATGCTAGAGTGTAAACATTTAAATACCAGGGCAAAAACTGATAACCGCATATTTCTGGAGGAATAAATCGGGTTGCAGGCGCTCGAAAGGTATTGCTTCGCAAATATAAGAAGAATTGAAGTCATTTGCCGATTGATCATTGTGAAGGATCTTGTGACGTTCACCGCATAACATGTGTCAAGAAGATGCATGACTGTGGTAATCTTCAGTGCATCGTTCCCTTTAGACATAGGCTTTTTGGTATATGTTCAGAAAATTAGCGGTATGACCCTCTTTTTGTTCCCACAATGCAACTGCTCTCACAGATACATGTAAATTGTGTGTAAAGCTGGCGCTAACATGATCAAGATATATCTGTTGATTTTTGATTGTGCTGAAGGACAGGTTGTTCGATAGACGAGAACAAGCTAAGCTGCGGAATAGTCTCTGACTAGTAACGTCTTCAATCTTCTGTTGACAATTAGTGCTTAGGAAATCGGAGGTATACTTTTCTCTCTGTTCTTCCATAGAGTCTTGACTAGTGTTCATTTTAAAGCTTTTCGGACGAAACCTTTTCAATCGTTTGTATTTTCATTTCCATGAAGGTAAATTGACTTCTCAATACTATTATCATCAAGGCGATGAATGACAATGTCAAAAAAATGGCGGCCATTTTGAACTTTCCATGCTCTACTTATCAACCTTTATTATTGCCATCAACATTGCTATTACATTATTCTTTCTCTCATAATCAGAGGTATTCATGTTTCATTAATAATTATCGTTTATCAGTAGCATAAGCCTAGCTCGTTTTAACATCGTCATTATTACCATTATCACTAAAATTATCCAGTTCGCAATACTTGAAGTATATTCACGTTCATTCTCTGATCAATAATTGTCCATTCAAGTGATACAACTGCGAAAATAATATATTTCTTTTTTAATTGTTGTCACTGTACAAATGATTTGTATAAATTATTCCACCTATATCCCAGCAGGATAAGTTAAATCTTGTTTATTTAACTATTCGTTTTACGTTTCTCGATGTAATTAACAGAGCGCATATATCACTGTATCCTGAGTATTCAGAGAAAGCGTTCGAATACAATTTCATGTATTCATTGAATCCTGCTTTACTGGAGTGTATTGCTGATTTTGTATTAATTTGATTCCAAATAAACAGAAAAAATCACAAAATTATCACAGGGCTATGAAGCCTACTCATTATTTTGATACGCTGATATACTTAAAATTCTTCTTATCAGTATCGATGCGGTTTTCAAATTACTTCTGAATTTGTAGTTGAAAAGATGAATCAGGGTCACAAGCACTACCTTCAAACACGAGTATAAAACAGCTTCGGTGAATTCCAAAAGCTGAAAGGGAGCTATTTATGCTTGATGTTATGATGATGCATGCCTCGATATTTTATACTGTTACTACAAGTAGATAGGAAATTTTTACCTGGACGTACTCCCGCAGCTTCGAAGAAATCACTCGATAACTGTTCGGGAAGGATATAAAGTTTGAAATTATGCCGGACTGTTGTGAACCTACCCGTGAATTTTACGCACTTATTGGATTCTCTGAGTATTGCGCTGGTTATCGATTTATTGCTGCGAAATATTACTTAAAATGAGACGAATTTGATTAAGTGAAACTGCCCACATTTTCAACATCGCTGTAGCGAGGAAATTTACTTCGTTGTATTTCTTAGAACATCTGTTAGTCAATAATCCATTGAACCACTTACTATACGGCTTATTCTTTGTTTGCCCTCTAATACTTAATAAAAGAGCGAGCTTTCATATATTAACTGGATGTGAAATTCTCCCGATTGCATTTATTTATTATTATTCCATGTCTTCAAAGTTTCAGTTAATTTTTATTGTTTGTCACAATATTGATACAGTGCTTTCGTACTCAGAAAACCGGTATAAGCATTGGTGATCATTCAACAGACAAGTCGTCAGAGAAAAAACATCAATCGCTAGTGAAGAGCGAAACACACGGTGTCCAGCGAAATTGTGAATAGTGATAGATTTGTGGAGGAGATTGTGATAACACATCTGAAATCAGCATCGTTTGGACGATGATGATCTTGAGAAGCACACAGTATTCGTGCTGAATCTGAAATCATTAGTTCACCTAGAATTTTAATGTAACCACTTTGTCAATAAGGAATTCGAATTGATATTATAAAAACATAATCACATCGACTACATTCATTTTAGCTAAACTTCTCCAGCACAATTGCAGTCAAACCTTTATTGTTATTATGACTGTGTGATAATTTCATATCCTACGAAAGCCAGTCGATATTAAACAAGAAACAAACTGCAAATGTCTGAAATTGAAGAAATTCGGCCTGATATAACCAACTATCAGTATACACACAGAAACATTACAACCCTCAGTGTCAGAATTGGACATTTCGATTCACTACAACCAAGGTTCCATTATACGTCACTCGCGCATGTTTATGTTCAGAATCCTAATGGGCAATGAAATTTGACGACAGTATTTTATGTGCACAGTACAAAAGTGTAGAGGAATGTGAAGTGTTCTGATTGCAATTTCACTGTCACACATATTCTACTTAATTGAAATACACCGTTATATATAGTATGCAAGTAAACTGCAAAGAAATATAGGGAGAAAGCCTTTCTTTCAAAGCAATTTTTCTATGGTAAAAGGATCATTGCTCAAGGTCAATTTCAGGAATAATTCATGGACTCATGAGATTCATCGGCATAATATTACATAGAGAATTCAGATTGGCACGAAAATCATTGTGATGACAAATGGACATAATGAAAGGACTGCCTGCTTAACAATTACCATCTAACCGTATACGTTTCAGTATCAACTTGGACAAGTGCATAACTCTTGTGTGCATATCCATATATTTCTTGATGCCTTGTTTCATAGATTTTTATATCCATGTGGATTTATTCCATAGCCAGTACGGAAAACTTCAACTTGCATTGAATTATTCTTCATTTATAGACATAAAGAGATCGCCACATGAATTTCAGTTTAGAATGCAGATTACGAGCGAGAAATATTTGACTTCTAAACATGTATAGTTACTTGATGAAAAGTGTTTGGATCATAGAAACACTGAAGATAAAAATAGTAAAAAATAATCAATGTTAACTAAAATGCATTATTGGAATATGTACGTAATCGTCAAAGTGATTAATCGCTACAAAAGTTGGATGAAAATAATAATCAACTGTTTGATCTGCACGAGTGAAATTTGGGATTAAAAGTGGTATGTGAAAAATAGAAAAACCAAGCAAAATAAGTTCTTTGGCAGATAATTAAATTCACAACACCTGAATAAAACCTAGGAATCATTGTAACGAAACGACCTTCAGTGTATGAACACTGCAGAAGGTAACAGTTGACCGATAGTTAAATTGAAGCCACCTGCAAGCGCTTAATGTGTAGACAGTTTCCTGGCATGAGATTACACGCCAAAACAAGTCATTTCTCCGCCTTTGATAAGACAGGAACATTAGGCGATGTGAATTGCTTCATAGGCGTTCTCTATTAAACAAGCATAGCTCATCCACGAGGAATATTGGGAATCCTGTCTGGATTCAGAAGCCTCCTTTGAAATGTCCATGCTCAGATAGAAGTGAAATGATCAGAACCATATTCAAGCAGTCTACACCTGACTGCATAGCGCAAACCAATTAGTCAAGGACGTCTTAGAGTATTGTGGCATTAAGCTTCAACTGCGAAACAGGTCACTTGAAATCCAATGATTCACGATAAGCAAGGTATATTGACACACCTAAGACGCATTCTGGCCATCTGAACTGATGCAGTTTATCAACTGCATATATTAATTTCCCATTACGTAACTCCTTACCCACACAAACATTCTCAAACCACCGAACACGACAGCAAGGCAGGGCATCACCACTCACCGTTAAAGTCAGTTAATTGCCTTATTTCCTCCAAATTGAACTGTAAGATACGAAACACACATGCACCCACACAATCCGATTCACCTACCTGCCACCTTCCATTATTCCATGGAAATCAGAGGATACTCAGCTTGCAACTTGATAGTATTTTATGCAAAGAAAAGTGCATTCAATTGTCCACATGTATTGAAATTAAAATAAGTGTTGTTCTGGATGTAACTTCAAATAGTAAACAGAATTTCATAAAAATGTTCAAATTTCTTTTCTAATGTTCCTCATATTTTATTAATTAATTAATATCACCATTTTGTTTTCTTCTTTTCTAAGTCTTTATCTGCTTGACCTACATGCTGCGGTATTTTTTTGTTTTGAATATTAGAAAAATATTCTCATTTAATTATCTTTAGTTAAGTCACGTTTATTTTGTCTTAATTAGGTAATGCAAGCAATGTGATAGTGAGGTGAACCATTGTCACTCTTGTCAGGTCGTTTTTTCTTTGTTTATTTGTTGGCTTGTCATCTTGAAATATTTGCGTTTGTTTTTCTCTTCCAAATCCATTTCATACTAAGTTGAGTGTGTAATTTTTACTCACTAAGCATTCAATGCATTCCAGTCAGTCTAATTAGTCTTCTAGTAAGCCAGAATGTAAGACTGCCTACGCCAACTCACAAATTTTATGAAAAATGAAAGTCACTCAACTAAAGGTAATTAAATGAGAATAATATTATAATATATAAGACAGAAGATACCGCATAATACAGGTGAAGAGGATAAAGGCAAAGAAAAGAAGGAAAAGAAGAATGAGAAAAATCGTACTTGTATTAGTAGTAGTAGTTGTATTAGCATTAGTAGTAGAAGTATTATTGGTTTGTTAATAAACCATGAAAAATATTAGAAAATAAATGCCACGGCTTTTATGAAGTTACAAGTAGAATGGTGCGTGATTTATTTTGAATTCTGCGTACATTAGAAAGCATTTTTCTTCCCACAAAATGCTATCAGGTTCCAATCTGAATATTCCTTGATTTCGATGGACTATTGGAAGGTGGCAGGTAGGTGAATCGGATTGTGTGGGTGAATGTATGTTTCAAATGAAGTTAACCGGACAGTCTATCAAGATGAATAAACTTTGGACTTCAGTAACTACTCTTTCAGTTGACGTTAAATATGCAGCTGGCATCGCGGAAGATATTTCACTATTTCTAAAATGTTCATTCAAACCTTATTCAACACACAATGGACAAGCTCCTCAACAGTCTTTTACATTTAAAAGTTTTGAAGGAAACGCGAAAATGAAGTTCAACACCTCAGAGTTTATAATGAACATTTTTCTCCAATTTTCGATGGAATAAGGTACTCAATAAATTCAGTGACCACTATGAAAATGATTTGTTCATTCCCTTTAGAAGTGGATTGATTCTTGTTTAATTTCATCAAAGCGATAAACATTCAGCTGAATGCTTCATTTCATTTGTGAATGAGAGCTGACTGTTCACTTGATTGTATCGGCTCAGGATCTCAATAAGTGTACTGTTATAAAACATGAAAATAAAACATATTCTTTAGGAATCCACCATGATACCTGCTATTTCATGAGAAATCTTTCCCCATACACCATCCTGGAACCACACTGACTTTGCAATTCAGAAGCATCACCTAATAAGCAAGTTCTCATCTTGGTTTCATTGTCCTATGATTGTTCAGCGTGCCACTCATGAAATTTTATCACTTATCGTAACAGTGACTCAACTTATAGGTCTTTATAAATAATTCCAACCGCAGTGCGATCAAAATATCGTATATGTAACAGTACATCGGCCTTATTATGAAGGGCTGGAATCACTGGAATCACACCGTTCAAAATAGCATAGATTATACTTCCAAATAATTAATTTGTTTTTGATTTAAGGGGCAACAACGCTGTAATCGAGGAACATGTTTTCCTAATCCAAACAGTGTTTTATCTTGAAATTGTTAATCCCTACATCGACATCATTAAAATATGTAATATGATGTGCTGATCTCCGGTCAACTGGAATTTGCCTAATAATTATTTCTGATATAAATTTTAGAGAGAATTACCGTTATTTGTCTGTTTACATTTGATTCACATGTCAATAACATGTCTACTTGCCAAAAAGATACAAAAATACAAAAATGCATCCTGTTTCACTTCTGTTGGTTTACTGCAAATAATATGGTCACACAAGTAACAGACACCATTGCAAATTAACAAGCATTATTGAAAAATTTCACTGTCTTTCTTGAGGTACATTCTCAAAATATGGAAATATCAGTAATATAAACATGATTACTTTATTCGTATTCAGATTTCAAATAAGTTTCATTTCTCACTTTCAAGTTAGCTAACTGATAGGTTGTGCGTTATTTAGTTTAAACTTTTTCAAGTGAACTAAAATTGGTCTATTTCGTCTGAAGTGAAACCACCGAGGATGAATCACGTCAACTTTAGCGCCTTTTTTCTGCTCTTTTCAGAGGGAAATCACGCATCCTTTTTTTGCGTAATTTGGTAAATGGTGTTGATCAAAACTGTTCAAGTTGGTCACTTTTTTTATGAACTCCGTCTACATAACTGCTCATGCCTGTTTCATAATGAAGCGATAGACAATTTATGGATTGATATAGACTTAGTCACTGCTCAACAGTTGTTTCACGTTTTACTGGGAGCTACAATAAGGTGAAAATAAAATTTGCGCCTAATACGTGAGACGGCAAAATAATTATGTCCACTATAACAAAAACCAGACGTTTTCATTCAACATGATGTGCTGTGCAGTCGGTATTACGTTGAATTGATGATTACAAATTACAATTACATAAAATGAAGGACGAAAACCTTTGGGATGTGAAACTGCAAATGAAAGACAATTACTACATCTAGTTTCCACGTATTTCACTGTTTAAATTTCAGTTCTCCAGCATTTTCGGAGAAACACTATTTTGATAAGTAGGATTTTCTCCAGCAGGAGAGTTAATGAATCCCATTCACAAGTATTCTGGAATGAAACATCCAGTTCAGTTCACACTCACAGATGGACAGACAAACAGAAAAACGGATAGACTACTGACAGACTGACAGAATGATGGACATCCAGAAAGCCAGGCAGCTGACACACACATACACAAAGATACAAGCATAAACACAATCACACAAACACACTCATGCTTTCACTGCCCAATAGTTAGTCGCCTTCATTCACGCTCACATACACTGCAAACACATACGCACACACACACATTGCAAGACACATGATCACGAACCATCGATAGAGATCCAAGCCCACAAATGCTTACTTTTCATGCCTAGATAAAGGTAGCTTCAGCAAAGGCAAGCGCATCTTTATTGCCTTACTAATTATTGATTCAATTTTGAGTGAAGATGGTTGTTCGAATTCCAGCCAGCTATGCAACAGGCATAATTGAGTGAGTTCAGTACCCTCTGTATTGTTATTTGATTTCATTACTGCGTTTTATTCATCATAATGCTCACTTACCATCAGTGGTATTCTCGAGTATTTATTTGAGAATGTTACAGTCACCGTTTACCCAGATTGTTTATTTTCTTCCTATTTCCCTCTCGTCATTACTTCTTTTGTGTTAGAATTATACTACTGAGAACTGAACAGTAGTAGAACTTGAATTTGTTAATTCCTAACCATGAATTTAATTCCTATTGTAGTTTATCTCATTCGATGTATTAATAATCTAATAGAGGTTATAATTATCTCCCTAGAGTAGAACATTATTTGCTTTATATGCTTTATTCGTGTACCCTTTACCTTTGAACATTTTTATCCGTATAAATATGACGGAGAAGATTTGCAGCTCAAGTCGATGATTTTGATATGGTTGTGTTCTCTGAGCTCTATAGTTAATTTTGCGAAGCTTTCAACGCCTTACTAGGCAACATCTTCAGCGCATTCTTCAATTTGAGGTGAGCTTTTAGAAAATATTTCTTTGAGTTTGTAATAACTGCTTAACAACAAAACACTTATTGTCAGATCGCATTAGTGATGTTTTTGCATCAAATGTAGCATAATGTGAAACTCACATGCAAACAATTGCTACAATGTGTTGCGGTTCCATCGGAATTTGGCCGTCAGTCTGCAGAATAACAAATCCATTGTTAATTTCAGGTGAAACGATATTTTGGATACTTTACTTGAAAGACTCTGATTTAAACTCACATCACTCCGAATTCTGATGTTTCAATAGATTGCCTGGTCTGATTTCTCGTTGATGAAATTTAAGTTACCTATTTTCTGAGTATCTTATGGTAACAGTGAGCGAATAATTTTAATGGATATAATATTGAATAAGTAATGCACCTAATGATATTAGGTGGTTGGAGACAATTTGCAGTAAACCTTGGACCAGGGTTTCATGCTGGCTGGAACTCCTCAGTAAGGTATATGTGCAACCTTGAATGAACTCCAATCACTTCTCAGATTCAAACCCGTGTCAGCCAGTGCTGCAGACATGGTGAGTTACGTTGATCGGTGGCCACATTGCAAACCTGTCTGATAGAGTTCAGTATGCATCATAGAATGGACTAGACACATCACACTGGTTACTTGCTAGTATCCAATCAAATTATGTAATGTACTCATTTCAAAACAAGAACATTGCATGCTGTAGCGACAGTGTTCCTTCAGCTTACTCATAATAAGAAAGTTTGCTTTCAATTAGTTCTTTACGTAAGACAGTAATTCTACCCCGAAAATTCTCAAATAAGTGAAGAGGATATTGTGAGAGAATATAATGCTCCAATGAACTGGGCATATTATACGAAACATGTGTAAGTTATCTAAGACGTTGATTTCCAAATACTTTCATTCATTGACATTAAACGTGGATTGACAAGCGAGTATTCAACAAATAGGTGGAGTATCTTGTTGCGCTCATCTAAAGAACATCTTGTGAATAAATTCTGGTGAAGAGCAGGGTAATCCTAACGAGAACAGTTCTTAAGGAAAGGATTACTTCCATGTGGTCGAAATAGCACTGATCACTAATAGTTACGCGAGTCACATACGAGATTTACACTTAATTAAAAATATATCCACCTCGAACGTTAAGCTTTGATTCAAAGTTCTAAATATGAATGTACAATTAAAATATTTACTCAATTATATTGAAGTTGTTTTACTTTGACCTTAACACTAATTCATCTAAAAAATTAAAACACACCAATCAATAATGCTACCAACTCAAGTAATATTGATTTTTGTGTTTATTGTCTTTGTGGTGGCTGTTAGAACATTCAGATAACAAGATCAACGAAATAAAACTTATTTTGACTTGCCACACTGTACAATTGACTGCCAATATCATTGAAGAGAATGAGTTAACCTTCCTGTTGAGTATTCCTACATGATAGATGAAGGCAAAGACTGGAACTCAAGAAAAACTAGTTTTCCGCTATTCCATTCGTTATTTGTATGCACGTGAATATTATTAGCCATGATTTTCTCGCCAAGTTCTTAGACGAAAACATTTACTTTGAAGTAGTGTTGTTTCGAAGTTTATGAGTAGTACCTACGAGATAAAAAAGAACGTTTAGATAGCAGAAATTGCCAGTGCACTTCGAACGTCAGATCACATATCAGCTCATTACTGATTTTTCTTATACTATCTGTATTATGTGCACTTTCTAAGCTTAAGGGTTCATATTTAAGCTCTTAACTGATAATTATTCACAAAAATAAACTGATTGTTGCGGAATATATATAGGCACGCTTTTATCTGAAAACATTTGCCTTCAGTACTCAATTTCTCACGTAATATGTTTTTTCAGATCTGCGCAATTGTTAACAGTTCCAAGAGGAATCAAAGTGGGTGTTTCTATGTTGTCCACTTAATTATGTTATTACCGTAACAGCAACAAAGATCTGATAGTAAGGAGCAACAAGTTATTGCCTTTGATTCACTAACTGTGTACGGCTGAATTTTCGTTAGCATGGATGTTCTCATTATGGCAGTATCTAACTGCTTAGAGAATAGATCTTCCCTGTGATGTGATATTTTGTCTATGATAATGAGTTACTAATAATAAATGAATCACTGACCGAAGCCTAAACCTAAATTTTGACTTAAAATAATACACTGCGTTGTCCACTATAATGTGAGCAAACGATAATGATAATAGTTCGGTAGAATCAACAGGACAGGACATATGATATTGCACATATAACAGCCATCACCATTAGTTAAAATAAATAAACGTATCTCAGATGAACTTGAATTCAGACAAATTTTCGTAGAAGCATTCTCACATTTATATAAATTTATGTCTCTATATACCACGTAAAAGCATGGAAATATATCAAAGTATTCACTATATGACGAAAGCTTAACTTATTTAGTTTCACACGCACTTGAAACCTATTCATGGGACAACTAGGTGAATATTCCCAAATCTGAACCTTATGTGATAATGATGCTTCCGGGAAAATGGGTTACAAGGTTTAGTCAGACCTTTAAGAGAAATAAATTCAAATACAAACCTGTTTACTAATGCGTCTTGTAATAAATAATGAATTCGAGTAATTGAAATACACAACATTGGAGATAATCAGAACCACTTGCATCTTCGTGAATTAGACTAAGAAGGTCCAGCAGTAGCGAAACTCAGATCAACTCCTTCTCGCCAATTGCTCGAAATATTAAGTGTTATTGAAATTATATCTACCGAAGAAAAAAGTTACTTACGATGGAAGATTATAAAGTGATAACTGTCACGTGCATAGATGGATAAGTCAGACCAGTGTGATCATGTTTCATATGACTAGTCATATGTAAATCAGATGAATGCCTAACAAGCACACACACAAAGTAGAACATAACTATTTAAAAAGAAATTTAGTGAAACATCCGATTACCATTATCTTTTAACAAGCTTGTATAAAACCCTCGATTTCGTAGCGCTTGCTTCTTTTTGTCACTAAAGCTTTCTGGTAATAACTGTAAACTTGATAAACGCAGAAACAGGTAATATATTAGTTTATTCAGACGAGAATGTAATTTCGGTTGAAGGTAGAGTGAAGAGATAAGAGTTAGAACTAGAGTACTGTAGGGTAGAACAATTTAAGCAGCAAGAGTACGTTCATGTATAAAAGAAATATAAAATAGAAGAAGAATTAAATTAGACTAGTAGGGATAGGGGTATTAATATTAGGTAAAAATGAAGTATGTAAAATAAGTGAAGCAAAGAAGAATATTTTAAACATCAGAGCAGTCCATTGTAAGCAAACTACTGCTCGAAGGAGAGATAGGTAACAGAAAAGAAACTCGGTCCGCTCCTCCACAAGTTATAACTTTTAACTCCAGAATGATTTTACCTTCAGAAATGAGGTCTGCTGCAGACAATAATCTTGACTTTTCCACTCCTTGAGGTATAAAAACTACCTTATTTGATCACAACCCACAATAGTATGAAAAGGAGAACAATCTTCTGTTCTCGGTTTTGCATAAAGCAGCATTCGAATAATCGTTTTTCCAGCAGTCATTATAACCTGCCAAAGTCTCTGTTTCTAAAACCTCTGCATTAATCGCAGGCTTGTGTTTAAATTTCGCATATGGATAGAGTTAATATAACGAATGTACTTGTAAAAACACATATCGACGGATCAATAAGAACGATTAGCAGACACAAAAATACCTGTGTGCATATATCTCTGAAGAATTTTGACGAGATGATTGGATAAATAGCAGTTGATGTTATTAAAATAACGATAGTCGCATTTGTACCATCATGGACAACGAAAGTAAGTACTCACAAAGTCTTTAGAAAATGCTTCGTTTTGATAACACTGCACAGACAGTGTAAGCACAAATAAAGTCTTGCGAAAATTTAAGAAACTTCAATTGTTTTGATTGCACGTCATGTAAAGTATTTAGGAGGATGGGATTATTAGCTGAACAGAGGAATTCAAGGAAGAAAAATGAGAGGTGAACGCTTCGAAATTTGTGTTTGATCAGTCAGTGAGGTAAAAAGCTGTCCAAATGGCAATGAAGTGTGTCGTTTTATTTCTCATCCCACCTAATCACTCTTCAAGCCCTTTTTAGTAGATTATTAAACCTAACATATTTGTAAGTAGATCAATATCTCATAATGAATATCAATCAGGATTTTCAGACGACTTCTTATACGAGCATAGACTTCCAGCTGAGTTAACCGAGGGTTTCTGAGTATTGATTCCTTCTGTCTGTACATTTTAACACCCACTGGAGGTTTGACATTATATCTCTGCATTAACTCCTCAGTATGCTTAGAAAGCACTCAAAAACTCAAGTTATCTGAATCCGTATATCTGCATAAATTGCACAGTATTTCTGTAAGTACAGAATTCGAAACCTTGGTTAAATGTAGTTCAGTATTAGGTCAGTGCATTTTATTTAATACACACTGATGTTTCATTTAATAAATAATTAATTAACGTGATGAAGTTTCGAGGACAATTTATTGATAGTAATCACATTATTACCACAATCTTTCTCTAGGAGGAACGCTGTTGAGAAAAGAGAAAAAGAAAACATCTAGTGAGTCCATAATTGTGCCACTCGCGTCTATCTTATTTATTCAATTCACATATTTCCCATTATCTTCCTAGTAGGTTTCAAATTACCTCTCAGCTATTCATCTCTATGGTGACGTAGACATACAGATGAATGGTTGTATCAGAAAACCTCATTTAAGAAATTTAGACTATCCTTGAAATTTTGAGAAGTTTCAATTCCTTCAGATATCTGAAGGCCTACTACTTTTCTTTATGTAAATTTTTATCCTTCTCCCCAAATGGATTCCTGTGAACTTGTCATCATTGACATTTGTAAAGCCTAAATTTTTTCAACGAATTAGACATAGTACTTATATTAGAACATACAGTGAAGTGCACGACAATTTACGTCAATTTACTATTCATTGGTGAATTGTGCATGCAGTAGGATCAAAACATTCCGGAATATCTGAGTTTATTATCATCACAGATTTTTTGTGCAATTTAACTTTGAAGCATCTTAAGATAAACCCTCGAATTCGACTTCTTCTACTGACCAATGTACCATTTAAATTCTTTTATTCTTCCGTCTTATTAACATGAATCTTTTTTAAAAGCTTGAAGTATCAACCTGAACAAAGTACACTACACTTTTCAAATTACACATCAACAATAGCTGTCTACAATTCACTATAAGAAGAATTGAATCTCATGACTGAGTTAATTTTGAGTACATAGTTGGTGATATGTAAGTTTTCTCAGTATTTTCATTGAACATATTTCCTCAGTAATGACGACACGATTGAGAGGGAACTGAAAACGCTCATAGGATTACCCAAGAACGACTAATTAAACACATAGTCTGGGTTATGTAGACACACAGTTCTTTTTTTATGCACCGTGGAATTTTCTTGAACTTCTCGAATCAGCCAGTTGTGAAACTTTCTTCTATACATTTTCCATACTCTGATCTGAAGTGGAACTAAGATGAACGTATCACCAAGAGAATATTTTATTAATCCTAAGGCTGCAATCCTGATCTTGGTCAAATAATAGTCATTTACTTTATGTGTATCAATTTCTTCGACCTAAATGTGATTGCGTTTGCTGGGCATGGCTAGATAATTGAGGACAATTGAGATAATGCCTAGCCACTGGAATGTATCCACTTCAGTTGCCGTCCTGGTGATGGAACTGCAGGTAAGTTCTACGTAGAAGAGAAGTAAAATAGTCCACTGAATATACCTCAATGAAAGCATCGTAGTTAATTTGCGAAAGTTTTCAAGTGAACGACATTACAGAAAGGTTTAACTTCAGGACGTTACTAATGCAAAAACGTTGATATTGAGGAAACTATCACATAAACCACATTTTACTCTTCAGCATCCACTGCAGGAAACGCCTTCTGTGATTTTATTCAGACAGAATACGCAAAGCAAGGAAAGCACTTTCCACACGGAAATAATGATTCAGACGATTTTCACGGGATTGAATTTGAAGCCAAGAGAAGACACATTCAAAGAATACATCACATTGGTAAGGACAATCTGGCTATTTATCTACACAAAAATCTACAATTAGGTCGGAATTGATGTAGCATATTTGATAGCCATCATGTTGGCAGTCATGATTATCATAGGCAGCATGTAAGATTGAAATTAATCATCCAATCTTATTCCCACATAGAGAGGCTCTTCAAAAATTTTTCTATAAAAATATCGCCGTCACATTGGGAATTGTGTAAGTCAATTGTCTCAGTTTGTCATTATCTCTTCTTATGGATATCAAGGCTGGTGATTATTCTTCTGTTTGATAAATTCTAAAGTTTTTACATTGAAAGTGTATGCATCATAGCCACAATATTTTTTTTCATTTAGCGTTTTTGCTGCCGCTCTGTTGGTCTTCACCTTTGCAGTCAAGAAAATTCAGGAAAGCTTTTGGTATTCTCATATTGCTTATGGACTAATCGTAAGTATTCTGTTTGGTTGTAGAATGCAGACACCATTAATACTTGGAATAATTGTGTATTACACTTTGTATGTATAAAGTTTCACGTAGGAAGATGCGCCTAAACATGTTTATGTATGAGGTGACTATAAGGTTTAAAAATATATCATAGATGTACAATATCAAATGCTTCCTTTGAAATTTGTGTTAGGTTGCTCACATAGACTCAGGTATAGAATAGCTCTTGTTACATGTATGCTTTGTAGTTATGACAATGATATAATACAATATGTAACTGTGAATGAAATGATTAGGCAGAACAATGTGATAAATAGTCATCCTCATATGACAACATTATTTAGAAGTTGCTTTCACATCGTTGAGGTAGTTATGCAGAGACAGATACCTCAACTAACTGTCTCCTATCTTTGAAAAGTTGAGATGTGTATGCGAAACATGTAACTTTATCTGAAATCTGTAGAAAAGCGACGAATATAGCGTCAGCTGGAAGCTTTGTTGAAATTGGAAATTAGAAGTCAGGCTCTGAAAACGACTGACAATGGTACACAACATTTCACAGGTCACAATTTTATCTTCAGTAATGTTTCACCAATGTAAAGAAATCAGTAGCTGTTGACAGTCATCCATGTCAAAATAATTTTTCCTTGAACTCAGACTGATAGTGGAAAGCATTTTACCGATATTATTTAACAAGTTTTCTTTTACTTTATGCTCTGAACAAGAGAAACGATTAGAAGAATCTTAACATTGTCAGCTGTCGACAAGCTTATGTCTCTTATTGAGATCGCAAACAAACATCTATTATTGGATCTATGAAAGCTAACGAAAACTTGATAGCCTGATTTGATATTCTGCAATAATACACACTGTGGACCTTCAATAAATCAGACAAGCACGTTTACCACTGCTTCATTTGAACGCAATAAACAAACCTAACAAGCTTAAACACTGTCGTTTTTATCAGCATACATAGTGTGACTACTAGGAAATGACATGAAGACTCCATCATGCAGTCACTAGTTAGTATCTGGAAGATTAACTTTCACATGTTGGTCTACAAGGACTTGACAGAATGACTAAAACAAACATTGTATCTACACACTGAGTTCTGTGAAATAAATCAGTAATATCTTAAGGGAGAAAGCAACATTGAGGAATTACTGCCATTATTCTCTTTACATGTATCGAAGGAACGATAGAGTCTCATCGCAAAAAGCACGAACGGTATACAAGTAACTAAAACCATGTAAACATGTCAGACAGAAATGCTAAGAGAAGCAGAGAAAAGCATACGGATGGAAGGGATGAACTTCAAAATTAGTAAAAAAGATTAAAACCTGAAGACTTTATACCTGTGATTGAAAGAGCACAAGAAGGACATGACAAGCAAAAAGCAGAATTGCTACGCGCACCATGCGCATTAACATTAAAAATCCAAAAGCAAAAAAACTAAATGCAGCAAATACAGAAATAAAAGCGCATCAAGACATAAAAGCCGACAAATACATTGTCATTACTCGATCAGACAAAGGAAACACAACAGTTCTACTCAACAAAACGACATTTACAGAGAAGATAAATGAACATTTACAATCTGGATCCTATATCCTAATGACGAAATCATTAGAAACAATCACAAACAAACACTGAAAGAAACAGCAAATGTAGTTAGACAGATGAAAGAAGTAATTAGTAAGTCAAAATGTTTTAAAATTATACTTTAACCATGTGATATGCTTAGGATATATGGCAAGATAAAATTGCATGAAGAAGAATATCTAATAGGACCGATTGTAGACTTTAGAATAGCACCAACCAATATTCTGACAAGATTTCTCTCAACAGTATTAAGACCAACATAAGACAACTTAAAGGTTAGAATAGTAGATTCATTTGAATCAGTGAGACGACTTAAATCCACTAAGATAGAAGAAGAGAAAATAATAGTCACTTTCGACGTAAACAGTCCCTATACTTAAATAACTATGGAATTGGCCATGAATGCACTGAAAACGAGACAAAAAGAAGATAATGGCTTAAGGGAAGAGCACAGTTATCCGTAGAAGAGATAATACAAGGCGTGGAATTCTGTCTGACAACAACATATTTTACATTTGAAGGGAAGATATACCAACGGGATGAAGGAATAGCCATTGGACCACCCATCTCACCAATTACAGCTGACATGTTAGTAGGTATTTGGGAAGAGAATGCACTTAAACCAATCTAGTCACCAATAAATTTTTGATGAGGATATGTAGATGACACGTAAGTTAACATGAAAAAAAATGATGTTCAGAAATTCTTTTCGCACAAAAACGGTCATGTGGACTCAGTAAAATTCACTATAGAAATAGAGAATGAAATTTGGAAACTGCGTCTGTTAGACTGCGAAATACAAAGAATAACAGATGGCAGCATACAAACGACGCTATGCGGAAAAACTACACATTCCGGAAAATTCTTTGATTATCACTCATCCCATCTACTAACGGTAAAGCGAGGATTAATGCAAGTTATTGCACACATAATATGTTGACTTATGACAACATCAGATGAACAGCATAAAAGAAAATTAATCGTCTTATTCAAAATGTAACTCGACAACAACTACCCAAAAGAACTTATCCAAGATAATATACAGAAGAGAAAAGTGAGGGTAAAACCGCAGAATAACTAGAAGGAGGATAGTGAAAATCGATCACATTACCATACAAAATGGTGCATCAGAGGCACCTCGGAAAACCTCAAAATTATTGAGATTCGCACAACGTTTTAACCGATGAATCTAATTAAAATAAGATAAATCAACTTAAAGATCTCATAAAAGTGATAGATAAAAATAACCCAATGTACAAACAGATATCTTGTACCGAGTGTCTGGCTAAATATGGGGGTGAAACATCCGGATCTCTGAGAACGAGAGGGAATGAACATTGACGATTAACTTAAGGCCATTCAACATTTACAGAAGCTGACAACAATACAAAAAGAATTTATCCATAGCTGTGCGTGCATGAGACAAAAACTACAATATTGATTGGAACAATGTATTCTAAAAACTAACATGAACAAAATATTTCCAACAATGGTGTGAACACGGGTAGTAATTTTGATCGAAATATTACCAATAACATAACTTATCATTGTGTGCAAACTATTGAAATATAATTGTACTTTATTTGATCTAATCCACAATCCTTTAACGTTTTACTGACATTAATGGAATGAAAGACTTATAACAGAATCGATATTTATTAAGGTCAAACGGGATACTTGTAACAAGGGTGACTCAGCACAACTGTCAACAACTGGAATATAATTCTGAGTACACAAAAATGAAAGAACAAAAAATGAACAATATATATGAATGCAAATTATAAATGTGTGAATTAAAAAAACCAACTTCAAAAGTTTAAGTGAATTTTAGATTTTTCCGCCGATTGCACCAATTAAATTCTAAGAGTTGCTGTGAACACGGGCAGTAATTTTGCTCGAAATATTGGCAAAAACAAAAACTTAATATTCTGTATAAACCATGGAAATATGATTATACTTTTATTTGTTCGATTCCACAATGCTCAAAAGTTTTACTGACATTCAGTCTAATCAGCTCATCTCCATTGTCACCACATTTCACTGACCGGAAGCTATCAATCCCTAATCATTTGACAATATGTGCATCACACAAAGTGGTGCAACTCACTGGTTCTCATGCAACTTTCTCCAGCAAACTTGGCAAGTTATGTCACTTGAAGCCTCACTCAGCGCGCATTCAAACACGTAATGCAAGTGAGTTGGTAGTGGATTCCACACTGGTGATATTCATATGACATAAGAGAACAGGTACATATAAAATTGTTTTGTATATTAATGAAACTCATCTTATTCCTAACACTGATAGTTACGTTCACTTCATTCCAATCGATTTTACAGGTGCTACTCATATCCATCGCATACTGTTGTGTTTTCCATGGATTCCTTGCTCTCAATATTTTTATAATTTTAAATGTGGCTCTAGCGATATCTGCTGCAGTCGTGTTAATCGCTGTCAGTCTAAATCGCTTAGATTTAACAGCGTTTACGGCAGTCGTTTTCCTCGCAGTGTTCATTGCATTCATAGGACTCGTATCTATGCTTCTCTCCGTTCTGCGTGTTCCATTCTCTGTGAGTTCTTACTGTTTTCATTATGTCCTTGAATGAGCATTTTGTTAATGTCAGATGAATATAACTGAGACTTTGTGGTCACACTAATGTCACGAGAAACAGTTTAGTTTGATGGAGCCGTCGAATTTTGCAGTTTGACAATCGTTTTGTGCTATATTGCTATGTGGTGATTAGTATTCTGTCCTCTGTAAGGAAAATTAAATAAGTGTGTGCAGCACAGTTTGGCAATTCGACAGGCGACTTGGTTTTTGGAAATCTCTTTAATACACAGAGCATTGGCTCAGTTACTGAATGATAAGTGTGCGCTAATCGTGAAGTTATTCCACTGGAGGTAGTTCATCATTTAGCCTCATGCAATACGTCGATTGTCAGCAGTAGATTGACCATCATATTTGAACTGGTTAAACATAAGACGCTGTGAATTTGTTAAAATAATTTGAGCACTTAGTCAGCCTGAATCAGTGATTTTCTATGAAATTTATCATGATTCAGTCAAACCGGACGTTGTGGAAATAGAATAATAATAATAATAGCTTTATTCCAAATCTAATCTAGTTTTGATTTACAAAATACTTGTAGATTATTTTATGTAATTTTCAGACATCAGTTTGCAGGGATTGCAGGGCTTCAAAATTAGTCAGATACTGACATCACTCAGAAAACCACTGAATACCGAGGAGAAGTAGAGATCTGATTACTTCTTAATTGGTACTACCCCGGATTCGCCTTCAGGTAGTGTCATACATGCTAGGCTCTTAACATTCCTAAACTAAGACAAACATCATGAGAGCATTTCCCGAATTTAAGTTGTTCTCCAACTGAAGTCAGCTTCTGATCATCATTAAACTCAGTAAAATCATTAGAATATCCGAAATGTGTTGCGCCAATACATTACACGTTTCAGATAAACCACGTCTTCGTATTGTGTTGTCGAAATCCTTAGAAACCAATAGTAGTGTTTATGGACCATATATCTTCAATTAAGTCAATACTTTGTGTTTTCATTTTCAAATAATTCTAGGAAGCTGTGAGCGAACTGTGTCTCTGTTTCGGTGCAATGTTTGTGAGTTCAATCGATGTTTTTACCTGATCTATTTCGTTGGGTGATTTCTCGCCAGAAAAATCAAAATAAGTAACTCAGAGAAAATGTTTTCTCAACAATTTTGTTATCAAGCTATTCAGTAGTATATCAGTTATGAATAAAGCGAATAGTTGAACAACGAGTGACCTTTTTTTCCATGTACTTCATGATAAAGTTCATGGAATTTAGAAATTATAGAAAAAGGTTTGTAGTAATAATACGATTCGTAGCCATCAAATGCTTCACGCAAGGAAGTGAGAATTATAATGAGACAACACTGAAGATGATTACATTGAATTAAATAAATAAAGTTGACAAGTGAGATAATAACGAAAATTACTCGGAATGGAAATAATACTCACTATCAAAGTTATAAGGAGTGTATAAACAAATAGAATAAAAAATAGAAAATAAACAGATCATTTTAAGAATAAAGATTATAGTAGTTACTCATAGAATGATTCGGACTACGCAAGGAGTTAAATGTGCATAGTTGTGAGACAGTGATAATAATTAAGTTGACTATCGCATAGTCATTTACTCCACATTGTCAACATTACCGCAAGGACAGTTGTCGCAGCGGACACTAATACTTTGAAAACACTAGAGATGGGTTATGATTAAATTCAAGATCACAGGTAGGGTCCCAGAAATTTTGTTTACATGCACAAACTCCCTTGTTTACACCTATTGCTTTCATTTCAATGATTCATCGGGTGCAGGTGTTTACCATCAGTGGATAATATTTCCCTTGAGCTCATTATGTCTTCACACAGAGTAACGTTGCTTTTTCATATTAGTCAAGTCTCTTCAAACAAATTTAGGCACTATAGAAGCATATGTAATTATACTCAGCAATGATTTTGGATACGACATACGGACCAACATATGCATTTCATCTCTGAAGAGATTTGAGATTAGTAGAAAAACGTGAAGTTTTAAGCGTGATAAGTTTTCTGTTTCGAAGTGTTTCTAAGAGTGTCAAGAGGTTACTAATCTCACCAATGGTATACAGATTGTTCAAGTAAAGTGAACATGCATCTTGTATTTTTAATGGCTTCTAGCTGTAGCTTTGAAGTTTTGGAAGCAGTGGTTTTTATTTTTAAGGGATCTTTTTGTCAGCCCCATGCTTAACCTTCCTTCTTCACCAGTCTTAATACTGGCTTAGCGATGTTTAGGAGTGCACCTCCCGAAGACTGAACCTCGGATCACATGAGATGTTGGTGACCATATTACCGCTGTCCTACCGATACACGCATCGTTTATTTACAGTGCTAAAGAGGAACTGTCTCTTTGCAACATTAGCTAGATAAACAGTGTTTCTTCCGTGCGATCTTGATCATAATGTCAGATTCAGTCATTTGATTCTTGTTCGGAGACGCTCACTTTTTCATTTAAAAAACAAAACGCTTCATCTTTGTGGCCTCATTTATCGTGATATATGAATAACCACTTATTGAGGCGTGTGAATGCAATTAATATAAATAATATTTACCATTGGAACAATTGGACTGAGTGGCGTTATTTCCGGAAATCAGCTTAAATACAAAGGTCTCATTCGTGATGTGCACATCAATTGAGTTTTTAGCCTTTATCAGTCTTTAAGATTGAGCTGAACAATAATGCTTTGAAAGTTTTTCCTATTTTCAGGGTTTATTCCTTCTTGGAAACACAGTACGCTGTTGTGTACGTAATACACATATATTCTGTTTTGCAATGAATCAAGCGTTCTTTTTCTGGATTTTCATTACTCTTTTATTCTCAGCAATTTACTTGTTGACATTACCTGCTCCAAAAAAGGAGGATGGTAACAAGGAGAAAGGGAAATCTGAGGTAACATTCTTTTGAATGACTTTGAAGTGTTTCATTGATGTTTTTATGAATCGCATATATAATATGTGTATTTGCTTGTGTTTTGAACTCACTGAGTGAGAAACATTCCATCTGCAGCAGTCCTCATGGTTGGGTGTTGAACTAGTACAGAATATTAATGAAGTGAAAATAAAGATTTTAATTGGGGTTATTGCGATTGAAATATTAGGAAGACGTTGGTTATGACTAATCCGTTTGCCATGAAAGGGAATTCGGCCTGTAGTTTAGCTGCCACTGGAGGATAAATTTCCACTATTGTATGATTTTTTACAACTGTGATGAATCTATGGCAGTTTTGTGTCTGTCCTGGAGAGAAATATATCAAAACATTCTGACTTTAAAAGCCAGACATTTCATCTTAAAGTAGAATGGTTCACATCCAGTGGAATGACAACTTGACACCCTTGAGTTTTTTCTTTTGTTGTGAAATAAATCTGTAACAATTAAAACAAAAAGCACAGTTAAATGTAAGAAGTTAACTGGTGGGTGGTGACTAGCAGTGGAATCCAGTATGCGCATTTCGTCCTATTTGGGGCTTGCCATCTGGATGCACCTGCATTTCGCAGTGAATGATCATGTTCCTACCGAGGTTCGATTTCAGTGCAAACCTGAGACTCAGCACATATATTCAATTGATTGACAGAAAAATCTGAAATTTTAATCAATGTTAAATGTAATTTAAAAAGTCATCAACAATGATTGTTTACAACATTATGCCCATGCTTCCGGTAGCCGAAATTCACATGGAATCGTAAGCATGAACAAGCTGTATAGTGAATATTCTGCTTTATATTTTGTCTCAAATCATGGACAAGTACCAGCACAATTTGAACTCAGATGCCATGAAATCGCTAAAAGGAAACCAGATAAAGGTAAAACGATTCTTTTGAACCAATTATCCAAAATGTTATTCCCTCACTGGACATATGAATGAAGACTAAAAATAGAGAACTTCAGGAACCATAATGATCATCTCCAGCGAAAAACGAGAAAATGAGTAAACTGAGTGGCCAGCTACTGAAGAACAGCTAAAAATTATCCATATAAAACGCGACCACATAAACGATCAAGACGTCGATCGACAGTATCTCTGTTCTGCGTTTCAGCAAGGCTTTGAAAAGTAAAAAGAAACCAGAATATGATTTATTAAAAAGACAATTGCAACGAAGAAAATTTTCTTTTCGACGAAGTCATTATCTAGGCTGTACATTCGTGTATTTGTATCAAATGGATGGGAAAGTTCCAGAATAATTTCGGATTAAGAATCAAATTTATAAAAATTACAATTGGGAATTAGAATGCCATAATAAACAGGGGGAGGGACAAAACTCAAGCAAAGTGGCATTATAATAACTAAGAAGATTGACATTGTGCAATCGGGGGGGTTAGAAATGTAGAAATAACAAAATATACAGGATAATTGGATAAAAAACTAATATGATGAATAATTGTTTATGCAATCAGGCATTATATATGTAGAAATAATAAAATGACAAGATAAACAGGGAGAGTGAATATGAAAATATGGTAGTGTAAACAGGGATAAAGAAAAACTTAAAATAACATGAATAAACAGGAAGTTTAGATAAGAAAGGCGATGAGATCGTCATTACTAAAATAAATTAACCTGTTTATGATGGCCATGGCAGGAACAGGGGTCGGGCGTATTTCTTTTGGATACAAAGCGTGGGTTTGATCTTTTGAAAAGCTAGCGCCTAAGCTATACCCAAATGTGTTGATTTGACTCCCTTTGATAGGTTTGATTAAATCTTGTATATTACTTTGAAGGATTTCTCGAAAGGCGCTGAATGTCCTGAGTTGACCAGATGTTCTGTCATTGAACTGTATACACGTTTTCAGTCTCCTTTTACTAGCCAGGCTGGGTAGTGTTCGCGATCGCTTTTTCCAAGTCGATGCATGGTACGGCCGATATACTCAGCTCCACAAGAGCAAGTAAACTGGTATATGCACGCTGAGGTGGCCCAGTGCGACAGCTTGTCTTTCATCTTCTGGCTGAACAGTTTCTTGCAAGAAAACGTCAGTCATAGGCTCGTGGCGAAGTATGTTTTCCTCAGACATTTGTAGAGGCGTTTACGAAGGATTTCTGCATCAATATCACTTTTGAATTCGAGATTAAGCAGTAATTTTTATTAATTTGAACCTTAACCGGAAATTATTCTGGAACTTTCCCATCCATTTGATATAAATACACGAATGTACAGCCTAGATGATGACTTCGTCGAAAAGAAAATTTTCTTCGTTGCAATTGTCTTTTTAATAACTCCCATGACCCAATGTGTATAAACCAGAATATCAGTAAATGTCTCGCTTCACATTGACGCTTGACGATAAAATATGTCGGATAAATTTTTGGGATCAAGCCCATCAAGCAGTTTTCATGTTTAAGTCTGCTTCATAAATGGGAAATATGGATTCATTTGAGAAAATACAGTTTTTGTAGTTTCATTTTAAAACTCCATAGTTTGTTGTACAATATTCATTTAATATTCGCCATATATTCGTTCAACCCCTTTTTACAAGAAAGTTAATTTTTTTTATTTGCAGCCTGATTCCCTCGATAAAAGTGGACAAGTATACCATATCAAGTAAAATAATTTTTTAATTTTGGAAATGTATTCAGAAACGCTGAATGTCATACAAAAATACAACACTGGATGAATATATATGGGCACTTTTATCTGATGTCACTGATATAAAGTATATGTTAATTATTTATGAGAGTGTAGATCCCCTATTAATAATGATGATACACATTTAATGAAATCCAACATATCGTGTTTGATTTTCCATAAAATGCTGACATTTGACAGTTAAATCCGCATGTATTTATAAGGGCTTATTTGTTATATGTTGCTATTTCTGAAATATTGTGTTTGGTGCGATGATCTCATCAGTTATTTGATGATCAAACCTTGAGTACATGGAATTCAGTTTGTCTCTAGCTAAGAGTGATTCATAAGATATTTGAATGACGTGTACTCATAGAAAAATGGAATGCTTCCGCCATACTCACATTTGATGATTTTTATCATAACAGTAGTTTTACTCGCTAACTCTTTCCAACTTGACAAAGTTTTATTCCTGCATGAACATTGTGACTTGAATATGATCATTTATTTGACAAAAATCACCATCAGACTGCTTAGTAGATTTGAAGAATCACACCATTCACATAGAAATGTTAGTTGACTAATAGTACTGTGGTCAACATTTGAAAATCGCATGAAGGATGGAACACAGTGTCTGATCTCCACTTAATTGTGCGGCATATTTAACAATTGAATATCGCCTTGATTTTCGCGTGTATTTCAACGATTCTTCACGGTAAAGTTTCGTTCTCTATTGTTATTTAGATGATGAAATTGACGATTCGATGCTTAAAATGAAAAAAAAATAAGAACAAAGTTCTGTTAAAATCGTATGGATGCATCAGACAGTATCTCAACAACATAACCGGTGTGAAGTGTAGGATACTCTTGAAATTAGAAAGACACTAGTAGCAAAGATAATTGTGTTCACATGGTTAATTGATACACAGTCGTGCAATGGTTGTGAAAGCAGGTACAAATGCCACAGGCACGGTTGACATAGATATTACCGTTTAGAATACATCCAGCTTCAGCATCACACCTCTATTCCACGTGATAACCTACTATTATTTTCAACTAGCCTCAAAACTGCTCACGTGCTTCATTCCCTGCATGCATTATTGACGCCATGTAGCAAAAGATTTCAAGCAGCTCGCAGTTATTGGGGTTCCACTTTAGTACCTGGCACCCGATGTATCTAGATGTCAATTGATGTAACCTTTGGTTGTAAGACGAATATAGTCTCTAATTATCAACAAACACATCAGGTTCGACCATAAAGTGACTTCATTTTGAGAACCATTCAACACCAAGAAGTGCTGAGCAGCTGCTTCGTACTTCTCTAGGACTCGCCTTGCGTAACAGAAGAAAATCGAGCTGAGAGGCACTGATCTTTCAGTTATATCCTTAACAACGCTTTTGTTTAAATAAATTTTTAATTTCTAATGCAATTTAAAACTTATCAAATAAAACATTGATGAGTTCCGTTATAATAATTAGTTAAGTTAGCAAATCAAAAGCAAGGGAATTGAAGAGGGAAATTATTGGAAGAAACGCTATGAATGTTTCTGATATGCGAAACAGGTGATTTGATAATTGATGGTATATGCGTTACAAAATAGTTGATTGCTCAAACTCCTCAACTTGATTACATCGGAAAAATAAGAGGTGAAGTGACCAGAATAATAAGTGAATTGTGATAAAAGTAAGTTGTAAACAGACAAAGATGGTCACGTTATATCCCCTGGTGAGGAAATTAGTGGTAGTAAGATTTGATATTAGAAGTACAGTGAACATAAAATAATGACTGTTTCAAATGTATTCCTCTTGCTTGTTCTTTATGCTGAGTACCGACTCTGGCGCTGAGGTATAGTATAATGCCATTATGGATAACATCTATTGTAATAAAGTCGCATATTGTTGTGCAGTAATATTGACTGATTCGGGCACAATTTATTGCTCATAATCATATGGAGGTACTCACATGTCTGTCTCGCTTCGTTTATTTGAATGAGTAAATATAGATTAGTTATATGAATTCCGTCATTATAATACATGTGTGAAACAGATAGGAAGACGAAGTACATACGAGAACACTTAAAGTGTTATCGACCGATATGATTTGATGAGAAATGAGGCGAGTATTACTGGTCAATCTACCATGGAAGATGAAGCACATTCGGAAGTAATATTAGTGTAATTAATAAAACATAATGGAATGAGCAATACCATGTGTTCTTATTCAAACAAATGAGAAATAAGATGTTTTTATAGCAAAATCAATAAACATGTTAGAATGTTATCTTCCATGGTAGATTGAATAAAAATAATTGTCCAAGTTCTCATCAAATTAAATTTTTGTTGACAACACTTTTAGTGGTTCTGAATATACTTGGTCTTCCCTTCTGTTTCACACCTGTCTTATATTCATTTTGTTCATATGTCTAATCGATTTTAACTCATGTATATAAACGAAGCAAGAAGGTTGTATGAGTACCTTGATATGAATATGCACAGTAAATTGTGTTCTATTTCAGCTGTGTTGCTGATTGACATGAATCTTGAATTACGGAAATTGCTGGTCGCCTGATTCCACGTTTATGAAGTCTCCCTGTAAGTTATTGTTCAAGTCCAGATAGCTCAATGAAGATTGCGTGTTTTTATAAGTGTGATAAAGTTTGCAACTCTGAAAATGAGGTTGGAGATGTCACTCTACACCAAATATATAGGCACTGCCATGTGTTCAAAACGCAGAATACCGCAAAGTTGACGCAACATAAAGAATAATCGGTACTATCCAGAGCAAATAGCTTTTGTAAACATCATGAATTTGTTCACTGCGAATTCTGTCTTACTCGTTCCTAACCATGCAATATGTGATATTATCTCTTTTCTCAATATATGCCTCCACCTGTTTCATTTCACATATTCGTTGTCTCATTATGAACCTCCCATTGCAGTCTTACTATCTCCTGTTTAACACTGACCACTTTGTACTAGCCACTCACCTGACGCCTTTTATAACCTTGAACTGACTTGTCAATTTTCCTACCCCCACTCTACTATTATGATTAATCACCATTGTCTCCCGTTTAACAATATTTTGTAATCGAATTCAGGCTAGCACGTTTGTCGTACAAATACGACTATTTATTTTGACACCCCATAACTAATCTGTTATTCTACGTTAAAAATGTATCTGCCGCATAACTGGCCTTATTGTAACGACAACAAATATTATATTTTATAATTGTAAGAACCTGAAGAGAAATTATTGAAAAGAATATTCTTCGTTCAGATTGACTTTTAATTCATGCAATATGTGTTGCGAAAACTATGAGACAGTTTGAGGCTTTTTGTTAGTCATCAAGTATTATTGTCGCGACGTTTTCGTATAACACTCGATACATAATCCTGAAACGTTTATCGTTCATCATCAGATAGTTCATATAAGTATGGGTTCTTTGTGATATTTTTCGTTCAACTTCGGGTTGACATGAGAGGATATTTTTTGATTAAGGCAAATGTGATTTCACCGGCGGTCCCTCCAATACTGTTTTGGACACTCATGCTTATCGGTGCATCGCTTCAAAACATTAAGCTCCACGTTGGCTTCAGCGAGCTTGACAGAGAGATGCAGGAATTCGTCTAATTTTTCAGCTGTATCAGGGTCTTTTGAGTTTTCCAACGAAAGAAATATTCTTACACTGAATCATAAGAAAATGACATAAACGGTGAAAAAAGTTTCCTTTCGACGATTTGAAACACTATTGTTTTCGGCACAGCTGAATTCGTGTATATATTCATTAGTTTTATCCGTTACGTGCTTGTGCTGAGCAGTTCACCACTAATACTTATGTATTCCTTGTTTCACATGTCCTGGAAATTACTCTGCACGTTTAACGTAATACCTAAATTTTATTTAGATTGTAGAAACTACACAGAAACTGTAAATGAATACGGATTTGATCATAGTTGGATCTGATAAAGCCTCGTGATCACTTGTCACGGGTAGTTCAGATCACTCATGTAAAATGATGTCATTACTTAAAACAAAATTACTAGACGGAAAATAACATAGGTTTAAACCAGGCTATTCTAGCTTTACCATTTTCTTAAATTGGGGAGTAATTTAGAACACAATGAAGTCGAATGAGACACGTTTCAGTTCTTTTCGCAAGGAACAGTCAACTAGATGAATTTCAAAATACACGGTCAAAATTGCTTTGTCCAGAACTTAGTTTCTCGCACTGGAATAAGAGCCATTTTAGATCTCTACTTGCAGCATTTCATGTCATTAAATTTGGACGGTTCACTCAGTGATGATTCAAATGATAAGTGCCATCCAGAGGTGATGACTTCTGATTCGTCATAGAAAGTTCCTGCATGCGACTAGTTATTTAATTTGACAAACCAGTTTAAATATTTTCTTCTCCGGTATGCTTTGTGGAAGTTGTAGTATCATATCATAATCTCTCATCTATTTGCACACAGCTTCGAGTATACTTACTGAAATAATCATCACTTTCGCTATATCTGTAGTATGTCAGATGGTTAATCTTGTGAATATTCTTCATTCCTAATAATCTGCAGTTTTGATATGTGCAGTTTTCATCACATTACTTCGTGTTCACTGGATGTTCTCAAATTTATGTTTATATTGTATGTGGTAAATGTTTGTACAGATTTACAGGGGACGTTTCAGTTTCATTTATTATCTGACGGAAAAATGAATTGAATAAACACGGGATATCTATTTGAACTAAAAATCATCCGACAAATTTGTACTGTGATTTTCAGTGTCCCTCGAATTCGCTCATCGAATAGGGGTTATATTTAAATGGGCATTGCTTACAACATTGCAGGAAAGAGGTAGCGAAAAGTGGTTGACAATTGTGGTTGTCTCCGATTACTGGAACGATGGTGGTACGAATATACGTTTCCATATCTGTAATGAGCGAAGTTTCTCGTAATCTTCCCCAATGTAAGAAGATTCGACAATGTGTAGTCTGCGTGAAATTGGGATGTGTCTAATGCACAAACCATTCAATTCTTCGATGATAAAATGCTAACCTTTTAACTCTAGGAAATGAAACAATTACGGCTATTTCCATGGTCGTTGACTTTGATTAAGGCGATTTCACTTTACATCAGGTGCTGTTGAAGCAAACGTTTGTAATGCTGTCATGTTTGTCTATAGTTAGACGACCACTTGTCGGCGTTCTCCTCATGTATTTTGAAGTTATCCTCAGTGAATTAATCGTTGCTTCACTACACGTTTTTGGATTGGTTGCAGATGTGCTATTCAATAAAACTTAGTGGAATATGTGCTTAATTGTTTCAAACACTAATCTCCATTGATTTTCGTCATGGAAAATGACGTAGGACTGAATACCACTGACACTTTCAGCTCATGATTGATGAATGTGACCGCAGGGTCGTCTTTGAATTTCGGTTGATTCACAAAGGCTGAGAACTGCAAATCAGAAAAATGTTTGATCCCTAATGTCTATTGCTTCAGTTTTGTCTACTGCTGATGTAAAGTGCTATATTTGCTTGTGTTAATTAAGCGATATTTGTGTCAAAACTACACTTTTCATCCATCGGCTTAACGGTTGGTTTTACTGTTTACTTCAATGATGTGATAAATTTAACTGAACTCTACATCCGATTTCAAGGATGAGCGCTATAGTATATTTGGAACCATCTGATATAGACACTCCACTGTGGGAAAGAAGAAGTGAATAGGAATATTTGTTTGGATCTCCAAAGAGATGTTTTGTCTAAGCTACTACATAAAGAAACTGTTATTATCTGGAATCACTCAACCTCCACACTGCCAATTATCATTTCATGTATCTTACTTATTTAAGTCAAAAGGTTTGAAATAACATCTCAGTGTTTTCAAAAAAATAATTCTCAAAACACTTATTTTGTTTTGAGTGTTTTTTTTAAATAATAAAATAAAGGGACTTTGCTCAACAATAATTAGTGAAATATTTTAACTGTTTTCAGGCGACGAAAAAAATGTTTAGTCTTTTTTACTCTCCACTTATTCATGAATCTACTGATGCTTCACACTCTGAATGAATTTGAACTGTGTACTCTAAAACTGTACAAATTGTTTATCAGTAAATGTTACTAAATTGATAATAACGATTTATTATTCTACATATCAACTCAACAAATAATTCGTTTGTTATAGAGAAGATGCGAAGTCTACTAGTAAAAAATCAGCATTTGAATAAACATGATTGATGTGCATAAGAATAGTCTTCATAAGGACACTCGATTTCATTTGAAATAAGGATTCAAGAAAGTCACTTAAGTTAATCTTAACAGATAAATAATATTTCAAAATACCAATATTGTTAAAATTAGAATTATTCAATGAATGGCAATACTCGGTCTAAAACCAATTTCAGAACCAGTAGTACAATTAAGTGTGACGAGACAGTTTACTATAAGCTGCCGCAGAAAAAGAAACAGAATATTCATCCCTCATACCGCACCTTTAGCATTGTCGCCTAGAAGGTTGAAATACGCGTAATTTTCCATTGCAGAATAATACATTTGATCCAGACACGAAGTGAGCCAGTATTATTGATTGATAATTTTTTGAGCACAATTCTCAGATTATAATCATATCAAGCCATTCAAGTAGCCTTCAGACTTCGTCTACATAATTACCTCTCACGTTTTGGCATTCATATTGCACGTGTTAGGTAAAGAGGTAATGAAGAAAGACTCAGTGATGAACATCTCTATCTACTTGCTTTTAATCCATTTTACAACAGTAGCTTTGATTGAATATTTATGTACTTTTTGAGATTGTATCATGTTTCCCTAAAATATTAAACCTAGTAGTGTTGTTCATAGTCCTCTTAGCTTAAATCTGATGTTCCAATGATCTGTTTATTCCCAGTCAAATGTTCTGAACTATATCACCCTTGATGAAACTGTACTCAACAACACTGACCAAGACATAAGCTTATACCAATGATACCTGTTATTTTCAAGAGTTGATTTGTAAGGATTAAATTTGTTTTTCCAGTTTGACCATGGATTTATATCATTTGGAGAATCACTGAAAACCAAGGTGTATTGGACAAACTCTTGCAAGAGTACTGACTTAAATGGAGTTCAAGCGAGAAGTTGTGAACAGTGAAGTTCATCAAGTTAAATGTAAAGATCGATTTCCCACCGATGGCAGTGGTCTTTGTGTCTCTCTAAAATTAAGAATTGATAGAAATTATAATTCATGGGCCAGTGAATCAGTTTACACTGCCTGAATAGTATACGAACCTGCCTTGTAACTGGAAGGTCCTGGGTTTGAACTTTAGTGAGTGCGTACTGCCGGCGATTCTCAATAAAGCAGGATAAAGCAGCTGTCCAATACCTTCTGAGTTTTAATGATTCTCTAACTGATATCAATCCATGGTAAAACTCGGAAAGCATGTTTTTTTCTTTGCAATATTAAGTGTGTCCGTTCGAATGACTTTTTTTATCAAAATAAAAAATACTCGCCTATTTTTGATTATTTGGTTACAAAAATATATGTAAGCCTAAACGAAGACAACCACTGAATGATTTGGAAATGTTGTGCAGGTGCTATATATTCTTATGATTTGAAGTAATTTACAAATAATAATATCAGTTTGATTACTGGTTGGACATTCACATGAAAAGGAAGATTGATGGCTTGTTAAAGTATGCTGATATCCCTGATATCCCCACATTCCTACAACCCCGAACAACATTTCGTTTCATATTTAAGGCAGCTGAAAAAACCGCAAACACCGGAGAACTTCTCGAAAACTGGTCAAATTTCACTGGTAAATTGAAGTAGATAAAGCAGATAAAGCTTACCAATTCAGGAGGTTACATTTTCAGGCACAGAAAGTCAAACTTCAGTCAGAAGAGTGAAAAAATTCACGAAAACGACCAATCCTTTTCAGAGCCAACAGTGGAGATGCCCAATATACTCGTGAAGAAATGTAAAATCTCACTTCAAAATGAAGTATGTGTTGCAGATGTTGCATAGTATTGTAATGAAGGCTTCGCAATTAAGCTATCCAGTTCAGAGAACAGAGCTCCATGAAGTAATTTTTTTATTGTGCTGCCTTTCTATTACTTATTGTGCTTTTTGGCTTCCTTCCATGTTTTTCGATGCTGTTTAGCAATCATAGTTCATTTCTTGTCTTCATCGGATAATAATCCTCTCTGCGGCAGTCAATATTGCCTTAGATGGTTTGCATTTTTATATAAGAACCTAAACACTGTTGATGAATTTTTTAGGCAGCACACGGTTCATCTGTAGAAAAATGTATGTCCCTTTTTTATTATGATGTACCCCTACACCTTCAGTTGTATTCAGCATCCAAAATCACGGTGACTTCATGCACTACTTAGGGAATACGGGGATCCCCACAGATTCGTCCAACAGAATTTAATGCCTCATGTACCTCTGTGGGTGTTTTACATCTCACTACATCTTTCATCTCACCAGTCATCATGATTAGGAATCGTTTGGTCTCGGTTGA
Source organism: Trichobilharzia szidati (assembly GCA_944472155.2). Lineage (NCBI taxonomy): Eukaryota > Metazoa > Platyhelminthes > Trematoda > Strigeidida > Schistosomatidae > Trichobilharzia > Trichobilharzia szidati. The sequence continues at coordinate 98,672,741 of OX235276.1, forward strand.
ATAGGTAAACTAAATATCTTAAGTGTCCAAATAATTTCAAAATTTTCTCAAATATTGACATAGCCATATGATACACATTGAGTTATTGCCAGAGTGTACATCTTTACTGAAACTAATTGGACAAAATCAGGCCATTCTTGTTAGGAATAAACTTTTTTGTAGCAAAGCGGATTGAACAGTAGGTTTTCTATAGATGACGAAACTATGTTACTGGCGGTTACCACATGATCCACAATCCAGCTATCACTATTATACTAATGGACTATTTAGTGCTAAGCATTTCTAATATGTTTCGATGCATTTTCCAAATGATGAGACTTCCCAATCATCTTCATTGACGCAGCGTGCAGCACTGATCAGTGAGGATCAGTTGTGGTGGATTAACAAAATACGCCGTTAGATGCACATACTACAACTTAATCGTCTTAATCTTCAGCCCACTATTCTAATTTCCATAGGAAAAAAGGTTCGTTGACCTGTAATGTGAAATTAATTGACACATAAATTATATTCTGTAGTGCTACATTTATTAATCCCATTTCCTTAATCCGATCATGTTTCATTCAAATCGTCGTGGGAAACTCTTAGGCGTCTTCCCATGCAAATTTCTTTTAATCGTTTGAAGATATACCGTAAAACTAACCACATCACATTATTTCTCACTTTTTCATAAGATCCTTACGGAGTGCACATTAAACCGTTCATTATCGTGTACCATGTGAATCTAGGGGACACTAAACGCATTGACGATCACGCATATAATCATCCGATAAATTTAATTTAAAGTCACTAATCTTTGATTATTTTCATAATCATTTTTGTATGAATTCACCACTTTTCATCAAACAACACTACGTAGTTCAAAGTAGAATATTTTCAGTCCTCATTTAATGTTTTAACTGAAAATGCACGCGATAAATTGATTATGCCAATGAATAAAACACTTTGGCGTATAGTATAGCCTTAGATACTAGTTATTTCACAACGAAAATTGAAATCTATGAATCAAAGTATGAATAATGAGAAGGATGTATTCACACATTAGTTGAACATACTTCCAAGTGAACACTGTAACGTCTTAAGTTAGGTGGATTTATTTTTAGAGGTAAGGAAATCATTTCACATAATTTGTGGTCACTATTAATTCCTCTCATTATCCGAAATCTCCAAAGCTGTATTCTTCCTGTCAACTTACGGCTTCAGATTTCATGATTCCATGGCTTATGTGATTTAATACTTGATGCCAGTATTGAGTGCCTATCCTTTCATCACTGAAATATTGCTTAGAAAGTAAATCTTTTCTCCACATATTTCTAATTTGATTTCCATGTAATTCATCGGCATGATATTTACATTAATATTAGGAACTAAATTCAAGCATATCTGAACATCAACGTGAATTCGAAAAACTTGACACATTACAACACAACTTGTATTGTTCACATGAAAAGAGTTCAGTCACCTTTCATTGGTAGTTAAGATTCTCAGCACGTAACATAAGTGAGTAGCACTTAATACAATCCTGCTTGTAGTGAATAAATGCTGAATTCCTACACTCAGGGTTGTTTTGTCGTTACACGTTTAAGGGTGTTATTTTGAACCAAATCTGACGAATTTCATATATCCTTATGTTATTTCGTGCTTAATATCTCCTATTGCATCTGTGTTCATGGAATTATATGAAGTTCCTACACAGCGTAATATTCACTGATGATGTCGTTTAAATCTGTCGGAAATCTTCATGCATCGGCGATAAAAATAACTATCCATTGGCTCTTGCGACCGCCTGGAGTCGAAACCGGATCGACTGCTTGGAAGGCAGCTATGATAACCGCTACACGTGCGTCTTTGGCATAGTGGTTAGGACGCTTGCCGACCATGAACATGGCCCGGGGTTCAGTCCCAGGCAGACGCACTCCTTTACCTCGCTAAGCCAGAAATAATATGCTGATGAAGAGGAAAGGTTGGGCATGAGGCTAGCAACCCCATCCTGTAAAATAAGCACTGCTTCAGAAACTTCAAGCCACTAGCTTGAAGCCCTGTAATTCACTGGGGAACGTGTAGGAAATTAAATCCATTGGTCCAGTCTAAACCTAAAATTTTACAGAGTTTCATCCGTTGACAATACCATGAGAGCTTTTTCAGTTTTGTTAGCCTGAATGATTTGTGAATGCCATCAGAATTGGGAATAATATTTTATGAATATTTTATTATTCAGGAGGGTTCCAGTTCTGGTTTCGCATGGAGGGATTATGTCATTATTGCTTGCTTGTAAGTAGTGCTCTCGGCAATCTTTCAAATAGATTTGATTATCAATGGATGTTTATAAGCAAGTTGATGTGTGATTAATACCTTAGGGATCAAATCATTCCGTTGTATGAAACTGATGGACCAGATTTAAAATATTTATCTGCTCACTTATTCGTCATTTTAGTAAGATGTGCGAGGTCGTTAAGTTTCAGCAGATATGATACAGCGCTAGGCTTTTCTCTATGATCTGACTAGTGGGTTGACTAACATTATGTAGTCGGTTTTTGTGAATGTAGTGAGTATGGACCTTTTTGCCTGTTTGTCTTATTGATAATAATTTAAATTCCATCTTGTCAAAAGCTACAGTGAAAATAAACGACAGACTTCATGTAGTACAGGTCGAACCAAAAATTATAAATTCAAGAAATAACCTTCGAAACCTTTGTGTGGTATTGAGTCATCGTTGGCATTGAAGGCTGAAATTCTAAATTTCGGATTACTATGACTTGTTCTATATTATTCAAACAATGAATAATTATACATAACTCTGCAACACCTTAATCATAAATCACATACTAACTAAGAAAATTGCCGCTTTAATCCAAAATCCTAAATTATTAATGACACTTGATTGATTAGATGGTTGGAGTCGATCGACGGGATGCCTTGGACCTAGGTTTCGTTCTTGTTGGCACTCAGCAGTCAGCAAGGCAAATCTGTAATACTGAAGGAATTCATGTTCGGTCTTAGATTCAAACCGGTGTCACACGATGCTGCATTCAAAGATGTTAGAACTAAAGTGATGAAATTTAGTCTTAACCAAACAAAAAAATATGCATGACAATAGATAGTTTCGAATGAAAGTTACGTTTGTCTTATTGGATGAAATTTGAAGTGATCCAGGGATTACTCACTTCTAACAAATATCCACAAATATAAATTGCAATCTGTTGAGCATGTATCACTGACAGATGTCTTCGAAACCAGGGAGCACACACGGTGGCTTTCGTTGGTTTTGGTAATAGCCAACAAAACGTGAGTGAAATACTTCGAGAATAGTTCATTAAATCCCCATTCCTTTTTTCTTACTCAGGTAATTTCGTTTGTTGCAGAAGATTTTGCTGCGTTATTTATACTGTTCGTATGTGTATCATGTTATCAGTGTAATAAGCATATTTATTTTGTCAAAAGAATAACACAAAGCTCTCCAATAACAGCCTGTTTTTAATAGTTCTCTTACTGCTTTCGATCCGTGGTCAAACTTGAATTCAATCAAATTCCTGCAATCTAACTCCTAGAAATTATTGTGATGCTCCTCATTGATTAATCTACTCATTGTTCTAGTGGTAAGTAATTACCAGTGGTGTCTACCTGCTTGTGTGCGAGGATAAATACTCAGCAGAGACATTGGCTGGTGTTTGTGTTTAAATAACGAGTTGGCAGAAGTAAAAATTAATTGACCTCTGAGTTGTGTGTTCAGAGGAATCATGCTCGTGTCGACGCCAAGTAAAATCCTGATTCGCATCATCCTGGAGAGAATAAAGGACGCACTGGATACAGAACTCCGACCAGAACAAGCTGGATTCAGGAAAGGCAAATCATGTTCTGACCAAATTGCAACCCTACGCATCATCATAGAACAAAGCATGGAATGGCAATCAAACCTCTACCTCAACTTTATAGACTTTGAGAAGGCCTTCGACAGCGTTGACCGTGAAGTAATCTGGAAACTACTCGAGTACTACGGCGTACCCCAAATATTCATCAACCTTATTCAACAGCTGTACGACAACGGCACATGTCAAGTCATCCACAATGGAAAACTCAGCGAGGGGTTTGGAGCAAACACAGAAGTCACACAAGGGTGCTTATTATCATCAATGATATTCCTAATTGTGGTGGACTGGATTATGCGTCAGACACTGGGAAACGAGAATACAGGGATACCCTGGACCGACGTGAAGAATCTAGAAGACCTGGATTTCGCGGATGATTTATGCTTGATGTCACACAAAATCGAAGACTTACAAGCGAAATCCGACAAACTGGTCAAAGAAGCAGCAAAGACAGGACTCCAGGTGAACGTAGACAAGACGGAGGTTATGAAAATAACCAACCAACAACAACAGCAGCAGCAACATCCAGCGTCAATCACTATCAACGGGAGGGATTTGAAAGAGGTTACTTCTTTCACTTATCTAGGGAGCATTGTTTCAACCACAGGAGGAACGGACGAGGATGTCAAGTCGAGAATCGGGAAGGCGAGAAACACATTCATCAACCTGAAACCAATCTGGAAATCTTCATCACTCAGCATCAACAACAAAATACGGATTTTCAATACAAACGTCAAGTCAGTTTTGCTTTACGGATCAGAAACTTGGCAGGTCACAAAGAATATTTATAACAGCCTGTTGCAGAACTTTATCAACAGCTGTCTTCGGTCTATACTGAAGATTAGATTTCCGGAAAGAATCACCAACAAGAAACTATGGAAACAAACAAAACAAGAATCATTCGCCAAACAAATTTGCAGGGGAAACTGGGGATTGAATGGATACTCCCTGAGAAGGCCACTGAGGGACATCGCACGTCAGGCCAATGCTCGAATGGAACTTGAAAGAGAAGCGGCGAGTTGGACGTCCAAGAGTGACGTGGAGGAGATCGTGTGAAGTGGAGTTGAAACAGCATGGCCTAACATGGACGCAAGTGAAAAGTACAGCAGAAGACAGAAACAAGTGGAGTCGTATAGTTGAAGCCCTATGCTCCACTTGGAACCCAAGGGAACAATAATAATAATGAGTTGTGCGTTCCATTGGCTGAATGGTGAATGAAGTTTCAATGTTAGAATGTTAGAAACGTTGGAATTACTCATTTCAATATCGCTGAGATATTACAAATATAAATTTTTTCAAATGTCTACTTCTCACTCTGCGCCCAAATATTTTAGAACTATTCGGTCAAATCTTGAGGACAGTTCATTTGAATTATTTTGCTATCGAATTAAATTAACAAAGAAACAATGTAATTGGCACAATCATCGTGTTTCCAGTCTCCGTTGTCTGGAACAAAATGCACATCCTAAATCCGTAGCTGTTGAGTCACCTGACAACTCCAGTAGGTCGAATAAAGCAGCTCAATATTCAGAAAGAAGACAATGCAATAAGTTCGACAGGGTGCTTAAACTAAACTCTAATCCTAAACACCATAATTTTGAAAATACGTCTAATCATAAAATTCTAGATACTAGCAGTTTGAACGGACGTGAAGGTTTGATGTTAGCTGATGCATAGGCAATCCTGATTAATAAATAAAAATGGATATGTATCACTAATTATTTGTACTTGGTCAAATTCCTGGCTGTCTATATCTTCCTATGGAGACGTTAAGAAATGTTTTACAACTGTTTACACACACACGCATGCACACTCTGTTTAAAGTATTTAACAAAGGTAGACCAATATTTGTAAGTCCTAGGTCAAATTTTGATCACAGCTCATACAATTTTGTTTATTATACTTTTTAATACTTGTCTTTATGAATCATGATTGGACAAAGTTTTTAAAAACAAAAGATGTGCCTTTTATATATAAAACCTCTGTTATGTTAATTTTGATTAATTTCCCTGAAGAAGTTCGGACCAGATTACCGAACGAAACGTTGGAATTACTCATTTCAATATCGCTGAGATATAACAAATATAATTTTTTAGAAGAAAGTCTTGGGTCTGAACCCTGATGACGAATACTTTCGATGACCCATATGTAATGATATGAGAATGCTGCCTGGTAGAAACTGGTTAACAGTGGTTCTTCAATCTGTAGTCAATCTTTAAACCGTACCTAGGTGACACAGTGGTTAGAACTCTCACCAACCATGCACACGGGCTGGGGTGGGATCATGGTTTGGCGCACTCGTTGACCTCACTATGCCCATAGTGAGAGCTGGTATAGAGAAAAGGTGGGAAATGAGGCTAGCAACCCTATTGTAAGATGAATTCAGTTCCCATCCTTAAATCAAGTCAACCTGTCCTGGATCAGCCTAGCGTTGTTGCAACCTAATTATCCATGCCCAACGTGTCTATCCCACTTTGTTTAATGAACTGTGTGTGTTTTTACTTCGATCTGTTTAGTCAGACAGTTGAACTCATGACCCAATCAGAGTATTTTTGTGAACTGTTATTTTGCTGACCCATGTCTTATTTTGTACTATTCTGTTGAGTTTATCTTATTTATTGATTGGTAAAGTAACCAATTAAATTCTATCTTTGTGCCTATGCTTTGTCTATCTATTACTTGGGTTCATTCTTCTACTGACTGCTTACCTGAACGGTCGTGTCTGATCCGGCTAGTTCGTAATTTTGGCTTTAACGTTTATCCGCTCTGATAGCGGTGCCTTGCTTTCTGTTAAGCATTGTGTATTGTACTCTTGAAACCGTTAAGGTTTGTTGTATATATAATTATGGATTTGTTTATTAATAGTACCGTAGAAACAGTGACCGTCTTCTTGTTTGTTCTGGACCGGGATAGCCTTTATTTACGCGTGACTTAATTTCGAGCGATATTGCGCTTACACCTTTCCTGTAGGAATAAACCTGCTACATAAATATTAATCCTTAAGCTTGGAGCCCTATGTCTCACTGAGAATGTTAGGATTATTAAAATCTTGAAGTAGAATTGTACAATTTATTTGTAAATAGCATAATGACAATGTAAATCATCGAATCTCTTAATGGATATATGTTTTCATTATGTTATTAGGCACTTTCTTTTTCCACTCTATTAAATTCTTAAAGGAAGATAAGTCTTCAAGGTGGAGCTTTGCATTTCCAGCGGTAATGCCTCCATTTTCACGAGATGGGGTTGTCAGCCTCACCCATAAACTTCTGTCATTATCACACTTACCACCAGTTTGACAAGGATTAGGAGTTTGTCAACCGGATATCGAGTTTCCGGACCATGTGAGTGGTTAGCGGATGTTCTATCACTGAACCACCAACGCACTGGCACTTCATTCTGAAGAAGATTTGCGAGAGTAGACTGGCAGTGTACATGATGTTACAACAGCAACTCCGCGGAAATCCATGTTTGCTATGTGATTGGTATGACTAAGATTTGCAACTTCACTTGTACATATATCAATAATACAATGATAATCAGCTTTCAACTACTATTGTATACAAATTAAGGATGTGTATGTAGATAAGGCTTTGACTGTTATGCATCTACTGCAATTCAGATTGAATGACACTTATTCAAGTGTTGGTATGTAGGGATTTGATTGTTTGGTTAATGATTTCATCGTGAGCTGACGATATTTAGAGAACCATTGAAAAACCTGGGGGTTCTGCACAGCTGTTTCGTCCTAGTTTAAGACTCTTCACAGTACGCACTCGCCGGTGCTCGAACCAATCACCCTCCGGTTACAAAGCGAGCTCCCCTACCATCCGGCCATTGGGACATGATCCATTGGCCCATGATTTCTAACTTCTGCCAGTTCACAACATGATACTTACTTACTTCTTCGAAATGTGGACGGAAATCTCACTATCACATGATTAAGACATAAATGTCTATAACAACAAGCACACAGTGTTTATTTCTCATAATTCTATGATTCTGGAGACGTTTCCTGTGAGGAAACTTGTCTAATTTGTTAGACGTTATATGATTTTACCACCAGATCAGATTTAGAATTCCGGTTAATAAAACTGAACAATATAGAGTATCAGATACATGTGAAAGATAGAAACTTCTCTACAATTAACTCAATAAAAGTTACGGTGCATTTTTAATGCAGAATCAATTCTACTCAAAATCTCCCTGATCATAACATTCGATTTGACAAAAATCTTTAAATAATGCCATATCAGTCCAAGTGTCTATGTCTTCTCACTATAATTAGAATATTGCCAGTGGAATATGATAATTAAATTCTGTAACCAACCAACCAAATCCCTACAAACCAATACTTGAATGTAAAGTCAGTTTATTACAATGAAACAGAAACTGTTGTACTCTTCAGGTGATGACCAGTAATGCTTTTTGTCTAAAAGTCACCTCTTTGTTTACATTGCAGCCGACGTTCACCATTGTTAAACAATCGTGATATTTTAAAATGATGGCTTCCATTTGGTCCAATAGAATTTACTACAGCCTTCTTCATCTGGTTTGGTATGATAAGTCTCTTCACCATTTTATGCATGGCCTTAACACCACCAGCAGAACCAAATGGCAGCTCGACATCTCCCAGTCCCCCTCAGCATGTCTTCTAGAGAGTAAAATGATACAGTTCTGCCACATTTTTTAAATGAGTTTGCGCTAATGGAGACTCCACACTCAAATTTTTCTCCAAAAGATACATATTTTAAATGTCAAGCAAAATGTGTTTTTTTTATCACTTCTGAGTATAACAAATGTTTAGGTGGAAACATTTATTTCACTCAGTAAATTTGAAAGAAGCAACTGTGAAAACAGCAGTTTTTTTATGAACTGAACAATTTCAGCACAAGGCCTCGTCAACTAAATAATCCCTTACAATCATTTCTAGTTATACAATTTGGATTGTTATGGTTAATCGCTTAGAAATACTTGAATAGAGTGACAACAGATGAGCGTCAATTTGAACAAATATACGACCTATACTTTTTGTGGACGACACCACTAAGTAAATAATATTCACCAAAGTGCATATAAACATGTTAACTGAAGCTATTATGTAGAATTAATGCAATTATAAACAAGGTGACTTCGTAAAATACACACAAACAAGTTTAACGCTTGTAAACCGCATAGGGAGAAATATTACGATTTTACCTCTCTAGATAGTTTGAGCAAACCTCACCAAGAATGATATACAACTGACAGCTTAGATTCACACGTATCGTAAGAAAACTAACAGTTCATCAGATAAAATAATTATAACACTAATAATAACACCACCAAGAGAAGAGGGACGGGAAGTAATATTATGAAATTAAAGTACAACTATGCCATCGATTGAGATCTAAGCTAACAACTGTTTCCTTTTCATACTTAGATGTGGGTTCTTTAATCTGCCACGCAGGCTGTATCAAACCAAGCGCACCTTCATTGACTTGCTAATTATTGATTCAATTTTATTTGACGGTGGTTGTTCGAATTCCAGGCTGCAATAAAACAGGCATAATTGAGTGATTACAGTAGGATGTTTCTAAAAGAATGAAAGTCACCTCTGCAACGTCATAAAGTCGGAAATTTTTTTCATTAATTTATTTCATTACTGCGTATCGTTTATCATAATGCTAATTTACCATTCGTAGTATTCTCGAATATTTCTTTGGGAATGTTACAGTTACCGTTAACCCGGATTTTTAATTACCATCCCAAATCCTTCTCGTCATTCCTTCTTTTGTGTTAGAACATATACTACTTATCTTTAGTAAGTAGTACAAATAAACTTGTTAGTTCTTAAGCACGAATTAAATTACTATTGCAGTTAATCTCACTCGATGTATTAATAATCTATTAGATGTAATAATTAGTTTCCTAGAATCGCACATTATTTTCTGTGTATGTTTTATTAGTTTACCCTTTACCGTTGAACATTTTTATCCGTATAAATATGATGGAGAAGATTTGTATATCAGGTGGATGTTTTTGATGTGGTTGTGTTCTCTGAGCTGGATAGTTACTTGGCATAGCTTTCATCGCCTTACGAGGCAACATCTTCAGCGCTTAATTCAACTTAAAGTGAGCTTTCAGATTTCTCCAGGAGTTTATTAGTCATCTCTCCAGGTGACCTTGAACGTCATGATGGGTTGTTTTTGTGTGTTTTTACACCTTCCAGACCACTTGTATTGGAACTGATTGCTTCGTTCACTTGAACTTTGACCCTTTGTCTGTGTGAGGTTTCCTTCTTATCACACCTCTCCGCTGTTTTTACTTGTTGACGCATACTGACTATGCTTTTTGATGGTATTCACACAGAGAAACTTCAGAATTTCACGTTTGTATACCATATTTCATTAGGTTTGTTGATTATATTTTATATTTTATGTTCAATGTAGTACCATCTTTTAGATAAATCCTGTGTTTCCGGATTTTATGCGTGACTTTGCGTGTGAATTTATCATTGTCCCATTACCGTCCCAAATTTCCTTTGGAAGAAATTCACACAGATAAATACAAAAAATTCGAATGTGTTATTGGTTTCATTTTTCAGACAATGTTGGGCATAAAACATACTCAGTTACCAGAAGTAACATTCATGCGAAATCGATTATTCCTGAAATGAACCTACACATAATCACGAGTTCAGTTGCCAGAATAGAATGAGAAACCATCATCAATAATATATGCCTTACCATTATCATTAATCCATGCTGTTTGAGATAAAGGTAGAAATAGTGTCACCGGATAGGCATCTTAGGAGTAAAAAAATTACCTCATAACCGGCTCGGTCACATATGTGAATAACACAGAGCATTCATATTTTATATGGAATTAATATATTGTTCATAATATTCTGCCTTACATTCTCTTGTTTTAAGGCATCATGTGTCATGAGTGTCATTAGACCTATTTGCACTGACACCAGATGGGATGAGGTCTTAAGACTTTACTACGGACCTCCACTTCGGTCTTTGTTATGGAGAAGAAAAAGACAACTATGAGACATAAGCCTCAAAGATACTCTCATCACTAATTATATGCTTATGAACAGCATATTGTTTTCGAATTGTCATCTGGAAAATAATACTGTTTCACTTTGTGTGATGTATGCAGTAGAGAAATTACCGTGAAATAAGTACTACCACTACTATGCATGTCACCGTGTGGGCAGCTGACTGCCTCATTCACCCACTGACTCCTCGAATGACTGACTGACTGACTGAATGTGTGTATAAATGAATGAATGAATGTGTATGTGAATGAGTGAATGACTCAATGAATAATGAAGTGTTTTCTCACCTGCTTCCCATATGTCTGTGTCAGTTCGAGCCTACCTCATTTTTCGGTGGCCTGTGTGATTGTATGACGAATGAATTGAAATACCCAGTTGACTACATTGAATACTGCAATCACCTACACCGTCAAACTCTCAACCACTTATCTAGTCGTTTTCATGATATGAATATTAACAATTATAATAGCAGTAGTAGCAGGAGTGGTAGTTGCAATAGTAGTATTGGTGGTAGCAGCATCAGTGCTCTTAGTAGGAGTGTTGGTGGTGGTGATGTTAGTAGCAATTGTTGAAAAATCTCTGCATTAGGAGAGTGCTTGAATGTGTGCATCGATGAAGGCGATTTGCCTGATTCACTGTTTGACATGTGTAGAAGAGATGAAGATGATTTACCTCCCATTTCGCACTCAAATGATACAACCAGTACAACTAAGACGAGCTGAAATGAAAGAAGTGACCATCAGGAAGGCATACAATATTAGACAAGAGTATTCCAACATACAGTGAACATCTGCCGTGAGGCAGATTTGCTAGCAGCAATCTTCTAGATCATGCACACGAATTAATAAACCAAAAAATAACGTCTCCGAATAACCCTGGACTTCGTCGGTGACGTAGCATTAAGGACGCTCGCCGACCATGCACAAGGTCCGGGGTTCGAGCTTCGGTCGACGCACGCCTATACCTCGCTAAGCCGGAAATTATGCTGGTAAAGAGGAAAGGTTGGGCATGAGGCTGGCAACCCCATCCTGTAAAAATAAACACTGCTACAGAAAGTTCAAGCCTCTAGATTGAAGTCATATACTCCACTGTGGACGTAAAGGAACTGGACTCATGAATGTTATGAGTTTGTATAAAGATCACTGAAATCACGATCAATGAGAACTTTATATTGTGAAAGAACAGTGAGTATTGTGAACTGAATGCACTTCCTTTCATGAAATTCTTTGAAATATTCTACATTAAATATACCCACTTTAACGGATTTCTCGTCAACACAGTTTAGCACAAAACACGTGTTCAAACACCAACTTTTACATGTGTTTTTACTACTTAGTTTAGCGATGACTCCAAATACGTTTAATGATCATATTCAGCCTTGCGTTGGAGATGGACACTTCAAAATTTTTACTTGCAGAGACGGTTTTGCCGAAACAGACCATATTTATTAAATTAAAAACTATTTATTCGCACACAGGATGATATTAGCAACTTAAGTCATACATGGATTAACAAATATTCGAAAAGAGCCGTCGCCATCATATTGTGATTCGTTAACAAATATAAGTTGAATGTATTGAACAGTAAAACAACCAATCACTTAGTGTATCTCAAGAAAGTCACACTTGCTTGAATACCATTGATGTGTTCATATCGATCAAGAAAAAAGTTGATGTCATTCGGAATTAAGATCAAGGTACAAGTATTTTCAACTAAAAAAATTAAAAATAAAATAAAAATGCAACAAAACAATATAAATGTTAACTGATTTTGTCGATTTATGAGAAGTGGAAGATTTGAAACAAAATAAGAAAGTTACGAGCCACAGTTGCACTATAAATTTCAGTATTATCAGAACCATTTACATCATAATATACATGAATTACGCAGCTGATCATATACACAATTCTCATTGCTGTTAGTATATTTTACACTTGTGCATACTCATGAACATCAGTGATGACCGATATTAATTTCAAAATAGACTCAGCTGGACTCTGAAATGAAATGTTATTCATGCATAAATTGTCATGTGGTGAACTGCATTTCTTTCCCTGAATATTTCATACGCAACCACAGACTGTGATGGAATATGAACAACTGAGTACTGATATGTTTATGAATATATAAAACCTGCATTCATGGATATTTGAATAGGTGTTATAATAAAGAGATTATTTGCATCAAAGGTGACCAGTATTTCCCCTTTCCTCTATTTTAGTGGTTCTTAGTCGCCTCACCAATTCAAATGAATCTACTATTCTAGTTTTTGAGTTGTCTTTTGTCGGTCTTAGTATTTTTGAGAGGAATCACGACAGCATATACTTTGGTATGTTTAAAAAATCTACAATCTGTCCCACTGGATATGAAGTTTTTTCTTGCTTTATATCCCAGGTATATTGCATGATTTTAGCATAATTTTAATTCACTTTGACTTATCAAATACTTCTTTCACCTATTGAACTACCTTTGCTCCACTTTTCATTGTTTGGTCTGTGATTGCTTCTGATGAATTGGTTATTTTGGTGAAGAATCCAGGTTGTAATTTTAATTCATATTTTTCTTATTTGTTGTTTTCTCAAGTATAAGTGTTGTGTTTCCTTCGTCTGCTTGAGTAATGAAAATGTATTTGTCTGATTTTATGTCTCCAAGTTCTTCTCTTTCGTCATTCGCTATACTTTGTTTTTCTGCTATTTGATTTTTAAAGGTTTATGCACATTGTGCCCTTACTTATTCTGCTTATTGCTTGTCATTTCCTTCTAATGTTATTTCAACCACAGTTATGACATCTTCAGGTTTTTTTCTTGTATTACTGAAACTTAAGTTCATCCCTTTCATCAGTTCACTTCTGCTTCTGTAGGCATTTCTGTCTGACATGTTTACAATCTAATTGGTTTTAGTTACTTGTATATCGTTCATGCTTTATCGATGAGACTCTATCGTTCCATGGATAAATGTGAAGGGGAAAATAGCAACGATTCCTTCCTGTTGCTTCGTCGTTTCAGATATTATTGATTTATTTCACAGATTTTACTGCGTGGATAAAATGTTTGTTTTAAACATTCGGTCACTTCCCTGTAGACCAACATGTGAAAGTTGGTCTTACATACACTAAATATTGGTTAGATAATGAAGTCTCACTGTTATTTTCTAGCAGTCACACTATTTATGTATGTTACCGATAGTGCTTAAGATTGTTGGCTTCTTTTACTCTGTTCACTTAAAGCAATGGTAAACACCCTCGCTTGATTTCTTGAAGGACCACTGTGTGTATTACTGCAGAGTATCAAATCAGGCTATCAAGTTCCCCTTAGCTTTCCAATAACTGATGTTTGTTTGCAGCTTCACATAGAGACATTAGACTGTCGACAGGTAAAAATGTTAAAATTCTTCTAAACATTTCGTTTGTTCAGAGAATAAAGTAAAAGAAAGCTTGTTAAATAATATCGGTACAGTACTTTCCAGTATCAGTCTGAATTCGTGAACAAATATTGTGACATAGATGACGGTTCACAGTTAATGATCTCTTTTACATTGATAAAACATTTTTGAAGATAAAATTGTGACCTGTAAAGTGTAGTGTACCATTGTCAATCATTGGCAGAGCATGTTTTCTAATTTCCAATTTGAACAACACTTCCAACTGACGAAATATTCATCGCTTATCTACAGTTTTCAGATACACATCTTGAATTTTTAAAGATAGGAGAGAGTTAGTTGAGCCGTTTTTATAACAACCTCAATGATATGAAAGCAACTTCTAAATAATATCATCATATGAGGATGACTATTGATCACATTGTTCTGCTTAATCTTTTCAATCTCAGTTACACATTTTACTATATTATTTTTATAACTACACACCATACATGTAACAAGAACTATTCTATACCTGAGTCTATCTCAGCAACCTCACACAAATGTCGTCGTGTAACACACGCAATAATTCCAAGTAATAATCATGTCAGCATTCTACAACCAAACAGAATACTTACGATTAGTCCATAATCAATATGTGAATACCAAAAGTTTTCCTGAATTTTCTTGACCGCAAAGGTGAAGACCAACAGAGCGGCAGCAAATACGCTAAATAAAAAAAATATTGTGGATATAATGCATACACTTTCAATGTAAAAGCATCGGAATTTTTCAAACAGAAGAAGAATCACCAGCGTCGATATCCATAAGAAGAGACAATGACAAACTGAGACAATTGACTTACACAATTCACAATGTGACTGGGATATTTTTATAAAAATAATCTCGAAGAGCCGTTCTATGTCAAAATAAGACTGGATGATTAATTTAAATCTTACATGCTGCCTATGATAATCATGACTGCTAACATGACGACTATCAAATATGTCACATCAATTCTGACCTTATTGTAGATTTTTGTATAGATAAATAACCAGAGTGTCCTTATCCATGTGATGTATTCTTTAAATGTGTCTTCCCTCGGCTCCAAATTGAAACCCGTGGAAATCATATCATTCATTATTTCCGTGTTGAAAGTACTTTCCTTGCTTTGCGTATTCTGTCTGAATAAAATCACAGAAGGCGTTTCCCGCAATCGATGCTGAAAGGTAAAAGAATTTTATTGTGATAGTTTCCTCCATATCAAAGTTCTTGCATTATAAAAGTCCTAAACTTACAATTTCTTGTCAAGTCTTTAACCTGATACCGTTTGCAAATATACTATAATATGAACTTGGAGGTTTATTAAGTGGACAGTTTAAAGTTTTAATAGTGTCAGGTGAACAAGACGACTTCTTAGGCTACATAGATTTGATAATTTCCAGAACGTTTACTCATTTCAGTTGCCTTTCACTACATTTATACGATGTTTGGACATAGGTATCAACAGTCATGACGACAGTTATAAGTAACATTTGGACGAATTTATTTCAACTTCAGTTGAAAATCATTTACTTCTATAGAAAGATAACGACTGTGATACAAAGATGAAATATTCCGCTTCACTTCTACGCAGAAATAATCTGCAGTTCCATCATCATGACGAGCGATTTAGTAGATACATCCCAATGGCTTGACATCATCTCAATCTTCCTCAACTATCTAGCAGTCACAATTAGATCAAGGAATTTGATACCCATAAAGTAAATGACTACTATATGACCGAGACCAAGATTGAAATTTTTTGATTTATAAAGCATTCAACAAGTGATGCGTTCATCTTGGTTCCACTTCATACTAGAGTATGTGAAACCACGTTTCAAAATTGAGTGATTTATGAAATTCCTGAGAATTCTACTGTGCATGAAGTAGAACTGTTGCGTTACATAACCAAGATTACTTGCCTAACTATTCGTTCTTGGGTAACCCTCTGAGTGTTTTGAGTTTATTCCAAATCGTGTTGTCAATATTCAGGAATATGTAGTTAATGAAAATAATGAGAAAACACCAACTATGTGGTCAAAGTTAACTCAGTCAGGCGATTCAATCCTTCTATGGTGATTCATAGAAAGGTATTCCTTTTGTGTAATTTGAAATGCGTTGTGCACTTTGATCACGTGAATATTTGAAGCCTTAAAAATTGGTTTGTTATATTGAGGCGGGAGAATAAAAGTAAAGAGATGTCACTCTGGTCAATACTAGAAGTCGATTTCAAGTGTTTCAACTAAAGATGCTTTTAAGTTGAATTGCACAAAAATCTAAAATGATAATAATCACAGTTATTACAGAATGTGCACAATGGCCGTGCTCTTTACACTCTATGTTCAAACACATGTACTATGGCTAATTCGTCGAAACATTTAGGCTGTGCACATATCAATGATGACAGGTTCACATGAATCCATTCATAGAGAAAGGAAAAACAGCAAGCCTTCAGTATATGTGTAAGACTTAGGCACTGTGGTAGTAAGTAATTCCATATTGGTTTGTTTATTAGATGTATCACACAGTGAAACAGTATTATTTACTGGATGATGTTTCGAATAAAATTTATCCTTCATAATCATATCAATTAAAGCAAGCCTTCAGATATCTAAAAAATTTGAAACTTCTCAAAATTTTAAGGATAGTCTAAAATGCATGAATGATGGTTTCTGATACGTACAGATCCATAGCTGAGAGGTATTTTCAAATCCATTAGGAAGATAATAGGGAAATTTATTAATTTTATGTATGAGATAAATGAAAGTGACGCAATTTTGGCCTCAGGGGACGTTTTCTTTTTCTCTGTTTCATACTGCGTTCCTTCAGGAGAAATGGTGTGTTAACGATGTGATTAGTATCAATAAATTGTCCTCGAAACTTCATAACGTTAATTAATTAATAATTAATACAACATCAATGTTTATTAAATAAAATGCAGTGACCTAATACTGAATTACATTTAACGACGAATGCTGACTTCTTTACTTACAGAAATACTGTATAGCTTTTGTTGACACACTGATTCAAATAACTCGAACTTGTGAACGCTTTCTGAGCATAGTGAGGAGCTAATAAAGAGATGCGTAGTTAATGTACAAGCTCCATTCAGTGGTCAAATCTACCGACAGAAAGAATCAACTACCACCACCTTTAACCCGGATGAAACTCTATGTTTGGATGAACAAGTCCAAATATCATGATTAGTATTCTTTGTAAAATCTTGATCTACTTACAAATCTGTAAGGTGTAATAGTCCACAAAATAGGGTCTGAAAAGAGATTAGATAGAATCAGAAATAAAACGACACACTTCATTAGTATTTGGAAAATTGTTTGCCACATTCACTGATCAAAACACAAATTTTGAACAGTAAACCTCTTATTTTTCCTCCTTGAATTCCTACGTTCAGCTAACAATCCCATCCTCCAAATACTGTACATAAGATGAAAACAAAGTCACGACGTGCAGTGAAAAAGTTGAAGCTTTTTAAACTTTTCCACGACTATATTAATGCTTACGCTGTCTATGTAGTGTAATCAGAACGAAACATTTTCTCAGCATTTTGTGACTATTTACTTTCGTCGTCCGTGACCGTACAAAAGTGATTATCGCTAATTCAGTAACACCAACTGCTATTTGTTAAATCATCTCATCAAACTTCTACTCAGATATATGCACTCAAATATCAGATACAAAGGTGACAGGCATTTGTTTGTGACTGCTAATCATTAATATTGATACATCGGTAAGAGTTTTTACAGATCCCTTCGTTATATATGTAAACTTTATATACAAGACTCAGAGTAACGTAAACATTTTAAAAACAGAGACTTCGGTAGGTTAAAATGACTGTGAGAAAAACAACTACTCGAATGGTGCCTTATGCAAAAATGAGAACAGAAGATTGTTCTCCATTTGAATTTATTGTGAGTAGTGATCCATTAAGGTAGCTTTTATATTTCAAAGGGTGAAAGAGTCAAAATTATCGTATGTAGCAGATCTCATTTCTGAAAAATAAATCATTTTGTCGTTTAACGTTAATAATGCTGGTGGAACATTTCGAGTTTCTTTTATTTGACCTATCTCTGCTTCGAGCATACGTCTCATTACAGCGGAGTGTTCCGATGCTTTAAATATTCTTCCTTGATTTCTATATTTTACTTACTGTGTTTTTCCGTTATAATAACACATCTATCTCTACTAGTCAACTTCTATTCTGGTCCAATTCTATACTTATTTTATACATGAACTCACTCTTGCTATTACAATCTTCCAACACTCCAGTACTCTCGTTGTAACCATAATCTATTAACTCAATGCTCAACCCAACATACATTTTCACCTGAATAAATTAATCTACTGCTTTTTGCAGCGTTTAGCACCTAATATCAAGAAGCCTCACTAACAAAACAAGCAACGAGCGCAATGAAAGTAAGGGGTTCTATACAAGCTTTTCAAAAGATAATTGTCATCGGATATTTCACTAAATTTCTCTTATAGATAGTTATATTCTACTTTGTGTGTGTGCTTGTTTGGCATTCATGCGATTCATATATGACTTGTGATATGAAATGTTATCACGCTGGTCTGACTTTGTCATCAACGTGCATGAGTAACATTTTCCGTTCATGCCCCTTCACGGACGTTGATAGAAATTATTGATATTACACTTGATATTTTGAGCAACTAGCAGGAAGGCGTTGATCCGAGTTTTACTACTGCTGAAACTTCTTAGCATTATTCAAATACAGGCAAGTGCTTCTCATTATCTCCAAAAATGTGTATTTCAAATACTGGAATTAATTATTTATTACAGTAAACGGTACGCTCAAAGGATCTTGTTGATTTTATTTCTCTTGATGATTTACATAAACCGTTTTACCTGTTTTGCCTTACGCGTCATTATCACATAAGGTTCCGATTTGAGAACATGCACCTAGTTGTCTAATTAATAGGCCTCAAGTGCGTGAAACTAAATGATTTAACTTCTTTCATGTCGTGAACAATTCGGTATATCTTCGTTTATTTACCTGGATCATACGGACGGAATTTTATGAGAATGAGATTGACGAAATTCGGTAGAGTAGAAATTCAACTCAGATACTTTTATTTTGTATAACGGCTGAAAATGCCTGTTATATGTCGATGACATATCTACTTTCCTGTTGATTCTTCCGAAAATTTATCACTATAGCTTACACACATTACAGCGGACAATGCAGTGTATTATTTGTAGTCAAAGATGTAGGTTAAGGGTTCAGCACGTGATTCATATATTATCAGTTACTCACTATCATAAGTAAAGCATTAAACCTTAGTGAAGATCTATTCTCTAAGAATTTTCATGTTGGCATAATGAGAATATCTATGCTAACGGAAATTCAGGCATTAACAGGTAGTGAATCAAAGGCGATAAACTGTTGCTTCCTACGATCAGTTCTTCTTTGCCAATAGGAAAACAACATCATTAAATGCACAACTTAGAAACACCCAATTCGATTCTTTATGTATCTGTTAACCATTACACAGATGTGATACATTATATTACATGATAAATTGAATACTGAGGGTAAATCTATAAGAGGAAGGTGTGACTATATTCATTCTGCCTTACTCAGTTTATTTTTGATAATAATTATCAGTTAAGAGCTAAAATATGAACCCTTTACCTAAGAAAGTGAAAATGGTGCAGACAAGTTCAACAAAAATAAAAAAAGCCAATATGTGATCTGACATTCAAAATGCACCGTCGAATACTGCTTCAAATGCACGCATTCTGTGCTGATTTATGCGGAAACCCACACATCAGTGAACAGTACAAGCTGATGTAGACTCATCAGTATAAAACTATCCGAGTTGGAATATTCACAGTATCAGATTACATGATACAACCATCATTATTCGATTGACGATTCAGGATATACTTATTCGTTTTGAGAAATGGTACATGCAAATAAAAGTAAGAGTTACATAAAGAAAATCTTTTCTGTATTTAAAATTGCGAATTGGATTCGCATTACATTCAAACATCAATATGTACAAAACTGTGTATGAGTCATCAGTAATCAAGCACTTGGATCACAATATCGAAACCCGTATTTTTCATATCGACATCTGACACTATATTCTTTTCAGCATGTCTGCAAGAATTACTGTGATATAGTAAAAACAAAAACATAAGCAGCATGAAAACATCAATGTGAAGGATTAAAATTAGTTTCATATCAGTTTGTTACGTTTCTGTCTTGTTAACATGCGACTGTAAACTTCAGTAAACAAAATAAACAATGCGTTGGATATGATACATGCCTGGAATATTATCAAGATTGTTGTCAGTCTCTTAGTCCTTTAAGAAATTAAAAGGAATAAGGCAGCTTCAACTTACCAAGGACAAAGCAGTGTTGAAGAAGAAACCTGACAGTATTTTGCAGACCATCTGTAAAATGAAAGTTTAGTCAGATAAAAATTCAAATTAGGAACCATGGAAATAATTAAAGTCAATGTTAAAGAGTGGATTACAATGGGTTCTTCTGTAGGTTTTCCATCAATGTCAGAGAGTAGTTAATTGAATACTGAGAAGCAATATTGACTAAAATAATTGTATGTTCGAATCTAAGGAAGACCGACAGCAAATGAAGAAATATTCAGCATGATACCCTAGAAGTAGAGTTATGTAAAAGATACTAGTGGAATGTTACTTGATATTTTTATAATTCGGCTTTCTTGTTGATTGGAGTTACTTCCTTATGCTTAGATCTCGTTGGTTTAAGCGACATACTGTGGCTATGGTTGATCATAAGATTCGAAAATATCTTAATATGATAAAATCATTTGAAAATCATGTAAATACCATTAGAATAGACATTATATATCCCTACATATGATGGGAGTGGTAACATTTTGTAAACAATGAAGGCAGGTGTGAGTTCATTCCATGAACATTCATTCTGAGTTGATTGTTAAAATATGCTGTTGGTTTCAGTCAGTGTCTTCATCATGTTGTTTCTAATTTTATTGCAGTTATCGCGTTCAGTCCTATTGAATATTTGTGTTCAGCAACATGCGGTGCAGTATCTGGTCTTCTGTATAATTTTCGCAATTAAATAAATTCTGCTTATTCTGATTTTGCTAAGCCTAATTGCTTCTTTGTTCTGAGTGATTCTCTGCAGTGTCTTATGTATTTCAACTCGCAATCACTTTAGGGTACAGAAAAATAAATTATTTTGATTGCATGAAGATATTCACAATGGTTTTCATATCTGCTGTTCACAGTTATGAAATACCGGTGCATTTCTAAGTAAATTAGAAACAAAGAAACGTTATGTTGGCAGGTCAGTCACTGAATGTTTCTTAATTGGAATGTTACCTCAGTCTTGCGATAAAAATTACGCATCATCAATAAGACCTTCACTACTAACAATGAAGTTGGGGATCAGCAAACAATAAATAATATAAACACAGTTTGTAAAATATTTGACTACAGTGGTGAGATTATGAGCAATAAATTGTGATCGAAACATGAACAGAAATTATTACTGCTCAGCTGTGATTTCATCATATAAATTTATAAGGTGATGTTGTTTTACTCATCCTCAATGCATTAATTCTTTTATCATCTCATGCTTTCACCACTCATCGGTCGAAAAATGAAATTCTGATGATTCGTAAATATTGCTTTATTTTAAAATAATAACAATAAAAAAATATAAATAACATTTATGATAGCTATGGTGTGATTATGGACCATAAACTATGATCGAAAGATGATACTGAATTAATACTGCGCATCTGTGATTTTATCAAGTAAATTTACAATTTAGCACAGTAAAACTTATACTCAATGCACAAATCCTATTGTCACGTCAAAGATTCCACCTCTCATCGGTCGAAAAAAGGAAATTCTGACGATTCATAAATATCTTTCAGTTTATGATATTCATCTAGGTTCTTTGATCAGTCTTTCTACCAAAAATCAATAAGGAGGTTATAAGATCTAATAAAGTTGAACACTGAAGTAGTACGCAGTTCCCTAACAATTTGTCTATATGTTGGAAAATGAAGCGTCATAACTGGCCTGATGGATTTGACTTGTTTTCTTCGCCCATATTAATTATTAGATCTCTACCTACAAAAATATGGTTATCAGGAAATATGTGAAAATATATTCAAGGATTAGAACAATTGAATTGGAGTATGAAGACAGTTCATGGTGCACTTCAATGGACTTACCCTTTTACATGGTACAAAAACCAAAACTGTGGCAGTAACCAGACAGGTCAAGGATAAAACCCACAATACGATTGAAACATTCACTTTCAATTTCTTAGTCATGTAAATGAAAATAGTTGCCAACATGTCTTCCAAAATTGTGATCCCAATTAGGATAAAATCATATTTATCTTCCCAAAGTGTCAAACAAATATATGCAGACAATAGAAAAAGCTGTCAGAAAAAGAAATTGGAAATGCCTGAATAAGAGGCACGCAATATTCTGTCTTAAAATCTAGAATAATTAGCACCAAATGTTCACCGACAGTGAAGAATTGACATAACTACAGCTGCTTTCTGCCGGCATTTATAAACAGAAGAATATGAGCGTTTAAATTAAAACCTATTGTTGAACTTGATATTTCGGGAGATTGACACGAAAATTGCTATCCGTCTTTCTATTTTTAGACCATTTCAGGACATACCATCTCCGAATTTAAACGAAAAGATGATACCTCAGAGTTTCAAATTAGCCTCCCCCTGTGTCCTAATGTGAGGTCTATTCATTTACTTAATTTTCATTGCCTACCACTTGTATCTGTATCGTGTAACCAGTACAATGTGTAATAATTTTAAATGATCATACAAGTTTTCTCATTGATATGGTCTTCAACGAGTGCTGTTCAAAAGGGTCAGACGGGTAAGGTGAACTGATACTATGTCAACGAAGGTATGAAAAGCTTTCAAGTACTGTTTGGACATCGAGATGAACTGAAAACAAATTGCTATCCTCAATTCTTGATAGTCACAAGCGTGAAAACTTGAACAATGAAAGGAATTCAATAATATCTTTGGAATGATTATTATTATGGTCATTCCTTTATATTCCGAGTAGAACACAGCGCCTCAAAGATACATCTCTATCTTGTGTTGTTTTACGTCCATTTTTAGCTCACGCTACGACTGCGTGCAGACGATCTACGCAATGTTCCCCTTGTATAATCCACTGGTCCTTTACTAGACGGGTTTCACTTGGGGAAATGGTGCGTGTTGTCATCTATCGTTATTTGCATCATGTGTTCGATCCCTCTAAAATTTCTTCAGACTATGTGTTGAACATTTAGTTTCTGGATTATTTTGCTCAGAGTTTCTTGGCTCTGAAGTTTTCTGCCCATCTCATCTGCTATTTGGAGGGGAACAGTCTGAAGCCCATTCGAAGTGCTTTTCGTGAGATAAAAGCTTTTTGGTCACAAACACAAGAGAGTACTTTAAAATGGCTAAAAGCATGACAGCTTTAGGTATTTTGATTGAGATCATTTTTCATTCTTTAATTTAGGTAAAGGAACTTATTGACACTTCTTCATCAAGGAATCTTGGTTAAGTTATTTGTTTCTTTGATCCACTCTCTCAAATCTCCAAGTCATGTTTACCACGAATAATTCGGACGGAAATGGAACATCTCCTTTCAAAATGATTCACTCCACCATATTTTTTCTAAATCAAACAGATTTACTACTCTGATGAATTCTGCAATAAACGCAAAACGCTAACAAATCAACAGCGTCATCTTATTATTTCCATATTTTGTATAACTTACAACTATTCCAAGAAATATGCACGCGATTTTCCAATTCCTTTTGAATACGAAATAGAGTATTAAACTGAAGACTGGAACAAGTACTCTGAAATTCAAATATGAAGTCATTGAGTAATGTGTTTTGGTCAAAACCTTTATGTTGATGCAGTACTTTATAATTGCATGTTCGACTTTGTTAGGACCTACCACGTGATGAAAGTAGAAATAATGTCTGCATGAAGTATTGAGCGTAATATATCGTCAGTAATCACATTATTTCATATCACAGATGTATGCAATACTCATAGTTCTAGTTCATCGAATTTGTCTACCACACAGATAGAGAGATGGATTTAGTTGCATTTTCGATTTATATTTTCCCAATGTATCGGGTGAAAAAAGTCAGTTCATTGCAGCATATTATGATGTAACGTCTGACGGAAAAATATAGCTGTTTATGGGTCATGAATCGTTTACAAGCGTTTCTGAATACGTGTTGCACATAAAAGTGTAAGATCAGTGCACAAGAAATCAACCCATATCAACATGATTTGCTATTTTCCACATAGCTCCATCAACGAATTAGGATATTCAATGGTTGAACAATTATTGTTATTATTCTTTTTCGTTTAGAGGGGAGCGTAGCGTTTGAATTGCACGCCACTATTTTAACCTCTTTAATGAAGTCATCTTTAGATGGCTCAAACGCTGCCTATTAACTCTCAACTCATTCTCATAAGCTTTACTTCATCTCAAGTAGAAGAACTCAACTTATTGAACTGCTTTCGTGTTCCACTCAGCTTGTTGGGTGTCACCCAACAGTCCTTTCAACTTGTGTTCATTCCATTTGAAAACTAGTAAATAACTAAATGTTTAGACCAAACTGGTTCCCTGATTCATTTCAGTTATGAAAAAATAAAATTATTGTTTGAGATTATAGTAACTGCTGAACAGCAACAAATTTATTGTCAGATCACATTAGTGGCGTTTTTGCATCAAATGTAGCTGAATGTGAAACTCACATGCAAACGATTGCTACAATGTGTTGAGGATTCATCGGAATTTAGCTGTCGATCTGAAGAATAACAAAAACATTTTTAGTTTCAGATGAAACGATATTTTCGATATATTACTCGAAGGCCTCAGACTTGTACTCACATAATCTCGAATAATGATGTGTCAATGGATTGCCTCGTCTGATAACTCGTTGATGAGATGTAAGTTGCCTGTTTTCTGAGAATGTCATGGTATCAATGAGCGATCAATTTTAATAAATATAAAATTGAGTAAGTAATGAACTCAATGATATCAAGTGATTGGTGGCTATTGGCAGGAAGTCTTGGATCATTGTTTCATGCTGGTCGGCGCTCGTCAGCGAGGTATATCTGCAAACTTAATGAACTCTTGTCCCTTCTGAGATTTGAACGTGAGTCAGTCAGTGCTGCGGTTATGGTGAGTTACTTGGATTGGTGGCCACATTACATACCTGACTGATAGAATTCAGTCCGTAGCCAAGAAAAGACTAGACACATCACACTAGGTAGTGGCAAGTATCCAATCAAAAAGGTAACTCACTCATTTTAAACAAGAAGCGTAATCGTATCAAGCTGTGACAACAATGTTGCTTCAGCTTGTTCCTACTAAGAAATCTTGCTTTCAGCTGGTTCTTCACCTAAGACAGTGATTCTACTCCAGAATTCCACATATAAGTGAAGGGGATATTGTGAGGGAATATGATGCTCTTGTGAACTGAAGATATTCTACAAAATATGTATAAGTGATCTAAGATGCTCATTTCCGAATACTTTCATTCATCGGCATTAAACGTGGAATACTATGCATATGTATAATAAATAGGTGTGGTGTCTTGTTGTGCTCATCAAAGACGTCTTCTGGATAGATTCTTGTGAACAGCAGGATAATCGTGATGAGAACAGTTCTTGAGATAAGAATTACTTACATGTGGTTCAAATAGAATAGATCACTAATAGTTAAGCGAGTCACATCCGTGAATTACAATTAATTTAATATATATCCACCTCGTACTCTAAGCTTTGCTCCAAAGTTCTACACTTGAGGGTTTAATTAAAATATTTAAATAATAGTATTGAAGCTGTTTTACTTTGATCTGAACACTATTTTATCTAAAAAGTTAAAAACATCAATCAGTAGTGCTACCAACTCAACTGACATTGATTTTTGTGTCGGTGTTTTGCAGTGGGTGTTAGAACATTCAGGCCATATGACTTGTGAGATATAATTTCAACTAACGCTTGATAATGCACAATTGGCTATCAATATATTTGAAAATAATCAGTCCTGACGACAGAAAATAAGAGAACCTTTCATTTGAGCATTCCCGTCTGATAGATGAAGGTGAAGACGGGGACTCGAGAATAACTAGTTTTCGCTATTTGATTCAGTATTCCCATGTGCATACCTCTTTGTTAGAAATGATGTTCTCGCCAAAATAGAAACCAAGTCCTCAGACAAAAGTGTTTACTGTGAAGTGGTGCTGCTTCGAAGTTCACAAGGAATATCTACCAGATACAAAAGAAACGTTTAGACAGTTGCTTAACCTACAGTTTTGACATCATGTTATGGATTGTGATTTTTTCTCTGATGTAAGCATACAGTAATGAGAAAAATAAGGAGGAATAAACACGATAGTGCATCCTACGTATTTCGGAATTCATCAGTCGATTAGGTAGTGTGCTATTTAGCTAACAGCTTGAACACTTGATCGATTTCAAATACTTTTACTGTTCTTCACTTCACTCAACCAACATATATGTACATATATGAATATACACATATATATACATATAGGTATACATATGCATAAAGAGAACCGTCGGTTAAAGCACACCTTAAGGATACCTTCTTACAAATGTATATCCTTCTGTCGTAGTTCGAATCTGCATACATGAGTTTTGAAACGTCACTTCATCCTGATCGGATGATTTTGTTTTTGATGATTCGGTAGTTGTGTTATTCCGCTCAGCTCAGACGTTTGCAAGTAATCAGCACTAATTAGCATATCACATATTCATTAATCAGCATCACGTCTTAATGACGAAAAAAACAGAATTGTTAATAGTCATACTGGAACTAACATTTGGTGTCAGTGGCACATCTTGGTCTATGACTGTCGACAAGCTGTATTCTTCTCTTCACATCATCTTCTACATGTCCCGTTAAGATATATTTCATCAAGATTCAACTGGTTGCATTGAAATTGATCGCAAATTCCCTCAAGAATATCAACATGAATATTTACAGTTGAGAGGTTTCAAAACGGCCTCCTTTGCATTGATACTCCGTAACATCAGCTATCTGACACTGAATACCCTGTCAACGAGTTTGTCTGATGATGAAATTTTGCCAAGGTTGCTTAAAATACTTTTCAGGCCTAAACTAAAACCTATAAAGGCTCTGACTTGACGTCATGTTTCTGTGTCAATCTCAGCTGTTCAAAACATGTCTGTCATGCTTTGGGAATATGATCACTTAATTGACACCATTCAACGTGCTCCTTCTGTTTCAATCAGTACTGCTGAGGTAAGTGAAAAAGCTCATTCACTAACAACCTGACCATATTTACTTAGTTGTCTTTGATTAAGTTAGGAATTCAAAATTATGTTCTTACATATATCATTTTACGATTGAGCACACCTCTCTTCATTTAACGTTATGAAGTATATTGCTAATGAAAATCACCCATGTTTTAAATTTGTCTTCCCTCCAAACGCTTCTCTGAGCCATTTGTTAGGAATTAATCGTATTATTATTATTGTTCCCTTTGGTTCCTAGTGGAACATAGGACTTCAACAGCACGCCTCCACTTGCTTCTGTCTTGTGCTGTACTTTTCACTTGCGTCCATGTTATTCCATACTATTTCATCTCCTCCTCACACGATCTCCTCCATATCACCCTTGGACGTCCCACTCGCCGCTTCCTTTTCGGGTTCCACTCGAGGGCCTGACGTGCGATGTCACCCAACAGCCTCCACAGCGAGTGTCCGATCCATCTCCATTTTCTCCTGCATATTTGCTGGGCGATTGGTTCCTGTTTCGTTTGTTCCCATAGCTTCTTGTTTGTGATTCTTTCCGGCCATCTAATCTTCAGTATGGAGCGAAGACAGTTGTTGATAAAGGTCTGCAACAGGCTGTTATAAATATTCTTGGTGACCCGCCAAGTTTCTGATCCGTAAAGCAAAATTGACTTGACGTTTGTATTGAAAATCCGAATTTCGTTGCTGATGCCGAGTGACGAAGATTTCCAGATTAGTTTCAGGTTGATGAATGTGTTTTTCGCCTTCCCGACACTCGATTTGACATCCTCGTCCGTTCCTCCTGTAGTTGAGACAATGCTCCCTAGATAAGTGAAAGAAGTAACCTCTTTCAAATCCCTCCTGTTGATGCTGATTGGCGCTGGATGTTGCTGATGTTGTTGTTGTTGGTTGGTTATCTTCATAACCTCCGTCTTGTCTATGTTCACCTGCAGTCCGGTCTTTGCTGCTTCTTCGACCAGTTTGTCGGTTTTCGCTTGTGAGTCTTCGATTTTGTGTTACATCAAACATAAATCATCTGCGAAATCCAGGTCTTCTAGGTTCTTCACGTCGGTCCAGGATATCCTTGTCTCCTCGTTTCCCACTGTCTGACGCATAATCCAGTCCACCACAATTAGGAATATCATTGGTGATAATAAGCACCCTTGTCTGACTCCTGTGTTTACTCCAAACGCTTCGCTGAGTTTTCCTTTGTGCCGTCGTCCTACAGCTGTTGAATAAGGTTGATGAATATTTGCGGTACGCCGTAGTACTCGAGTAGTTTCCAAATTACTTCGTGGTCAACGCTGTCGAAGGCTTTCTCAAAGTCTATAAAGTTGAGGTAGAGGTTGTCGCCATTCCATGCTTAGTTCGATGATGATGCGTAGAGTTGCAATTTGGTCAGAACATGATTTGCCCTTTTTGAATCCAGCTTGTTCTAGTCGGAGTTCTGCATCCAGTGCGTCCTTGATTCTCTCCAGGATGATGCGACTCAGGATTTTACTTGGCGTCGACAGGAGCATGATTCTTCGCCAGTTCTTGCAGATTCCCAGGTCGCCCTTCTTTGGTAGTTTCACCAGGTAAGCTTTCCTCCAGTCAGTAGGCACCTTTCCCTCTTTCCAGATCTTTTGCAATAATGGAGTCAGCATATCTGCTGTCGTCTCTGGATCCGCTTTCAGTGCTTCCGGGGGTATTCCATCTGGTCTAGCTGCTTTTCCAGACTTCAGAAGCTTGACTGAATTCATGACTTCAGTTTTCGTTGGGGGATTGGTGTCAACTTGCAGTTGTGTACGTGCTGTTGTTGGTATTTCTGGACGGGTTGTAGGTGGTGGTCGGTTCAATTGATCGTATTGCGAGATGTTATTAGGATAAGAAAACTAGGCAGTATTGGAGCAATTCAAAAAAATAATTCCATTTTCATGATGTTGCCTGCTAATAACGACTAGGTTGAAGTGCTAACGGACATGTGCACTTGTGTTCGATTTTGAGGAGTTCCATGATAACTTGACTGAAACAGGATTTCGTTTGCTAGAATCCGTTATATTCAGTAAAATCCTTCATTCTATGATGGCCATCAGTTATTTCACGATGACACTAATTAAAAGACCTTCATTGAAGGTCGAATACGTTCTACCCTACCTTTTTTCTTTAGTTTGAGACTTGCTGGAAAGCTGAGCGGAATTCGCATAATCGGTAATGATCGCTTATGAAACCAATAACATGAAAATGCAAGGATAGGTCTGCACAACGAAATCTGCACACTATGGCTGACGCCTGGTCAATTACTTTTCCATGATATTGGCTAGCAGTTGCGCTATATATATCTCAATTTGGCAAAAGTTAGAACTGATTGGTAGAACATGAAAACTCACCAATTCGTCATTAGGCCACACCTTTTGAGCATGTAATTCGGTCTTATATTTGTACAATTAACCAAACACATACTTATTGCGTATCTTATTGCTTGTTCCAACGATCGTTTTACTTTCTAAACCTACTTTCTGCTCAGAAATGTCACAATATCCTAAACGCTGACATGACCTCCTGATTGACTAATTCCTCATAGTCACGATGTCCCTCATATGTGTGATGTACTCAGAATAAGAGTAATAGTAAACATTGCAAATTATGTTCCTAGTGAGTCCATTATGTGTAAAATTTGTTTTGATAAAGTCTCACAACGTTACACGGTAATGTTTACTGATGACGTTTCACACACAATTTATTACTAATATTCATATCAAATGTATGGTATGATTATGAGTAATAAATTGGGCTCAAAACGTCATCAGTAAACATTACTGGAAACGCAGGTAGTCAACCAGTCATTTCTTGATTATGTGGAAATCCTGATTCACTGCTACACAGAAGGTGACTTAATGCATTGCTATTTTATTGATACCTCACTCAACAAACTGAAGATTCAGGGAATTGATTTTCGCAGGCAAAACAAGCTTTGGATTGATTAAATTTCAACTCCTTAAATCGTCGTGGAAAACAAACAGAATGTCATACCAGTGTCAATCATGCTTCACTGAGTTCTTAAAGGCCTTTGAACGTATAGTCTGCTTAGTGGTTTGGAGGTCATTACGAAAATACGCAGTGGTATGAAAATTATCAGACCCCATCAAATACACAGAGTTGTGCACAGATTAGATCTCAGTGAAGCAATTTTAATAAAGGCAGCATTAAGACATGGTTTTCAGCAGTTACCAGTGATCGCATTGTTTGTGTTGTGCTGAATCAGGCGGAGTTGGACACACATTTAAGGTTGTGAGATGTCCAATGTCACATGAACAAGATAAGGGCGAATTCAGAAGAATAGGTGATAGAATTAGGGCTTTAGGTGAACATGTAGAAGACAGGCATGGTGAGGACATCCAAAAGAAGTAGCAAAACGCACGAATCAGAGGATTTTAAGGTACGGCATCTATTTCACTAACATGAGTTCTCAACGTTTCAAATACAGGTGTCCGCTAACCCCAGGATTTTCAATGGTGCTCATACTCATGTCAGTTCGTGATGAAATCCTCCAAACAATCAAACAAATTCCTCCAAAACTAATGCTTGAAACTTATACAGAAATTATGATGGTTACATGAGATTGTCGTTAATTTGTTTGTATTGGTCATACAGTGTGGTCCAACACAGTGCAAATTTTGCATCAAACGCCTTTTTCAACACATAAAATACAATTAGGCCTTCCAAACACTTGAAATTAAGTCAGAATAATGGTCATGGTGTAAAAATAATTTTATAGACAACGTGGAAATCTTCACTGTCTTTCCAATCAAGCTGAATGCTTCTTGTTAACGGAAATGTAAAATCTGCCATTTCGAGTTACCCGAGTGAGCACGAAAAACATTTCTGATATTCAGAACGTCCTTTGTTCATTTCATCATGTAATCAGAATCATTCAGCACTGAAGTTAAAAATAAACGAAATTACCCTGTGTGTGAACATTCATCATGGAAAGAGGCAGTTTTTGTTGATCTGGATAATCATGTCTGACTTCTAAGTTTCTTCTGATTCAGAAATCCATAAGGTGGAAAACCTTACCATTAATCTCCACAGATTTCCTAACTATTGAGGCATGCATTGCATTTTTCATGTTACACCTCTCAATGTACCTCTAATCTCTCCTCATTTTTGAATTCCAAATCGACCAGTTTGAATGTTCTCCTCCTGTGTGTTATTTATGGATCAATACTTGTAGTTTACGCGCTATTATCTCGCTTGGTAATTATTGCGATATTTGGTGATTTGATCAGTATTTATAATGTTTATATGCATTTTTATTATCGAATTTGTAAGCTTTTATGTTATACAGTATTGTGATGTAACAAGGATTTAAGAGTTGTTATCAAAAATAGTTTGTCAGAAGCTGGAAATACGAGACAATGACGGCAAACCTACAGACAAATACTGATGTTTATGTTCAGATTTTCCAACGTCAAATGAAGTATCCTAGTATTTTGAATTTGCGCATGTCTTAGACTTCGATGCAGTCATGAGGTATTTTGTAATATGGCTGAGATGTGTTATATATTACAAAATTAAAATTAAGTCTGTCATTATCCTTCGTGTCTAAAAGAGAATTTCAAGGATTTGGTGTATAAATTTGGGAAGTTACCTTCATGACAAAATGCAGTTTTGCTCACAACTCGGAAAGTTTCACATGTAAATAAACTACACCTTACTGTTTGTAGAGATTAGGCGACTTCAAAGTCTTAATTAGGTCAAATAATAAGAAAGGGCATTAAGAGAAGAGTGACTCTCTTCAGAGATATCATTCTCGAGCTGTTTAATCGCATACATATGGTAAATTGCCTTAGCAACAAAACAAATATCCCTAAATTGCGTAATGTGGAAAGCGGCAAAAGTAAAATTAAATAAGTTAAGTGACGTCATATACTTGATGAGGTTAGGTGGAATTCACCTGTGATTGGATGACAGTGAAGTTTATAACAGTGGTAACCAAGACGGTAGAGATTTAACAGGAGGTGAGAGATTAAGATAATCTATTAAATAAAATAAAAATAAAACCTACGCATCCGATGTTAAGAAAGATCAGGTGGGACAAACATCATATGTTCGCGGAGTTCAGGACTTCACAGGCGACTTTTCATTGTTTCTGCGGTCTGGAGAAGTTTGACTCATAATCTTTTAGCGAGATTTTCACGTATTCTGTAGATATTTGTGGAGTGCCGTTTTAGGTTTGCTTAGTGTATAGATTCATTTACGCGTTGGTGCGTAAATACATCCTACATCTTTGAGAAATGGTTTCGAATAACGTGCTTATTAAACTCAATAAACAATCTATGGTAAAAACAAGAAGAAACAATGTCTCTTAACTAACTGATAATTAAGAAAAAGTCACAGAGTTGTACATGCATGCCTTAATGCGGTAAAGTGAAGGACTTCAAACAAGAATTATCCTCACATGACAAAATGAAAAGCAAAACCTAAAGGTGACAGAAATGTCTACTCTCATGTACTATTGAAACTATCAAGACACTGATGCCTAAATATTCATGCGAATCGCATGATTATTACTGTCGATTATTTGTGTTCCCATGCGAAATATTTGTACCCGGCAATACATCTTTGTTGCACTTAGTTCTAGTTCATAATTGTAATCAGTGCCCTTTCATTTACTTCTCATTATTGCACGCCTCGATGTTTCATATTGGTTATGGATTTCATTTTGATCTTAATTTATGGCCGGGTGTGTAAAATCTCACAGCATATGTTCAATCCACCAACATTTCCTTCTACATGTCTTCAGGAAAAATTTAGAACTTGTCTGTGTTCTTTATAAAATAGTTAAAGAGATGTGTTAATCTCAAAGTTCCTTAGAATCATTAAGATTAGGATGTAATTCAAACATTGGATAACCTGATCAATATGAAAAGACAAGTGTCTAAGAAATTTTAAAGAAACAAATAATCAAAGACGACAAAAAACCATTCCTGATGGGTGCGAACTGCTGAAAAATGCCAGTACTTCTACGTTTTCCAGTGGTTCTCTAACTAGTGTTAGCTCATGAATAAATATTCGAAACAATTCCAAAAGTTCTTGAAAGCAAAATTAACGATCAACATAATGAAGGAGGATTTTTAACGGCATAAAAAAAAATAGAAATAAGTAGATCTGAATGAAAAATGGGAACAATGATAGTTTAAGGTAGATAGATCGAGACATTTCTATCTGCAAGAGTTTTTTTATCTTTTTCTATGCAACAAAAATTTAACTGATGATTCAGCGTGATCCTTTTTAAAGGATTTCGGCAGCCAAGTAACAGTTAACGTTATCATAAGAAATCACACACAAGCAGTTTTACGGATCGATGATAAACTTTTTGTAATGGAACTCTGTACTGAACCATTTGATTTCAATTATTCTTGCTAAAAATGAAAACTTTTCACAATGAATTACGTTTACCTTATTTCATATCGATGCACTGACGTTAACGCACCAAATTCATTCTGAAGTTAGAACAATGTGAATTTGTGGTATGATACGATTATCTATGAACTTTGAACATCTACTTATATTTTAATTCTGTATTGATCCTTGTAAATGATCTCTGCGCTTGTGAGATTGGTGGATCAGAATTTGTAGTTAACGTGTTGTTTTATCTCACTTGGTAGTAGAAGAGTGTTTTGTGTTTTTGATTCATAGTAAAGATGCTTGTTTGCGCTTTTGTGGTTGATTTTGTGGGATAAACTAAGTTGAGTTATTTCTGCGTGAGGCTGAGTAATATTCACTTTCATAAGAAGAATCTTTATGATAAATGTTTTCTCGGAAGCTGAAGAGACCAGCGCATGGTCACATAATATGACCACAATTACCTATTTTGATTGTCAGAATTTCTTAGGTTGTCGTTTTTTGAAACTTCTTCAGATATTTTCGACTTTAATGCATTCACAATGTGTGTTTACGATGTTGTGGATATATGCAGTTTGTTGAGGCTTATGAGTTGATGTGAACTCACTGATGTTTGCAAAGGACTCAACCTCTAATTATACAATGTAGCTAACTCACGTTTTCACGAACTCCGCGTAGAAAACGTTTGCAGATACCATGGTGACGAAATACAAAATGTTCACAACACTGAAATTCGTTCGCGCATGCACAAATTACACGTTTTTATTCATTTGATATCATGGTCAAATGATTTTGATTTTCACTGAGAAACAGATTTCCCATGATAATAACAAATTTTGTAAGACTCATGACCGAGTGGCTCAAGAGAGATATCTCCTGGGCCGGAGTTGTCATCCGAAGTGAAAGTAACCAGTTGTGTCCATTTCTGTTTAGTTTCCTCTTAGATATATTAATGGACTTAATCATAACTCACTTCAACGACTCAGAGAATAACTTATTACCAGATTTTGATCTCAGTGAATAAGGATATCCACTTAAAACTTCATCTAGATTTCTAGCTATTTCCAGTGACCGGGTAAAGAAGGAGGGTTGGCCGTGGGACTAGTTATCTTACCACGTAAGATTAACCAAACTTCTGAAGAGTATTCAATGCACAAGAAAAATATTGAAAACACAAAACATTTTTAAAACAAGCGTATAATTTTCAAATTGACATTTACGCATTTAGAAAAAACAACAGATTGAACCAATTTCTATATATTCATTTTTAATTAGTTCCTTATCATTGACTCTTAACTAATATATAGGGTGAAATTAATACGTTAAAGTTCATCAAAACAAATTATTTATAGATCTTGGTACCAAGATATCTAAGTTTTACAAGAAGAGTGAGAATTAATTACGGAATTAGAGATAAGTTGATTCTTAGGTGGTAGCAACAGGTTATTTCATAATCAAGAATTATGTAAAACAATGACAACTTGAAAAGAACTATTTGAAAAAAAATATATTTCTTCTTCACTCACTATATTGCTTTTTCATCACAAAATTGGCTCCAACTGACAGTGAAAACTGTAGAAGTAATCTGCTACCATAAAAAACAAATGCTGTCTTGCAGTACGCAGAAGATACTGTCATTCAATGTGAACACATTTTCCGAACAAGTTGAGCAAACATCTTCAATTTTCAGCGTGTGATTCGACCCTACCACTGTTTTTTTGTGTAAAAATGAATTCTTTTGGATATATATAGTTTGCACTGATACATTTCAACGTGAATAATAACAGGTAAATGGATTTCAGTCATATATTGGATAGCTGAACACTAACTACTAAACTTTGTAATGTTTGCACCTGTTATCTACATAGGGAGAAATCCACAGAAGATTCAAATTCTATTTTCTTTGTTCATTAGGTATCTTCAAACTGTTGTAACAAAACGACGAGGTAGTTCATACATATTACATGGCTCATACGTTGAGCCCATCGGTAGAATAAAGAGGAACTATTCAAATAGACAACTAATACGCGTGACTAAATTTGTTCTGATCGCATCAGTAGTGATAGGCAGCGAATATCTTATGACCGCCTTTAACTTATAGTTTCAAATAAAGTTGAATTTACTGGCGGGTTGTGAGTGCATTCCACTAAATCGAGATTCCAATTTTGACCTACTGAATAAACAACTTCTTCGACTCCCTTAGAAACCAGCTAGAGATGGCAAAGTTCGATGGATCACCTGAATAAACATTGTCATTTTCTAGATGAGATTGTATTCCCTTCGCCCATTTTCATTACATTTTTAAAGATTGATAGGTTGTGGCTAAGCGCTTCATAATTTTATCCTGGCTGTAGTAAGTTACTTACATATCAGTATACTTATCATCCTTTATATGAAGCAAGACTTGAATAGTAGTCTATTAATTATTTTTACACCCAATAAAGTTCATATCTTTGATGTAAGAATAAAACTTGTGCACTGTGGTAGAGTGTAATTCCATTATGGGTAAGATTTGTTTTCATTAAGTCTCACAGTGTTATACAGTAATGTTTACTGATGACGTTTTTTTTTTTTTTGATTTTACAGCTTGATTTCCACACCGTATTTTTCAGTACAAGTGTGGAACTTTCAGCATGGATATCGGTTGCCCAAATTCAGGCATACCATAGATATCGGGTGTGCGCCGGCAGGGGTTCGAACCCCGGACCATGTGCATGGTCGGCGAGAGTCCTAACCACTGTGCCACCGAGCACAATATCACCTTGATATGATTATGAGCAATAAATTGTGCTCGAAACGTCATCAGTAAACATTACTGTATAACTCTGTGAGACTTTAGCAAAACAAAACTTACCCATAATGGAAAGTTCATATTTATCACCGTTAGTCTCCACAGTTGAGATATCCTTTTCTGTAATAAAATGCGTGATGTCATGGACTAATGAACATCGTGATACAAAGAAGGAATATGGAAGCGACTGATAATATAAGGGACAATACACAAGATAATGCAACACAAATGTTTAATTCCTCCGGCTAATCCGCTGATATTATGAAATCGTTTTCCCTACAAAATGTTTAATTTGAATAAAACCTCCTCGAAATTATTACTTGAGTCAGAAAGATTCGTGAGATTCGAAATATTTATCCGGACGAAATATGTCATCTACGTAAAATCAGCTTTAGAAATCCTCTTTTCTGAGACCCCAATGATCTCAGCCAACGAATAAAGTCAGAGTAGGATTTGGGCGTTCAACTAAACACACCATTATTGATTATCGGTTCAGCATTGTACAGGTGCTAATACCTAATAGTTGGTATCACTTTAGTTTTCTCTTGCAATCTCATATGGCTTATTTATCCAGTTGATTTTCTAACCGCATTTTATCTAACTCTGAATTTACCTGTGTTCAACACGTAATGATGCGTTCACATTTTAACACATTGAGTTTGCCATCCACAATTCTCTATTATCATAATATATGAAGTAGAATAAAAGTTCTCAAAGCCTTAATTTCCCTGCTTTCTATAAATATACCCACTACTACTGTTGAATTTTCGGATTCGACTGCCACATCATTTTTTCTATTGTACTGTTTATTTGGAAACTCCTGTGCACTGGTGGCCGCACATAACTGAATATCTAATCTTTTAAGTAATCGTGAAAAGTGTAGGGTCCTTGAAGCTCTCTTACATGCTTGAACCTTAGCGAGAGAGTAGAACAAATTCAGAAAACTAAAACGTAATCCAGTTACTTTTTCGGAGTGAGTAATCACCGAATTTTTGTGCATTGAATAAAGGAATGCTAAACGCTTGCAATCAAAATGATTGCATTAGAAATTGATAGGGAGTTAGATTGTACAAAGTATGTCTGGAGAATATGTGAATGCACTGACTGGCTGATTTCTTCTTAGATCTTTGCACAGAAGCGTATCAATACGTGTCGTCACACTCCATGCAGCACGTAAAGGATGACAAAAAAGATTCGAAAAAAACGTTAGGCAGCAGAAAATTGATAGCAAAAAATAGTAACAAATAAAGACAAAAGTGTTTTTATGGATCTGGAAATCACAGAGAGTGAATGCGTTTGCGATAGTAAGAACGTTTACGTACAATGTCACCGATCGTCTACAGTCAGTGCTTCGTAGAATATCCAGACGCTCAACTTGCGATCCTACAACTGTATAAGTAGCTTAAATTGATGGTAATTGAATCCATGCAGTGCCTCACTATTTTCGTTCAACCATCACCAGTCATATGTGAGCTGACACTACCCATCAATTAAGACGGTATCTATACATGCACAACACATGTGCTGGACCAAACAGATCATGTAGCTCCACAAATTCACCAGTACACTATCATTTCTTACCTGGCGCTTGATGCCTAACTCCAACAACAACTATCGCCTACGAATATGCATATATATATACATATGTAAATATAGTATTCAGAATCGCTTGAGTGCTTCTCAAATTACAAAATAACAAAGAAACCATTAGGAAGTCATGTTTATTTATATTTTCAGCACAAAACTACTTATACAATTAAAAGTAATAAACAATGTTCATAAACAAATTTCAATGAAATCCAATTAGGTCAGTTGTCTACTTCACCTAATCACTGTCAACTGCATGATCATCTACCTATAGAGAAATGTAATAAAATAATCAATGTGGATTTTAACAAGACTCATTGCATTATGAGTAGTATGAAATTTAAAAGTGAATATCGAACAGGGTGCAGGACGAACGGCAACAGGCATCAGAGTGATGCAGCTAGTGTCATGTTCTCATTCTCTTTAACATGCACATTTCACACACTGTAATACTATTTGCGAATGTTGTTTCTCTAGGAAATCCAATCAAGTTAAATATATTAGATGATGCTTCCAAATGATTAGTTGAATGTGAACATCGTTGTAGAAGAACTATTTTTCTCTCTCTCTCATCATCTGTATTATATCATTCTTCACATTTCATCTTCAACATTCCTATTTCAAAATAATAGATAACAAGTGAAACACAACCGCTGCTCAAATGATGATAGGCCAATACACGAAATTTAGATTTTCCTCACGTTGTCTGTCGCTGCGATACAACGATGAATCAATGGAAAGATGGATTTTATTAGAAGAAAGCCGCCTACTAAGGAGGAGATTATTTGAAAACATCTAATTAGGAGTGACGTGTGCCACAGTTTGTGCGAAATATTTCTGAAATGAATCATTATGTTCAAGTTGGATTGTGTGTGCGAAAAACATTTAAAACTACTGAAATCGACCAGTTACAGAAAAGAATTCACGAACTGTTTCCTTCTATGCAGTTGATATTGTCGATCTCAGCAGATATATCGTCAGGCTGATTACGATGAAAGCAGAAAATTCATCAATGTACACTGCTGCCTTACACTTGGGGAATTTATTAGGACTTGTTATTGATGGTGCGCTGGTTGAACGCTCTTCGAGCACGTAAGTGGTCAGGGTTCGATTCTCAGTCTGCCCAATTCTCCGCCACGCCTGGCCTGTAGTTGGCTGAAAGAGGGCTAAGGTGGGGTGTGGGGTTGAAATCTTCATTCCTTGAAAATGACACAGCCACTAATGAAACTTCAAAGTCCAAGCATGAAAACCTGTGTTCACTCGACATAGAGAAGAATGAATACATATATATATTTATATTATTGGTTGCAATGTGGTTGTAATGACTCTTGTTTATGAGGTTACTCAGAGATGTTACAGCTTTCTCGGTGGACATTTGCGATTATTACAAATGCGCTTGGTTGTCTTTCAATGGTAGACATCACTGTGAAGTTCCACAAAGTATTATCAAACACCAGAATACGACGCTATATACACTAACTGAGGCGGAAACCAGCAAGTGCAATGCAAGTGAAAATTCTTTTTTTGCGGCTACTCATCCTCATCTACTCACTGCTGACATCATCACCCTAGTTTACCCGCACAGGTGGATAAACATGAACACGAAAATAATCTCAGGGATAAGCACAGTCGTAAATATGCGAATTGGTTGAAAACTGTGCAGATAATCACTCACTGCATTCAAGCAAAAGAACACGAAGAGAAGAAAATTAATAAATCTCATGCAAATCATCTACCTGCATTCACTCTCGGGATTTCCGTCTCGTTATAATCTGATTTAAATTCAACAACATGTAAGTCGAAAGTGGTAGAGATTCTTGATTACTGTGCTAATGTATATTATGTGTGACTTGTTGATTATCCCGTTCACACTTGAATCAAATACTCTCCAGTAGTCATCTGTTACTACTGAGATATATGATATGATATTCGACACAGCTTATATTCGCTGCTACTCTCCACACATATTTACAAGGATAATAATAATAGTAATTGTTATTATTCGACCTGGATTTCCCAGCTGAAAATAGGGCTTTTATTTTGTAAGCTTGTGCCCTATTTTCAGTACAAGTATGGAATTTTCAGCATGGATATCGGTAGCACAAATTTGCAGGCCGACCATGATATCGGGTGTGCGTCGGCAGGGGACACATCATCATTGTATTCTGTTCCATGACATCATGTTTAGTCGGCTCCACGATTACCGACTATTTCTCATTTACTCTTCACATAATATCTCCCATATGATTCTCGTAGGCTCAGTATATCACGCCATACCTCCATTCAGGTCCCATTTTGGTGACTGCCTTGCGTGTGTTTTCACTCAACAGTCTTCTGAGAAAAAAATCTCAAATATATCTCCATTCCATTCTGCTCCACAAAGTTTTACTGTAAATTAAACTTAAAGGTCTGAGTGAAGTCACACTTCTGTCATTTGTATATTTCAGGAGCTATTTACATATCTTTCCCTAATCTGTTTGCTTACAACAGAATTAGGAATTGAGATATTTAGTTAACTTCAAGTAGAGGCATTTCACTGACATCCTTCAGTGCAGTGGTGCTTTATTTAACATCTCAATTGGTTCGAAAATGCATACGAAAAAGTTACTGCTTTCAGTTATTCAGATTTATGTGAAAGATTCTTGCAAAATTGTGTCAAATAAAAATTAGCCGTACAGTAATCTGTGGTAAGAAAGCTTACTTGTTAGGACGACACCATTCCAAATTGATAACACTGAAAATGAGAGAATTCGTTGACAGAAACAGTTATACAGCATGATTTAAAGTGTTGGTTCTTGAAGGATATGCAAATGATACTCATTTACTTCAAAATTATTTCAAAATTGAACAGCAGACATGATACACCAGTTGACTCAAACAATCACTATGTGAAACCACTTACCCGGATCAAACCAAACTTTCCAGTAATGTGTATCTTTAATCGAAACAAAAGATGTTGGTTAGATTAGCGATGGCTGACAGTTTGCAAAGTGAAGCACTTGTCGAGTGGCACATGTCAACTCTGTAGTCCGGATTCTTTTCATCTTCACAGGATGTTAATATTGTTTTGTATGTTGAGCCTTGGATTCGCGAAGTCACAAGTTAACCAAAATTCATCATCATCACCTGCGTGAAAATTCTACTACTACATGTTCAATTCATATTGAACAGATACTACACAGTTTGTTGAGGAATCACAATGTAACTACATCTTTCACCGTTTCTCATAAATTCGAGTCAACATTCATGTCTGACTGAAGTAAACAGTCATTCCCATTTGCACAACCTAATCGTAGACTTATCCCAGATGTTCACAAGTGCAGTGGAATAATATGAATACGAATATCGTTTCACATGCCTAGTGTCGTTTATTCTGCCGATCAATCGTTTCCAAAACTCTCTAGCATACCGTTGTGCTGTAAGACAAAAATCCTTCAACTTACACCAATCGTCGTGCTTCGTGGCGATAACCAAATTGCCTTGAGTGTTTCGAAAAAAATACGAGGAATGATTAAAGACGTTTCTGTAGTGAAAATATATGTAGCAGATGTTTATGCTATTTGCAGATTGGTGACATTTACAAATGAAGTGACCAGTAATTAGTGCGTGCACATGCTGCACTACAAATTAAATGGAATGAGAAAAGTCAGGCTGTAGGCCGGTGTCCTAATATCTGAAAGTATGTGTCTTTGACTCATACTTTATCAGCGGTGAGATCAATCGGAAAGGATGTTCTAACCATGCTCTACTCACAGCTTCGAACCTGCTCTTTCTGCTTCAATCACAACTTCATTTCAGATGATTATTAAAGTGAGTACGACGGCAGTTCAAATGAATCGTTCAAATTTGTTGTTGTTGCTGGATGAATGTGAAACAGAATGAGACAGTATTTCATATGATATCCAGTGGTGTATTTGATTCAAGCTGCTAGCATATAACAGCTTTATGAATGTCACTTACCACGGAAGTCCTCCTGTGCTTTCGTCGTTTCATAAACTGTAAGACATAAAATTGTGTGAAACGGAACGTGTGAACACACATAAACACCCATAATGTACATTCACGTTCACAATAGATTAAAATCAATGTCTGTTTCACGCTAAAAATCTTTTCTACGAACGACATGGTCCAGAATATACCTTTTCATCAAAATATCTTTACAACGAGTAGTCACATAAATGCGAAAAAATCTACCACCACATTCCAGTGTAAACTATGGCCTGTTACCGCCACAAGTAGAAGATGGGTCATAACTAGCAAGATGTTGTGACAGGTCACTAGGAACGAAAACTAAACAACAGATAGATTAAAATCATGCTGTAAAATGGACAGCGGATTAGAAATGAAGCTAATTTTCTACTACACCATCTAAGAACAAACATATTTTTTGTAAAGCGTAAAAGAGATATTCCACAAAACCGTCTCCAGTAGCTATATCAGGTAACCAAGTATTCATCCGGTAAGAGATCAACGCAGATGATGAAGCCAAAAAAAGATGCTCAAGGGAACCTCGTCACCAAGGAGGGGAAACAAATCAAACAATGGGCTGATCACTTTAAATGAGGTAACTCTTGAATCGACTACCACCGGCAACTCGCCCAGAAATACCACCAACAGCACAAATGGAAATGCCAGTGGACACTACTGCTCAAACGAATGTAGAAATCCTGAATGCGATCAAGCCACTGAAGTCCCAGAAGGCATCAGGACAACACGACATACTGAAGAAGGCCCTAAAGATTACGGCAGATGCTCTCACTCTATTACTGCAAAAGGTTTAGAATAAAGGAATGGTGTCTACTGATTGGAAGAAGGGCTACCTCCTCATACTGCCACAGAAGGACGAATCACGTCCAACTCTTCAAGACTTGTCGATGAATAATGCTCTTGTCCACGTCAAGTAAAATACTATGTCGCATTATCCTGGAGAGAATAAAGGATGCAATGGATATTAAACTCCACCCCACTGCCCTGACCAGGCTGGATTCAGGAAAGGTAAATCATGCGCTGATCAAATCACAATTCTACACATCGTTATCGAACAAAGCATAGGATGGTAGTCAAACCCTACTCTACACCAACTTCACTGACTTCAAAAAGGCCTTCGACAGCGTTGACCAAGAAGTAATTTGGAAACTACTTCATTATGAAACATAATGAGAAACTCAGCGAGGCGTTCGAAGT
Organism: Trichobilharzia szidati; assembly: GCA_944472155.2. Classification (NCBI taxonomy): domain Eukaryota; kingdom Metazoa; phylum Platyhelminthes; class Trematoda; order Strigeidida; family Schistosomatidae; genus Trichobilharzia; species Trichobilharzia szidati. The sequence continues at coordinate 98,716,344 of OX235276.1, forward strand.
GCATACAGGAGTAGGACAAGCCGGCTTCCCATTATCACCGATGATATTCTTAGTCGTGTTGGGCTGGATTATGCGTCAGACTGCGCATTGCAGTGAGAAAGTGGACAGAAATATGTTGGACCACCAATAAGAAGACTCTAGAAGATCAGGATTTCACAGATGATGTATGTCTAATGTAACATGAACTCGCAGACTAATAGGTGAAAACCAAAAAATTGGCAGAAGTGTCAGGCAGCGAAAACAGGACTGCAGGTGAACGCAGAGAAAATTGAGGTGATGAAGTTAACCAGAGAACCGCAACACCAACCAACACCAATCACCATCAACGAGATAGTTGTAACAGAGGTTGCCTTCTTCACACATATGGGAAGCATCGTTTCAACTACAGGCCAGTGGAACGGACGAAGAAGTCAAGGTCGGAATCAGAAAGGCAAGATACACATTCATCAACCTGAATGCAGTTTAGAAATATTTTGTACTCAGTATAAGGAACAAGATTCGCATTTTCAACACCAGTTTGAACTCAGTTCTTCTATACTGGTCGGAAATTTGGCCAGATTGTCACGAAAGATACTTCTAACAGGTTGCAGACTTTCATCAACAGCTTCCTTCGATCCATACTGAAGATCAAATGACCAGAAAGAAAATGCAACAAGAAACTATTGGAACAAACCAGCCAAGAGTCGATTGAGCAACAAATATGTAGTAGAAAGTTGAGAATGGATCAAGCATACATTACCGAGACCGTCAAGCGACATTGCGCGCCAGGCCAGTGCTCGAGTGGAATCCAAATGGGAAGCGATGAGTGAAACTTCCTTGAGTGACATGGAGGAGATCATGGGAGGAGAAGATAAGAGAGTATTGTCAATCGTTAAGCCAGCTGGAGAGGATGGCAGAAAACAGAACATACTGGGGATGTGTTGTTGACGCCCTATGTTCCACACGGAACGCAAGGTAATAATAAATAAAAACGAAAATACACAAGATGAGTGTAGACAATGGTCATCATAAGTGGTGGCCCACATGAATCACTGGCCTGCGTGGAATTCAACCCAACACAAAGCATCTTGCTTTGTCTAATTCGTATTATCTTAACCAATCACTTATGTCGGGGATTCGCAAAACGCGCTTACGCATATATTCAGTTGACTTTCTAACTACCCGTGCGTTTTTCACGGAAACGAAGGAAAATATAACTTGAGGAATTATTCTATGCTTTGGTTGTAACGGCAATACGTGACGTGCTATTGGGTGTACCAACATTTACTTGCAGCAACAGAAAACTACGCTAAGTCTCAACATATTATGCATCTTCGTTCGTACAATCACTACATGAACGATCGGAGAAAATCTTCTACAGAGATTTCACAACAAATAAGAAAAAAAGTAAGTCTTGAATTGTAAATCGAATCGCTCATTCTCAATGAGAAATAAGCCTGCATATTATACAATGGGATAAATCTTTCTAATGATGATAACTAACCACATTGAATTCTAAATAAGACTGACCCAGATCATGTGGGGTACTTAAATAAAATATGACAGTGGACGAATGAGTGCGTCTCAATAAATTATGTGAGAACCCGTACCAGCAATGGAATTTGCAGTGACAGTGGTTTGTTATTCTGAAGCAACATCACTCAGATTGACTGGACAGTGCACCACTCAAATAGTTCATTCACAGAAAACACAAAGAAATTCTGTGCATACAGAGGAAATGAAAAAATTTCCAATATCATCGATGTAAGATATTGTTATTAAGTGATTCAGATTGTCTTTGATTGAGTGAGAAATAGGTGTAGTGCAAAAGGAATCTAAAAACGGCTGTGAAGAATGCTGTTAACCTCCAAAACACCAGAGATTAACTTCGACATGGTCAACATAGACAAAGTCGAAAATAAAAACACAGAGGTGGCTGATAACAACAGGGAGGCGAAGAAGTCATTTCGAAAAATAAACATGATTTCAATATACACAAAATAAACATGTTCTACAGTAAAATACAATACAAACGCCTCAATATCAGGCAGTGAGGTAGCAAAAAAGAATACCAGTAAAATGATACAAAATCATAGATATATATATATATAAATATACGATGAATATCAAAGACAAAAAAAGAAGAAATAACAAAATAAGAAAAAAAATCACAGAAGAAAAATATTTCATATCAGACAGACAAGAATTGTAAACAAAAATTTATTAAATTAAAAAGAAGGAGAAAAAATTGCGTTAAAAATAAACAGAGAATTGTGGGGAAAAAACAGAGAGAAGCTCACAGAGATTGAAATATAAAGCTAGATGGAAAATGAACGCTGGGCTGGTGGATTGACAGGAGTGGAGAGGGCGAGTGTTGGGTGCAAACTGAACTCACTCACCTGGTGTTGTTGACTCGAATTGAGGCATGGAGATCCGCAAGCGATGACTGCCATTCGACCGAGTTCCTTTTGACTTCACTCTGACACGTCGTGTTTCTGTGGTGGGAGAGGGAGAGCGAGTAGAGCAGTGAGACAGAAATAGAGAGAAACAGATTGGTAGAGGGGAGTGTTTTCATTTTGACTTAACTCTGACACGTCATGTTTCTGTCGTGTGAGAGTTAGTAGTTTTGTTATGTGAGACATATTTGTTGTTGGTTTTTTTTTTGTTTTATTTTTTATCCTGTCATTTTATTTATCAATTTATTTTTATTTTTTTTTCTTTTTTATCATTTTTTTCACACGTTTTCGATTCTTCAGGGAATGTTTTTTTTCAGTCACTGAAGTTATTTTTCTGCACCTTTTTGCTCTTTTTCGTGTTTTTGTGTGAACAATTGTTTTACCTTGAGATTGTTCGATTGAGTTTCTTTCTCATTTAGTTCCTCTTGATTATATGGATATATTACTTTCTAATTTTTTTTCTATTCCGAGTATTTCTGTGACGTAATATTTGAATTGTTTTTCCTTTGTTTTTCTTTTTTTTTGAATGTTGTTCTGTTTTGCAGAATGTTTTGTATTACGTCTATTAGTATATAATCGCTATGACTTCTCAGCCGTCACTTATTTTCTGTTACTTGACTTGCATATCCTCATGAATCTACTTGATTTCTAAAGAGAATGTCAGTCAATAGTTGGTCAATTTTCGTGTCAATCAATTCCCTCTTAAATTTATTTCATCATGATAGGTCAATCACATTCCTTGTTCAAAACAGGAACTCAGCAACTCATCTCATTCCTACCGTGTTCTATGCCAAATTTTTCAGTTACCCACATGATCGCGTACAAACCGTCATTTTCTCAGCATACAATCTCTCTCGTATCACTCTTGCAACTAAACTCAACTTTTTGTTTCCGATTCGAATTACACTGGACTGCCTGGTGTATGTCGTTATTCAGGAACCCCCTTCATCATGTGGACAATCTATCACTATTTATCCCGACCTATTTGTTGGACAATAGGGTCTTCTTTGATTGGTTGCCAGAGATCGCTTCTTCCAAAAATCTCTGGTCATGTATTTTTCAGTATGCAGAGAGGGCAGCTGTTCATGAAAGTATTCAGCCTGTATTAAGTGTTTCCGGTCACTCACGCGCAGTCTTTAGTTCAGAGAGAAGCATTTATGTGACATAAATTTTGAAGATGCTATTCTTGACCTCATTCTGAATGTAACATATTACAGAGAAATGAATGCCTATGCTGCTTTTCCAATCATTCTTTTCATATCCTCATGTAGCTGTCTAGATAAGCTGGAAAACTGAATTCCTTCAGATGTCCTCCGTTTAAAGTGGAGGCTGCTTGTTTTTATTGTTGGTTAGGTATCTTAACGTCTGTCTTCTCTATGTTCACCTGGAAACCTGTCTACGTTGCCAACAGCTGAGACAGAATTTTGGTTTTCACCTGTAGATCATCTAGTTTATACGACATTGGACAGAAATCCTTCGTGAAGTCCTGAGCATTGTCCCCGTTCTAATGGTTATTTCTATCCATGTGACACACATAGAACTCCACATCATCTCTGCCAAGGGAGATTGAATCAAGGATCTTCAGGTTTACGACAGAGCTAATCAATAACTTTTGTGTTTGATTTCAGTAATATTTAGCCCGAAGTTCCTGTCAATGAACACTATCATTGTTAGAAGATTGTTGAAAAATTTCGAAACTGGTTTTAGACCGACTAGGGTCTGACTTTCGATTCCAATTCTGATTGTGACATTCTCATCTGTATTATTCTACTGTAGTTAGTAAGATGTTGCCGAGATAAGTGAAGGAGGTAAGCGTTTTCACTTATGGTATTCTACTTTATGAACACAAACCTTTCGGTGTAATTGTGTTCTTTGAGCTTGGTAGTAAAGCGGCCACGTTTTCATATTGTGCCTAGTCCTCAATATGTTGTCTTGGAAGACAATCGATAGCTTAGCAATTACACCACCCACTTCGGCGACTATAACTATGACACTGTCACTGACTTAAGTTGACGATCGCATCTATCACAGATCATGTGCTCACTGTCATGCGAGCTCATGAGCTTATGTGGATGATAATATCGAATAAGTTACGTATAGGATTGTAGTTGTCCACCATCATATATATATATAAGGATAAAATTCACATCTCAACTATTCTGTTTTAAAATGTATCTATCCCTGATTATTTATTATGTATATATATATATATATATAAAGTACGTTCAAGCCGGTCAAGTTGGTTAATTGGTAAGGATAACAAAACTATGTACAGATGGTTGGATCTGAGAAGTGTAAGACACTTCTAAAAAACAGCATGTCTTCACATGATGAAATTGCGTATCACATTTGTGTTTATACTGCCACTTCATGGGAGGCAAGGTTGGTGATGATGTAACCAGGTCAAATTCCATCTTGGCCCATTATTTCCATGCAGACAGTTCGCACTACATTTAACATGAATTCCTTCCGATGTGAGACGTTCTTTGTGATTTCTAACATTTTTCCGCCCTGATTTCCCGCAACATGTACACCTGCCTGATGTTTTTTCGTGCTTTTATAGTTCAACTGAAATACTCGATGGTCGAGTGGATGACCTACAGCGTCAATTTCTCCTGGTCTTGATTTCTCACGGGTGATTGTCCAAACAAAACATCGCATCACACTTAAATGCATATTATTTTATAACAACAAACAGACTGTGAATTCCTTGGAATATGGTGAGAATCACGTAGGCTGAATAAAAACGATTATGTTTTGATATATTAGCCGAGCTATCGCAAATTCTGCTTCAATATCCCCACATCGATAAAGTTATCAGCAGAATTAAATAGCGAAACGTTAGTAGAAACAATGCTGTTTAGTTTTCCACTTATGAAGAATTATAAAATTAAATTCTTGTTATTAATCTTGACTGAATTAAAACTATCTTTTGTTATCATTATAATCCTAACTCATTTTACTATTATTATAAGCTTCATAATTTCTGACATCTTCTAGAATTTTCCGTAGTAACTGACTGTTTCTTCTAGTGATGTGACTGAACTGTGATCCACTTAAATCTCAGTATTAATCCCTCATACTCCTTCCGCCTTATCTATCTGAACTTCGCCTGCAAAAACTCTCACCTATCGTTTCCCATGGTTGATTCACCATAGTTTGTTTATTTTTCAGCCAAATGTCTCTCAGTGTACCTCTAGTGGTACATATATATCACTGTATGCAGAGTATTCAGTTGAGGAGGAGTTCCACCAAAATTTGATGAATTCACTAAATCCTGCTCTATTACGTCTATAAATGCATATCGGGAGATAAACGCTTTCAGCAAATGACAGTTGACAACAAAAGTTAATCAACTTAAAGAGTAACACACTGCACATACTTAAGGTGAGATAGTGGTAAACACAGGTTGATTTTATTCTGATTACACCTATAATAATTCCACCAACCGTAAAGTCTTTTATCTGTCGAGAATTAAAATGCTAAACTAACTCATAGCGTGGAGTTTAACTTGAATAAAATCAATTCAATAAGAGGAAATCCCATGGATATTTAAATGCTCAATACACTTGCACTTAATTCGTTCTAGATTGATATTCCCTCTCTTAAGAATAATCATTCGATATTCACATTTCTCGTGTAAATGGAGATGATTTCGGTAGTTCCGTTGAAAGCAAAATAAGCGTAACTGAAATACTCAGATTTCACGTCTTATATTAGTAACTTTTATTAATTTGAGTGCAGAATTAACATTAGTTTAGAGCATTATTGAAAAGCATCTATTACTTCGTAGTAGAGATTCCTTCACCTATGACTTAACTGGAGATCTAACGTTTCAGATTATAAGACTGATGCGTAGATCATTCAATCATTGGCTTGGAATCTACATGCCCAGGCATTCTAACTTCAGCTAATCCGCTAATATAGTTCTGCTATCAACCAACACCTGCACGGACATTCGCACCACAACGAAACACCCGCTCAGATGATCAATGATTCTGTATCTATGTTCTAGTAATTACGAAATCTGCACTGAAAGTCACTTTTAAATGGTTATAGTGATGGGTAATTAACTAATATATGTAAACCTGAGAAAATTTTGATCCGAAAATAATACTACAAAAGCAAAATGATAATATTTCGACAAGTTGTAAAAAAGGATTAATAATCAACTTACTTTCATTACTTGCATTGTTATTGCATAATAGGAGTAGAAGGCAACATAGTGCCTTCAGTAATAACTTTCGCATGATTCAAAATCTCTCAACAGTAAGTATTGTTGGTGTTATCTACTGCAAAATAATATTATGCCTAAATCTCTCCAATATAGCCTTTTTATAGTTATATATGAAGACACACTAAGTATGTATATGGTGTATATATGTGTATTTCATTTTTGTGTTCACCTATCTAAAGATGCATTTGTATTCGGTAAGATACACAGCACACAAGTAGCATATAAAACCAGTCAGTTGTATATTGGTTACAGAAACTAACACGAGTATATTGATTTACGTTCACTGTTTCTGTCTATGGTCACAGTCCACGTGAAGGCAAATCAACCAATCCTTTCTCAGAAGATAGACTGACATCTATTTCAAAGTCAGTAGGTTTTTCAAGAGTTAGTTTGAAGGGAGTAATTCACTCAGCTTTAAGTTTCAATATGGATAGATAACACTTGTAAGACCATTGAAAAACACCAGAAAGTCCAGGACATCTGTTTTTTCTCACGAGATTCAAACTCATTGGCAGTACTTACTCACTGTAGTTCGAATACAGGATCTTCTAGTTACATGGCAATCTTCTATACCATACAACTTCAAGTGCCCAACTCAACGGCCACTGCGAGAATTCTGACTTCCATCGATTCCTAATTTTAGAGCGATCCCTGGTGGATACGTACAGCTCATGTTGGTTATCAGTGCTTCTCTGGCTGATATCACTCTGTAGTGAAACATCAAACAAATCAAAATCTTACAAACTAAATCTTGCAAATAATACTGATTCTCACTACTGACTACCTGCAGAACTAATTTGCCTGGTGTGATTTCCAGCGGTAACTCGTCACCAGTGAGATCTGTTGAAAAACTTGGATTCAAAAAGGATATAATTTCATTAATATTTGACTGATAATACGTGTTCACATTAATTTCTTTTACAGGCTGTTTTGACTAAGCTAAAACTCGGGTATTCTGCTATTCCAAATAATGAAGACTGAGTCAATGTGAACAAAGTTAAACCATTAGTAGATATTCCGCATTCAGAAACAACAACAACAACGGGTTCACAGAATATATTAGTGATATCTTTCATTCTGTTGCCTTCTCATCAGCTGCTTAAAGCCCAAAGTCATTATTAAGTATATATGCAGAAACAATTTTAACATACTTGCACAGAGTTAATTTATAAACAAAAACAATCAATATCGATAAAATTTTTCATTTTAATAAGATCATATAGTGTTATACAGTGATATTTCACGTCTCAACAAAATTTATTGCTCATAATATTATCAATATCATATCACAATCATGTCATACATTGATAGGAATATGAGCAATAATTTGTGCTCGAAACGACAAATATGACAGTATAACAATGTGGGATTTTATCGAAATAAAAATTTTATTGACAGTCGAGCTGTATCCTACTAAAGTGGACAAGATTTATTATTCCATCAAACCTTATATGCATAAACTAATCATGTATATATAATAATGAACAGTTTGTCCCAAACAACAATGATCATACACAATGGGAACCCTCGGCATCACTTAATCAAATAAAAGCTAAGTTGAAATTATTCAGCTGTCAAGTAAAGGAAAGTTTGATAACCGCTTCTTTCTAAGTGCACGGATCGAGTTTCAGGCGTTTGATGGAGATTGTTTCGGCAAACTTAAAAAGACTTGAACTATTTGGCTTATTGATAATTGTGAAGGATCTTTTGACATCTGCCTCATAACGCGTGTCAAGGGAATGCTTGGCATTGGCACTCTTCAAAACACATGCTTTCTTTAGACAAACGTTTCGGTTCCTGTTCAGAAAATCGGAGGTATGCCCTTCTTTCTGTTCTGCCAATGTATCTCCTCCTCCCACAGATACATTTAAATTTGTATATACAGTTGGAGTTAACATGAAAAAGATAACTGTCAATTTTCGATAGTGCCAAAGAGCAGTCACACACAAGGTAATTAATCTATGTAAGATGTAGAAGAAGCTTTTTATCATAATATCTGTCCATAAATTCTACTACCCATACGAGAACCAGCTTGGCAGCAGTATAGTCTCTGCCCAGTGAAGTCCACAATCTTCTGTTGACAATCAGTGTAAATGGGCTATTTTCGCCACTGTTAGTTGCTCAATATTGAGGACTTCAAATTTCCCGTACCTGTAATTGAAACTTTAAGGGGAACCATAGATTTATAACACCTCTTCGAGAAACTTAAACTCCTCCGTCGAATACTCTGTAGAACATAATCTCCTAGCTGTATAGTATAGAGTCTTGAATAGCCCTTGATTGAAGGTATTTGGACAGAAATTATATGAATGTAGGTTTGGTCATCTCCATGTGTGCTTTTGGAAAATTGGCTTCTGTAGCCTACCAACGTCAAGGCAATGCATGGCAATGTCGAAGAAATGCCGAGCATTTTGATCCCACCATGCTTTACTTATCAACCTTTATTATTGTAATTAACCTTAATTATACTTTATTCTTTCTCTTATAACTAGCAGTATTCTTGCTTCATTAAAATGATCTTTTATCAATACCATTACCTTAGCTCGTTTTCCCATTGGCATTATTAACATTGTTAACAAAATTATTAAGTTCACAATACTTGATATCTATTACGTTGAATCTCTGAAAAATAGCCGTCCATTCAACTGGTGAAACTCAACAATAGTACATTTCTTTCTTGATTGTAAACTCTCAAACTCAGTTTTCAGTGATCGCATTGCACATGACTTGTAAAAATATTCAACCTGTAGCTCTGCGTGACTGGTTCAATCTAGTTTATTGAAGTATCAGTCTTAACTTTATCGATGTAATTCTCATTGTTTACCTATATTCCTGTATGTAGATTATTCAGAGGAAGCGTTCAACTGAAATCCGATGTATTCATTAAATCCTACCTACAGCGTATTGCCTGTTCTGATTCAATCTGTTTACGAGTGAATAGCACAACAAACACAAAATTATCTTGAGGAAATCAAGCCAAATCACTGACCTGATACTTTGATATACTTCCTGTTCTATGTGTCATTATCAAGGCTATTTTTTCAATTATTTCTGAATTTGAAGTACAAAAGATGACTCAGGGTCACAAGCACTACCCTAAAATACAATTAGAAAACAGCTTCAATGAATTCGAAAAGCTGAAAATTAGTTAGCTGTGTATGACTCTTATAACCGTGTGAGAAACATTCTTCAGCGATGGCGGAGGTTACTAGCTTCACAAGAGCAAGCGAACTAATCTATTTACATAGAGGAAGCTCAGACGAGACAGCTCATCTGCTACACAAATGAAAAACAACTCATTCCCAATGTAAGGTATCTACGCTGAATGACATCGAATGCAGTGTCATTGTTTGTTTAAAGAATAACAGCAGAGGTGGAACATAAGCGACATGACAATGTACGAATCTACAAAAAATTGTGGGAATTCATTCGGTGTTCAAAAGAGAATTGGACAAACAGGGAATTCAATGTCTGATTGCAACCAGAAGGTTACTACGGACAAACGAAACAGGTTAGATTTCAAAGGAAATTCATAATTATCGTTTCAGAGTAACATCGCTAACAAAGTATGCAGTCGTTTGTTTGTTAATTAAAGTCTGATTTTCTTGTTGTTCACATGGACTAAAATGTTCTACCTCTGTTGACACGTCGCCTCCTAGTTCGGACGATTCAAGGGTTTCTGAGGATTAACTCAACTGATGACAAATAGTGCTATTGTTATTGACATGTAGGCAAAACCTGACTACTCATAAGTCATGAGTCATGAAGGGATCAATTTTTCTAACAAATATGAGTAGGAGAAGCGTTTTCTGCCACTCGGCTGCCATTCTACAAATATTACATTGATCTGTCTTGAATTTAAGATAAATCCCGTTCATTGATTCTTATCTTCTCCCATCATACATAACTGGAATTTTTCTTCTAGTCATCTGAATTATTGAACTGTTGGGTGACTGCATCTGTCTTCAGACAAGTGAATCTGTATCATAGGAGAGAATATCTGACGGATAATACATCACTGTAAATTAACAAACACTAAGCACATGTGAAGGGGTTCACCAACACATGTTTATGTCACATACTATACCTACACTGATTCTTCTCTCCGATATCAGTCATCCATATCAAAGAGAAGCAATTGTCCGCTTATGTCGCAGACTGAGTGAACAGCATGGCACAGATAACATTCATGCAGTCAGATCAATCCTGATGCGTACTTAGCTACATGAACCTGCATCAAAATACAAGTAAATGGCATAGTAAAAGTCATATCTTGACAAGAATACTCCTTAGATGGCAATTCAAATTGAAAGGAATACATGCAAACTGAGAGGCACGTTTCTCAGAAGTCTTAAGTAAACAATGTCAAAATGTAATGGAAAATGGCAGTTGCCTTCGATTCCACATTCAACAGTCAGCCAAATCGTACATTCAGGTGAAGCCTTCGCCGAAGAAATGACCAGACTACTGAGTCACCAAACAGAAGCATCGTGGATCGATTCCACGTAAAGCTGACAAAAGTCGTAAATGAATTCTAAGACCATGAGTTGTAAGAAAAATCCCACCACTTATTTTGAGACATCTATGAGAAGACTTCTGTTCCATTCCTCAATCCATCTTCACCTAATTTATTCTTTTCAGCGCTCAGACGACTTATGTGTTACACACATATGACGAAAATCCAGAAGGTTCCAACAATAATGTAAAACCTACCTGGAAAGACATTGACGGAAATATTACACTAGTTTCAAACTAGAGTTTAACTCGCATTGCCAGCCCGCAGCTATGACAGCCACGCCGTCAGTGGAAAGCTTTGAATAGGAATGCGGTAATCATGTAGAAACATCTTGGGTGTGTTGCACCAACTTGACTCTGATTTGATTCTCACCTACTGCAGTGTAACACTAGCCTGCAAATGAGCTTGACGCAATACATTTCTGACATGTCCAAAGTCTTTTCTGTCTCACTAACTTCTTCGTTCTGTGTATGCGTTTATTTATCTTCTATCCGGGACGTGAAATATTCGTACAGTGTACGAAACTGGAAAGGCTGCACAGGTAGCCACAGAAATAAGGAGATATCAAATAGAAGTGTTGGGAATCTGCGAGACCAGATGGAATGGATGCGGAAGGTGCCAACTACCAACTGGAGAGACAGTAATCTACTCCGGTCACCCAGAGGACGATCACGAGCACACCGAGGGAGTAGCCATCATGATGTCACCAACAGCGGCTAAAGCTCTCATGCAGTGGGAACCAATCTCCTCCAGAATAATGACAGCCAGGTACAACTCAAAAGGAAGGAAGGTTACGATCATTCGATGCTATGCGCCTACAAACATCTCAGAACAAGAGGAGAAGGTGGCCTTCTACACAAAACTACAAACAGTAATGGACAACGTCCCAAAGAGCGATATCAAAATCCTGATGGGTGACATGAATGCAAAGCTGGGAAGAGACAATACAGGAAGAGATCTAATCATGGGTCGCGAGGCCCTCGGTGAAATGAAGGAAAATGGTGAACTCTTCTCAGACTTCTGCGCCTTCAATGATTTGGTGATTGGTGGCAGTGTGTTCAAACACAGGGGTATACACAAGGCAACATGGATTTCACCAGATGGACACACCAAAAACCAGATAGACTTCATTTCAATCTCAAGGGAATGGAGACGGAGCCTACTGGACACAAGATCGAGGAGAGGAGCAGATGTGGGTTCACACCACTATCTAGTACAAGGGACTTTCAAGGTGTAGCTAAAAGCCTCTAGGATCGCTTGAGATAGGCCACAATGGAAGTTCAACACGCAAAAACTGAAAGACACAACCACGAAGGACACTTTCACTGCAACTGTCAGAGCAAAGCAGGAAACACTACGTGGGATCACTGAGGAATCATGCGTGGAATACCACTGGAACTCTCTGAAAGTGATTTTCAACGAAACGTCTTCAACGGTTTTAGGAAGGAAGAAGAAACAAGACAAGGTATGGCTCTCAACAGACACTTGGAAGCTAAAAGAGAAGAGGAGAATGGTGAAAGAGAAAATGATTCAATGCAAAGACGGACAAGAGAAAGAGATGCTGAGCTCAACTTACACAGCACTGGACAAAGAAGTGAAGAAGAGTGCCAGGAAGGACAAAAGACAAATTTAAGACAACCTGGCCACTGAAGCTGAGACGACAGCAGGCAAAAGGGACCCGGTGACACTACATCAGATAACCAAGTCTCTATCCAGGAAGAGATCAACACAAGTGAAACCTATAAAAGACAGCCAAGGGAACCCAAATACCAAAGAAGAAAGACAGATTAAACAATGGGCGGACCACTTCAAAGGACTCTTGAACCGACCACCACCTACAACCCGTCCAGAAATACCAACAACATCACGTACACAACTGCAAGTTGACACCAATCCTCCTACGAAAGCTGAAGTCTTGGATACAATCAAGCTTCTGAAAGCTGGAATAGCAGCTGGACCAGATAGGATACCCACTGAGGCACTGAAGGCGGACCCAGAGACGACAGCAGATATGCTGACTCCATTATTGCAAAAAATATGGAAGGAGGGAAAGGTGACTACTGACTGGAGGAAAGGTTAACTCGTGAAACTACCAAAGCAGAGCGACTTAGGACTCTGCAAGAACTGGCGGGAATCATGCTCCTGTCGACGCCAAGTAAAATCCTGATTCGCATCATCCTGGAGAGAATAAAGGACGCACTGAATACAGAAATCCGACCAGAACAAGCTGGATTTAGGAGAGGCAAATCATGTTCTGACTAAATTGCATATCTTAACATCATCATCGAACAAAGCATGAAATGGCAATCAAACCTCTACCTCAACTTTATAGACTTTGAGAAGTCCTTCGACAGCGTTGACCGCGAAGTAATTTGGAAACTACTCGATTGCTACGGCGTACCCTAAATATTCATCAACCTTATTCAACAGCTGTACGACAACGGCACATGTCAAGTGATCCACAACGGAAAACTCAGCGAGGCGTTTGGAGTAAATACATGAGTCAGACAAGAGTGCTTATTATCACCAATGATGTTCCTAATTGTGGTGGACTGGATTATGCGACAGACAGTGGGAAACGAGAAGACAGGGATATCTTGGACCGACATGAAGAACCTAAAAGACCTGGATTTCACGGATGATTTATGCTTGATGTCATACAAGCGAAAACCGACTAACCGATGGAAGAAGCAGCAAAGACAGGGCTCTGGATGAACGTAGACAAGACGGAAGTTATGAAAATAACCAACCAACAACAACAACAGCAGCAACATCCAGAGTCAGTCATCATCAATGGGAGGGATTTGAAAGAGGTTACTTCATTCACTTATCTAGGGAGTATTGTCTCAACTAAAGGAGGAATGGACGAAGATGTCAAATCGAGAATTCTGTTCACGCATCGACACTACACCCGGACGAAGAAGAATGGTTAGTATTCGGTTAGAAATTCAATACCAGAAAATCATCGTAGTCACCATGAAAACGTGAAAGCACAGCAGAAATATGAAAAATGTGCATATTCTCCTCTGGAATCAGATGGGAGAAGGGACGCAGGTTGATGGAAGCCTCCGAGAAACCAGTGCGCAGGTATGCCTTCTATCTATGGAGGATAAATTAAAAGCAGTGATAAGAATGTTTTAATGATAACCAGAAATATCCCCAAAAGCTGGTACGCAAATGACTGCACATTTCTTCAATGCAGTCAAGTTGTTAAAAGACAGCAGGTGAGGCATCTGGACTGTGTGGAATTCCTACAGAAACACTGTAAACGGATCCACAGCCCTCCACAGATATCCTCCGCAACATTTTTACTAACTACCTACTAGTCGGAGGAAAGGGTAGCTTACTTGTCAAACTACCAGAGATTGACCGCTTGCTTTGACAAGACTGTGTGGAATGGAACCTTTGTCCATGCCAAGAACAATACTAAGGCGTGTCTTCCTGGAGAGGTTGAAATATACAATAGATGCAGGAATACGGCCACCCGGAAAAGCTGGATTCAGGTTAGGCGAATTATGTGCTGATCAGACAGCAATTCTGAGCATCGTCATTTAACAGAGCATGAATTGGCAATAAGATGTCTGCCTCAATTTCACCAACTTTGAAAAGGCACTCGATATTGTTGACTGCGAAGTAATTCGGAAACAGTATCGACACTACAGAGTGGCTGAAACCTTCAACAATTTAGTTCAACAGCTGGCTGTTTGACAATGACTGTCACAAAGGAAAACATTGTGAGGCCTTCAAAGTGGAGATAGGAGTACGACAAGGTTGCCTGCCTATTATTATTGACGATATTTTTGACTGTGTTGGACTGGATTATGCTGGGAATTTTGAGGAGTGAGAAGACAGGAATACGTTGGAACAACAAGAAGACTGTGCCTTATCTGCTTTTAACGGGTGATTTATGTAAAATTTCGCATAAACTCAAATACTTAGAGGAGAAGACCAAAGAAAAAGAAGCAATGCAGCGAAGGTATGAATTCATGTGAACATAAATAAGACGAAGGTGGTCAAGATAATGAACCACTATCATCACCAACAACAACAGCAGCAATCACGAAAATAATCACCAAGCACGAACCACTCTCAAACGAAGAAAATTATAAGACGTTAATTCCTTCACCTATCTAGCTACGCATCATCGATTCGACTACGCGTGACAGCACGGATTATAATGTGGAGATCAGGCAAGATTGGAAAGGCGACAGAGTCCTTCATCACAACTCACTATTCGATTTCCATTAGGGCTCCAAAGAATATCAATGAAAGATCACAAACAAAGCTAATCTAACTGATGCAAGATTATTTTCATTATCTGAGAGTTGCTTAGTACCCAAAAGGAGAAAATGAAATCAGTCATCGTTCAGCTGAATTGGTCATCATGAATATGAAAGGTTTTGGTAACTGTGATTTATTATTTCAAACCACACAGCTACACAATAACAGATATCGATTCAAGCAGTACAAAAGATAATGAATAAATTTCGTCAACACATAAACAAGTATATGTGTGGGCTGAGGCGATATATGCCTGAATGGTATTTTCGAAGAAAGAGAAGTATTCATAAAAGAAGCGGTGAGTATATTTTGAACAGAATTTTATTGTTGAATAAAAGAAAAGTAAACTGACTGACCTAGTTTGTCTAGAAGTTACTTGAGACACATAACAAAAGAATAAACAAGAATGTTTTGTGTGGTATTAATTATTCAGCGGACAAGTCTACGCGGCAAAACTCTGAAAAAATGTGTGACCCAGTCAAAACGTGAAAATACGCAATGCACCTTGTTTCATATATTTTTAACTTCAAAGGAAAGTAAATGAGATTAGTTAAGACAAACTGTGAGCTTTATCTTTTTATGTGAAATTTCTACACAGGATTATAATGCTGATACTTCAGAGAAAAAAATAAACACCAGGATCTTCACGCTTTACAAGATTACGTGTTATCTGCCTAACTCAACAAAAATCACGCGGCTTCCCTCAGCAGAACCAGTGTCACAGACTATTACATCTGCAGTGCATTGAGTACACACATTAATTATATACGAAGTGAACGTGAGTTGCTTCAAGTTTGGCGATACATAAATTCAGAAACGGTTAGCAAGTGACTACGTGACTTTCATGAGTAGCTAAGTTGTCATTAGTGCTGTACTGTTTGATCTGATCACTCTGCTGCTTTCCTGATTCAAATTTTCTGTCAGGCCTGTTTGGTGAAGTAAGTGGCAGTAACTGGCTAACAGCTAACCAGGATGGAACACGCAGAGGATGGAAGTCAGAAATTCATATTCCACAGAATAACCATTATTAGAACCATTAAAAGACAAATGACGATAATGGATATTTACGTAGTACATCAATGGAGACAGTCGTTCGCCATATGCAGTGTACCTCAGACTTCGCTTGTTTGATTAACCAGACTATTCGATCTTCGAATTGGTTCAGTATTGCAATTTTCACTGACATCAAATGGCATGTATTTTGATTTATCTACAAAATGAGAATAATTATGGAGATTATTGAATATATCATTCAAGAAGTTTAACTCTTATTGTAACTCGTAGAATATATATATATTTAATAGAATAAAATATCATTTAAACCACATGTTTGATTGATTTTAAACTGATTGAAGTGGTCTCTGGGAACTGAATGATCTTCTAGGACCAGAATTGTTATCACTGAATTCCTCGTTCTGCAGCAGAACTCTCACGTCGTCAGAGAATCACATCATCTATGAAAGTGAACGTTAGATGAAGTAGTATTTATTATATACAAG
This sequence comes from Trichobilharzia szidati, assembly GCA_944472155.2. Taxonomy (NCBI): domain Eukaryota; kingdom Metazoa; phylum Platyhelminthes; class Trematoda; order Strigeidida; family Schistosomatidae; genus Trichobilharzia; species Trichobilharzia szidati. The sequence goes on from OX235276.1 coordinate 98,733,312, forward strand.
ATTTTAATGAGTATTTTAGAGCTCAACCTTGAGATACTGGAGCGTCTTCTCGTGGTCTGTAGGATTCACCAGCTTTATGGCCTTTCCTGCTTACTCATTGACTGAAGATGACATCAGTCTGTGTGAAGATAACAGAAAGCAATATCTTACAGACAATCGTTTCCATTTCGATCAGTTAAGTGGTTGGTATTGCCGGCAGCTCATGCAGGCATTAAGGATGCTTTCGAAGGCAGTTTGATTAAATTTTCAAACCACCAGGAATTCACGTCGCACGCAAACCAACAAAATCACCTCACTCAGTTCTTTTTCAACCACATGACTTATTCTTCGTCTTCCTACCCGTAACCGTAAGCTATCCGTGGAAAGACATGACATTCACTCCCTCATATCACTACATACTGAGAAAGCGTTCAAATTTTACACAGAGGAATTACCAAGAATGCTAGAGTATTTTGGGAAGCTTCTTATTCCAGTGAATCATCAATCAATAGATGCACCGATGAGAAAGAAACCTCACACACATAGGGTCAAAGTTCAAGTCAAAAAAATGCCAGTAACCTGGAAGGTGTGAAAACACACAAAAACAATCAATCACCGTGGGAGGTGATTAATTAACTCGTGTAGAAATATAAAAGCTCACTTCAAAATGAAGTGTGCACTTAAGATGTCCCCTAATAGGTCGATGAAAGCTTCTCAAATTAACAATTCAGCTCAGAGAACACAACACAAAGGCCAGAACGAAGTCAGCATATAAATTCAGTCATAAACTGAATTTCAGACAGTATCTTGATTGTTGTTTTCTTTAATCCACTGATGTGTTTTCATGAAAATGTACTCATCATTTTGATACAACATGATTTTACTTGATTTTACGCATATGTTCGTGTATAAAACATCACCTGGAGTTAGTGCAGCACTGATCTCCAATGAACTAAATATGTTTAGAATGCCAAATACTCGGAATTAAGGAAAAATCCTGTAAACTCTTGGCTATCAGCTAATTTTATGAGTCAAAGTTTACCTAACTACGTTGACTAATAAGTCGCAAATCATGGCTACTTTTATACATTAAGCATGAACGTGACTCTGCTCACTATCTCACTACTTGGAACTTCCCGTTGCGTGTTCGATAAACAAGTCATATACACTTTAACTGGAATAAAAAACTCGCCTACAGTATGAAATATTTAAATTGCAGGCGACAAATTCATTTCATACAGGGATTAACTCCGTCTCAATGCGTGATACCGTATATGAAGTCATAAACAATTACATATTCATGTGTTACCTAATTTGTTGAATAATACATTCTTCTGTCTGATTCCTCCTTTCCGTGTATCAGACCAGTATTCTTGGCCATTTTTACCATAATGTTCATCAAATTCAGGCATGAATTACTAGTGGCATGCTTACTCACTGTCAATTCTGGTAAATTCTACACTGGTTTAAAGTGGTGAATTGATGATTTTCAGTTCTGACTGATGCGATTTCTTATGAACGTACTTCAAAAGAATATGCTCCATATAATCCAGATGCATCAGTAGTATATCTCGTTTGTCACAATGGAATATATCAGTAACTTATATGGAATGTACAGCTGGAATAATGGATGCTGAATGTTATTCATCTGAGATGTATTTCATAAAAAGCGAAATGTTACTATGCTTGACGATGTACCTTAATCGATATCATAACAAAACTCAAAAAGCGTCAAAACATTTTACGCCGGTTAATAACCTTCAGTGTAGAGTTTCGTTCAGTGCTCCTGACCGGAAGATGGTTTCATTCCTTGAAGAGTTTTTAACAACACTCTGATTGTAATCCGAATGTGAACAACGGAATGAATTTCCATGGGAATTTAGTGTGTAAACCATACTGCGATATATTACATACTATCTTGGATTCAATATCATTTCTACTGTCTATATGACTTATTTCGTCAAAACTTGCCGGAGACAATTCAGACTCTCTGGCGAGCTAACTGAAATAAAGTGAGGTTAGACTAACCTGCCCTAGAGGATTCGGCCTGTGTTAACATAATAATAATGCATTTTACCAGCTTTACCCGTAACATACATGTAGTGGAATTCTTCCAAAAACAGGCAAGTTATCTATCTCTACTGTATGAAAGGATACGCCTGTGTATCTTCAACCCAGAACTGATTTTTTGATGAGTTAAAGACACAGAAAGTTGCAAATATCCATAAGAACGAAAACCAGCCTTCCTGCAGGTTGCTCCAAATATCAAATGTACAAATGGTTAATAAATGAAATGCCAGTATTGTCCGATGTGCAAATGTCAGTAGGATTGAGATGAAATAGTGGCGACCCTTCACCGTGATTAGAATATCCCAGACACTTTATTCGCAATCTATGTGAAGCAGACATTTTTGTAATTTGTTCCGTTTAAGAAAACATCTTCAATTTATTCTACTGACAGCTTTCACTATGTTCTGCATGCATCTGTTTGAAGTTTACAAAGAAGACATATCAAAGTGTAAATTAGAGTGTTCCTTTCTAATTAGCTTCACAATTTTGGAAGACATATTAACAATTACCTGAATTTTCTTGACAAAAAGATTGAAAGTAGAGGTAGTAATTGTACTGTGGGGCTTTTCGTTGTACACTCTGGTCATCGCCATAGTTTTGATTGTTGTTAGATGTCCTGAAATAAATGAGTTCAAATGAATTTTTAATAGTTGCACGCCATCTGTTATTTCTGTAGTCATCTGAACAATCCCATACTTAACATAAAGTTTCAGTCATGCAGCAATCTCTATTAACATGAAATTGAACGCCTATAAACTGAACTGACTAGAGAAAAGAGATCAGAGTCACATACTAAATAAATAAACAAATTAGTATATATTTATATATAATTATATACTGTGTATATTAGTCTGTTTCACAGTACGACATATTTGATAAGCAAATTAACATGGAGGTGTTTTTTACCAAGAGGGCGCTGAAGATGTCACCTAGTAGGGCGATGAAAGCTTCTCAAATTAACAATTCAGCTCAGAGAACATAATCACATCAAAATCATCCACCTGAGCCAGAAATCTTCTCTATCATATCTAATTCTCTTTAATTTTTAGCATAATAGTTTAATAATGTGGTGGTACTTTATTTCAACAGTTTCATTGTTCATTCGAACTTTTACGTAAGTAGTTGTGCGAAGAAATCAAATTTTATTGAATGGTATATATATTAAGAACACGATATTCAGCGAAGAGACTCTTTTCAAGGAATTTATTATCAAGCTGTACAATCGTTTATATAAGTATGGCTTTTAAAAAATTATATCCGGTGACGGAGTTAGGTCAAAGGTGTGAACACATGAAATAATAATAGTATGAAATGCAATTAAAATATTTGTGATTTTTATCATAGTTTAATGTCAAGTGGCAAAACAATAAATGTCGTATATAAAATAATACATAAGGTGTATAGATTTTGAAAAAAGGTACGTAATTATAAGATCAGTAGACGAATATGAAATGTTACATAATATGGTGTGAAATTTGCGGGCCAAGTGGAAAAGATTCAGAGTGAGAATAGTAATAATAATAATGATAATAATAATAATCGTAGTAATAAGGGAAAGGTACGTAGAATAACTAAATAAACAAAATAAATAAATGTCTATCCCTCTACGGCCAAGGCAGAAGTAGGGATTGTGCATACTTCTTTTGTACACAAAGATCTGGCTTAAAGTCATGAATTGCCAAGGCCTCAGGTGTCTTTAGAAGTCTGTAACGAAGAAAACGCGGGAAGTTAGCATGGATTCTATATATGATCTTAAAATCATGGTCAGGGTTGACAGAGTGACAGAAGTCGTTCAGGTGTTCCAAAATAGAGCTTCGCACACACTTCCTTTCTCCCTTGTAAAACCATGCTGGAATATGTTCTCGTATCCGTGTGGAAAGCGTCCTCTGACTACGGCCAATGTGCCTTGCTCCACTAGAGCAGGTGATTTGAAAGATTTACATGCAGGCGGCCAGACGGGGGAGCTTATCTTTTACAGAGGTAAAGAACAGCTTGCGTCTAGTGAACGTCATATGTAATTTTGCTGCATAGAACGTCTTACTGACTGATTTAGAGAGACGTCTTTTGAGCATATCTGAAGTTTGATCACCTTTGAATTCCAAGGTCATGAATAAGGTTTTCTTTGGAACTGTGTTGGTGACCAGTGTAGTCTGCTTATCTTTCATGTTGCTGCCAATATATATTTATATATATTTGAGCATGAGTATTTCTCAACATTTAACACATACACCTACCAGTATGAGGTGGTATTTCATTCACAATTATGTCATTTACTACTATTTATTTGGCTAGAATATGATTTTATTTTCATCCTTGAGAGTTTCAAAAGTGTTACTGTTCATGAGCCTACACCATGTGAAGAGTAACGTAATATATATCATGCAGTGTTCAAAGCCGCTGACTGAAGCTTTAAGGAAATGCTCGGATTCGTTATGTATGTTCAGGAGAATAATAACATTGCATAGAAAGCTTATAATTCTTATGTCTATAAATGTGTGTGGAATGATCCATTCCTTTTGGAATATTTAGTGACTTGGTCAAAGAGGAGCTTTCTCAATTGCCGCATGTTCAACTCTCGCTGATTCTGCAAAGTAAACTGCTTCGGCTTCACGTTTTTAAACAAAAGCATCATCTATCTGATATTCTATTTGCATGAAGAAATTCGGTGATTCCATTCGTAAGATAATATAATTAGTAATATCATAACATTCTTAGGAAAAATATAACCAGATTTGTTTCAACTTAACTGAATAATAGAAGCTTTGATTGAATTGTTACTTCACTGATTATTAAGTCTCATGTAATCTAAACGTCGTGAGTGATTGTTCTTGGTAGGTAGTATGAGAATTTAGAGGAGCTCCTACATTTTTCTGAATAAAATGGGTAATGAAATCTTACTGTGGAATCAATCGACTGCCTCTTGTCAATTATAGTGGCGTATTCATTCGTGCTAATTTTTCACGTCGAGCCCCCACGATTCCTTTCCCAGATAGCCATTGTTGTTATCTGTTGGTAGTACTAGTGGAAAACCGTTGAAACGGTTTCCAGTGGAGAAAACATTCTTAATGCCTGCATGAGCTACCGATAATACCAACCGCTTCACTGATCGAAATGAAAACGATTGTCTGTAAGATATTGATTTCTGTTATCTTCACACAGACTGATGTCATCTTCAGTCAATGAGTAAGCAGGAAAGGCCATAAAGCTGGTGAATCCTACAGACCACGAGAAGACGCTCCAGTATCTCAAGGTTGAGCTCTAAAATACTCATTAAGTCTTGTATTCAATACTCACGTCTTGTATTTAATAAATACTATTTCATCTAACGTGCACTGTCATAGAGAAAGTGATTCTATGACGCCGTGAGAGTTCTGCAGCTGAACGCGGAATCCAGTGATAATGACTCGAATCGTAGAAGATCATTCAGTTCCCACAGACCACTTCAATCAGTTTAAAATCAATCAAACATGTGGTTTGAATAATATTTTATTCTATATATTTTATTTTTATTTTTATTTTTTTAATTTTTGATTACAGCTTGATTCCACACCGTATTTTCAGTACAAGTATGGAATTTTCAACATGGATATCGGTAGCCCAAATTTACAGGCCAACCAGAGATATCAGGTGTGCGTCGGCAGGGGATCGAACCCCGGACCATGTGCATGGTCGGCGAGAGTCCTAACCACTGTGCCACCGACGCACATATATATATATATATCCTACGAGTTACAATAAGAGTTAAACTTCTTGAATGATATATTCAATAATCTCCATAATTATTCTCATTTTGTAGATAAATCAAAATACATGCCATTTGATGTCAGTGAAAATTGCAATACTGAACCAATTCGAAGATCCGATAGTCTGGTTAATCAAACAAGCGAAGTTTGAGGTACACTGGATATGGCGAACTAATGTCTCCATTGATGTACTACGTAAATATCCATTATCGTCATTTGCCTCTTAATGGTTCTAATAATGATTATTCTGTGGAATATGAATTTCTTACTTCCATCCTCTGGGTGCTCCATTCTGGTTAGCTGTTAGCCAGTTACTGCCACTTACTTCACCAAACAGGCCTGACAGAAAATTTGAATCAGGAAAGCAGCAGGGTGATTAGATCAAACAATATGGCCCTACTGACAACTTAGCTACTAATCAAGGTCACGTGAGCACTATCTAACCGTTTCTGAATTTATGTATCGCCAAACTTGAAGCAACTCACGTTCACTTCGTATATAATTAATGTGTATGCTCAATGCACTGCAGATGTAATAGTCTGTGACACTGGTTCTGCTGAGGGAAGCCGCGTGATTTTTGTTGAGTTAGGCAGATAACACGTAATCTAGTAAAGCGTGAAGATCCTGGTGTTTATTATTATCTCAGAAGTATCAACATTATAATCCTGTGCAGAACTTTCATATAAGACGATAATAGATCACAGTTTGTCTTAACTAATCTCATTTACTTTCCTTTGAAGTTAAAAATATATGAAACAAGGTGCATTGCGTATTTTCACGTTTTGACTGGGTCACACATTTTTCAGAGTTTCGCCGCGTAGACTTGTCCGCTGATTAATTAATACCACACAAAAACATTCTTGTTTATTCTCTTGTTATGCGTCTTAAGCAACTTCTAGACAAACTAGGTCAGTCAGTTTACTTTTCTTTTATTCAACAATACAACTCTGTTCAAAACAAACTCATCACTTCTTTTACGAATACTTCTCTTTCTTCGAAAATACCATTCAGGCATATATCGCCTCAGCCCACACATATAGTTGTTTATGTGTTGACGAAATTTATTCATTATCTTTTGTACTGCTTGAATCGATATCTGTTATTCTGTAGCTGTGTTGTTTGAAATAATAAATCACAGTTACCTAAACCTTTCATATCCATGATGACCAATTCAGCTGAACGATGACTGACTTCATATTCTCCTTTTGGGTACTAAGCAGCTCTCATGTAATGAAAATAATCTTGCATCAGTTAGATTAGCTTTGTTTGTGATCTTTCATTGATATTCTTTGGAGCCCTAATGGAAATCGAATAGTGAGTTGTGATGGAGGACTCTGTCGCCTTTCCAATCTTGCCTGGTCTCCATGCTGTCACGCGTAGTTTAAACGATGCTGCGTAGCCAAATAGGTGAAGGTGATTCTTGCAATGTGTGTGTGTGCGTGTGTGTTTGTAGTGTATGTTACCGTGTAGTAAGGAGACTAACTATTGAGCAGTGTGAGTGTGAGTGTGCTTGCGTGTTTTTGGTGCGTGTGTGTCTGCTGTCTGGCTGTCTGTCAGTCTATCAGGCTGTCTGTAGTCGATCCGTTTGTCTGTTTGTCTATCTGTGTGTGTGTGTGTCATTGACTGTTTTGATCTAAGAAACTCACCTGCTGGAGTAAATCCTACTTCTCAAGATGGTGTATCTCCGTGAATGCCTTTCACTGCACTGGAGGCAAATACCACATTTATACGACTGACTCTATCCTCTTAGATATCTGTGAGTTCGCATCTGTGTATGCATGTGTGTAATGTGTATGTGTATGTGTGTGTGTTTGTGAGTGGCTGCGTAGTTTGCATGCACGTTTGGATGCATGTTTCTATGCTTGTATATGTGTAGGCAGCCATTTTGTATGTGTCTGTCGTATCATGCCATGCTATAAACTTGCATTATTATTTTTTTTTTCTTTTCAACTACACAGTTAATAATAATAATCAGCACTATATCATGAATGAATTCATAACATCGACATAAGTCTTCCATGAAAGCGTGTTCATCACTCACAACTTCGTGGATGAATGATGAGTGATGGATTTGACAGGATTTAAATGAGGCCGTGAATGAGAAGTGTTTGTAAGAGAGAGTGAATGAGTGATTGAGTCAGTGAGTCATTGAATCGCTCGTTGATGAATAAAGAGGGATGTGGAGAGGAAGCAGTGGAGATTTGACAGTGTGTGAGAGTGCATGTGTACGTGAGTTCGTATGACATTGTCAGCTGCAGAATGCTATCCAACTAGATCGTCAATTATCCCGATGACAATTGAAGGATGTATGAATTTAGGAATTTCAGATTAAGAAGTGGTTTCGAATGTATCCATGTGAATTCAAACTACTCCACTGGACATGGGGAGTAGGACAGATGTGTCGACCGAGTAACTATCAATTCGAAAGATAAATAACTATCTCACTAACCAGATAGCTAGCTAACTCAGTGAATAGCTGACCAAATAATGCACGAAGAAATGACAGGACGAACCAGGTGACGAGATTCTCTGCATGCAAAACTGCGTCACAAACAACGTGAATCCACCAAACGAAATGATGTGAGAATCAAATCCAAGTGCTTCTCATCACCATTACCATCTTTATCGTCCCCACCATCATCATCATCATGGTGTTGATGGTAATACTGATGATGAAAAGAGAAGCGATTGACAGCGATACTTCTAGCTGAACTTAATGATAATAATGTGAACGTCATTTCAGACTATATGGGAAATATGTGAGAAATATTTTCAGCGTATTTAGTTAGTTCTCAAACACTTTTCTCTGCATACATGATTCACATGCGAAGCAAAATCGGAAATACATCTTCATTTCGTTTAAGAGTTGCGCAGCGTTCACCTGAAATCCATCTTTATCAGCGCATAAGTACATGTTTAGTTCACATGATATTACTGGACGATTGAAAACACGCAACCTCTAAGTGAATTAAGACATTTTAGTGTAAGCGATTCAGGTAGCTCAGTAATTTAGGCAAGCTGCATAAAAATAAAAACATGATTGGTTTTGAAAGGCCTTGGACAGCGTCGACGGCAAAGTGATTTGGAAACTGCTTCAACACTGAACATTGCAGTGTCACAGACGCATATCAAGCTCATTCAAGAGTTGTCTTCCACTCGGCGGAATTTAAGAGAATAATTGTAATACTGATACTGGTATTTATATATGTATGTGCTTCAGTGGACATAAATAGGTGAGAAATGGTTTAATCTCAGCTTGCCAAGCTGAATTAGTTAATTAACTTCCACTCACTAAATACAACTTGTATGTTGGATTACCGACGAACAAAGAGACTCCAGTAGTAATTAATCGAGTACAAATCGTGTACCGGAAATAACCAGAATTCATACACGTATAGAGGGAGGCTGAAAGAAATAGGATCCTTCTCCATGTATGATCACCAATTAATACAATGATCCCTCCATCTATTCATTGATTCATTCATTGAATCACAAAATGGTATTTGTATGTACTAGTGTGACTGTCTATATCGCTGAGCGGTACTTTTATGTCATTTTGTGTTTCGACAACTAGTTTTATTGTTTTTGCCTTAGGTGACGAACACAGTATACATTTCAGTGAATGGCAGATACCAATAACTTTCTTTTCATGTTTGTGTAAGTGAACATATGTCTTTACTATTATTGCAGTTCTTAGTATAGCTGAGATTCTCTGTTGTCCTGATTAAGAGTTCATTCTCAGTAATAAATTCCAATGCTAACTGTGGTGTTATGGAAAATGAAAATTTCTACAGGTACTTCTCATGGTTATAAGTGGACTCAAGTTAGCATCATTCATCTGTTTATTATTAAGCGGATCCCGTTATATTTTTGTGCTCGGTGGCATTGTTTAAAGTACACCGGGAAAACTACCTCCCTCAAGAGATTGTGTATTGAATAACTGAGAGACACGATGACAACATAGGTCTCTATGCACTATACCTACAATTTGGACGATTTTATCGAAGTAGAATTCTTTCTGATGACAGTTATTTCTTTATACATCTACTGTCTATCGCCTAACAGTGCACATACTCGTACTTTATTTAGGTTCTCTCCGAGTTTGGTGCAGCATCAGCTACTAAGAAGGATGGATGCCAATGCATGTGAACGAGTCATTTTTGTTAAATCCATACAAAGAGATTCCTCTTCAACCCTTGGCATGGTGTACAGCATTCAATTCTACCAGATGCATCACACGTAGACTAACTGAAATCCAATGTCAGCAATCTGTGCTTACGATGGATATATTTATTGATACTACAGTTGACTACTGACAATGACCGAAGTAGTACACGTTTAATCTGTAATTTGAATGAACAAGATACCTTGGTGGTTATGAATACATAATTATTCATGAAATTGTGCACATGAATAGGTAAGTAATGCTAAAGTGATTGCTTCCACTCATCATTGTAGGTCATTTTGACTCATTTGGTGATGACTTCACTCAATGCACTGAATTAGTCGAGGAAGTTGTGAATTTATTTATCACATTATTAATAGGTTTATTATTTTCTGGATATCCAACTATTTAGATGTGTTCATTGACCGACTTGAAATTATCCGGTTTGTCTATATAACTACTGCGGAATCACCACTAATTTTTAAAGTCCTAATGACTAGAGAGACTCAGCGTACTGTGTGATTGGTGATATTCTGATGATGATGATCAAATACTGAGCGAAAGGGTTAGAATATAACCAGAAAATATTTTTACTTTCAATAATGTGGAGTAGGTGAATGCGAATCATCCAAAGATATCATGTTGTTTTATTGATGGAATCATTGCTAAACAACTGAGTATCGAAACATTTGAATATGGATTTCTCTACTTTGTTCTTTTCTCTAGGGATATGGATTAATTTCAATGGAAATTTCGTCACAGACCAACAGAAGTAAGAGATCACGGAAACCATTGAGGTCCTCCATGTCAAGGTGAAGTAAACACCATCAGAAGACATTGATGAGGTTGGCGTTATATCACAAACTGACAAATTAAGGATCCACGGGTGAGAAGACATGAGTAAGGTAGACCACCGATAGGGAGACTCTAGAAGATCTGGATTTCTCGCCTGGATGATATATGTCCAGTTTCACATAAACTCGAACACCTGCAAGGGAAAACCAGCAAACTGACTGCAGACTCAGTCACAGAAGACAGGCTTGGAGATGAACATAGAGAAGACAGAGATAACTAACTCACAGCAACAACAACAACCAGCAGCAATCACCATCAACGGGGGGGTTTTGACAGATGTTGCTTTCTCCCCTTATCCAGGAAGTATCGCTTCAACCCCAGCACTCAGCATAAAGAACAAGATTCAGATTTCAAACACAAATGTGAAGTCGGTCAGTTTTTCTATATGGGTCGGAAACTTGGCCAGCGTGTCACGTTAGTGATTCACAACAAGTTAGAGAATTTTAGAAACAGTTGCCTTCGTTGGCGCCATATTTAATATCAAATAGCTTTTCAGAGATAATTAGCAACAATAAACTCAGACAAGAAACCAACCAGGAGCCAATCGCTTGACAACTATGTAGGAGAACATGGAGATGGATGGGGTGTACGTTGAGGAGGCCGTCGAATGGAATCACCCTACTGGCGATCTCTCGGGTGGAATCCCAATGGGAAGAGACGAGTAGGTCGTTATTGTGTGGCTGACATGGAGAAGATCGTGTGAGAAGGAGATGAGGATTACGCACAGTCCTGGACTCAGCTGAAGAGGACAGTAGAGAATCTCAGAAAGTGCAGATGTGTTGTTGAAGCCCTGCTGCACTCGGAATCCAAGGAAATAATCACGCAAATAATGAAACTATTATCAAAATCGTGATCACAGACTTGGTTATCTGGCCAATATTGATCCTTGATGCAGACTGAAAAAAGACAAATCTCCACAGACAAACTCTTGAATATTCCTAATTGCTAGAAGTTATCAAGGAGGAGACACACAAACACTTGAGTTTAGTAGGGGATATATGTCCAGAAATTATTATTTCCTTTAATTCCTAGAAGAACATAGGGCTTTAGTGGTGGGTCCCCACTCCGTTCAATTCTCTGCTAGAGTCTTCACCTTGCCCCAAGTCTGCCCACACGTTTTTATCTCCTCTTCACATGACCTCCTCCAAGTCACCCTTTTACTGACGACCAACTCGCCGCTTCCCTTTCGGGTTCCACTCGAGCAATGGCTTGTCTAGTGATGTCACTTGATGGTTTCCTAAGAGTATGGTCAATCCATCTCCATTTCTTCCTGCCTATTTGTTTCACAATCGGTTCCTGGTTGGTTCGCTCCCAGAGATCTCTGTTGCCGATCTTTTCTGGCCGGCCATCTGATCTTGAGTATTGAGCGAAGACAACTGTTAATGAAGGTCTGTAGTTTGTTTGAGATGCTCTTTACGACGCGCCAGCCAAGTCTCTGATCCGTATAGTAGCACTGACTTCACATTCGAGTTGAAAATATGGATCTCATTTTTGATGCTGAGTGCTGTTGACCTCCACACTGACTTGAGAGTAGTGAAAGCTTGTCTTGCTTTTCCGATCCTCGCTTTGATATCCTCGTCAGTTCCGCCTGTAATTGAAACGATGCTTCCCAGGTAGGTAAAAGAGGTTGTTTCTTTCAGGTTCCTCCCATTTATGCTGATTGTTGTCTGTTGTTGTTGTTGTTGTTGCTGTTGGCGGTGTTGCCCAGGAATATTTATCACCTCTGTTTCCTCTATGTTCACATTAAGTTCTATCTATGATGCTTCTTCTGCCAACTTGTTGCTTTTCGCTTGCATATCTTCCAGTTTGTGGGAAATCAGACATATATCATCGGCGAAGTACAGATTCTCCAAGATTTTGCGTGAGTCCATTTTATTCCTGTTTCCTCATTGCCCGCTGTTTGTCGCATTATCCAGTCTACTGTAATCACGAAAATCATTGGCGATAGTAGGCAGCCTTGTCTTACTCCTGTCCTCACTTCGAAGGATTCCGTAGGTTTCCCGTAGTGGATTACTTGGCATGCAGAATTATCGTACAGCTGTTGGATGAGATGTATTATTGTCGGTGGCACCCCTTGTAGTAGCGAAGTAGTTGCCAAATCACCTCTCTATCGACGCTGTCAAAGGTCTTTTCAAAGTCGATGAAGTTGAGATAGAGAGGTGACTGACATTTCAAGCTTTGTTCAATGATGATCCGTAATGTGGCGATCTGATCAATGCATGACTTGTTTCTCCTGAATCCAGCCTGTTCCGGTCGAAGTTTTTCATCCAGGGCATGTTCGATTCTCTCCAGGATGATGCGTCTTAGTATTTTGCTTGGGATAAACAGGAGCACAATTCCGCGCCAGTTCTTGCATTGACTTAAGTCTTCTTTCTTCGATAGTTTGAATAAGTATCCTTTCTTCCAATCCTCGGGTACTTTGCTTTCTTTCCACACCTTCTCCAGTAGTGGCGTCATCAAGTCCGCTGTTGTCTCTGGGTTGATTTTCAATGCTTCTACTGGGATTCCATCTGATCCTGCTGCTTTTCCAGCTTTTAGCATCTTGATTGCCTTCAGGACTTCTGATTTCGCCGGGGGGTTGGTGTCCACTGGTAGCTCTGTCTCCGTCGTTGGTATTGTTGGGCGCGTTGTAGGTGGTGGTCGATTTAGGAGTCTTTTGAAGTGTTCAGCCCAATGTTTTCTTTGCTCCAATTCTTTGATAAGTGACTTTTCATTTTCATCCTTCACCGGCTTGGTTTGTGTCAAACTTTTGCCCGATAGGTACCTTGTTCTTCAGTAGAGTGTTGCGAGGTCTCTTTTGCCTGCAGCTTGTTCTGCTTCCCTTGTCATGGCTTCACAATATTTTTTGTCTTCCCTGGCACCTTTTTTTACTCTTTTGTTCAGTGTCTTGTAGCTTGCATTCAAATCCTGTTTTTCTTGCTCGTCGGTGTACTGGAGAATCTTTTGTTTCACCATCCTTCTCTCTTTTATCAGTCTCCAAGTGTTCGTAGTCAGCCACTGTTTTCCTGTATTTTCTTTCTGCCTAGAACCTCCATGCAGGTTTGACTCAGCACCCATTTCAGGTTGTCTCAGTGCTTCTCAACGCTGACTTCTTCGCTAGTGTTGATTTGTGTTTCGGCTTTTTCACTTATGCTTGCAGTGAAGCTGTCTTTTACATCCTGGTCCTTCAGTTTTTGAGCATTGAACTTCGCTTGTGGTCTATCTGCAGCACCTGTTTCTCTGAAAGCATTCAATTTGATTTGGATTGTCCCTTGTATGAGGTACTGGTCTGAGCCAAGGTCTGCTCCTCTTCTTACTTCTGTGTTCAGTAGGCTGTGCCTACACTTTCTCGAAATTGAGATGAAGTAGATTTGATTTTTGATTCGTCCGTCAGGTGACACCCATGTAGACTTGTGGATATCTTTGTGTTTGTAAACGCTGACACCAATCACTAGTTAAGTGAAGGGAGAGAAGTCGGCGAAGAGTTCTCCATTTTCACTCATTTCTCCGAGAGCTTCTCTACCCATGATGAGTTCCCTTCCTGTGTTGTGTGATCTTAGATTGACGTTCATGTATCCTATTAGTATTTTAATGCCACCAGCTGGAGTAATGTCCATTGCTGCCTGTAGTTGTCTGTAGAATTCTTCTTTCTTTTCGAGGTCTGCGTTGTTTGTCGGTGCACAGCATTGTATAACTGACACTTTCCTTCCTTGGGAGTTGAATCTGGTGGTCATAATCCTGGGTGAGATCGCCTCCAATTGCATCAGGGCCTTCGTTGCTGTTGGTGACATCATGGTGCCACGCCCTCTGTGTGTGCGGTTATCCTCTGGGTGACCGCAGTAGATCACTGACTCACCCGTTGACAATTTGGTAAGTCCATTCCGATTCCCTCTGCTTTCACATATCCCTAGTACTTGAACTCCGAATTTTTTCATTTCGTTTGAGATGATGCGGACATCCTATGTCCCCACACAGACTTTTTCTTTTGTCTCAAGGAGATACATCGTGCTGAAGTTTCTGTAGCAGGTTTGTTTACAGGGTGGGGTTGCTAGCGTCACGCCTGAGAAGGGGATTGTTACATTAAAATATAGTTTAGAGAGAAGCGACCTTTTGGGTTGCTCTTCTTAAAACCAGGAAAACAAGAAATAAAACAATCAGAACAACACCAGCACAGGAAACTAATTCACAACAAAAAGGGTAACAAGCGACAACAACAATAATAATATCACAGTCAATTACAGTTAATCAAAATGATACCAAAATCATAGACTCACTGACTTGAGCCAACTTGAACAAGGAAATCCATCAACATATACAATTATAGGTATTAGTTAGTGTTAAACAAGCACAGAGTGGCAAATAGACAGTTATAGGTATTATCTGTCAACAGTTTTATATCCAAATATTCAGTGTTTCAAAGGCAAATAATTGCAATAGTTTTTCGCAACATTTTGGCAAGATATTCCACAAAAATAAGAGTTTCAGGTACCTGTGTAAATGTAACGTATTAATCGGAAAGCGCGTCAAGGTCCGATTGTTAGAATGTCGCCCTCGAATTATGTTAGTTGCTTAGATTATCAACGAACGAAAACATTTTGATGAACGTATCGTTGCTTGATTAATATTAGCAACAATACGAATAATAGTAATCATTGTAGTATTTGAAATGATGCGCATTATCAGAACCACTATTCCGAAAACTTAACTGAAATGTACTCAAGGCCAGTTACAACATCCTGGTGGAGTACTCATGATATAAACCGCTAAACATTCTAGGTGGAATTTGTTTATCCTTAGTAAAAACTGGTAAATATATTTGAACTTACATGACTTCATACTGACCAACTGGAATCAACGTTGTAAACTGACTCCCTTATATGTTACAGTTGTCAGCGGACTTTGGTCAGTTGATCATATCCTAATATGAAATTGATCGTGATAGATCATTATTTGTTGTTTTTGTGTATTTATGTACAGGCCAGCATGCTTTTCAAGTGATTTTCTCAACTGTTGTTTTCAGAAACGAATAATGTAAACATAAGCATCACAGATTCACAAAACGTTAACTGTTAGTTAGAAAATTGAGGTGGATATCTGCTACCGTTGAGACATTGTGTCGATTATAAATTAAGAGTACATGAGACTAGGAAATCGATAATCATCGCAACAAATGTATGCAGTGCAATGGCTGAGAGTTTTCTAGTTTGTTTACTTATCAGGCTCAGTCATTCTAGGTCTAGTTAGTATTTTATCTTCCGATAATCTACTTGCCGTGATCTACTAGTTTGACCTAAGTAATTGACCTCACTCACGGTCATTACGTGGTATATCGCAGAATATGTTATCTTTTCTAATTACATATATTGGGTCGTTTAGTCGACGGTTTATTTCTGAGAGAGTTGTTTGAATAAAATGCCACCTTTATTTCAGCCTCACTAAGAATCCTGCATAAGGCATGTGATGTTCTTTCTTTATACTGCAGTGCTACAGCTGATTTGAATAATATATTATTTCCGCCATCAGTATTGTTAATTTTTTTTTCTTTGGATCATACTTGTCTGAAAAAGTCCTGCTGGGTAGTCATCCTATAGTAAAATTTTCTTTGTTTGATGTCATTAACTGAAACTTCGAGTCTGAATGAAATATTCGTCTACAATACCGATGACGCTTTCCTATTTCAAACTAACCAGAGAAGACAAAAGACATACTAGCTAACTTTTAATAAGGAAAACCACATCCCATTTATTTATTTTAAAACCATTTAATGTCCGTCAGGTCGGATAAATTGAACTGTTTAAACTGTCTGTTGATTTCCTGAAGATTCAATTTCGAGACGAAGAGTTTTTATTGAGATTAGTTTCTGACCACAAGGTAAATTATATCAAAATTGAAGGAATTAACACCGGTACTTCTCTATCTTTCTACATTTTATACTACTGAATAATAATGTCAGTAGCCACTTCAAAACGTAGAAAATTAGAAATAAATACGAATTTAGTTGACGTCATTATTTATTAATTCTTCCGTTCATTTCGTATTGTTACAGTACAGATTTTCAAGTGTTTTATTTTTTGTTAAGGGTTATTGTCAATATTTTTCTGTAGAATTTTGGATTAAAGCTTCGAAGAATGAGAGGGATATATCTCAGCATGAGAATTTCTTCCTATATCACTCGTATAACTACTTGTATTAGACCCCATTTTATTCCCTATTGGGTGACCCAGATTTTTAGTTTGACACAAATATATTTTCACTGTCATCTATGGAAATAACAATTGAATCAGTGTTCATCAGCGTTCCTTAAATCAAGAGTCATTCATTATTTCACTATTTCGTAGAGTTCAAAACTGAAGAATTCAGACATATTGGAGTAGTGACATCAGTTTCTTCATGGATGTTTGGCAGAATATGAACATGGTCAACCATCAGGGTTCCCACGAGGTATCATTTTCGCGATTCATGTGTTCAAATGAAATCAGCACTCATCTAATACTCAACTTATAGAAAAAATTTAGGATTCATTAATCGGAATAACAAAAGTGGTAATACGTAGTATTCTCAGAAAACAGGCACTCTGTAATTCATCAATCACCAATTCGGAATAACAAGACTTGAAACATCGGAAATCGTCATTGTTTCAGTGCAAATGAGGGGTGGTCGGCAGTGAACTCTGGAGGATAATTCATACTGGGAATAATTCTTTTCTTATTCTGTGACACACCGTAGCAAAATCTGACATGCAGTCATCAAAATGCGGATTGCTACATATGTTGAAATACTCCTCTAAAATTACTTCCTCAATTTCATATTTGTCTTTCAGAGCGATTCTTTTGGTCATCACTTTGATACATCGCCTCAAATACAGGCGAAACTGGAAAATTGAACGAATATTCATCGCAATACTGATAAGTTCTCCTGAAGATCAGTTTGATTGGTTGGCTTTGTTTATTAATGATCATTTTGCGTTTACCGGGCTGTTAAAATAGACCACTTTTATCCAAACTCATCCACGGCGTGTGTGTAGCTTGCACTACCACAGAAGGATTCTGACCTTGAATACATGTATAGTTGATGAATTATCGATTTCCTAATCAATTCCAGCGCTTATCTGTTGTCTAGTCAGATTCAGTCCGAATCATTTAAAAGAAGACACGTTGCTGTGACTATACATCACACAATGAAAAGGTTGGTCACCAGCTTCAGTAGTTCACAGACCACATCCACAACAGCTACGAGGCTGGTACTATAAAGCGTTTCGTACGAATCTCTCTGGTTGCAGTGATTCTTTTGAAGTTTGTCGTATACTGTGTTGGTAAGCTCATCTACAACGAAAGCATTGATCTGTGCATTCATTTCGATTACTTTCAATGTTAAATGGAACAATAATTATTAATTGTGAAGGCTGTTTTTTCTTCTATGATCTTGTCAGTAATATTCAACTGATGTGATGGGCACTGCGCAGCAAAATGCCGATTTTGGTGTTACTTGCTGTTTAGTTTAGAAAAAGAAAAATGCCTTTGAAGATCAATCAATTTTCTCCAAGAATTTCTTTTTTAATTTATTTTTCAAAGCTTTTACTGCAGTCGGCAGATGCTTCTCTGGCAATTTCATTATTTGAAAATATCTATTGGCGATTATTTTCCTATACTTGTGAAGAAGAATGAAAATAATTAAAACTCTGACACTAGCGGTTTTATCTACAATCTGTTCGATTCTTGTGATGTTTATGTCACTGAATGAGGTAAGTGAAATGAAATGTCAAATGATTTGTCACATACCAGCATTTATTAGTGTAATCACCTGAACAATCAGAATAAGTTCATAATACAAAAATGGATTTCAAACATCCACCATTCTCTACATTATTGAAACTTAAAGCTTCATAATTACATTAGTTTGGACGCTCATATTATTATAAGTCTTGAAAGTTTGTAGACGGAATAATCCTCACTATGATCTCCCATTTAAAAGACCTATCAATAGATGACTATCGTACACCGAAATAAAATTTTTGGATCGTTGAAATCTTGAGGGCTACAAAATCAGCCATTCAATGTCGTTTCGGCTTATACTGAAAGCCCTCCCAGCCTAAAAGTCATTGCAAAATCGACGGGTTAATATGTGCATCATAGAGGAGGTAAAGATGTAAGGCTGTTTCTTTATTTATCGAAACAAATAGAGAGGCATGTGAGAGGAATCATTTAGCAGCCATCCGTGATACCTGGAAATTCGACTGCCTATTTTGTGCATGGTAAAGTAAACTAGAACTTTAAGATTCAAAACCGTCCTTATCGTTTGTGATACAGTTATTAACATTCGAATTATTTGACAAGCTATCATTCACACGTACTCTCTTTATTATGTTGCTGAGTGGTAGTTGAATGAATTCATTATGTCAAGTCTCTACACTTTGCACGTCACATGGTGTACACGAATGTAATTTCGATGCGTTTCCTCAGTATCGATAAGATTTTTTATTGCTTTACACCTTCAGTGGAACATAAGGCTTCAAGCTACAGGCTTGAAGTTTCGGTAGCAGCGGTGTTTATTTTACGAGTGGGGTTACTAGCCTCATGACAAACCTTACCTCTTTATCAGTTGTATTACTGATCTAGCCAGGTATACGAATCAGCACTTGGTTTGGAAATATGTGGAGGTTTAAAACTATACTACTATAAACCAACGATTCGAAGCTTTTAACAAGATTTACGCAAGTAATTAGAAAGTCAAAAGATTGCAAAAATAACTGAACTACATCGTTTCAACTAGAGTAAAAAGAAAAATAACGTGAAATTCAATAAGTATCGTAGTGTTTGTAAAATTAAAATTGGCAGGAGTTAATGTTAGATGATAAGTAGAAGCGAATCCAAGTGATGAAGAGTAATGAAAAGACAAAAATGCATAGAGGTAGAGAGAAAAATATAAGCAGACGAAATAAATTTTGAGTGAGAAAATTAACAAACATATTCACAATGCACTAAGAGCCCTTCTTTAGCTAGTTCAGAGAGACTGATTACTTCTTCTGCACACATTCGTTTCATGAGCTCGAGTCAAACAAACTTGTGCAATTGATCCAGCGTTATTTATCTCTCAAACAGGAAAAATCTACCTTGGATTTCAAATGTTAATTCAGTTTGACTACTTGTCGATGTGTTAGTGCTAACTACGAATCCAGTTTCAAATATAAAGGTAAACAGAATTTGTGTGCATTTTTTACAGGTTTTAACATATAGTGTGAAGAAGATGTGATGACGATTGGTGTAAGTCAATCTGAAAATATGACATTTTTGAAGTTGGATGACGTGGCACCATATCACAAATCTGCTGAAACAGGCGCAAAATCTCTGTCTCTTAAACGCGTCTTAAGAGTTGATCGTTTCTTAGCTATTGTGTTTCCTAATTTTTTTAAGTGAACTGAAATTACTTAGAAGATATGTATGTTGTCAATTATCTCAGTCTGGTGTGAGGACAAACACCGGCAGATGATATTGGCTGAGGCTGCGTCAGAATCACAAGTTCTACGGTCACTGAATTCCTGGCTAGTTAGCTGAATGGTCGCCTTGTTTAGACTGTTAATCTGAATGTCCGGGTTCGATCCCTGCTGGGATCTTGGGTGCATACTGATGAAGAACCTCAAACCATGGTATAACAGATGTCCAGTAATCCCTGACTTTCAGTTGTTTTCCAACAGACATGGAGCCATGATCAAATGTGAAAGAAATCAAACCTCTACAGACAAACTTTTGACAACTTTAGTTTATTTTAGACCTAATCGGGATGTTCAAATGAACTTATGCTACATTACAATGAGGTGCAGGTGGAAATGCCTTACACTCCTTGTAGAAGGTTTGATGGTTATTTTTAATTTACTAATGTAGCTCCCTAGAAAAACAGTTTTCCTTATGTTTCCTTCCAGCCTTATGCTGATTCGGAATGAAGTCACTTCTACAGGTGACTGCAATAAGACGTAATGTTTTCTCGATCTGCACATTTCGTTACTCTGCTCATTAAATATGCACACATATGCATACACGGTTTATAAAATATGTTTAATTTGAAGAGAGTCTCTATTATGTTTGGAGAGTAAGCAGTGAACGAAAGGAAGGATCATAGTTGTTCACTGTTTCATAACGTCCATTACTAGTTTGTCTAGCCAAACTGACATCTGTTTTTATTCGTAAAAATTTTGCTGCAAGTGTTGGCCAGATCAACTCTCTCAAATGAAGAGATAATATTACGAAGCACAACTCAGATGCATTAAATACACTTATTAACTACAGTGAAATTTATGTCTTGTATGTGATGATGCCTTATACATAATCAATTTTTCGACTGAAATACTTGATGCTGCATTTCACTCGTTGGTAAACATATGTACATAGTGATGAACCGTACTCACACACATGTATGAGGACAGCAATTCTGGGGGAGAATATTGTATGTATACAAGAGTGTAACTGCCTAAATCACTGACCAGGAATTTTCAATTTATCGTGTGGTTAGGCGAAGAGGTTTATGGTTTTGCGTTAGATGGCAGTCGCAGAAAACACTTCGATGAATGGCAGATTCCAATAACTTTCTTTTCCGGTTTCTCGAAAGGAACATTTGTCTCGAATAATGATACCGTACTGAGGACAGCATACTGTAAAATGAACAGTCTAAGAATTTCACAAATACGTGTATATCTGAAAGCTGAATTTCTCTGTTGTCTTAAATAAGACTTCATATTCAGTAATAAATTCTAAAGCTAACTGTGATGATATGGAAAATAAAATTTTCCGTAGGTACTTCTCATGTTAAGAGATGGATTCAAGTGAATGTCATTCATCTATTTATTATTTAGAGAATCCCGGTTATACTTTTGTGCTCGTTGCATTGTTTAAAGGGAACTAGGAAAACTGGCTGTATCCACAGATTGTCTAGTTATTAACTGGCAGACTTGATGATAACATGGGTCTCTATACATCACTGCACTGTTTAGCACGATTTTATTGAAGCGGAAATATCCCTGATGACAGTTATTTCTATATGCAAGTACTGTCTGTTACCTAACAGTGCACATTCTCCTACTTAATTTAAGTTCTCTCCGAATTTGGTGAAACATCAGCTCCGAGGTCTCATGCATGCCACTGAATGTAAACGAGTCACCTTTGTTAAACTCACAAATTGTGTTCCTCTTCAACCCCTTGCATACGGTACAGCCAGCACATTTACGAAATACATCACACTTAGACTAAATGAAATCCTGTGTCGGCTAACTGTGCTGACTAATTTTAATGACAGAAATAGTACATGGATAATCTAAAATTTCAGTCCAGAGAAAAAGTTGTATTGTTTGCTTCCTATATTATTCATGATATTTTGCACACGAATCGATAAAGTGTGCTGAGGTGATTGGATTTAGTCATCAATGTATACCATTATGACCCACTCGGTGATGAATACACTCAGTGCACTGAATCAGCTGCGAAAGTTGCGTTCTTATTTATCGTGGTACCTTTAGCTATCGTAATCGCCCACCTACTTAAATATATTCATTGACCCTCTTGAAATTATCTCGTTTCTGAGTACAACTGCTGCAGAATCGTGACTACTTTTTCAAAACTGCATTGATCAGACAGACTGAGCGTACTGTCTCATTGATGGTAATCTGCTACTGACGATCAGATCCTGAGCACAAGGAATACAGTATTACCAGAATATATTTGTACTATCAAGAATATTGAGAAGGTGAATGCGAATGATCCGAAGATATAGTGTTATTTCATTGATGGAATAATTGTTGAAATGTGTGAAGATAGAAGCATCAATAGAAAGAATACCAGTAGTTCAGTTAGGAGTCTCTTTTCGGTAAATAGAAACAGTTAAATGCGGATTTCAATATTTTGTGTTTTTGCACTGATGTTGATTATTTTAAAGTAGATATCTTCACAGACCAACGAAAGTGAGATATCATAGAAAACCAGTTAGGTCCGCCACATCCAGGTGAAATCAACACCATCCGAAGACATTGATGAGTTTGTAGTGTACCTTGAATGTTTGGAATTTTGTTTTAACGCATTCGTGTAAAATGGCGCCGGGCTTTCGCAGTTCTTCCAGCTTGACTGATAACACGTGAATCGCTTCTTAGTTGTGCTGCCACTAAAGACACTCTTCGAGTTTGCTTCCCCAGGCAGTTAACAGATAAGTTGTCCAACATTCCCATTTATTAAATTTGACATATAATCAGTGGTAAATGTATAATTCTTACCAGAGCACACTACCAAGTCACAAGCCTTTTTACTTTGAGTACGTTAATCGATGCGTACACGTTAGGTGGATTAGGGTATTAAGATGAGAATTCTTTAGTAGGTGCGGTTCATCAAGGTCTACCTGAAGTACAACCAATCACTTACAATTAGTGACCATTACATTCAATTCTCTGCGTCATCTGAACTCAACAGTTTCACTTTATTTTATTTCACTTGATGAATGGTTTTCCTGTTTATCTCAAGCAGTTTTACTACTGCTTTTCTATTGGTATTACTTTGTTCTGTATTTGCATAGTTTGACTTGAAATGGCTCATTCTACAATGGTGATTGTGCTACGACTGCCTTCTTTCTGGGCCAGTCGCTCAACAGCGTGGTTAACACACGTGGAAGCCTGATTGACACTTCGTCGCATTCAAGTGCAGGAGACAAAAGCCAATCTAGTCACAGTTAGCTTTCCAGAAAACGTTATGGAAGACGTTACAGAAGTCCTAGACGATCCTGCCTCAAACTTCTACGACCATCTCCTAGCAGAACTCATTAAACGCGTTTCACCAATGGATAAACAGAAAGTGCACGAACTCTTTCGTGATGTACTTCTTGGCGACCGTAAGCCCACTCAAATGCTATGACAGATGAAACAGCCGGTTGCTGATTTCAAGATTGATGGCGCTTTCCTGAAGAAGGTTTGGCTGAAAAGAATGCCTCAGTCAGCCTAAGATATTTTAGCACCATTTCAAAACTCTCCTTTGCTAGAGTTAGCAGAAGCGGCCGACAGAACTATGAAGGCCACTAATTCAAATATTGGCATTTTCGCCGTGATACCAGGTGGTCCGTCCTAATTAAAGGATCGTTCTGCTGGGGGGTCTTCAAGTTTCAACGCAGTAGCTGAAATCCCGAAGCTTTACAAGGAGATTTGTAGCCTCAGGCAAGAAATGAGAACTAGAGGTCAGTCCCGTAGTCGCAGAAACCCATCTTCTAATAGGTCCTTCTCACGGGCTAGTTATAGGCGCCAGAGTTCACGAGAATCCCAGCCTGCAATGTGCTGGTACCACTGACGTTATGGTGTCAATGTTCAAAGGTGCACTGGCCTTTGCACTTTTGATACGAAATAGTCAGGAATCGTGTAGGCCGTCACTAACGTCGCTGGCGAACTACTTTCTTGTCTCCTCTTCTGTTTCACACGTCGTCATTCTGCGATATATTTCTTGATTGATACCTGGACAGAAGCCATTTTGGCTTTGACAGCGGTTGGGACTTCGCCGACCATGCACATTCTCCAGGATTTGACCTCCTGCCTACGCACACCTGATAGCAGTGGTCGGCCAGCAAAATTTAGGCTACCAATTTCACATGCTATACTTGTGCCAAAATACGGTGTGGAATCAAGCTATGAACAAAGAAGTACAACTCTGTGCAGCCAACGGTTCGCCTATCGCAACACACATTCGTAGATTCCATACTCTGACATCATTCAGTCTTTTCTTGACCTTTCCAAACCGGCTCCTGAACACCCATGCGTGACTTTCAATGCCACTCATCACATTATGACGATTGGCCCACCTGTTTTTTCAAAACCACGGCGGTTGTCTCCAGAAAACTTCAAGCCGTTGAAACTGAGATTGCATATATGTGTGATATTGAAAATAAACTCATCTAATATGGAATAAAATCCTACCACAGAGCCTAAGTCCTATAATAACTTTGAGAATCACAGTTCTATGGAGAATAGCAGCTCTACAGAATAAAATTCTAAGCAGCTGGAAGAAGGAAAGAATAGACCTGATTCAACTAGGGTTGAAAACAGATATACAGGACTATATATCACAAACCATATCACAGAGACCGGTCAAAAATTTGTCTTCAGTAGTGCTTCTAAACCAGTCTATCAAACAATATTGAGCACTTACGTAAATTCATTGAAACCATAGTCTTAATTCAAATGAACTGTCGTCAAGATTTGACAGAATAGTTCTAAAATATTTGGGCGCCGAGTGAGAAGTAGACATTTGTAAAAAATTTATATTTGTAAAGTCTCAGCGAGATTGAAATGAGTAATTCCAACGTTTCGTTCGGCAATCTGGTCCGAACTTCTTCAGGGAAATTAATCGAAATTAACATTACATAGGTTTATATATAAAAAATAATATATATATAAAATTAAATTAACAAAGAAACTGTATAACTGGCACAATCATTATGTTTTCACTCTCCGTTGTCTGCAACAGAATGCATATCCGAAATCCGTAGATGTCGAGTCACCTGACAACTCCAGTAGGTCGAATAATGCAGCTCGATCTTCAGAAAGAAGAAAAAATAATAAGTCCGACAGGGTGCTTATACTAAACTCGAATCCTAAACACCATAATTTTGAAAATACGTCTAATCATAAAATTCTAGATACTAGCAGTTTGAATAGACATGAGGGCGTGATGTTAGCTGATGCATAGAAAAATCCTTATTAATAAGTAAAAATGGATATGTATCACTAATTATTAATACTTGTTCAAAATTCTCGACTGTCCATATCTTCTAATGGAAACGTTAAGAAATGTTTTGCAACTGTTTACCCACACACACATACACACTCTGTTTAAAGTGTTTAACAAAGGTAGACCAATATTTGTAAGTCCGAGGTCAAATTTTGATCATAGCTCATAAATATTTTGTTTATTATACTTGGTGGTACTTTTTGAATGATTCATGATTGGACAAATTTTTAAAAATAAATGATGTTCCTTTTTATATATAAACCTATGTAATGTTAATTTCGATTAATTTCCCTGAAGAAGTTCGGACCAGATTGCCGAACGAAACGTTGGAATTACTCATTTCAATCTCGCTGAGACTTTACAAATATAAATTTTTTACATATGTCATATTCCTAATTGTTTGAGTATGCGTGCAATTCCGTTAGGTGATGAAGATTTCTCCGCGTAAGTCTCAGACGGTCTCTACACAAGGACTTATAAAATGTTAGAGGATGAATTTTAAACTGAAGATAATAGTTGAAATGGCCGCTCCCAGCACAGCGTCAAGAAATCAAACACCTGAACTTCACCGAATAATTCACTGCTTCAACAGCGGTATTATAAAGCAGAAAAGACCAAGGATACTGAAAGAAATGTTTATTTGGTGAAACGTATTCTACATAGTTAAATTTGGTATACCATATTTTCAACCTGCCATTTGCACATCATTTACCATATCTTTGATGAATTGGTCGAATATCGTCACATTCGATGGCTTTTTGCATTCTGCATCATATGGCAACATTGTTCTCTCTCTTCTTTGATTGCTCTTTTCAGTATGTTACATTTCTGAATTCGTTTTTGATATGCTACTTATTTCGGATTATAAGTAGCACCCACCACAGTATTTCGAGACAGAATATATGACAAACGGTATTCATCTTAGATTAGCAGATGCTACTTGGATTGTCTGCGAAAGCAAATCAAAAGCGGAATACTTATGAATAAAAGTGAATTCATGACATCATGATCTTAACTTCAAAGCAAAACACGTGGAATATAATAACAATGTGACATAAGAAGACTGTTCAATATTTGATCCGCATTACAATAGGATACAAAATGAACTCCATAACGGATATTTTGTCTTTGAACGCAAACCACAACTAGTGCATCAATGAATATATTAAAGAAATAAGCCAGCTGTAAAATTATTCAAATATAATCCAAAGTAGCTGTGTTCATCAATGTGCCTCTGAAATCAGATGATGCGGAAGATAGGATCCAACGAAGACTTGATGAAGCCCTTCAGGAGAACCTACTAACGTCAATTACTGACATATTCTAACTTTATATTAAATATAATTAGAAACAATTTTGTTGCGTTTATGAATTTTCACAAAACAATTAGTAGAGGCGATGAATATGAATTGTCTATTGCATTGACTCAACAAACTTTTTACAATTCGATAAGACACACACACATGTCTCAGAAATTAATAGGGAAGATATTAAGATGTTATGAAGTGGAAGAATTATCATGTTACTGTTTCTTTGAGTTGCACGTATAAAACAGAGATTCAAAAGCATATCTCCACTTCGTAGTACAATTAGCTGAAATAATATATCTGGACACAAGTTTCCAGATTGTCGCTCATGTAGCATTCGCATGATATTCTGCACGACACTATCAGAAACAAGCTCAAATCTTTTCATCAGTGATTTTTGAATATTGTTGCCATTTTAAGGTTTAACTACACCCCAGGTTTATTCTAGTTCAGTGGTCAGTCAACGGAAGCAATTTACTTACATTAAAATACTGAGAACAGGAATATGACAAAAATTAGGAGAGAAAGAAATATGCTGGTAGGGCAAGAAATAAGAAATTCAAGCAAACGAAGTTTTTTTGCAGACAAATCAAATCAGTCCGGATGAATAATACACAAGAATAATTATAACGAAAATAGCTTAGGTTTATGAACACTGTCGAAGGTTCCAGTAGACCGTCAGTAGAATTGATACTAGGTGCGCACATTTTATGCGCGAACAGTTTGATGAGAAGAGAATACTTGCCAAAACAGGTCATTCCTCAGCCATTAATCATGAAAGAGTGATTAACAGGGACAATTGCTTCACAGGCGTTTACACAAAAATAATATTGGACTATCAAACTGGCTGAGCTCATCAACGTGGAATATTTAAAGTCCTGGCTAGATCCAGATGTCTCTTTGCAGTGATGTTGTTCAAATCGCAGTGAGATGGTCAGGACTATAGTCAGGCAGTCTACACCCGATTGCATAGCAGCTCACAGAGAACAGTCAAAGGCTTCAATGATTGGTTCCATATTAAGGTTAAACTACACCTCAGGTCTATTCCAATCCAATGATTCATGATAAACAAGGTGTCTTGATATTCCTAACACGTATTCTGGCCATCTCAATTGATGCAGTTTCACAACTGCATAGATTAATTTCCTCTCCTTACGTAACTTCACAACCACACTCAGATCCTTATACCATCGAACACGACAGCTTGACAGAGCATCACCGCCTATAGTTGGAGACGCCTAACTGCCTCATTTCCGCCTCTTAGAACAGTGAGATCCGAAACATACGTGCACCCACACAATCAGATTTACCTACCTGCCACCTTCCATTATTTTATGGGAATCAGAGGATACTCAGCTTGGAATTTGATAGTATTTCATGCAAAGGAAAGTGCATTCAATTGTCCGCAGGCAATAAAATAAAAACAAGTGTCGTTCTAGCTGTAACTTCAACTAGTAAACAGAATTTCATTAAAACACTGAAATTTATTTTCTAATGTTATTTATAATTTATTAATAAACTAATACTACCATTTGGTTTCATCTTTTCTTTGTCTTTGTCTGTTTGATCTATATACTGAGATATCTTCTGTGTTAAATATAATAAAAATACTCCAATTCAATTATATATTCAGTTGAGTGACGTCCATTCTAATAAAATTTATGAATCAGTGAAAGTAGACTGCCTTACTAGAAGACTAATTAGACAGACTAGAATGTACTGAAAGCTGAATGAGCAAACAACACACTCAAATGAGTATGAAATGGATTAGGAAGAGAAAACAAAAGCAAATATTTCAACATAACAAGCAAAGAAACTAACAAAGGAAAAAACCAGACAAGAGTAACAAAGGTTCACCTCAGTGTCACATTGCTTACATAACTTAATTTAAACAAAATAAACGTCACTCAACTGAATATATAATTGAATTGGAGTATTTTTATTATATTTAACACAGAAGATATCTCAGTATAAAGATCAAACAGACAAAGACGGAGAAAATATGAAAACGAAATGGTAGTATTAGTTTATTAATAAATTATAAAGAACATTAGAAAATAAATTTCAGTGTTTTTATGAAAGTCTGTTGACTAGTTGAAGCGACAGCTAAAACGACACTTGCCTGCGGAAAATTGAATGCACTTTTCCTTGCAAAAAATACCATCAAGTTCCAAGGTGAGTATCCCCTGATTTCCATGGATCACTGGAAGGTGCCAGGTATGGAAATCTGGTTGTGTGGGTGCACGTATGTTTCGGATCTCATTGTTCTAAGAGGCGGAAATGAGGCAGTTAAGCGTCTCCAACTATAGGCGGTGATGCTCTGTCAAGCTGTCGTGTTCGGTGGTATGAGGATCTGAGTGTGATTGGGGATTTACGTAAGGAGAGGAAATTAATCTATGCAGTTGTGAAACTACATAAATTGAGATGGCCAGAATACGTGTTAGGAATATCAAGACACCTTGCTTATCATGAATCATTGGGTTGGAATAGACCTGGTGTTTAGTTAAAACTTTTTTCGGCACAAATCATTAAGGTCATTGACTGTTCTCTACGAGCTTCTATGTAATCGGGTGTAAACTGCCTAACTACATTCCTGATATTATCACTACTATCTGAGGATGGACTTATCGAAGAAGTGTTTCGATTACAGGCAGGATTTTTAATACTCCACGTTGATGATCAAAACCGGTTTGGTAGTCCAATCGCTATCCTTTTTTGGCTTCTAGGTATCTTTTGAGAGCTAGATCCTTATTTCTCTCTTATTTCTTCCTATAGCAGTTGTCCATGTGTCCTTGAATATCACTTTCAGTGAGTTAGTTTCAATGTTCTTCCACGCTGCTATAAGTACAGAACTTCTACATTGTGGTAGAGTGCCATTCCTTTTTAGGTAAAATTTAAATCCATGTTAGTTTGCTTATTAGATGTGTCATACAGAGAAACAGTATTATTTACTGGATGAAGTTCCGAACAAAATTTATCCTTCATAGTATTTTTTCAATTTATTAATTATTGTTCATTTATTGTTTATTTATTTATTTATAATAATAATATATTATAATAACATAATATAATAATATATACATAATATTATATATATATATATGATTATGAGCAGTAAATTGTCCTCGAAACGTCATCAGTAAACAATACTGTATAACACTGTGAGGTTTTATCAAAATAAATTTTACCTATAATGGAATTCTTCCACGCTGATTTCTCCGCAAATATTACGTCGTGTCTCGAACTTTGCCCTGATATGATATGACGTGAAGGCATCTCTTGTAGTTTTGTGCTTCAGCTTCTGAATGTTGAATTTGAATAACAGTGGCCTGTCTCCAGTTTTATTCAGCGATTTCAGCTTCCTCTTTATGGTTCCTTCGACTAGTTTATGGTCTGCGCAGAGTTCTCCATTGTTATTCATTTCGCCCAGGGAGATCCTCTCGACCCATGATGATTTCTCTTCCTATATATTACCTGTTCTCGGTTCGGCTCGCATTCATATCGCCTGTGAGTTTTTTGATGTCTTCATTCGGAATATGGTTCATTACTGCTTAAAGTTATTTGTAAAAATCGTATTTCTTCTCTTGTTCTGCATTTTTTATAGCACCGTGTGTATGATTGGACAATTGTGACCTTGCTTTCCGCCTTTTGAGTTGAACCTTGCTTTCGTGATCCTGGATTGAAGTGGTTCCCCCTGCATTAGGGCTTTGCCTACCTCTGGTGATATCATGACAGACACTCGCTGCAACAGTGTCCTCGTGGTTGTTGTGTGGGTGACCAGACCGGAGTAGATTACTGACTCTCCAGTTGACAACCTTGACAGTCCATATGCATTCCGTCTGCTCTCATAGATACCAAGCACTTATATGCCA
Source organism: Trichobilharzia szidati (assembly GCA_944472155.2). Taxonomy (NCBI): domain Eukaryota; kingdom Metazoa; phylum Platyhelminthes; class Trematoda; order Strigeidida; family Schistosomatidae; genus Trichobilharzia; species Trichobilharzia szidati. The sequence continues at coordinate 98,764,023 of OX235276.1, forward strand.
TATCTCCTCACTTCTTCGGCTTTCTAAACAGCCTTTCCAGAGTGTTACAATGAACGGATATTCCACGTCCCATTATTATTCGTGCTTTCATTGAGTGAGAGAAGATTCATCGGATGGCTGACTGGCTTGTTGAAGGCTGGCTTTCACCAACCCGCTGTATCATTTCTCCTCTCCGATTCCGGCGAAGAATAAGTTTGTTTTTCAGTTTTTTTTTGTTTTCAAGATATTTCTGTTGATATAAGTATCAAACTTGGGCAATGTGTTAGAGTATAACTCCACTATAGATAAGATTTTATTTTGATAAATCACACAGTGTTATACAGTGATATTAACTGAAGTTTCTCCAGTAGTTTGATAGCTTTTGTGGTTTAGAGTTGCTAGCACCACACCCAACACTATCACAAGTGACATGCCAGAAAACTAGCAAGCTTGAAAACCAGGCGAGAGTTTTGTTTCATTTGACAGGATTGAATTTATTGTGCTATAACTCTTGGTCAGCATTCTCAATGTAATTTACCTTAACATGCATATATCAACCGAATTAGACTGCATTCGACTGTGGGTTTTGGAATGTTGCTTTAGCTTTTACTCAATTCTGTGTCAGCTTTAATGTTTGAATTGAGATGCTAAATAATTCCCCACGACAAATATTCTGTAAAAGCGCCAAAGATTATGTCAAAAAGGCTTGATAATATGGCCGAAAATATCAAAACTTTTCCAGTAGCATTTCATGTAGATCTCACTGGCCATTTTATTCATTAGTGTAAACCACGAATTGTTATCCATTTAGATCAACAAAACTGACATAAATGTTGTTGAAACTCTGTTTATTCATGATGTCAACTCTGTTATTCCATTCCTTTCAAGCGGCTCCAGTTTTATACAGCTTCATTAAATAATTGTGATATCACATGACTTTGCCGCATTAAGTCATACAATTTTCAATGGGATTCATGTTTTACGATAACGTATAGGTTCTATTTAACATGATCGAACGACTGTTCGCATTTTCCACTTTTGTCATAAATTATTGTATGTGCAATTTAAGTTTCACTTTATTTTCTGCACAACTGTTTGTCTAGAAGTTAAAGATTAGTGTGTTTACACGGATTTGTCGATTTTCTCATCGAGAGAATTTGAATTGCTTTTGACGCTTCATATTAAATTGTGCGTTCTGACGAAGGTACTAAGTAGGTTATATGTAGGTGAGATTAATAAAGTTATTCAGATTATTCTTGATCAAAGCATGATGAGAAATGGTTTGAACAGAATTGAAACACATTTAGCCTCGAAGCAAAGCCGGGTAGCATGAATGGATGTTTTCGAAAACCCGATGAAGTAAACTATCGAATGATCATTACCTACTCATCATGTCTTGATGCACAGTAGTGAGGTCTTGATTGAGTTTCGTCAACGCACATTGCACAATCCCTGTAACAAGTACGGTTGTCTACGTAACCTCCATCATATGTGCCTCTGTCGTCTCCCATCTTCCATTCTACTGTACAATGACATTTGGTCATTGAAACTGGGAGCTGAGGAAATTTCAGGAAATTGCTGTGGTTAGTTCAGTAGATATACAGGATCATTTCCATGCTGTCATGCCAACCACATTTTAACGAAGGTGAAAAATAACCAATGCTGATTACCTCTATCTTGTTTTGATTAGAAAATATTCAACAAATATATTTAATGACTGTTTGATGCTTTAGAAAATGAAGTATGTCGATTCGTATACAAGATACACCCCCAGGAATTACAAGTTTATCTCCCACAAAGTCTCGTGTAATACTGGCCATTAGTAAGGAGCATCAGCTTAATTATTTTTAATAACCATGACTTCGGTATTGAAGTGAAACACACCTAGTGCAGTTGATGCAATTATTCCTCTAAGTTAGACATTATCAGCTGGATGTATCATATTTATATGCACTTTACTGTTGATTGTTGTGCGTAGATGTTTCTGTAGCAGTTTGATTAGTTGAATGCGGTAGGGTAAATTGCCCGAAACACAAACCTGCCTCTTTTGCCGACCTTGTAGCCGGCTAGAGGTCTCGTGAGCTAGTAATCACAAATGGGAAGCGATGGGTGTGTCGTCAGTGTTAAGGTCAGTTGGAGGAGATCGTTTGAGTTGGAGGTGACTGATTATGGACATTGTGGACTCAGCTGAAAGGATAGCATAAAAAAGAATAAAGTCGAGAAGTGTTGTTGAAATCCTCTGTTGCACTGGGAAGCTAATGGAATAATAATGATAAATAATTACTATTCAGTATTCAAATGAACTGTCGTCAAGATTTGATAGAATAGTTCTAAAATATTTGTTCACCGAGTGAGGTACTTTTAGAATGACTCATGATTGGACAAATTTTCAAAAACAAGTAATGTTCCTTTTTATATATAAACCTATGTTATGTTAATTTCGAATAATTTCCCTGAAGAAGTTCGGACCAGATTGCCGAACGAAACGTTGGAATTACTCATTTCAATCTCGCTGAGACTTTACAAATATAATTTTTTACAAATGTCTATTCAGTATTGTTTATACGTAACCCCGTATGATGTGGCTGCAAATCGCGTGCTGTTCAAATCTCCACCTAAATCGCTTTTCACACTGCTTTCCTGGTTTTCTTGTTGGCGCACATTGACTGTGCTTTTGACGGCATTCACCTACAGACATCTCACTTTTTCACGTTTGTATAGTATATACCATTAGACTGTGTTTAATGTAGTACCGTATACTAAATGAATCTTGTGTTTTAGATTTTACGCGTCACTTGAGGCTTGGTTCGAGTACTCATTTTGATTATCACTCCAATTCTCTTAGAAGGAATCCACATTGAGTCACGTGAGATGACAGACAGACTATCGACTGGAATTCAAGTAGCAAACCATGAGTTAACCAACCGAGTTGACCTGGTTGAGATGGTGTGAGGATAGGATGAGAGCTGATGAGAAATTGTGGAGATGGATTAAAGGCCTGTGCAGAACAGAATAAAATAGCGAAAATTCTGTTACGCGGTTGAAAACTCTGAATGATGAGCAAAACTCAGATTGATGGAAGATTAGTCACAGTACTTTGATATTTCCGCTGCACTGAAGCAAATCAGCGAACAAAATAATATGTGAATATGAAGGTCTAATGATTAGAAGTAGGCAGTAATTTATTCAATTATGCGATAATTGAATATTTCGAAGTATTTCTCTATCTGTTTACCATTATTCTCGTTCAAGCCTGACGAACAAAAATATAGTCCGTGGCGAAAAATTCACTAGAAACGGAATCACTCACACGATGACATATATTTCTTCTAGCTAACTGAAAGTAAATATTCACAAATTGAAATGATTCATCTACCTAAGCAGAATTGTCCTCGATGTACCGTTGAAATACCAATTCAATCTTAAGAACACTTACTTATTTCAAAGTAAAAAGAAAATTCATGTATTAACTTCATTATGCTTACAAATAAAGAAACCTGCGATGTTAGTTGATACCTTAAGTATAAGCTACAGCATACCTCCACATAATATAAAAACTCTGAATCAAAGGATGAGGAATGAGATGGATATATTCACTCATTATTTCTGCACTGCTCTAGGTGTATACTGAAGCGTTCAGGGTTAGATGGTGGTTGTTTCTCAGGCAGTCAGTTCATTTCTAATCATTTTTCGTCACTTTTATTTCCTTGTCATTATTCGAAAGATCAAGCGCTGCTTTCTGCTTTTAACCTCATGCCTTCGAAATCTCACGACTTCCATTTCTTATACGGTTTCAAGATTGAGCAGCAATAAAATGAATTAAATCAAATCAGTAGAATTTCAGGTCCAGTTAAGCTCGGTCTCTTAATAAGTATAGGCGAACAAACAGCGAATAATCAGATTGCAAATTGTTCATCGGATTGTTGACTAACAGATGTTCAACGAAATGGAAGAAAGTAAACCTCCTCACTACAGCAATACTGAAAATGTGAACAGTTTCACTTAATCAAATTCTTCTGATTTGAAGTAATATTTCGCAGCAATAATCGGATACACAGCACAGTAATGAGGAAATCTAATGTGTGACCAACAATCAGGGGTAGGCGCACAACAGTTCTATTTAGTTGAAAACTCTCGCTTCTCTTAACAGTTAACGTCTGATGTCTGTGATCTATGTGAGTACCTCGCTTTGTTCCCATGATAACAATATAAACTGTTCGAGCATGTATCATCGTACCGTCATGAATAAATGACTGCTTTCCAGCTATTGATATTCATTGAGTCTGTTTTCTGCTTGTATTTCAGAGTAGTGCTTGTGACCCTGAGTTATCTTTTGTACTTCAAATCACATTGATACTGATAGGAGCGACATGAATTATTTCAGAGTATCAGGTTAATAAGTTGACTTCATTGCCTCGTGATAATTTTGTGTTTGTTGTTCTGTTCACTTTTGAACAGATTAAATCAAAACCAGCAATACATCCGAGTAAAGGAGGATTTAATGAATGCATCAAATTTCAGTCGAACGCTTCCTCTGAAGCCTCTACACATAGGGATATATGTATACATATATACTATAAGAATAACATCGAAAAATGTAAGGCGAATAGTTCAATAAACAAGATTGAACTAATCATGCTGACCTATAGGTGGAATAATTTATACAAGTCATGTGCAAAACGATAACTTGAAAGTGATTTTGAAGGGTTAAAATTAAGCAAATTTTATATGACGTTTCAATTGCATCATTTGAATGGATGATTATCGATCGGAGAACGAACGTGAATATATATCACGTATTGCAAAGTGAATAATACCGTACATTGATGGTAATAATGACAATGTTAAAATGAATTAAGCTTATGCTACTGGTAAAAGATAATTGTTAATGAAACAGGAATAGTATTAGTTATGAGAGAAGAAAGTATAGGTAATTTTAATGACAATAATAACGGTAGATATATAAAGCATGGCAGGGTCAAAATGACCGCCATTTCTTCTTGTACACAGAGATCGGGTTCACAATTCTAATTTCACAAGCGGGCATCTTCCTCTCAATTTGTCTGCTGACAATTGTAAATTACTTTATGAAGTAGGTGTCATGTCCTCAGTCTACAAGATTCTTTCTAATTAAACAGTTTGGTACTTTGGCTTCAGCCAAATATAACTAGTTTGGTTAACACTCCATCATTCGAGTAGGCGATGGCTTTTCCGTACGATCAACGCATTTGCTAGAACAAACACGCTAAAAATGATAAACGCAACTTTTAGTGTCGAAGATTGGCGATCAGGCGTTCTTAGATTGCAGCAGCACCCACTTAGTGATATCGAGGAATGCGAGTTATGTGGCATTTTAGGTTATCCTGAGGGCTTCCTCAAGTATTCGTTGGACCCTATCTTGCGCATCATCTGATTTCAAGCGCACGTTGATTTATACAGCTACTTTGGATTATATTTGGATTATTTTGCCAGAGCTTATTTTTTTAGCTCATTCGTTGATGAACTAATTGTGGTTTGCGTTCAAAGATACAATATCCGTTATGAACTTCGTTTGTATCCTATTGTACTGCCGGATCAAATATCAGCCAGTCTTCTTATGTCGCATTGTTATTATATTCCACGTGTTTTGTTTTGAAGTTAAGATCATGATTTATAAAATTATATTTGTAAAATCTCAGCGAAATTGAAATGATTAATTCCAACGTTTCGTTCGGCAATCTGGTCCGAACTTCTTCAGGGAAATTAATCGAATTAAAACAAACAGAGGTTTATATATAAAAAGAACAACTCATGTTTTTTAAATTTTGTCCAATCATGAGTCATGCAACAGTCATCAACATGTATAATAAATAAATAAAATAGTATGTTTAAATACAAAGTACATCTCTTGTTTTAAATTGTTTGTCCAGTCATGTGAATCAATAAACAGCTATCAATAGGTATAGTAAACAAAACAAAACAAAATTTTAATATGAAATGTGATCAAAATTTGACCTCAGACTTTCAAAATTAGTCTACTTTTGTTAAAATATATGTGTATATGTGTATATGCAGTATCAATGGTGATCACAGCTCATATGAGAATAACAAATGTTTTATGACTGTTCACCCACCCACATACACACACACACACCATTGATACTGCATATACACATATACACATATATTTTAACAAAAGTAGACTAATTTTGAAAGTCTGAGGTCAAATTTTGATCACATTTCATATTAAAATTTTGTTTTGTTTTGTTTACTATACCTATTGATAGCTGTTTATTGATTCACATGACTGGACAAACAATTTAAAACAAGAGATGTACTTTATATATAAACATACTATTTTATTTATTTATTATACATGTTGATGACTGTTGCATGACTCATGATTGGACAAAATTTAAAAAACATGAGTTGTTCCTTTTATATATAAACCTCTGTTTATTTTAATTCGATTAATTTCCCTGAAGAAGTTCGGACCAGATTGCCGAACGAAACGTTGGAATTAATCATTTCATTTTCGCTGAGATTTTACAAATATAATTTTATAAATGTCTACTTCTCACTCAGCGCTCAATTATTTTGCAACTATCCGGTCAAATCTTGATCACAGTTCATATGAATTAGGTCATGTTGTCATGAATTTACTTTTACTCATAAGTATTCTGCTTTTGATTTGCTTTCGAAAACAATCCAAATATCATCTGCTAATCTTAGATGGATACCGTTTGTGGTAAGTGGTGTCTCAAGAACTGTCGTCTTGGTAGTAGATGATTTGGTGAAGTTGAGGTTTTCGATTGCTTGACGCTGTGCTAGGAGCGATCATTTCAACGAATGTATTCGGTTTAAATTACATCCTCGAACATTTTATAAGCCTTTGTGTAGACACCGTCTGAGACGCACGCGAAGAAATCTTCATCATCTAACGGAATTGCACGCATGCTCAAATATTTAAGACTATGGTTTCAATGAATTCACGTAAGTGTTCAACCCTTGTTTGATAGACTGGTTTAAAAGCATTACTGAAAACAAATTTTTATCGGTCTCTGCGATATACTTGGTGATTTATTTTGCTGAGTTTCTCTTTGGAAGTTCATTTGAACCAGATGAATTTATTTCTACATCCAGCCACTGAGATTGTGTACTGTCGGCCACCTATTTTCCGCAGACATATGATTACTTAGTGTAATTGTAAAACATGGCACTCTGTTGTCTGTATGATCTTATTTTATTTTAAACATCACACAGTGATGTAGTATTAAAAAGTCATTTAGTTTGTCTACGGAAGCTTTGTTTATCGATGTAACTCAGCACACGTTCAATCTGAATGACGAAAGGCTTTATCGGAAATATCGAAAATCTCAATTGGAAATTGGAGAAACAGAAGGAGAGAAAATACATATAAGACAAATTGTGAAACCTGAGTTTCACATCCATGGTACACATTAGCAGCCTATATGGAAAAGATAATACCCACATTTTAATATTTCTTATGCAAATAGCTTTACATATGCACTCGTCATGACTTAATTCTCTAGAGGTAGGAGATTATGCTCTTCAAAGTGTTTAGAAGTAGAATTTATGTTTCTCGAAAAGATGTTTGAAGGTGATGGTTACACTCAAAGGTTCATTAACAAGTACTGAATGTCTGAATTCTGAAATGTCAAGCAAATCACAGTTAGGCAAATAGCACACCTACATTCAACTTGATTTTGAAGGTGAAAATATGATAGTCATTGCCAGCAGAAGATTGAGGATATCACCAGGCAAAGACTTTCCGCTTTCAAGCTGGTTCTTGTCTATCGAACAACTTGCCCCTTGGGGCAATCAAAAATCGACAGATATCTTTCTCATGTTAACTGAAACTATATACACAAATTGACGTGTATTTGTGGGAGCAGTTACATTGGAGAAGCAGAAAGAAGCTCAAAACTTCGATCTTCTGAACGCATACTACAGATCCTGTCTAAAAGGAACAAATGCTATGAAAAAGTCCAGCAGCCAGGCATCTCCTTGAATAGGGTCATTTGTGGGATTCGCAAGACTGTCCAAAATAATCATTGGGTAATAAAGTTAAATTATCTTTTCAAGTTTACCGAAGCAATCTCCACCAAGTGCCTGAAACCCAATTTATGTTTTAGAGGCTGCGGGTATCGATGTTCGCGAGTTGTACCGATTATACTAACGCAAGATCTTATACCAACAACCACTATAGTGTTCGTTCTTCGAGTACCAAATGGTAAAGCAAAAGACCAGATTTTGTCGTCCAAATACGATATATATTTTGGGACCAAATCGCGGGTAGAGGTGAATGCTTAGCTAGCTAGTAATCGTGCACGCACGTGACACGACGAAGCACCAAATGGCGGGGATGCTTGACCGTAAGCCTTCAGCTAAACAAGTCGACTTAAACAGTGATGGTCAGCATCCAATGTTGAGTGATGATTGCTGTGGTTAATAATTTTGGGGAATTATTTACCGCTACAGCTCACTCCCCCCCTAGTGGGTTTGTGAGGACCCTAAGACATGACCAGCCGGAAGTAAAAAAATCTCGATGGTTCCCTGATGGGTGAAAAAAATCTTCCGAGCGGCTTGATCGAGAGCCTGCTGGTCTGTCTGCCTATGCTAATAGGGTGTCTGTACATAGCTTCCTCAATGTTGTTCGTTGGATCCCGTGCTTCGTTTGTTTCCTGTCCAGTGCCCGTTGCACCTGGAAAAGAAAACAAGAATGCTGAGAACCTTGTCAAGAAAAATGTACCAAATAAGCGTTTTTTACCAAAAAAATATGACATGCATCTACTATACAGTAAAATAATGTAAAGTGCAAAATATCGGGGGAAAAAAATATACCTCTAATTTAATTTTATGTACGGTTATAGGAGAAATATCATTTACTTGGGTTAAATGACGCAACATAAAAAAAATTGATGTGTCACTCAGTTATGTGAGATAGGTGTGAAGGTATTCTGGAAATCTAACGTGACGTCCAGAACGCGTTTTCTTAGAGTTATCGACCGAAGTTTCGGTGGCTTTCGCCGTGCTAGGGAGTTCTTCGAAGACTGAAGTAGATTCAATAACTTGTGAATTATCGGGTACGTTTAGCTCCAGGCTAATGGGGTTACCTTCCAAGTAAGCTGGTTTCAGACGGTCGATACTGACGGTGTCTTCGCGGCCTTTTTTGTCTAAAACGAAGAATTTATCCATACGTTTAATCACTTTATATGGTCCGTCATACGGGGGTTCTAGAGGACGACGTACCGAGTCGCGACGAACAAATACATGTGAAGAAGTTTTTAAACAAGGGTGAACAAAAACATCAATGGACTGTGGTCGGAGGGGAGCAGGTTTAACTGAACGCATAGCGTTTGTAAGCCTGCTGACGTATGAGGAGTGATCTACTACTGGTGGGAAGCTCGAGGGAGAAACAAACTCACCTGGCAGTCGTAGTGTTGTGCCATATACTAGCTCAGAGGTAGTACAACCAGCATCGGTTTTTAAGGCGTTTCGTATCCCTAGGAGAACTAACGGAAGGGATTCAGTCCAGTGGGTGTTATTTGCAGCTGATAAACCAGCTTTCAACTGTCTGTGTAGACGTTCTACCATACCATTCGCTTGAGGATGGTAGGCTGTCGTTCGAAAACGCATGCAACCAAGGATTTTAGTCAAAGCGAAGAATAAACCGCTTTCGAATTGCCGCCCACGATCAGTTGTTATGGAAGATGGGCATCCAAAGTTTGCGATCCATCTCTCTACAAAGACGCGTGCGACAGTTTCAGCAGATATATCCTTGATGGGTACTGCTTCAGGCCATCGTGTGAAGCGATCGATGCAGGTTAACATATAGGTGTATCCATGAGATTCTGGAAGGGGGCCAACTAAATCTACATGGACGTGTTCGAAACGGGCATCAGGGATAAGAAAAGTGCCAAGGGGGCTTTTAGTGTGTCTTATTACCTTGCACTTTTGGCAAGCTAAGCACGTCTGTGCCCATTCCCTTACTTCCTTGTTAATACCAGGCCAGCAAAACCTACTAGTTACGAGTTTGACAGTAGTTCGAATACCTGGATGGGATAAGCCATGCAACGTATTGAAGACGTTACGGCGATAACTTTTAGGCACGATGGGGCGAGGAGTACTAGTGGAAATGTCACACAGAATAGTATCCTTTCCTATACCTAAGGGTTTCTTGGCTAGTTGTAGAGTTGTTTTCGACAACTCACGCTGAAGCTCAATATCTTCTTTTTGAAGACGAGCCAGTTTTACAAGGTCTATGCCATCGATTTGGGTGAAAGAACAAATACGTGACAAGGCATCTGCCACAGTGTTGTTCACTCCGGAAACATGGCGAATATCTGATGAAAACTGTGAAACATAATCTAGTTGTCGCGATTCCCTGGGTGAATACTTATCTGAAGTTGAGTTCAGAGAGTACGTCAGAGGTTTGTGGTCAGTGAAAATGGTGAATTCACGACCCTCAACTGAATGTCGAAAATGCCGTATAGCACAGTACATAGCTAGAAGTTCCCTTCCGAATGTGCTGTACTTCGTTTCAGCTACTTGAAGGCGCCTCGAGAAAAAGGCGAGTGGTTGCCATTCGTTGTTAACTAGTTGTTGCAGAACTGCGCCGATTGCAGTGTCTGATGCATCAACCGAGATACTCAACGGTGCCGTTGGATCCTGATACATAAGAAGGGTGGCATCTGCAATAGCTTTCTTTACCTGAGTAAAAGCATGTCGAGCAGACGTGTCGAGTTCGATAGCCTTGTTGTTCCCTCGAAGGAGATCGGTTAATGGCTGAATTAGCGAAGCACAATTAGGAATAAAACGTCGGTAATAACTTACCAAGCCGTTAAAAGTGCGAAGGCATTTTACTGTCTTTGGCTCCGGAAAGTTCAGTATTGCTTCGACTTTAGTAGCCAGTGGGCGTATGCCCTGACAGTCAATAGTGTGACCCAGAAAATCGAGTGAGTCAACGCCTATTTGACACTTCTGTATATTGATGGTAACACCATGTTGGCGTAACCTTTCAAATGCCAAGTCCAAGTGTCTAAGGTGAGTTTCCTTATCTGGACTGGCAATGAGGCAGTCGTCTAAGTATGCGTATACAAAGTCGAGACCGCGAAATACTTCGTTGATGAAGCGTTGGAATGTTTGTGCCGCATTCCGGAGGCCGAATGGCATACGTAGGAATTCAAAAAGTCCGAAGGGCGTGATGATAGCCGTTTTCGGAATATCTTCCGTTGCCATCGGGATTTGGTTATATGCTTTAACCAAGTCGATTTTGGAGAATATAGATGCTCCAGATAACGTTGCCGTCAAGTCGTGTATGTGAGGCAATGGGTAGCAATCGGGGGTAGTTTTGGCGTTGACTCGCCGGTAATCACCAGTGGGTCGCCAATCGTTACTATCTTTTTTTGGAACCATATGCAATGGGGATGCCCATGGACTATTCGATGGCCGAATGATGCCAAGGGTGAGCATATGATCGAATTCGTTTCTGGCAATTCTCAGTTTGTCAGGGGCCAGTCGTCGTGCTTTAGATGTCACGGGCTGTCCTGAGGTTATGATGTGGTGCATAACATTGCTGGTTATACACGGGAGATCGTTAGATGGGCAATTCAGTTCCGGATATTTGTCAACAATCGGTTGGAAAGTTGGATCGGGGATTGCTTTCATCTTAACGATTGACAAGCTTGGGCCTACGTAAGTTATGCCTTTGATAGACAAACTAGTAGTGTTGTCAATTAATCGTTTACGGCGGACGTCTACGAGCAAATCATGATGATTAAGTAGGTCCGTGCCGATGATGGGCATTGTGACGTCAGCGATCAGAAAAATCCACCGAATAGGTTTGCGTAAACCTACGTTCAGATAGACGTATTTCCGACCATAGGTTGCAATTGGTTTTCCATTTGCAGCCTGTAGGTTGAGGTTAGGATCCTTCTGTCGATCTGCTGCTGTAGCAGGAAGGACGCTGACTTCGGCGCCTGTGTCGACTAGATATCTAGTCTGGCTAATTACATCATGGATGTAAAGTAAGCGGCTAGTGCCACCGGCGACGGTTGCCGCTAACGCGTGCCGGCGGGATAGTTTCCCACAGACTTGGAGGCTTTGCCGAAATCACAAGGTTTTCGACAACATTTCGCTTCCTTGCCATAGGTGTTGTGATACCAACACCAGTCAGGATTTTTGACAGAACGTGTGTTGGACTTAGATCGTCCACGTGCGTTTTGCCGTTGAGGGGATCTAGAACGACGGTTTGAGGAATTGCTAGGCTTGTTTGACCTAAGCATCTGCTGGACGGAGTTGATTAACTCTGTCATTGCAGAATCCTTCTTCGAAGTCTGTTCGGTAACAGAGTATACTTCGGTGATTGGCCGTTTCGTTATCTCTAGAATTCTATCTGCAGAGACAGCTAAATCATCTATGAGAACACCCTGAAGCGTCACAAGTACAGTCTGAACTGACTGTGGCAGTTTGGATAAAAATAGTTCTCTGAACAGTCCTTCATCGAACTGACTTTGGCCAATGATCTCTTTCATTCTTGCCAGCATGCTCACGGCTGACTGATCTCCTAACTCGATGTTACGAAATAACTCATCCAGACGTTGCCGATCTGTGAGAACGTTTCTCTTGAGGATGGATGCTTTTAGCAACTCGTACGAGTTACTTACCGACATCTGCAGAGTTACGCACCTGCTGAATTCCCGCGGTAGGGCGTGAATAACTGCAAGGAACTGTGAACGTTGATCAGTTATGCCATGTTCACAAAAATCGGACTCAGCAATCTGAAACCACGTTTCAGCATTATCTGGCCAAAATGGTACTAGCTGAATTGTTTTGGCGGTTGAGCGAATCTGAATAACTTTGGGGCTAGGATCACTCATGACGAAAAGTATGCCGATAACAATATAGTACAAGAATAAACACAAAAAGGAACGAACTCACCGGGTTTATCTGCGTGTGAATTGAAGATGTAGTTCGTGGTAGGGCTCCCCAGTTTAGAGGCTGCGGGTATCGATGTTCGCGAGTTGTACCGATTATACTAACGCAAGATCTTATACCAACAACCACTATAGTGTTCGTTCTTCGAGTACCAAATGGTAAAGCAAAAGACCAGATTTTGTCGTCCAAATACGATATATATTTTGGGACCAAATCGCGGGTAGAGGTGAATGCTTAGCTAGCTAGTAATCGTGCACGCACGTGACACGACGAAGCACCAAATGGCGGGGATGCTTGACCGTAAGCCTTCAGCTAAACAAGTCGACTTAAACAGTGATGGTCAGCATCCAATGTTGAGTGATGATTGCTGTGGTTAATAATTTTGGGGAATTATTTACCGCTACAATGTGTTCAGAAAGAAGCAGTTATCAGTCTTTCCTTGTACTGGTAACTGAATATTTTCACCTTAGCGTTCGTTTGATTATGTGATACCGAAAGTTAACATTGTGTATGATGATTATTTTTCGAGATAAGGTGTTCATTAATATATCTATGATTATTTTATGCGTATATCGATTTACTGATTTTTAATAAAAGGATAAAGCGTGGTCACTGTAGTGTTGTACAACTCCATTATTATCGCAAACTTTTGGCGGAGTGTTTGCCATCTACATAGAAAAACTTCACTAGTTCCAAGTTTGACGATGAATTGATATGAGTTAGAGAAGCGCTTGAGAATATCAGGCAGTACCAAACACCTGTTTTGTCAGCGTTGTTTGAGACTCATCGGAAATACGTCACCAATCGTGTTTGAGTGCAGGACCTTCCGATTGTAAGATAAGCTTGCAGAACATTCGGCTATTGAGACCCGACTCAATCTGTGAACATACGATTTCTAACCTCTACGGATTGGTAATTTTAACGGAACTGGTACCAGCCAGTTCTATACACGACGAGAGTTTGTCCTCACTATCAAGTGAGTGGACTCCACCGGTCAGGAGTTATCACTAGTGAGAATCAGAATAATTTGCAAGATTTAGGTTATAAGAAATCGATTTGTTCCATGTTTCACCACAGATTAATACCAGTCAGAGAAGGGTTGATAATCAACATCAACGGTACGTTATAATAAAGGTTTTTGTTTTCCTCAATGAATGAAAAACAAAACGATATTGTTTTTACTGATGTTTCGCTATTTAATGCTAATAGCTTTATCAAAGTATTATTATCAACGGTACGTATTCACCAAAATCGTGCTAAAATCAAGAATAAGTTGAAGTTATAATTCATGCAGCGGTCATTGAGTCGTGTCTTCGTGGCTGAACGATCTGTAACCTTGCTATGTAACTGGAAGGTCCTGGTTCCGAAATTAAATGTGTGAGTAATACCAATGAGTCCCAGACTGGGGAGAGGAAATAGATGTTCTTTACTCCCTGGTGTTTTTCAATGTTCCTCTAACCGTGATCTATCTATGGTAAAAATTGAAGCAAATCAAGTTACTCCATACAAACGTATTCTTGAAAAGTCTAATTAATTTTAAATCTACTCAATAGGTATGAGTCTATTTTATGAGAAAGGATTGGTTGATTTGCCTTTACATGGACGGTGATCAGTTAACTGGTGTTTTTTCTGTAACCAATGTACTACAGATTGATTTTATTTGCTAGCTATTGTGCTGTGTTACTTGACAAATGTAACTGCGTCTTTAGATAGGTGAACACAAAATTGAGATACACATATGTACACCACATACATACTTAGTGTGCATTCGTGTATAACTATAAAAGGCTGTTTGTGAGAGATTTAGGCATAATATTATTTTGCAGTATATAACACTGACAACATACACTGACGAGAGATTCTGAATCATGAAAAATATACTACTAACGATATTATGCTGCCTGCTACTCCTATTATCTAATAACAATGCAGCTAATGAATGTGAGTTGATTATTAATCCTTTTTTATAAGGTGTCAAAATATTATCCTTTCACTTTTGATGGTTTGATTTTTAAGATCACAATTTTATCAAGTGTCAATTTACAACAGTTAGTTATGTATCACTTTAACTATTTAAATGTGTATTTCAATGTAGATATCGTTATGAATAGAACTTAGACAGAGAACCATTGACCAGCTGAAGGGTTGTTCCGTTCTAGTTCAAATCACCGTGAAGCCGTTGTTTGATAGTAGGAATTTACTAGCAGATTGATTGAAACTAGAATGCCGAAGTTGGTGGATTCCAAGTCAATGACTGAATGATCAATGCACCAGCTTCATAATCTGAAAGGTTAGATCTCTAGCGAAGTCACAGATGAATACTGTTGAAGAGTCCCAGACTACGGAGAAGTAGATGCTTTTCAATAATGCTCTAAACTAATGTTCTTTCTACACTGAAATTAATAGAAAATCACTAGGATCAGACCTGAAATCTGAATATTTCAGTTAAGCTTAGAAATTTAATGTAAATAAATTCCTTGGATTTCTTGAAATGCGTATGTTGAAGTGATCGACTTCTTCTCATGAATAATTCAAATACAGCGAAGTAAAGTAAATTCGACCGGATTATTTAAATAGGTAGATAAGCATTTTGTGTTCAAAAGAACTTCCGAAATCATCTCTACTTACAATACAAAAGAGAACATTGAATATAAAACGAATTCACTGAAAATTGTGAGACATTTAAAGAAATATGGGGTTTCCTGTAATTAAATAATTTTATACAATTCAAGTAAATCAACAAAATATGAGTTTAGTTAGCTTTTCAACTCTCGACAGATGAAAGATTTCTTGGTTAGTAAAATTTATAACGGTGTAACTGGAATAAAAATGGCCAGTGTTGACCACAATTTTTCCTACAGTATGTGCAGTGTGTTACTCTTTATCTGATTATCCAATATTTTCAACTGTCATTTTTGGAAGCGTTTATTTCCTGATATGTATGGAAAGAGGCAGTAGAGCAGGATTTACTGAATTCACCATATTTAGGAAGCACCCTCATTCAACTGAATACTCTGCATACAATGAGAGATATATGGCTGAAAAATAAATAAACTACAGTTTGTAAGTCATGAGAAACGACACGTGAGAGGGGTTCAAAGGCATAGCTCAGATTAACAAAGCGGTAAGTGAATTACAGAACAGAAAAAGAAGATCAGTGAAGAAAATACAACACCATAGAGCAAGAGCAAACAGCCAGAAGAAATAATAATACGCAGAGGTCAAAAATTACGAAAATTACAAAATAGAAAATATTGGAAGATGCAAAAATCATATATCAAAAAAATCCGAGAAGAATAAAAAGTCATTAAAAAAGAAAAAAATTATTATACAAATACAAGAATGAAAAATATAAAAAATAAAAAATAATACGAAATCATAACAAAATAAAGAACAAAATGGTAAACATGTGGAGCGAGTAACCACAAAAAGAATTACTCACATCCTTATCCATCCATCAACCTCTTAGCCAGTTGGGAAGGAAATGTGATGATGACTTGACTTCGCCTTGTATGTAATTGTGTGAGAATTGAAATAAGGCTCAGTCGTCATTGCTCCCATCATCTTCATACAATCGTGCTTATCAACGATCGTGTGTTGCGTGTGAGTCAGTATCAATAGTGAGAAGGGACAGGTGAAGAGAAAGAATGAGGGAGATCTTCATACGTGTAGCTGGATGGAAAGATTCATTGTTGTATAGATAAAGATGGAGATAGGCAGATAAAGAGATAGATTGATGGTTAAATATATTGATAGATATGCGAAAGGATAGATGCATGGATAGTTGGGTAGAGAGTAAGGTGGATAGTCAGTTGGTTAGTATGACAGACAGAGAGAGAGAGATAGATACGTAGACAGGTAGGTATATATATAGTTAGTTAGATAGATAGATAGATAGACAGACAGATAGATAGGAAGACTGATTGATAGATTGATAGATAGACAGAAAGTTAGATAGATAGTTAGATATTTAGAGAGATACTTGGATAGATATATAGATAGTTGGAGAGATATACAGTTAGATGGAAAGAGAGATAGATAGATAGTTAGAGATATATAGTTAGATGGAAAGATAGATATATAGATAGATAGATAGATAGATAGATGATGGATATACAGATAGGCAGAGTGATATTTAGATATATAGCTGCATATATACGTGGATTGGTGAATGTATTGATGGATATTTTTATAGTTGCTGTCGTATATCGATAAGTGGATTGGCAGATAAACAGACAGATGAATGGATCGCAATTCACACGGATTCATTCGACTAGGTGAACTACAGTAGAGAATTTGGGAGTGGAATATTTTGCAATGTGGATCAGTGGATTTCAATGAACGCTGATATGCAGTATGATTTCATTTGTATTTGCTGAAAGAACTTCCACGCGAATCCAAGTTTATCTAATTGGTCTGTTTTTACACTTCAGATGACAGCGACGATGACGATATCGACATCGGAAGTGAGTCTCTGTTGTATTTTTGATTCACAACATTCTTCAAAGCCTTGGTGCGTTGTCCTTTCCACCGTGCCCAGTGTTCACTGATTCACTCACTCGTTTAACCACTGAGAGGCACTCCGATTCACTCACTGACAATTTCTGACGTTGATGATTTCGTCAACTGATACACTTCATCTGCATGCAGCAAAGTTGTTTGTGTTTCCTGTGAGTGAATGATTGACGGGTGCAGTACATCCTCAATGTGCATGACACTGCATGAAAAACTCCGCCGTCCGACCACACACGATCCACGAAACACGCATACACACCCCTAAACACTGCAAGTCACCACACTCACTCAATTCATTTTCATCTTGTCACATACACAAACGTCACTGTACCCCGTCTCCACAACAAGATTTCCTCACATCCTTATCCATCCATCAACCTATTAGCCAGTTGGGAAGGAAATGTGATGATGAGTTAACTTCGCCTTGTATGTAATTGTGTGAGAATTGAAATAAGGCTCAGTCGTCATTGCTCTCATCATCTTCATACAATCGTGCTTATCAACGATCGTGTGTTGCGTGTGAGTCAGTATCAATAGTGAGAAGGGAATGCGAATTCAGTCGACGAATAATACCGTCGACAGATAGATAGCCGTATAGATAGATTGATGGATATATATATATATATATATAGGAGTAAAAGGGACAGGTGAAGAGAAAGAATGAGGGAGATCTTCATACGTGTAGCTGGATGGAAAGATTCATTGTTGTATAGATAAAGATGGAGATAGGCAGATAAAGAGATAGATTGATGGTTAAATATATTGATAGATATGCGAAAGGATAGATGCATGGATAGTTGGGTAGAGAGTAAGGTGGATAGTCAGTTGGTTAGTATGACAGACAGAGAGAGAGATAGATACGTAGACAGGTAGGTATATATATAGTTAGTTAGATAGATAGATAGATAGACAGACAGATAGATAGGAAGACTGATTGATAGATTGATAGATAGACAGAAAGTTAGATAGATAGTTAGATATTTAGAGAGATACTTGGATAGATATATAGGTAGTTGGAGAGATATACAGTTAGATGGAAAGAGAGATAGATAGATAGTTAGAGATATATAGTTAGATGGAAAGATAGATATATAGATAGATAGATAGATAGATAGATAGATAGATAGATGGATATACAGATAGGCAGAGTGATATTTAGATATATAGCTGCATATATACGTGGATTGGTGAATGTATTGATGGATATTTTTATAGTTGCTGTCGTATATCGATAAGTGGATTGGCAGATAAACAGACAGATGAATGGATCGCAATTCACACGGATTCATTCGACTAGGTGAACTACAGTAGAGAATTTGGGAGTGGAATATTTTGCAATGTGGATCAGTGGATTTCAATGAACGCTGATATGCAGTATGATTTCATTTGTATTTGCTGAAAGAACTTCCACGCGAATCCAAGTTTATCTAATTGGTCTGTTTTTACACTTCAGATGACAGCGACGATGACGATATCGACATCGGAAGTGAGTCTCTGTTGTATTTTTGATTCACAACATTCTTCAAAGCCTTGGTGCGTTGTCCTTTCCACCGTGCCCAGTGTTCACTGATTCACTCACTCGTTTAACCACTGAGAGGCACTCCGATTCACTCACTGACAATTTCTGACGTTGATGATTTCGTCAACTGATACACTTCATCTGCATGCAGCAAAGTTGTTTGTGTTTCCTGTGAGTGAATGATTGACGGGTGCAGTACATCCTCAATGTGCATGACACTGCATGAAAAACTCCGCCGTCCGACCACACACGATCCACGAAACACGCATACACACCCCTAAACACTGCAAGTCACCACACTCACTCAATTCATTTTCATCTTGTCACATACACAAACGTCACTGTACCCTGTCTCCACAACAAGATTTCCTCACATCCTTATCCATCCATCAACCTATTAGCCAGTTGGGAAGGAAATGTGATGATGAGTTAACTTCGCCTTGTATGTAATTGTGTGAGAATTGAAATAAGGCTCAGTCGTCATTGCTCTCATCATCTTCATACAATCGTGCTTATCAACGATCGTGTGTTGCGTGTGAGTCAGTATCAATAGTGAGAAGGGAATGCGAATTCAGTCGACGAATAATACCGTCGACAGATAGATAGCCGTATAGATAGATTGATGGATATATATATATATAGGAGTAAAAGGGACAGGTGAAGAGAAAGAATGAGGGAGATCTTCATACGTGTAGCTGGATGGAAAGATTCATTGTTGTATAGATAAAGATGGAGATAGGCAGATAAAGAGATAGATTGATGGTTAAATATATTGATAGATATGCGAAAGGATAGATGCATGGATAGTTGGGTAGAGAGTAAGGTGGATAGTCAGTTGGTTAGTATGACAGACAGAGAGAGAGAGATAGATACGTAGACAGGTAGGTATATATATAGTTAGTTAGATAGATAGATAGATAGACAGACAGATAGATAGGAAGACTGATTGATAGATTGATAGATAGACAGAAAGTTAGATAGATAGTTAGATATTTAGAGAGATACTTGGATAGATATATAGATAGTTGGAGAGATATACAGTTAGATGGAAAGAGAGATAGATAGATAGTTAGAGATATATAGTTAGATGGAAAGATAGATATATAGATAGATAGATAGATAGATAGATAGATAGATAGATGGATATACAGATAGGCAGAGTGATATTTAGATATATAGCTGCATATATACGTGGATTGGTGAATGTATTGATGGATATTTTTATAGTTGCTGTCGTATATCGATAAGTGGATTGGCAGATAAACAGACAGATGAATGGATCGCAATTCACACGGATTCATTCGACTAGGTGAACTACAGTAGAGAATTTGGGAGTGGAATATTTTGCAATGTGGATCAGTGGATTTCAATGAACGCTGATATGCAGTATGATTTCATTTGTATTTGCTGAAAGAACTTCCACGCGAATCCAAGTTTATCTAATTGGTCTGTTTTTACATTTCAGATGACAGCGACGATGACGATATCGACATCGGAAGTGAGTCTCTGTTGTATTTTTGATTCACAACATTCTTCAAAGCCTTGGTGCGTTGTCCTTTCCACCGTGCCCAGTGTTCACTGATTCACTCACTCGTTTAACCACTGAGAGGCACTCCGATTCACTCACTGACAATTTCTGACGTTGATGATTTCGTCAACTGATACACTTCATCTGCATGCAGCAAAGTTGTTTGTGTTTCCTGTGAGTGAATGATTGAGGGGTGCAGTACATCCTCAATGTGCATGACACTGCATGAAAACTCCGCCGTCCGACCACACACGATCCACGAAACACGCATACACACCCCTAAACACTGCAAGTCACCACATTCACTCAATTCATTTTCATCTTGTCACATACACAAACGTCACTGTACCCTGTCTCCACAACAAGATTTCCTCACATCCTTATCCATCCATCAACCTATTAGCCAGTTGGGAAGGAAATGTGATGATGAGTTAACTTCGCCTTGTATGTAATTGTGTGAGAATTGAAATAAGGCTCAGTCGTCATTGCTCTCATCATCTTCATACAATCGTGCTTATCAACGATCGTGTGTTGCGTGTGAGTCAGTACCAATAGTGAGAAGGGAATGCGAATTCAGTCGACGAATAATACCGTCGACAGATAGATAGCCGTATAGATAGATTGATGGATATATATATATATATATATATAGGAGTAAAAGGGACAGGTGAAGAGAAAGAATGAGGGAGATCTTCATACGTGTAGCTGGATGGAAAGATTCATTGTTGTATAGATAAAGATGGAGATAGGCAGATAAAGAGATAGATTGATGGTTAAATATATTGATAGATATGCGAAAGGATAGATGCATGGATAGTTGGGTAGAGAGTAAGGTGGATAGTCAGTTGGTTAGTATGACAGACAGAGAGAGAGAGATAGATACGTAGACAGGTAGGTATATATATAGTTAGTTAGATAGATAGATAGATAGACAGACAGATAGATAGGAAGACTGATTGATAGATTGATAGATAGACAGAAAGTTAGATAGATAGTTAGATATTTAGAGAGATACTTGGATAGATATATAGATAGTTGGAGAGATATACAGTTAGATGGAAAGAGAGATAGATAGATAGTTAGAGATATATAGTTAGATGGAAAGATAGATATATAGATAGATAGATAGATAGATAGATAGATAGATAGATGGATATACAGATAGGCAGAGTGATATTTAGATATATAGCTGCATATATACGTGGATTGGTGAATGTATTGATGGATATTTTTATAGTTGCTGTCGTATATCGATAAGTGGATTGGCAGATAAACAGACAGATGAATGGATCGCAATTCACACGGATTCATTCGACTAGGTGAACTACAGTAGAGAATTTGGGAGTGGAATATTTTGCAATGTGGATCAGTGGATTTCAATGAACGCTGATATGCAGTATGATTTCATTTGTATTTGCTGAAAGAACTTCCACGCGAATCCAAGTTTATCTAATTGGTCTGTTTTTACACTTCAGATGACAGCGACGATGACGATATCGACATCGGAAGTGAGTCTCTGTTGTATTTTTGATTCACAACATTC
The DNA here is from genome assembly GCA_944472155.2 of Trichobilharzia szidati. Lineage (NCBI taxonomy): Eukaryota > Metazoa > Platyhelminthes > Trematoda > Strigeidida > Schistosomatidae > Trichobilharzia > Trichobilharzia szidati. The sequence goes on from OX235276.1 coordinate 98,786,046, forward strand.
TTCAAAGCCTTGGTGCGTTGTCCTTTCCACCGTGCCCAGTGTTCACTGATTCACTCACTCGTTTAACCACTGAGAGGCACTCCGATTCACTCACTGACAATTTCTGACGTTGATGATTTCGTCAACTGATACACTTCATCTGCATGCAGCAAAGTTGTTTGTGTTTCCTGTGAGTGAATGATTGACGGGTGCAGTACATCCTCAATGTGCATGACACTGCATGAAAACTCCGCCGTCCGACCACACACGATCCACGAAACACGCATACACACCCCTAAACACTGCAAGTCACCACACTCACTCAATTCATTTTCATCTTGTCACATACACAAACGTCACTGTACCCTGTCTCCACAACAAGATTTCCTCACATCCTTATCCATCCATCAACCTATTAGCCAGTTGGGAAGGAAATGTGATGATGAGTTAACTTCGCCTTGTATGTAATTGTGTGAGAATTGAAATAAGGCTCAGTCGTCATTGCTCTCATCATCTTCATACAATCGTGCTTATCAACGATCGTGTGTTGCGTGTGAGTCAGTACCAATAGTGAGAAGGGAATGCGAATTCAGTCGACGAATAATACCGTCGACAGATAGATAGCCGTATAGATAGATTGATGGATATATATATATATATATATAGGAGTAAAAGGGACAGGTGAAGAGAAAGAATGAGGGAGATCTTCATACGTGTAGCTGGATGGAAAGATTCATTGTTGTATAGATAAAGATGGAGATAGGCAGATAAAGAGATAGATTGATGGTTAAATATATTGATAGATATGCGAAAGGATAGATGCATGGATAGTTAGGTAGAGAGTAAGGTGGATAGTCAGTTGGTTAGTATGACAGACAGAGAGAGAGATAGATACGTAGACAGGTAGGTATATATATATAGTTAGTTAGATAGATAGATAGATAGACAGACAGATAGATAGGAAGACTGATTGATAGATTGATAGATAGACAGAAAGTTAGATAGATAGTTAGATATTTAGAGAGATACTTGGATAGATATATAGGTAGTTGGAGAGATATACAGTTAGATGGAAAGAGAGATAGATAGATAGTTAGAGATATATAGTTAGATGGAAAGATAGATATATAGATAGATAGATAGATAGATAGATAGATAGATAGATGGATATACAGATAGGCAGAGTGATATTTAGATATATAGCTGCATATATACGTGGATTGGTGAATGTATTGATGGATATTTTTATAGTTGCTGTCGTATATCGATAAGTGGATTGGCAGATAAACAGACAGATGAATGGATCGCAATTCACACGGATTCATTCGACTAGGTGAACTACAGTAGAGAATTTGGGAGTGGAATATTTTGCAATGTGGATCAGTGGATTTCAATGAACGCTGATATGCAGTATGATTTCATTTGTATTTGCTGAAAGAACTTCCACGCGAATCCAAGTTTATCTAATTGGTCTGTTTTTACACTTCAGATGACAGCGACGATGACGATATCGACATCGGAAGTGAGTCTCTGTTGTATTTTTGATTCACAACATTCTTCAAAGCCTTGGTGCGTTGTCCTTTCCACCGTGCCCAGTGTTCACTGATTCACTCACTCGTTTAACCACTGAGAGGCACTCCGATTCACTCACTGACAATTTCTGACGTTGATGATTTCGTCAACTGATACACTTCATCTGCATGCAGCAAAGTTGTTTGTGTTTCCTGTGAGTGAATGATTGACGGGTGCAGTACATCCTCAATGTGCATGACACTGCATGAAAACTCCGCCGTCCGACCACACACGATCCACGAAACACGCATACACACCCCTAAACACTGCAAGTCACCACACTCACTCAATTCATTTTCATCTTGTCACATACACAAACGTCACTGTACCCTGTCTCCACAACAAGATTTCCTCACATCCTTATCCATCCATCAACCTATTAGCCAGTTGGGAAGGAAATGTGATGATGAGTTAACTTCGCCTTGTATGTAATTGTGTGAGAATTGAAATAAGGCTCAGTCGTCATTGCTCTCATCATCTTCATACAATCGTGCTTATCAACGATCGTGTGTTGCGTGTGAGTCAGTACCAATAGTGAGAAGGGAATGCGAATTCAGTCGACGAATAATACCGTCGACAGATAGATAGCCGTATAGATAGATTGATGGATATATATATATATATATATAGGAGTAAAAGGGACAGGTGAAGAGAAAGAATGAGGGAGATCTTCATACGTGTAGCTGGATGGATAGATTCATTGTTGTATAGATAAAGATGGAGATAGGCAGATAAAGAGATAGATTGATGGTTAAATATATTGATAGATATGCGAAAGGATAGATGCATGGATAGTTAGGTAGAGAGTAAGGTGGATAGTCAGTTGGTTAGTATGACAGACAGAGAGAGAGATAGATACGTAGACAGGTAGGTATATATATATAGTTAGTTAGATAGATAGATAGATAGACAGACAGATAGATAGGAAGACTGATTGATAGATTGATAGATAGACAGAAAGTTAGATAGATAGTTAGATATTTAGAGAGATACTTGGATAGATATATAGATAGTTGGAGAGATATACAGTTAGATGGAAAGAGAGATAGATAGATAGTTAGAGATATATAGTTAGATGGAAAGATAGATATATAGATAGATAGATAGATAGATAGATAGATAGATAGATGGATATACAGATAGGCAGAGTGATATTTAGATATATAGCTGCATATATACGTGGATTGGTGAATGTATTGATGGATATTTTTATAGTTGCTGTCGTATATCGATAAGTGGATTGGCAGATAAACAGACAGATGAATGGATCGCAATTCACACGGATTCATTCGACTAGGTGAACTACAGTAGAGAATTTGGGAGTGGAATATTTTGCAATGTGGATCAGTGGATTTCAATGAACGCTGATATGCAGTATGATTTCATTTGTATTTGCTGAAAGAACTTCCACGCGAATCCAAGTTTATCTAATTGGTCTGTTTTTACACTTCAGATGACAGCGACGATGACGATATCGACATCGGAAGTGAGTCTCTGTTGTATTTTTGATTCACAACATTCTTCAAAGCCTTGGTGCGTTGTCCTTTCCACCGTGCCCAGTGTTCACTGATTCACTCACTCGTTTAACCACTGAGAGGCACTCCGATTCACTCACTGACAATTTCTGACGTTGATGATTTCGTCAACTGATACACTTCATCTGCATGCAGCAAAGTTGTTTGTGTTTCCTGTGAGTGAATGATTGACGGGTGCAGTACATCCTCAATGTGCATGACACTGCATGAAAACTCCGCCGTCCGACCACACACGATCCACGAAACACGCATACACACCCCTAAACACTGCAAGTCACCACACTCACTCAATTCATTTTCATCTTGTCACATACACAAACGTCACTGTACCCTGTCTCCACAACAAGATTTCCTCACATCCTTATCCATCCATCAACCTATTAGCCAGTTGGGAAGGAAATGTGATGATGAGTTAACTTCGCCTTGTATGTAATTGTGTGAGAATTGAAATAAGGCTCAGTCGTCATTGCTCTCATCATCTTCATACAATCGTGCTTATCAACGATCGTGTGTTGCGTGTGAGTCAGTACCAATAGTGAGAAGGGAATGCGAATTCAGTCGACGAATAATACCGTCGACAGATAGATAGCCGTATAGATAGATTGATGGATATATATATATATATATATAGGAGTAAAAGGGACAGGTGAAGAGAAAGAATGAGGGAGATCTTCATACGTGTAGCTGGATGGAAAGATTCATTGTTGTATAGATAAAGATGGAGATAGGCAGATAAAGAGATAGATTGATGGTTAAATATATTGATAGATATGCGAAAGGATAGATGCATGGATAGTTGGGTAGAGAGTAAGGTGGATAGTCAGTTGGTTAGTATGACAGACAGAGAGAGAGATAGATACGTAGACAGGTAGGTATATATATATAGTTAGTTAGATAGATAGATAGATAGACAGACAGATAGATAGGAAGACTGATTGATAGATTGATAGATAGACAGAAAGTTAGATAGATAGTTAGATATTTAGAGAGATACTTGGATAGATATATAGATAGTTGGAGAGATATACAGTTAGATGGAAAGAGAGATAGATAGATAGTTAGAGATATATAGTTAGATGGAAAGATAGATATATAGATAGATAGATAGATAGATAGATAGATAGATAGATGGATATACAGATAGGCAGAGTGATATTTAGATATATAGCTGCATATATACGTGGATTGGTGAATGTATTGATGGATATTTTTATAGTTGCTGTCGTATATCGATAAGTGGATTGGCAGATAAACAGACAGATGAATGGATCGCAATTCACACGGATTCATTCGACTAGGTGAACTACAGTAGAGAATTTGGGAGTGGAATATTTTGCAATGTGGAGCAGTGGATTTCAATGAACGCTGATATGCAGTATGATTTCATTTGTATTTGCTGAAAGAACTTCCACGCGAATCCAAGTTTATCTAATTGGTCTGTTTTTACATTTCAGATGACAGCGACGATGACGATATCGACATCGGAAGTGAGTCTCTGTTGTATTTTTGATTCACAACATTCTTCAAAGCCTTGGTGCGTTGTCCTTTCCACCGTGCCCAGTGTTCACTGATTCACTCACTCGTTTAACCACTGAGAGGCACTCCGATTCACTCACTGACAATTTCTGACGTTGATGATTTCGTCAACTGATACACTTCATCTGCATGCAGCAAAGTTGTTTGTGTTTCCTGTGAGTGAATGATTGACGGGTGCAGTACATCCTCAATGTGCATGACACTGCATGAAAACTCCGCCGTCCGACCACACACGATCCACGAAACACGCATACACACCCCTAAACACTGCAAGTCACCACATTCACTCAATTCATTTTCATCTTGTCACATACACAAACGTCACTGTACCCTGTCTCCACAACAAGATTTCCTCACATCCTTATCCATCCATCAACCTATTAGCCAGTTGGGAAGGAAATGTGATGATGAGTTAACTTCGCCTTGTATGTAATTGTGTGAGAATTGAAATAAGGCTCAGTCGTCATTGCTCTCATCATCTTCATACAATCGTGCTTATCAACGATCGTGTGTTGCGTGTGAGTCAGTATCAATAGTGAGAAGGGAATGCGAATTCAGTCGACGAATAATACCGTCGACAGATAGATAGCCGTATAGATAGATTGATGGATATATATATATATATATATATAGGAGTAAAAGGGACAGGTGAAGAGAAAGAATGAGGGAGATCTTCATACGTGTAGCTGGATGGAAAGATTCATTGTTGTATAGATAAAGATGGAGATAGGCAGATAAAGAGATAGATTGATGGTTAAATATATTGATAGATATGCGAAAGGATAGATGCATGGATAGTTAGGTAGAGAGTAAGGTGGATAGTCAGTTGGTTAGTATGACAGACAGAGAGAGAGATAGATACGTAGACAGGTAGGTATATATATATAGTTAGTTAGATAGATAGATAGATAGACAGACAGATAGATAGGAAGACTGATTGATAGATTGATAGATAGACAGAAAGTTAGATAGATAGTTAGATATTTAGAGAGATACTTGGATAGATATATAGATAGTTGGAGAGATATACAGTTAGATGGAAAGAGAGATAGATAGATAGTTAGAGATATATAGTTAGATGGAAAGATAGATATATAGATAGATAGATAGATAGATAGATAGATAGATAGATGGATATACAGATAGGCAGAGTGATATTTAGATATATAGCTGCATATATACGTGGATTGGTGAATGTATTGATGGATATTTTTATAGTTGCTGTCGTATATCGATAAGTGGATTGGCAGATAAACAGACAGATGAATGGATCGCAATTCACACGGATTCATTCGACTAGGTGAACTACAGTAGAGAATTTGGGAGTGGAATATTTTGCAATGTGGATCAGTGGATTTCAATGAACGCTGATATGCAGTATGATTTCATTTGTATTTGCTGAAAGAACTTCCACGCGAATCCAAGTTTATCTAATTGGTCTGTTTTTACACTTCAGATGACAGCGACGATGACGATATCGACATCGGAAGTGAGTCTCTGTTGTATTTTTGATTCACAACATTCTTCAAAGCCTTGGTGCGTTGTCCTTTCCACCGTGCCCAGTGTTCACTGATTCACTCACTCGTTTAACCACTGAGAGGCACTCCGATTCACTCACTGACAATTTCTGACGTTGATGATTTCGTCAACTGATACACTTCATCTGCATGCAGCAAAGTTGTTTGTGTTTCCTGTGAGTGAATGATTGACGGGTGCAGTACATCCTCAATGTGCATGACACTGCATGAAAAACTCCGCCGTCCGACCACACACGATCCACGAAACACGCATACACACCCCTAAACACTGCAAGTCACCACACTCACTCAATTCATTTTCATCTTGTCACATACACAAACGTCACTGTACCCTGTCTCCACAACAAGATTTCCTCACATCCTTATCCATCCATCAACCTATTAGCCAGTTGGGAAGGAAATGTGATGATGAGTTAACTTCGCCTTGTATGTAATTGTGTGAGAATTGAAATAAGGCTCAGTCGTCATTGCTCTCATCATCTTCATACAATCGTGCTTATCAACGATCGTGTGTTGCGTGTGAGTCAGTACCAATAGTGAGAAGGGAATGCGAATTCAGTCGACGAATAATACCGTCGACAGATAGATAGCCGTATAGATAGATTGATGGATATATATATATATATATATAGGAGTAAAAGGGACAGGTGAAGAGAAAGAATGAGGGAGATCTTCATACGTGTAGCTGGATGGAAAGATTCATTGTTGTATAGATAAAGATGGAGATAGGCAGATAAAGAGATAGATTGATGGTTAAATATATTGATAGATATGCGAAAGGATAGATGCATGGATAGTTGGGTAGAGAGTAAGGTGGATAGTCAGTTGGTTAGTATGACAGACAGAGAGAGAGATAGATACGTAGACAGGTAGGTATATATATATAGTTAGTTAGATAGATAGATAGATAGACAGACAGATAGATAGGAAGACTGATTGATAGATTGATAGATAGACAGAAAGTTAGATAGATAGTTAGATATTTAGAGAGATACTTGGATAGATATATAGATAGTTGGAGAGATATACAGTTAGATGGAAAGAGAGATAGATAGATAGTTAGAGATATATAGTTAGATGGAAAGATAGATATATAGATAGAAGATAGATAGATAGATAGATAGATAGATGGATATACAGATAGGCAGAGTGATATTTAGATATATAGCTGCATATATACGTGGATTGGTGAATGTATTGATGGATATTTTTATAGTTGCTGTCGTATATCGATAAGTGGATTGGCAGATAAACAGACAGATGAATGGATCGCAATTCACACGGATTCATTCGACTAGGTGAACTACAGTAGAGAATTTGGGAGTGGAATATTTTGCAATGTGGAGCAGTGGATTTCAATGAACGCTGATATGCAGTATGATTTCATTTGTATTTGCTGAAAGAACTTCCACGCGAATCCAAGTTTATCAAATTGGTCTGTTTTTACATTTCAGATGACAGCGACGATGACGATATCGACATCGGAAGTGAGTCTCTGTTGTATTTTTGATTCACAACATTCTTCAAAGCCTTGGTGCGTTGTCCTTTCCACCGTGCCCAGTGTTCACTGATTCACTCACTCGTTTAACCACTGAGAGGCACTCCGATTCACTCACTGACAATTTCTGACGTTGATGATTTCGTCAACTGATACACTTCATCTGCATGCAGCAAAGTTGTTTGTGTTTCCTGTGAGTGAATGATTGACGGGTGCAGTACATCCTCAATGTGCATGACACTGCATGAAAAACTCCGCCGTCCGACCACACACGATCCACGAAACACGCATACACACCCCTAAACACTGCAAGTCACCACATTCACTCAATTCATTTTCATCTTGTCACATACACAAACGTCACTGTACCCTGTCTCCACAACAAGATTTCCTCACATCCTTATCCATCCATCAACCTATTAGCCAGTTGGGAAGGAAATGTGATGATGAGTTAACTTCGCCTTGTATGTAATTGTGTGAGAATTGAAATAAGGCTCAGTCGTCATTGCTCTCATCATCTTCATACAATCGTGCTTATCAACGATCGTGTGTTGCGTGTGAGTCAGTACCAATAGTGAGAAGGGAATGCGAATTCAGTCGACGAATAATACCGTCGACAGATAGATAGCCGTATAGATAGATTGATGGATATATATATATATATATATATAGGAGTAAAAGGGATAGGTGAAGAGAAAGAATGAGGGAGATCTTCATACGTGTAGCTGGATGGATAGATTCATTGTTGTATAGATAAAGATGGAGATAGGCAGATAAAGAGATAGATTGATGGTTAAATATATTGATAGATATGCGAAAGGATAGATGCATGGATAGTTAGGTAGAGAGTAAGGTGGATAGTCAGTTGGTTAGTATGACAGACAGAGAGAGAGATAGATACGTAGACAGGTAGGTATATATATATAGTTAGTTAGATAGATAGATAGATAGACAGACAGATAGATAGGAAGACTGATTGATAGATTGATAGATAGACAGAAAGTTAGATAGATAGTTAGATATTTAGAGAGATACTTGGATAGATATATAGATAGTTGGAGAGATATACAGTTAGATGGAAAGAGAGATAGATAGATAGTTAGAGATATATAGTTAGATGGAAAGATAGATATATAGATAGATAGATAGATAGATAGATAGATAGATAGATGGATATACAGATAGGCAGAGTGATATTTAGATATATAGCTGCATATATACGTGGATTGGTGAATGTATTGATGGATATTTTTATAGTTGCTGTCGTATATCGATAAGTGGATTGGCAGATAAACAGACAGATGAATGGATCGCAATTCACACGGATTCATTCGACTAGGTGAACTACAGTAGAGAATTTGGGAGTGGAATATTTTGCAATGTGGATCAGTGGATTTCAATGAACGCTGATATGCAGTATGATTTCATTTGTATTTGCTGAAAGAACTTCCACGCGAATCCAAGTTTATCTAATTGGTCTGTTTTTACATTTCAGATGACAGCGACGATGACGATATCGACATCGGAAGTGAGTCTCTGTTGTATTTTTGATTCACAACATTCTTCAAAGCCTTGGTGCGTTGTCCTTTCCACCGTGCCCAGTGTTCACTGATTCACTCACTCGTTTAACCACTGAGAGGCACTCCGATTCACTCACTGACAATTTCTGACGTTGATGATTTCGTCAACTGATACACTTCATCTGCATGCAGCAAAGTTGTTTGTGTTTCCTGTGAGTGAATGATTGACGGGTGCAGTACATCCTCAATGTGCATGACACTGCATGAAAACTCCGCCGTCCGACCACACACGATCCACGAAACACGCATACACACCCCTAAACACTGCAAGTCACCACATTCACTCAATTCATTTTCATCTTGTCACATACACAAACGTCACTGTACCCTGTCTCCACAACAAGATTTCCTCACATCCTTATCCATCCATCAACCTATTAGCCAGTTGGGAAGGAAATGTGATGATGAGTTAACTTCGCCTTGTATGTAATTGTGTGAGAATTGAAATAAGGCTCAGTCGTCATTGCTCTCATCATCTTCATACAATCGTGCTTATCAACGATCGTGTGTTGCGTGTGAGTCAGTACCAATAGTGAGAAGGGAATGCGAATTCAGTCGACGAATAATACCGTCGACAGATAGATAGCCGTATAGATAGATTGATGGATATATATATATATATATATAGGAGTAAAAGGGACAGGTGAAGAGAAAGAATGAGGGAGATCTTCATACGTGTAGCTGGATGGAAAGATTCATTGTTGTATAGATAAAGATGGAGATAGGCAGATAAAGAGATAGATTGATGGTTAAATATATTGATAGATATGCGAAAGGATAGATGCATGGATAGTTGGGTAGAGAGTAAGGTGGATAGTCAGTTGGTTAGTATGACAGACAGAGAGAGAGATAGATACGTAGACAGGTAGGTATATATATATAGTTAGTTAGATAGATAGATAGATAGACAGACAGATAGATAGGAAGACTGATTGATAGATTGATAGATAGACAGAAAGTTAGATAGATAGTTAGATATTTAGAGAGATACTTGGATAGATATATAGATAGTTGGAGAGATATACAGTTAGATGGAAAGAGAGATAGATAGATAGTTAGAGATATATAGTTAGATGGAAAGATAGATATATAGATAGATAGATAGATAGATAGATAGATAGATAGATGGATATACAGATAGGCAGAGTGATATTTAGATATATAGCTGCATATATACGTGGATTGGTGAATGTATTGATGGATATTTTTATAGTTGCTGTCGTATATCGATAAGTGGATTGGCAGATAAACAGACAGATGAATGGATCGCAATTCACACGGATTCATTCGACTAGGTGAACTACAGTAGAGAATTTGGGAGTGGAATATTTTGCAATGTGGATCAGTGGATTTCAATGAACGCTGATATGCAGTATGATTTCATTTGTATTTGCTGAAAGAACTTCCACGCGAATCCAAGTTTATCTAATTGGTCTGTTTTTACACTTCAGATGACAGCGACGATGACGATATCGACATCGGAAGTGAGTCTCTGTTGTATTTTTGATTCACAACATTCTTCAAAGCCTTGGTGCGTTGTCCTTTCCACCGTGCCCAGTGTTCACTGATTCACTCACTCGTTTAACCACTGAGAGGCACTCCGATTCACTCACTGACAATTTCTGACGTTGATGATTTCGTCAACTGATACACTTCATCTGCATGCAGCAAAGTTGTTTGTGTTTCCTGTGAGTGAATGATTGACGGGTGCAGTACATCCTCAATGTGCATGACACTGCATGAAAACTCCGCCGTCCGACCACACACGATCCACGAAACACGCATACACACCCCTAAACACTGCAAGTCACCACACTCACTCAATTCATTTTCATCTTGTCACATACACAAACGTCACTGTACCCTGTCTCCACAACAAGATTTCCTCACATCCTTATCCATCCATCAACCTATTAGCCAGTTGGGAAGGAAATGTGATGATGAGTTAACTTCGCCTTGTATGTAATTGTGTGAGAATTGAAATAAGGCTCAGTCGTCATTGCTCCCATTATCTTCATACAATCGTGCATATCAACGATCGTGTGTTGCGTGTGAGTCAGTACCTATAATGTGAAAGACATGCCAACGGATAGAATAATACATTCGAGAGACAGATGTGTGCATAGTCCAATTAAATACGGACACAAGGATTGAAACACAAGTTCAACATAAATCATTTCCCCGAAAATCACCAGTCAACATCACTGATCATTCAGAGTTGATAATGTCGCTAACGCCTTCTACCAATTGTGCATCATTCACATCAAGATATTCTCCTCCACCTCTCTGTATCTCTCTCACTACACCCACTCCCTTTCCCTCTTTCTCTGAAGAAACACAACCAGTCGCACATGGGTCAGAAAGCACTGAGTCAGGTCGCAGTGATGAACAGTTGACTACCACGCCTCAACTGAAGTCAGAAACACCAGGTGAGTGAGTTCACTTTTCAGCCAACACTCGCCCTATCCACTCATATCAATCCACCAACTCAGCCTTCATTATCCATCCAGCAGTATGCATCAACCAACATCCACTTCTCTCGGCCTATCACACAAACAAACAAACAACGTTGAAACAAACATCTAGCCCACTAAATAACCAATTAATCTCACAACAAATCAATCAAATAACCAACCAACCAACTAACTGACTAACTAGCAATGATGACCAAATGAAATTCACGCAAACACAGCAAAATTGCTGAATTCAAATGAAAAATGCTCACAGAGACACACTCATTCAGACACAATACACCTAATCTCAACACAGGGCCACACAACACGCAACAACCCAAGAGTACACAAAACAACACAACAAACCTCAAAACGCTCTCTCACATACATATACACAAGGCGATACGAGACAACACAACACAACACAAAACATTTCCCCGAAAATCACCAGTCAACATCACTGATCATTCAGAGTTGATAATGTCGCTAACGCCTTCTACCAATTGTGCATCATTCACATCAAGATATTCTCCTCCACCTCTCTGTATCTCTCTCACTACACCCACTCCCTTTCCCTCTTTCTCTGAAGAAACACAACCAGTCGCACATGGGTCAGAAAGCACTGAGTCAGGTCGCAGTGATGAACAGTTGACTACCACGCCTCAACTGAAGTCAGAAACACCAGGTGAGTGAGTTCACTTTTCAGCCAACACTCGCCCTATCCACTCATATCAATCCACCAACTCAGCCTTCATTATCCATCCAGCAGTATGCATCAACCAACATCCACTTCTCTCGGCCTATCACACAAACAAACAAACAACGTTGAAACAAACATCTAGCCCACTAAATAACCAATTAATCTCACAACAAATCAATCAAATAACCAACCAAACAACTAACTGACTAACTAGCAATGATGACCAAATGAAATTCACGCAAACACAGCAAAATTGCTGAATTCAAATGAAAAATGCTCACAGAGACACACTCATTCAGACACAATACACCTAATCTCAACACAGGGCCACACAACACGCTACAACCCAAGAGTACACAAAACAACACAACAAACCTCAAAACGCTCTCTCACATACATATACACAAGGCGATACGAGACAACACAACACAACACAAAACATTTCCCCGAAAATCACCAGTCAACATCACTGATCATTCAGAGTTGATAATGTCGCTAACGCCTTCTACCAATTGTGCATCATTCACATCAAGATATTCTCCTCCACCTCTCTGTATCTCTCTCACTACACCCACTCCCTTTCCCTCTTTCTCTGAAGAAACACAACCAGTCGCACATGGGTCAGAAAGCACTGAGTCAGGTCGCAGTGATGAACAGTTGACTACCACGCCTCAACTGAAGTCAGAAACACCAGGTGAGTGAGTTCACTTTTCAGCCAACACTCGCCCTATCCACTCATATCAATCCACCAACTCAGCCTTCATTATCCATCCAGCAGTATGCATCAACCAACATCCACTTCTCTCGGCCTATCACACAAACAAACAAACAACGTTGAAACAAACATCTAGCCCACTAAATAACCAATTAATCTCACAACAAATCAATCAAATAACCAACCAAACAACTAACTGACTAACTAGCAATGATGACCAAATGAAATTCACGCAAACACAGCAAAATTGCTGAATTCAAATGAAAAATGCTCACAGAGACACACTCATTCAGACACAATACACCTAATCTCAACACAGGGCCACACAACACGCAACAACCCAAGAGTACACAAAACAACACAACAAACCTCAAAACGCTCTCTCACATACATATACACAAGGCGATACGAGACAACACAACACAACACAAAACATTTCCCCGAAAATCACCAGTCAACATCACTGATCATTCAGAGTTGATAATGTCGCTAACGCCTTCTACCAATTGTGCATCATTCACATCAAGATATTCTCCTCCACCTCTCTGTATCTCTCTCACTACACCCACTCCCTTTCCCTCTTTCTCTGAAGAAACACAACCAGTCGCACATGGGTCAGAAAGCACTGAGTCAGGTCGCAGTGATGAACAGTTGACTACCACGCCTCAACTGAAGTCAGAAACACCAGGTGAGTGAGTTCACTTTTCAGCCAACACTCGCCCTATCCACTCATATCAATCCACCAACTCAGCCTTCATTATCCATCCAGCAGTATGCATCAACCAACATCCACTTCTCTCGGCCTATCACACAAACAAACAAACAACGTTGAAACAAACATCTAGCCCACTAAATAACCAATTAATCTCACAACAAATCAATCAAATAACCAACCAACCAACTAACTGACTAACTAGCAATGATAACCAAATGAAATTCACGCAAACACAGCAAAATTGCTGAATTCAAATGAAAAATGCTCACAGAGACACACTCATTCAGACACAATACACCTAATCTCAACACAGGGCCACACAACACGCTACAACCCAAGAGTACACAAAACAACACAACAAACCTCAAAACGCTCTCTCACATACATATACACAAGGCGATACGAGACAACACAACACAACACAAAACATTTCCCCGAAAATCACCAGTCAACATCACTGATCATTCAGAGTTGATAATGTCGCTAACGCCTTCTACCAATTGTGCATCATTCACATCAAGATATTCTCCTCCACCTCTCTGTATCTCTCTCACTACACCCACTCCCTTTCCCTCTTTCTCTGAAGAAACACAACCAGTCGCACATGGGTCAGAAAGCACTGAGTCAGGTCGCAGTGATGAACAGTTGACTACCACGCCTCAACTGAAGTCAGAAACACCAGGTGAGTGAGTTCACTTTTCAGCCAACACTCGCCCTATCCACTCATATCAATCCACCAACTCAGCCTTCATTATCCATCCAGCAGTATGCATCAACCAACATCCACTTCTCTCGGCCTATCACACAAACAAACAAACAACGTTGAAACAAACATCTAGCCCACTAAATAACCAATTAATCTCACAACAAATCAATCAAATAACCAACCAAACAACTAACTGACTAACTAGCAATGATAACCAAATGAAATTCACGCAAACACAGCAAAATTGCTGAATTCAAATGAAAAATGCTCACAGAGACACACTCATTCAGACACAATACACCTAATCTCAACACAGGGCCACACAACACGCTACAACCCAAGAGTACACAAAACAACACAACAAACCTCAAAACGCTCTCTCACATACATATACACAAGGCGATACGAGACAACACAACACAACACAAAACATTTCCCCGAAAATCACCAGTCAACATCACTGATCATTCAGAGTTGATAATGTCGCTAACGCCTTCTACCAATTGTGCATCATTCACATCAAGATATTCTCCTCCACCTCTCTGTATCTCTCTCACTACACCCACTCCCTTTCCCTCTTTCTCTGAAGAAACACAACCAGTCGCACATGGGTCAGAAAGCACTGAGTCAGGTCGCAGTGATGAACAGTTGACTACCACGCCTCAACTGAAGTCAGAAACACCAGGTGAGTGAGTTCACTTTTCAGCCAACACTCGCCCTATCCACTCATATCAATCCACCAACTCAGCCTTCATTATCCATCCAGCAGTATGCATCAACCAACATCCACTTCTCTCGGCCTATCACACAAACAAACAAACAACGTTGAAACAAACATCTAGCCCACTAAATAACCAATTAATCTCACAACAAATCAATCAAATAACCAACCAACCAACTAACTGACTAACTAGCAATGATGACCAAATGAAATTCACGCAAACACAGCAAAATTGCTGAATTCAAATGAAAAATGCTCACAGAGACACACTCATTCAGACACAATACACCTAATCTCAACACAGGGCCACACAACACGCTACAACCCAAGAGTACACAAAACAACACAACAAACCTCAAAACGCTCTCTCACATACATATACACAAGGCGATACGAGACAACACAACACAACACAAAACATTTCCCCGAAAATCACCAGTCAACATCACTGATCATTCAGAGTTGATAATGTCGCTAACGCCTTCTACCAATTGTGCATCATTCACATCAAGATATTCTCCTCCACCTCTCTGTATCTCTCTCACTACACCCACTCCCTTTCCCTCTTTCTCTGAAGAAACACAACCAGTCGCACATGGGTCAGAAAGCACTGAGTCAGGTCGCAGTGATGAACAGTTGACTACCACGCCTCAACTGAAGTCAGAAACACCAGGTGAGTGAGTTCACTTTTCAGCCAACACTCGCCCTATCCACTCATATCAATCCACCAACTCAGCCTTCATTATCCATCCAGCAGTATGCATCAACCAACATCCACTTCTCTCGGCCTATCACACAAACAAACAAACAACGTTGAAACAAACATCTAGCCCACTAAATAACCAATTAATCTCACAACAAATCAATCAAATAACCAACCAAACAACTAACTGACTAACTAGCAATGATGACCAAATGAAATTCACGCAAACACAGCAAAATTGCTGAATTCAAATGAAAAATGCTCACAGAGACACACTCATTCAGACACAATACACCTAATCTCAACACAGGGCCACACAACACGCTACAACCCAAGAGTACACAAAACAACACAACAAACCTCAAAACGCTCTCTCACATACATATACACAAGGCGATACGAGACAACACAACACAACACAAAACATTTCCCCGAAAATCACCAGTCAACATCACTGATCATTCAGAGTTGATAATGTCGCTAACGCCTTCTACCAATTGTGCATCATTCACATCAAGATATTCTCCTCCACCTCTCTGTATCTCTCTCACTACACCCACTCCCTTTCCCTCTTTCTCTGAAGAAACACAACCAGTCGCACATGGGTCAGAAAGCACTGAGTCAGGTCGCAGTGATGAACAGTTGACTACCACGCCTCAACTGAAGTCAGAAACACCAGGTGAGTGAGTTCACTTTTCAGCCAACACTCGCCCTATCCACTCATATCAATCCACCAACTCAGCCTTCATTATCCATCCAGCAGTATGCATCAACCAACATCCACTTCTCTCGGCCTATCACACAAACAAACAAACAACGTTGAAACAAACATCTAGCCCACTAAATAACCAATTAATCTCACAACAAATCAATCAAATAACCAACCAAACAACTAACTGACTAACTAGCAATGATGACCAAATGAAATTCACGCAAACACAGCAAAATTGCTGAATTCAAATGAAAAATGCTCACAGAGACACACTCATTCAGACACAATACACCTAATCTCAACACAGGGCCACACAACACGCTACAACCCAAGAGTACACAAAACAACACAACAAACCTCAAAACGCTCTCTCACATACATATACACAAGGCGATACGAGACAACACAACACAACACAAAACATTTCCCCGAAAATCACCAGTCAACATCACTGATCATTCAGAGTTGATAATGTCGCTAACGCCTTCTACCAATTGTGCATCATTCACATCAAGATATTCTCCTCCACCTCTCTGTATCTCTCTCACTACACCCACTCCCTTTCCCTCTTTCTCTGAAGAAACA
This sequence comes from Trichobilharzia szidati, assembly GCA_944472155.2. NCBI lineage: Eukaryota > Metazoa > Platyhelminthes > Trematoda > Strigeidida > Schistosomatidae > Trichobilharzia > Trichobilharzia szidati. The sequence continues at coordinate 98,803,294 of OX235276.1, forward strand.
CAACCAGTCGCACATGGGTCAGAAAGCACTGAGTCAGGTCGCAGTGATGAACAGTTGACTACCACGCCTCAACTGAAGTCAGAAACACCAGGTGAGTGAGTTCACTTTTCAGCCAACACTCGCCCTATCCACTCATATCAATCCACCAACTCAGCCTTCATTATCCATCCAGCAGTATGCATCAACCAACATCCACTTCTCTCCGCCTATCACACGAGGAAACGCAACAGGGTACACACGAACATACAAACAGCTTAGATACCATCATGTAGGCCGCTGAATAAGCATATAATCTCACAACAAATAATCAAATAACGTAACAACCAACTATCTTACTAACTAGCTATGGTATTCTTTTGAAAATCACCTGTTCCATCAATGCGGCGTTACTCACATCGATGTATTTCTCGCTACCTTTCTTTGTCTCTCTATTTCATTTTCACTGCTTCCATATATTCTCCTTTTTCTCCACAGTTATTCGACTTATCCAATCTAATTCAGAAATCACTCAGCCAGTTGGCATTGATGAACATTTGACTAACATGCCTCGATTCGATTCAGAATATCCAGGTGAGTGAGTTAAGATTGCCCACAACACTCGCCGTCTCCTCTTTTGTCAATCTACCAGCCCAGACTTCAAAATTCATCAAGCAGAATGGATCAGTAGTCATCCACTTGACTCGCTCTACAACATAAATAAAAGCAGAAGCTCACAGACCAACAGCACTTAGCAAATATCTAACTAACCAACTGACTTAACTAACTAGCGATGACAGCCAACTCAAATATAAGCAATCACAGCAAAATTGCTGAATTCAAATGAACAATTGTCGTGGAGACACGCTGAAGCTGGCGCAATTCTCCACTTTGCTTCTACTTTTTCTACAATTTCTTTCTCTATCGAAATTTTCTTTTCTTTTACGACCTCTCTTGATCTAAATTACTGCGTTATTCTAATTTTTTTAAATAAGATAATTTTCTATAAATCCACAGTAAATGGATCTTTTCTGGATTTGTATGTTGTTATTTATCATCATTAGACACGTGTACCTCTTTGTATGATGTAAAATTTCATATCTTATTGAGAATGAGTGATTCGATTCACAATGTTAAAAGTAGTTTCATCTTTTTTGTGTTCAATTCGCCAAAGCAGAATTCAGTTTTGTCTGACGGTGTATGTAATTACTGTACGCATGGAGACGCGTCAGATGACAAAACTGATTGTTGGTTTCTGTTGTTTCAAGGAAATATCATTGCTTTGAATAATACTTCACTCAATGGCGTTACAGCTGTTGCATAGTATCTGCATACGAGCATTTTCTGAATCCTGGACATAAGCGATTGATCAAGACAATAAGAATTAGAGAATGTAAGATGAATTGTGTAAGGTTGAATTTCATTCAGGCCAGTGATTCATGCGAACCACCACATTCGCTTTGCATACTAACTTGCTTTCTCAGTCAATGCAACTTGAGATGCTTGTGATTGATGGGTTTTTTTAACTGCAATTACTTGAACCTTGTTTGAGTCATTTTTGTTCATTTTGTTTTTAGATGGTGCTGCCAAGTTTATTGATTACTGTAAGAGTTTGCCACACTTTGTTACAGTTAACTTCTGTTTCATGCAGTAGGCGTTTTACTGACAGACTACAATTAATAGCTGTTGAAGACGGTTTTGTGACTACCTCATTTTTCTTTACAAAAGTATGTATGATCCTAACTGGTGCAGAGGAATGTTGGCTTCATTTCCGCTCATCAGATTTCCAATCTGCTGTCCATTTCCCAGCATGATATATTCTATAAGTTGTTTAGTTTTCGTTCACAGTGACCTGTCACAACATTTTGTGATGTACGCCTGAACTTTTACTTGCGACTGCAATAGGCCTCAGCTCACAACATCCACTGGTAGTAGATTTTCTGTATTTATGTGAATAATCGTTGTAAAGACATTCTGATGTATTCAACTGGTTGTCCATTGTAAATATGAAGCTTCGATTTCTGTCGAACTATAACATACATTGTGACCATCGCTGCATGCTAAAAGCCATTTATTCATGGATCGAATTTCACCGAAACTCAGAACAGCATCATTGTATTGTTGAAGTACCAATATCGTCATGATTATTATCGGAGGAGCAAAAGCAGTTTTACTTCGTAGCCGTTGAATGCATTGTGAGATGAGTGTAACTTCTGATTAGGGAGAGTTTTGTTGTTAGTTTGTGAACTTCAGAAATAGTTGAATACGCGAGCAATCTGAGTTCTTACATCACGCCTTCAGCAAGAAGCAATTATTCCGCATTCTAATTCATCAAACGAGAGTTACTTTTTGCGTGAATGTTTTACTTGGTAAATTATAAAGAGTTACTTAAATTGCTCGAGGAAAGTATTTTTCTCCATTTCAGATGATCCGAATTCAACGTTAGACGCATACGTAGATTCATACTTTGAAGTTGTGAATGATAAATGTATGTGCTTATATCACCGAAAATTATTTCGTGATTGTCTGTTTACTTTTGACTGTTCTGTAATGATCGGTGTTCAGTTCCTCTTACTACTCATATCGCTTGACCTGATTCGTAGACGGCTAATCAACTAATTCAATCACTGACAATACTGAGAAGCTTTTTAAAAATCTTCATTGCAACTGCACTTCTTCGTCAAAATTCAGGGAGACATATTTCTGATGTCAGCAGATGTATGTAATGTCACCTAATTGTAATAACTTGCAAATCGTTATCGTGGAGTAGAGCAGGAAATCGGTGCTTCACAGAGTGAGTGATAGTGCTTTATCCACTTCAGGAAACTTGATAATCTCCAGGAGAATACTTTGCATCCATGTGAATATTACAGACTGAGATGAGTTGAATAGCAATTGGACAGTAATGCCGATGAGACTGAAATGCTTAATCACTTGGCACTGGTTACCAGTGGATTGTGAGAGAAATGTTTACATTTACCTAAAGGTGTGTCGGCAATGCAAAGATGGTAGTGACATTTCATGAATGAATGTTTACACAAAGACAGAAAATCTGATTTTATGTTGCTTAGACATCAACAATTATTCTTTCAGGATATTTAGTCAATGGACGAATAATCCACATACTTTACACTTATTTACACCCATTTGTTTGTTTTAGTTTTCATGATTGAGCTTCATACATACCGGGATCCCAAGAATGCGGAAGAAACAATAAAAACTGGTGAGCAATTTCATTAAGATCTTTACTTAGCTGCATATAAATGTCAGTCAGAAATAGATGGTCAGGTCTTTTTTCAATCAATAGATTATTTTGCATTTCACGCATGTTGCAGATATTACTTGCTTATGAATCAAAGGTGAACTCATGTACTTTTTGAGAATGACCAAGTAACTTGTTTGTTTTTCACCATGTGATGAAAATGGAATGTACCTCCTGGTATGTGCATTGTACTAGAACAACAGTGACTGATCCTGATGCTTGAAATAACGTCTGTCGAGTGTGTGGCATGTAATCTTTTGCAGAGACACACTTACCTTCCTACAGTCACTGCTGCGCGAAATCTCATTTCTGCTTGGTGATTTGAATTACATCTCTGAAATGAATGAACTCACTTGTGGGTGTAGTGGAAGATTCTCTGTGTGAATTGAATACTGATGGGAGCGATTGACACTGGAAAAGAAGTCTTAGGTTTGTGTTGTCTGCTGGTGTCTTAGATTCTCTCAACCTGTCATTCAGATTGTCATTATCGTTACTCTCCTGAGTACGGAGTGGAAAATAGGACACCAACTGCACATCTCCATACCATCGCCCTCTCTGAAGTCCGTTGTGACTGGCTTCACAACTGTCTGATAACCTCTATTTTCGGCTCACATAATTTATATCATGTCGCCATCATAACAACCCTAACCCCATTATACCTCCTTCTCGTTCCACTCAACGAACTGGCGTTTGATATTAGTCTGCGGTTTCCTCAACGCATGTACCATCTAACTTCATTGCAATTGTCATATTTGTTGGTCAATGAGTTCATGATTGGTTTGTCGCCAAATGTCCATGTTACTAATGTTTTGGCTTCCTTGCCTTCAGTACTGGTGCATCGAAGTCATACATTGACGAAGGTTTGCAGCTGCCTGTTGTAAATGCTTTGTCAACACGATAAGCCTCTGAATCACGTAGTAGCATTGGCTTGACGTCAGCGTTGCAGATCCAGATCTCATTACTTATGCTGAGTGATATAACCTGGTCTACTGTCAAATTCTGTCTTGCCTTTCTGATCTCAACAAGCGGCAACCTCCTTACGTTTGCCGTCACGTGTAATTGAAACGATGCTGCCTGGATAAGTAAAGGAAATGACTCCCTTCACATTTCTGCTGTTGCTGCTGACTGGTCTGTAAGTTGAGCTCATCACCTCTATTTTCTCTATACTCATCTGAAGGCGTGTCTTCGCTGGGTGCTTCTTCTCTCAACGTGTTCGTCTTCACCTGCAGATCTTCGAGTTTGTGTGATATTAGACATAAATCCCCGGCTAAGTTCAAACCTTTTTGACTCTGCTTGTTACACCAACGTTTGACCATCCTCCTGCTGCTCATGGTCTCTTACACGATGCAGTCGACCATGACCAGTAGTATCATCGGCGATCAGGCTCACTGAGCTTTCTGTTGTGAATCTAATTGCACTTGAAATATTCACGTAGTTGTCCAAGGCTCCATATTTCGTAGTTTCAAATGCTGTCTAAAATCTTTTCAAAGTCGATGAGTTTGAGGTGGATATTAGGTTGAAATCCTGTGCTCTCTTTTTTAATAAAGCGAAGCTTCGCGATTTGTTTAGTACATGAGTTGCTGGGAGAGTTTTGCGTTCATAGCATCATTCGGTCTCCCCACGATAATATAAGCTATTATTCGGCAGAAGCACAGCTTTAGTCGCTCTTCTTTGCAAGTTTGACAAGGCCACCTTTCCTTCTGATCAGCATGTAACCTCATGCACCATTGGCGTGAGTATATCTTATGAAGTGCTTCAATAGGTATTCCATCTGATTCTATCACCTTTCCAGATTATAGTAACATTTTTTTATTTGAAACGTCTGTCTTAGTTGGAGGATTGCTATTCACAGAGAGTACTGTGCCTGCTGTTGATGGTATTTCTAGGAGATTTGCAGTTGGTGGTCTGTTTGAGAGTTCAAATCGTTTCTTCTCTTTTCTAGCTAACATCCCTTCACCATGGTTTCATTTGTGTTGTTGTGTTGGTACACTGATGAAGTTATCTTAGGTCTCCCTTTCCTGAAACATGTTCTGTTTCACTCGTCAAGATGTCGCGTCTGATTATCTTCTCAATTTTATGTCCAGAATGCTAGATAAACCGTTTCCTAAGATGGAGATGAGGATTATCTGATATTTGGCGTGTCCAGCCTGTGAAATATGTGTCATTTTGTGTATAAGTTTCGCAGTCAATAACTGGCTGAAGATATCGAATTACGCGAAAGGTTCACCGTCCGCGTGTTTTCACCCACAACCTCTAGACATATGACAAGTCGCTATCCATTCTTGTTTGTTTCCATTTTTGCATTTTGATGTTTCTATTTGGGGTCATGCACTTTACTACTTGCAGTGGTCTGCAGAATTTTTCCCTCTGCTTTTGGTCAACGTCAATCGATGAAGGATAGCGCTGGAATCCGAATTGTTGTGCGTGTTGTGTGTCAGTGAGTGGATGGTCCCATTTCAAATCGAACGTCTAAACGAGCTAAAAGTATTGATTGTCTTTGTTGCAGGAAAGTGAGACACTAAATTATTACCACCATCTGCAAAGAGAAATCATTTTACTCAGGGAATATTAAGAGGTGATCCATAATGGAGTATGATTACGAAAATGCAGTCGAAGTAAACTCATAGGTGAAAATAAAAACAATCCCATGTTTGATGTTGAACACTGAAATTAAAAATGAATCACTACAAAATGAAAAATCGAAATATTAGATGCATGAGTAGAACGACATTTGAGCTTATGAATCGTAAGATGGATATAAATTGGTTTACAGAGCTTCTGGTTCTTTCTATCAAAACTCATGTATTCTAATGCCTAATTCTTCAGTAAATCTAACAGTAGCTAGCCTTTTGATGCATGGCGTACTCCCTGAAAATCGCAAATGGGAAATAAGAAATATACACTAGTCAAAATTCTCTCAACAAATAACTTGTTTCAGCCAACATTACATCATGCACTAATTTCGTGTCTTTTTCACATCAAACAGAAATCCTGAGACTTGAACGCTTATATCAAAGAAAATGGGAGAAGGAATTTCTCGAAAGTAAGTTCTGTCATCCAAACTCTTGATTCAATGCTGTTCCTGAATCCGAATTCATGGTGAATATAAACGTGAATTTTCACTAAAGTTAGACATGTTTGATTACGAATTGAAATGAATTGCAGTGCCATTGGAGATGACCAAGGAATTCAACTACTCCACAAATAAACATCAAAACTAGTATTTCGGAGAGTGACCTCTAGGTGTTACTAGGACAGAAAATTCTGTCAGCAAACAGACAGGAAAATTTTAAGGAGAATGAAGAATGAATTTCATATGCATATTTCGAAAAGTACTCCAGTACACATCTTTCCAATACGCATAGCATAAAATGCTGAATTTCAACATGAAATGTAACCATATTTGGTCCGTTGATTCACCTTTCAATAGTCTTTTCAATGAAAAAATAATATAGTCTGACGTATGAGTTATGTAACTCCTCAAACAAGTTGCCTTGCTGTACTTTTCACATCTGACAAACCCTCAGTATGCATTCCACATTTTCTTACTGTCCTCTTCTTACCATCCTTCCGAGTACAAATAAATAACTTTCCAAAATTATTTACACTTTTACAGCAATCAGTGCAGAAGACAAGTCGCTCGTGAATCTTGCTAACTGTAGGTTATTTCATCATGAATTATTAAACAGAGTATATGTGACAAAATGTTTTTGGTATCTGAAGACAAAACCGTCTTCTTACTGTTTGTGGAATGAACGTCAGCTTGAAATCATTTTGTGCGACATATGATATCGGAGATTTATATTCATATTTATTTTTAATTGCTAAGGCTAAGAAATGAAGCCGTTATCGCTCACCTATACGAATGCAATCTAGTCTGTTTAATGAAGCATTTTAAAATGTTTCGTCAATTCAATCACTAGTAACGACGTATTCCGTAGTGATACAACTTCCTCCATCATTCACATTCTCTACAATGTCCTCTTCAGTATAACAGTCTTCAATACATACATGCTACAATAAAACAGCATGCATCATTAATAACATTCTGAATGTAGTCTATAGTTCATTCATATCTCAAGCCCATTGACATAACTTGGAAACTTTGATTGTGTATTTCTACTTTATTTTCATCAAATGTCGGTTGAATAAATAAATCCACTGTTATATAGTTACACCATGAAAATACTACTGTTATTCTTTCTTTGCCTTCCTGTATGAATCACTGAAATGCTCATTCCCGAAGATATTTTGAATGGTTTAAACCTGAACCATACCGTTGGAATACCATAGGTTGTAGAAGACAGCGCTGTAATAACCTGAACTGATTCAATGAACTCGATGTTGAGAGGTATTTCGCATGCGACAAATTCATATGCCTGGTGAATGAAATGCATCAGGGTATGTGTCATGTAGCAGTGTAGGTAAAGCGAACGATTTGCTTTATTGTAAACGCTGTCAAAAGTCTTCACAAATTCGTTGAGGATGAGTTAAACATTTCACTGCAATTCTGATGCTCGCTAGTGACTTGCTACAGGTTGGAGATTCCTGGAGTTCTAGTGAGAAGTTGTGACCAGTGAGTTCCAATTATAAGTCACGTGTGTGGATGGATGTCTCACCAACGACAGTAGTTGGGGTCGCGCTAAAATCACGAATTGGTAGAAGTTAGAATTCATGAGCCATTGAATCGGGTCCCAGTGGCTGAATGGTATACGAGCTTGCCTTGTAACCGGAAGGTCCTGGGTTCGAATCCCAGTGGGTGCGTACTGCCGATGATTCCCAAACTAGGATGAAACAGCAGCTGTCCAGTACTCTCTGGTTTTCAATGGTTCTCTAACTAATATCAGTCCGTGATCAACTCGTAAAACATAAGTAATCCTTACAAACCAAACTATAGAAAATTCTAGTCTGTTTGATGATGACATTCAGGCAATCAGATCCATGTATGATTTTTCTTTCTTTAACTCAAACCGATTCCATGCGCAACATTCATCTGTGATATCTGTTGAGAGAGATGCACCTTACTATTCTACTTGGAGATGACATTCGGATGATAACGAAGATTTAGTACTGCTCGAAATGTCATCCGTTTATAAATTAACCTAATTCACGCTTTCATACTATCTCAGTGTAGAAATACTGACTGTAGATTTTTGGCTATTTGAGGAATTAAATATGCACCAAACAACGCTTCTTTTCTATCTAGATGAATACAGGAAGGCATTGGAAGATGATGATGCTTTTCAGCACAATGTTTTTGGTATGACTAATTTTTTTAACTAGAATTTGTAAAATTACTTGATTAAAAATTCATTTGTTAGTTGGAATCAATTGACCAATTTTGTGAAAAATGTACATAACATTTTGAACTGGTGTTTTGCGTCAAGTCATCTTTTCAGTTTGGAATCACACTTGCTTTTCAGCCATAACAATCGCACTTTTGTGAGGATAAATCTGATCGCCATTAGGACGTTTCTTACCAAAAGTCGGCTCTCCTATTTCTTTTTTAATATTGGTTTGTTACTAAGATCCACTGTTACGACAAACTACATTTCAGTGATATTCAGAAGATCTACAGGTTATTTGTCTATTGATGGATGATATTATCGTATCAACTGATAATGACTTTCACAGTCTGCATATGTGAAGTAATCTTGTGGCCTACTCTTACTCAGAAACCGGACCACATTCACAATGTGTTCTGCATGGCTTAGGTGAATTCAGTGGTCAGTACTTGGTACTATGATGAAATCTGTTGGATGCATAAACTGAGTCATACTCAAACATCCAGATATATTACCACTGTCACTATGTTCGAGGATCATTACGCAGCTCAAATTATCATCTGTCCACATCTGACAAAGCTTATGAGTAATAAGTATGCCATGTGAATTCATATTTATTCCTTCAGCTAATTATGGACGATACCATCAGTTGAAAATGCATATTTCAAAGAAATGGGAAAATCGAAAAAATCTCAATATTGCAGAAGGTAATAATTTTATGATTCCACTATTTAGAAAGGCAGTAGGTTATTTTAATTATATAATAAAGAAAATATTCTTCCTCTGTAATTAGTTGGAGTGCGTGAGGCCACAAAATACTTCTCACTTTTACAGAAGACCAACCACAACACATCGCAATCGCGATATTTCTTCCTAAGCATCACACTCACGAGTTTGAATTCTGACTAATCGAGAGAGAAATCGTGATAAATCGCTGACTGATAGTTCCAAATTCAATCTCACATGAATTGACGGCGTTGCATGAAAAACAACATTCTGCAGGAGTGTTTTGCACTTTCTATTTATTGGTCCCACTGATTTATATTCACTATCGTGTGTATTTTAAGGCTTCTTGAATGTTCGCAATTTTCTCATCAGCTCTGTTATTCACACTTGATAGAGAATGATGAGAATACCTTGTGGTGAGGCGCTACGTAAATAACAGAAAGTAGTTTATGCAATAAGCGACAGTAAGCAAACCCCATCCATGTATTCACTTTGTCATATTTTGTCATTAGAATCAGTTGAAAACCGACTACTTTCCATCGGAATGTGAGTGAGAATACGCTCATTCGATGGTTTGATAGCATTTTCTAACAACGCTATTTACTTGGTAAATAAGTTAATTGTGGTGTCATTTGAATTGAAGTCAGCTGAATTCATCTTCAAATAAATTGATTATGATAATGTTGGATTCATTGTATCGCTGGAATTTGAGTTACATTGTTATGTATCAATTGCAGCCAAATTTTTTGCGGAGACATCGAGCAATTTGAAGAAAGACGAAGGTTAGTTTTCTTTCACTTTGAAATTCATCTTCGTAACTTATAAACTGTGCTGAAATATCTGTCGTCATTTTGTGAATAGTACTTCCTCTGATCTAATTATTATACATATTCACAACTCCACTGTAATGTGGTGATACTTATTCGTAATGCACCTTGTCTGAACATCCTTAATGACAACCAGATGCAGCAGCTAGTTGATTGTTCGACTTAATTCTGGAGTTGTTTGAATATGTAGGAGAGGTGTATCTACGCACTCAAACTCTCTGTCTGCTCAAATTCATTTTGCATCAGCATATTCAGTTCTGACACATAACACACCTCCTTCACAATATCGAACTCTACATAGGTGGAGTTCTATCGGAACTTTTTTCACAGAAAGATCATCTTGATGAGTAATACGTATTAAAATAATGACAATGAACACTGTAGTTCACATTTTATCACGAAAAAGTACAAAGTGTATTGGGTGGTTTTACTATTATCTAATATGAAACGTATATGTGTGTCAACATCTATGTCTTACATACTATGGTTCACCCAGAAATAATGGACGGAATTATATTCACTCAGTGAAGTATCAGTATGACTGTAGTAAACAAGAGACCTGGTAAAGGGATATTTATTTGAAATTTGATGTTGCTGAATAGCCAAATTGCGTACAACTTATCTTCAAATCACCATTTGCAAAGATCTTCCTTTTTGTGCTACTTCTTTCCTTTATATTGTGTTTCTTTGTATGTCTTCCATGTCTCCCATGTTGCGCCGGAACACTGAATCATTTGCTTTCCTTGATGTCAAATCCATCTCCCTGCTATTCGATGTTTTTTTCTGATAAACGTCTCTTCATATTCTACTTATAAATCTTATCAGTAGCAAACGCCTCGTCAGTCCTTAACATGCAGACACTCCTCAAAATGTAGCATGTCCTTATAATTACAAAGTGTAACCTTTTGAAACTATTAACACGATTATCCATTCAATGATTTCACAAAAGTTTAATATTCTATGCAAACGATTATTGTCCCGTAATGAACAAAGTCTAGGCAACATTGAAGATGGGCACGAACGCAGTATAAGTGCAGCTTACACATAGAGAAGGCATTTGCTTTACTGATGTCAGTAAGTACTCAAAATATCATGTGGTAAGATGGACATTATCAACAGGAAAACCATTAAATTGTGACAGTCAGTAACCATTGAGTTAATAGGATCACTTCACGTTGAAGAATAGACAGTGAAATATTTCATACCTTTCGATACTGTGAAATTATAGCTAAGAGTGGAATAACAAAGAAGATTTTCGAAGAAGAGAAGGAAGCAGTGAATACAACCAAAGGTAAAATTATAAACTATAATTATGAAAATTCACTCGCCATTATTTTTATAGTTAGTCGTTAAGTGCCCCATTTACTCATCAGTAACACACATAATAACTAAGGTCTATTAGATATCCACTTAACTAGCAGTACAATAACTTCTCAGAAATATAAGGAAGGTAAGTTCCATCACAGATGAGTCAGTACTCCTTTCGTGAGGAGTGGAGTAAACGTTTCAAAACTAATATATTCACTGTGTTGTGAGAAGGAACGTGTTGAGAAGTAATCAAATTATTATGACACGTTTCTTAATCGTCAATGTATTGTATTCATCATGATGACGTTGAATTTTCTTGATTAACGCTTTACATATTATTCGCACTTCTTGTTTTCTTGTATTTATTATTATTGGTTTCTTTCGTTCTAAGAGGAACATAGGGATTCAGCCGCACGTCTTCATTGCGTTCGGTTATCCGTCAGCGTTTTCACCTGGCTCCACATCTGCCCACATGCTTCTATCTCCTTTTTTCATGACCTCCTTGATGTCACCTTCGCACTGACGACTAACTAGCCGCTTTACATTCGCGTTCCACTTGAGGGCGTGTCTTGTGATATCACTTGATGTTTTTCTCGAAGTATGGCCAATCCACGTCCATTTCTTCGTGCTTGTTTGTTGCACAATTGGTTTCTGATTGGTTCTTTTACAGAGGTCTCTCTTTGCTGCTGATCCTTTCTGGCCATTTGATCTCGAGTATGGAGCGAAGACAACTGTTGATGAAGGTCTGTAGTTTGTTTGAGATGCTCTTCATGACGCGTTGGCCAAGTCACTGATCCATATAGTATCACCGACTTCACATTGGAGTTGAAAATCCGGATCTTATTTTCATTTTTATTGCTGACTGCTGTTGACCTCGACACAGACATGAGAGTAGTGAAAGCTTGTCTTGCTTTTCCGATTCTTGCTTTGATATCCTCGTCAGTTCCGCCTGTAGTTTAAACGATGCTTCCTGTATAGGCAAAAGGGGTTGCTTCTTTCAGATTTCTCCCATTTATGATGATTGTTGTCTATTGTTGTTTCCGATGTTGTTGGCCAGAAATCTTCATAACATACGTCTTTTTTCTCTATGTTCATCTAAAGTAACTCGTATTTTTGATGCTTCTTCTGCAAATTTATTGCTTTTCACTTATACCGGTTTGTGAGAAATCAGACGTATATCATCGGAGAAGTTCACATCCCCCACGTTTTTCGTGTGGGTACATTTTATGCCTGTTTCTTCGCTGCCTGCCACTGTCTGTTGCGTAATCCAGGTCACCGCAATCAGAGAAATCATTGGAAACCGTAGGCAGCCAGCTTGTCCTACTCATATTTTCACTATGATGGATTCCGTGAGGTTTCCCGTTGTGAATAAATTGGCACGTAGCACTGTCATACAACCGTTGGATGAGATGTATATTTTTTGGCGGCACCCTGTAGTAGTGAAGCACCTGCAAATCACTTCTCAATTGACGCTGTCGAAGGCCTTTTCAAAGTCAGTGAAGTTGAATTCAAGAGCCGACTTCCATTCCGAGCTCTGTTTAATGATGATCGTAGTGTTGCAATTTGTTCGATGCATGAGTTGTTCATCCAAGTCCAGCCTGTTCCGGTTGACGTTTTCGATCCAGGGCGTGTTTGATTCTCTCCTGGATGATGTGGCTTAGTATTTTGTTCAGGATGGACAGGTACATTGACTTTAGTCTCCTTTCTTTGACAGTTTGAATACGTAGCCTTCCTTCCACCTCGCAGTTACCTCTCCATCTTTCCACTCCTTCCCCAGTACTGGTGTCGTCAAGTCCACTGATGACTCTGGGTCCATTTTCAATGCCTCTGCAAGGATACCGTCTGGTCTTACTGCTTTTCCAGTTTTTAGCATCCTAATGGCCTTCAGGATTTCTGTTCTTGTCGGAGGGTTGAAGTCCACTGGTAGTGGTGCTGTTTCTGCTGTTGGTGTTATTGTGCGCGTTGTAGGGGGCAGTCAACTCAGAAGTCTTTTGAAGTGTTCAGCCCAGTGTTACCTTTCCTCCACCTCTTTGCTGATGGGCTTTCCATTGTTGTCTTTCACTGACCTAATTTGTGTTAAACGTTTCCCCGATAAGGACCAAGTTGTTTGATAGAATGTTGCCAGGTCACCTTTGCCTACAGGCTGTTCTACTTCACTTGCCATAGTTTCGTGATAACATCCTTTTTCTTTCCTGATTGTTTGATTTACTCTTTTTATCAGTGCAGTGTAGCTTGCATTCAACTCCTGTTTTTGTCGCTCATCAACACACTGGACAATCTTTTGTTTCAAAATCCTTCTCTCCTCTGTTATTCTCCATGTGTCCGTAGTGAGCCATTGTTTGTCTTGTCTCTTCTTTCTGCCTAGAACGTTCATGCAGGTTTGACTTCACACCGCTTTCACGTTGTCCCAGTGCTTTTCAACGCTGATCTCTTCGCTAGTGTTGATTTGTGTCTCGGCTTTTTTCCTTACGTTTGCAGTGAGGTTGTTCTTTGTATCCTGATCCTTCAGTTTTTAAGTATTGAACTTGGCTTGTTGTCTATCTGCAGCTTCTGTTTCCTTGAAAGTTTTTAATTTGATTTGGAATATTCCTTAACCTAGATAGTGATATGAGCCAACGTCTGCTCCTCTTCTTACTTTTGTGTCCAGTGAGCAGCGCCTCCAGTTCCTTGAGATTGAGATGAAGTCAATTTGGTTTTTGGTTCACCAATCTGGTGACACCTATGCAGCCTTGTGGATATCCTTGTGTTTGGATACGCTGTCACCAATCACTAGTTCATCGAAGGTACAGGGGTCAGCGAAGAGTTCTCCATTTTCATTGCATTCTCCGAGAGCTTCTCTACCCAGGATGAGTTGTCTTCCTGTGTTGCCTGGTCCCAGTTTGACATTCATGTCTCCCATTAGTATTTTAATGTCACCTACTGCAGTACTGTCCAATGTTGCCTGCAGTTGTCTGTATAACTGTTCTTTATTTTCGAGGTCTGTATTATTTGTGGGTGCACAGCATTGTATAATTGATTCTTTCCTTCCCTTTGAGTTAAGTCTGGTGGTCATTATCCTGGGTGAGATCGCCTCCCATTGTATGAGTGTCTTTATTGCCGCTGATGACATCATGATAGCTAAACCCTCGGTGTGATCGTGGTTGTCTTCTGGATGGCCGAGATAGATCACCGACTCTTCCGTTAACAATTTGATGAGTCCAATCCCATTCCATCTGATTACGCATATTATCAATACTTGATTTCCGTATCTTTTCAGGTCGTTCACTAGCTGAGCAGCTTTGTCAGTCTCATACATGGTGCGGACGTTCCATGTCCCCACATAGAATTCTTCTTTTGTCACAAGGAGACATCGTGCTGAAGTTTCTGTAGCAACCGTGTTAACAGGGTGTGATTGCTGGCCTCATGCCTGAGAAGAGGTTGTTACGTGAATGTATAGTTTACAGAGGAGTGACTTGTGGGTTGCTCTCGTTCGAATCAAGAAAACAAAGAATTAAGCAATCAAGACATTATCAGCAAAAGGAAAAAAGTAACAACAGGATGAGCAGTGACAACAACAATACATAAAGCCATAGCAACAGTATCACTTGCATAAAAAACGGTTAACAACAGTGATATCAAAACCATAGACTCACTGACCTGGGTCAAAATGAATATATAAGTCTAACAATGTATCATTGATATAAGAATAAAACTTGGGCACTGTGGTAGAGTATAATTCCATTATGGGTAACAATGTACACAGTTATGGATATTAGATAGTGTTAAACATTCACAATATGCTAAACAGATGCTTAAAGGTTTTATCAGTCAACAAGATTCTATCCACAGATTCAATGTTCGAAAGTCAAATAATTAAATAAATTCCACAACTTCATGGCAAGAAACGCCAGAGAAATTAAAGTTTTATGTATCTGAGCAAATATGGCGTACTGATCGAAAAGCGTGTCAAGGTTGTTTTTTCTCTTGTTTTCTTAGCTGACCTTCAAAAGCTGCAAAAGGCAGCGGTCATCGCATCTAATGCATACAGAAAGACTTCAAGTGAGTAAATATATTCATCAATTTGATTAGTGAACTTTAAAGCACAATGAAGCAGTGGACAGGCCTGTACGATTCACCATTTGATGAACAGGGTGGTGACTCAGCTGTACAAATGACGTGAAGCCAAGATCGACTTCAAACTTTCTTTACAATGGAAAGCAAAGAGAAGAGTAGATCAAGCGTCCATCTTCTCAAAATATGGGTATAATAATTAAAAAAAATGACATTGACTGCAGAAGTGGTATCGTTTGCACTGTGGCAGAATATAATTCGATATTAAATTAGTCCAGTGAATATAACACATATTGTCTCAGTATTCATAACTGGAAGATGTTTCTAGGACTATTTATCTCTCATAATCAAATCATATTATTGTATTATTATTTCTTAGCATATTTGCAGAGTATAAGGAAAGGAAATTACAAAAATGGTGAGTGACAGTTTTGACCTGCTTAAAATATTTTGAAGTTAAAAAGGTGTTCATCACCAAGCTCCATGCGATTCCTCTTTGACTGAAATTAGTCACAATTCTACATCAAAGAACTTCAGAACTCAACGTTCAGCAGACAATGAATTCATCATATTTTGATGATGGTGACTAGCTCGGTACTACAAATGATGAAAAATCTCACTGTCAACAAGCAAACATCAAATTAATTATGAATAAATATCAAGAAATTATGACATGGTATTTTGAATTGTAAGCGACTCGTTTTTGAGGATCTCAAGTTTGAAGATCATGTGAAGGTAAAGACAAGAGACCAACCAGACGATCAGTAAAAGTAGGAATATACTCACTAATTGGAAATTCAAAGTGCGCAAATTACTGACACATATCTCACCCCACAATGAATGTATTTGCATGAAATAATTCCTTTCAGTATTGTCTAGTATGTATGCGACTATGAATTTGATGACGAGTCATTATTCCTTTCAGAAACACCGAATGATGCTGAAATTACGCAGGCGTATTGGAAGGCTCGTTATGATTTTGACAACGGCATAAGTAATTTTACATAGTATTTTGATTTGATCGCATTTCATATTTAATAGTTATATTGATGGATGTACTTCAAGAGACAGAAGTAATCTGTGTGGCTGATGACGTGTATATTATCAAGTTTTCGTATTCCCTAATTCCATATACGGCTATATCATTGAAAAATTTAGCAACATTACTTGTCACACTTATATTGGAATCTGCAAATTGTTAGACAGTTAGTGAGAATCACGGCTGAAATATGTATGCACAAAAGCGTCGAGTCTACTGCTCATATGGTGTTATTTTCATATTATTGAAACACACAAAACTATTCCGATAAAGCTTCAATGACTTCATCAATGAGTCATAGAATAAAGCCAGAAACGTTTATCACATATTTTGTGAAGTTCAAAATAACAGTTAACCTCGTCTAGATTACTAGCTCGCTAGTTTTCTAGCCGGTCCGAAGCCCAAATAATGAATGAGGGTTGGGGCCTGGTGCTAGCAACTCCACCCTCGCTGAGGAGGCTGCTGGGTGACATCGCGCGTCAGGCCCTCGAGTGGAACCCAAAAGTTAAGCGGCGAGTGAACGTTCAAGAGTGACATGGAGGAGATCGTGTGAAGAGGACCTGAAACAATATTGATTAACATGGATGCAGGTGAAAAGTACAGCAGAAGACAGAAGCAAGTGGAGACGTACGCTATGTTCCACTAGGAACCCAATGGAACAATAAAAATAATAATTAAATAACAGTTACATGGAGACTACATGGCATGATCGTGCATAATTGGCTTTATTTCATAATAATCCAACGGTGTAATGTAACATTGAAAAGGGTACTAATGCATTATTGAAAAACTATTCACTGTTTTAGGGATACTACGGAACAAAATGAAACGATTAGAAATGAGCCGGATTGAATTTTTAATGTGTAAGTTGAAATATTGAAATGATTTACAACTGACTAGTTCAAACCCCAGAATACAGAATAAACTGGCTCCTGGATGAAATGAAGGAAGATGCCGAGCAGTATTATTGAAGTAAGTTTTTACTTAGATCCTCAGAGTGTTTTAAATTACTAACTAACTGCACAACTGAATATGAACTTGAAGATGGATGTCGAGGTTAGCTGAAATCAGCTAGATGAATTTTGAGGAACAAGTAACAATGAACTTCTGTTCACTCGCATTTCTTGATTACTCATCAGTGAACAGGCACATGATGGCCAAGCTACTGGGCGACCGGCCACATGATCACAGTAGGTGGCTGCACCCAATATCAGAGTTGTAACAACTTTTGAGAACTGGTGCTTCGCATAGCTGATTTCCTGTGAGGGGAATTGTAACTTGGAATCAACCAGATAATGTACACACTGAATATGTGTTTCAATATACACTGGAACTAATGCTTTATGACTAGTGTCATTGTTTGTTAGATGAAAATTAGGGAAAATAATTTCTGCTATACAAGATACGTGTCTAGTTTCAACTCACTGTTGCTCTATTTCTGCTTTCTTTCTGTTTCAGCTGCAGGAAAGTGAATTCGATTCCAAGGGAATTCAAGCGATATTGGTGAAGGGAATAAATTGTTTACTTATCTCTTTTTGTTTTTTGATGACTTGGTCAAGAAGAAATTTTTCTTCTATGCCACAGTCTTTTTTTTAATAATTCTTTTTGTTTAATTAAATATAACATTTTTCTTCGTAAGATTTTGTTTCAAATGGCGTTTTCTGTCTTTATAGTACAGTGGGTTACATGCAAATGAGATTGCTAATTAAAACAAATAGGCTCACTGACTGTGCATGACTCTTGTATTATTGTTACGACTGACGAAGTGTATTGTTTAGCTGAGAGGAAATGTCAGTTCGGCGAAGCGTAGATATTTGCCAAAGACTATAAAGCGCATATACGCATCATAAAACGACGTGAAGAATAGAGGAATTGTGCGATAGATAGAGAAAGAGACAGTGTGTGAGAGGGAGATGGGGAAAAGATAAAGAGAGAGTTTTTATTGAAATGTGAGAGTGAAGCATTGATAGGTATAAATATGTTGAGGGTGTGTAATTCAATCTGTTTTCCCCTTTAATCCTCGTGAGCTTTAAACGATAATGCAGTGAACGTTTTCTCATCAAAGAGAGACTGTTGAGGACAGAATTAACCCAAGAGCTTATAAAGAGATTATCACGAGAGGAACAGTGCATGTTCATCATTGTTTGTGTAATTCACATGTGTGCGTGTCGTGTTTTCGTTACACGGAGAGAGATACATTGAGATGGATAGACAGACATACAGTCAGATAGAGATAGTGCGTGGGCGTTAGTGAGTGACACAGAGAGAGAATTGTGAAAGTATCTCGCACTGTTAAAAAGTATGCCTAGCCTCTAACGGAAAGCAGCGCAGCCTGATACGCTATCCCATCAGTCTTTACTTTCTCAGTTTGTCAATTCCTGTATTCTACCCATCCCTCTTTACTGCTCCCCATTAATCTTCCCTGGACTACTTAAGAAAGACTTTGCTTCGCTGCATAGGGCACTAAAAGCTGTTAGTAGGGGAAGTGGGATTTCGTTAAACCAACTGGTTAACACAATTGTGGATAGACATATAATGTCATGTAAGAAACTAGCAAATTCTATATTGTCAGACCCCGAACACCCTCTCCATACGCAGCTCTCTCCTTGCATTTCATCTGGTAGAACTAGAAGCAACTATAGGAAGCTATATGCCAGGACTACCAAGTATAAAACACCACAATACCCTATCTGGCACAGCTGTTATGTGATGAGAAAACTGTTAGGCATGACATGATCAATTTACTGCGGCACTCTAACAAATAGTTCCCATTAGCTTTTGTTCTCCTTTCTTTGTTACTATTATATTGTTGCTCATATATTCTATTACAGACTAATTTTATATATCATATCCTGTGGTGCATTGTTTAAATATGTGAATGCAATGCTGTTCTATTTTTTTTCTTTTATTTCTCTTTTTCTTTTGTTGTTGTTGCTTTATATTTCTAAATCCTTATAAAATTTATGAGGTAATTAGATGCAATATTGTAATGAACGCTGAAAATTCCATACCTGTACCACAAATACTGTTTGGAATAAAGCCATTATTATTATTATTATCAACACACTCATCGTTTGCTACGCTAATTTTCCTATTAACAACTGGCTTTCTATGCTTGTGATTTGTAAGCACGATGCATAGCACTATCACTCCTACATGTGCCTCCTAGTGACATTTGTCCGGTTGAGTGAATTGAATTCTCAGTACTGTGGCAGTTAGTCGAAGGCTTTCATATATTTTGTGGTCATTATAATATTTCATTTCGGTGTCCTATTCATAAATATGAGTATATATTTGAATCGACAGCAGTTGACTTAAGTCTTTCACTGGCTCAATCGATGAAGGTATCAGGTCTTCAGTTTGCGTGAAGGTGGATTTCAAAGTGAACTCAAATGTCCATTTATGCTTAAATACTATGTGTTATTCTAAGTTACTTATCGTAATCCGTTCTGTAATAATTTTGCTTTCCGAGTTCGTTCAATTATTTTCTAAATAACTGATAATTGGGATTGTATTTTTTATCTGGCGTCTTACCCTACTTATCATTAGTCAGTAGATCGAGATATAGCATAATTTTCTTCAGCACTATCATAGGTATAATTAGTGATTTCATTGCTAAACAAGAGGCCACTTGGGGGAAAGAATAAGGCTGCCAGGTAGTAGAAGTGAACTTCTTCTTTAAAGAACAATATATATCAGGAATATAAGTAACATCGAAGCATGAATTTTTATCGTTAATCAATACGAAGGAAAACTTGAGCAGGGCAGAATAACTTTTACGATAAGTTCCTCCTCTTCTGGCTGTACAATTTTATGTATGCATCTTTATATGTAGAGAGACTTTTATTCTAGAATAATCGTCGTTAACAATATTAACGCCTATCGATTTGTTAAGACCACAATGGAATTACAGACAGTTCGAGAATGATGCATAAGTTATGATAATGAGCACAAAAATGTAGGAGCAAATAGAATATGAAATAAAATGAAGGAAATCTCTATGACAACAAATTAAGGATCATTACAACATTGATTGGTGGTCAAAGTGAGGAGACTCTCTGGATCGACTACTTTTGGATATATAAGTTAGAATTCCTAATGTTTATCTCAATATGGAGAAGATGAACTCTTGAGATACGGTACATCAATTTGAAGGCCCCCTCGTTAACATCCCTCTTGTGTTCCTTATCCACAAGATAAGTGAGATAGTATATGGCTGTGAATGGATTTTGTTTGTCCCTTACTAAACTACTGTTCACTATAATGTTAGAAACTCCAACGATAAACACACCTAAATGTACGGCCTTTGAAACTAACTGGCTCACTCAACAGCAAGAGCAATCAAATTATTAGATACACATAGAAGAGGAGAAATAAGGCAGTGTGTCTGTAACTCCCGAACGCAAAATACGAGTGGGTGGCTTTGAAGACAAAGCATAATTCAGCACCACTTAATGCTTCTTGTACCGCCGTATTACTAAGTCAATGAGTTGATATCACACTGATGTTACCATCATCGAGGAACTGAAGTTGTAGGAAAACGGTCTACTTCGGAACAGTTGGTTGTTGCTTTGGCCTTCCTTGACTTTTCATTCATATTCTTGTCGATGAATTTTTTTGTATAACCGTTCTCAATCAGCAAACATTTAATAATATTAAGCTCCTCATTGAGACATTCATCAGAGTAGATTACTCTTGCTCTGTGGTGAAAAAAGTACTTTATCACACTGCGTTTGAACTTCAAAGGTAGGAAGCTGAAATAATGAGTATACTGACAGTCAGTTGATGTAAGTTTTCTAATAACACTTCTTCTTCATTGTCTGACTGCACCGTCCTCTTTTATAGTCATGAGGATGTCTACCGAGTGAATGGCTGGAGTCTCTTGTTTTCTTGATACTAATATTTTTTGCATGATGAACATGGTTAAATTTGTCAGTGAGTGTTCTTTTGCTTCATCCTCATTTCTCATAATCAAAAATGTATCCTCAATAACTTCAGTTCAAGTATTATGATTTTTAAGTCGTCACTGGTTCATATCAATTATGATGATTGTACCTTCAATCGATCATGTATACTTTCTGTTGGTTTTTGAAAGGAGCCTCCGTTCATATATAAATCATCCCTGGTTGGATGAAAGAGATTTCTCCCGATTTCACTTCTGCGTTATTTCTTGAAATTCCTCTTCCAAATGTCACTGATAGGACCACTGAAAACGACGCGTAGGTGGGTAGCACTGGTGTTTTGCGCACTGGACAACTCTTTCTTCTACGTTTGGCACTCTTTGACAGTACTCATCTAAAAGGGTTTGAACCCAGAATGTAAATGTCACACATGAATCTTGTTGACCATTCACTCACTGGCACATCAGGTAATGGTGTGATCACCAGCCAGCTGTCAGGTACTCTCTGGTTTTCCAGTGATTCTCTAGGTGATCTAAGCTCGCAACAGGAACATAATGATATATAGATATAATTTCCTACATGTCTGTCTTACATGTCTGTTTGTATTTCCATACAACCCTCAACGAAAAGAGACTCTATTGGTTTATGACTTGATTTTCTCTCACACTACATATAATCCTTGAAATTCTATTACTTGTTCGCTATTTCAATTCATGAACGACATTAGTGTTTCTCAAAGTCGTTTGAAACATATTATTATATGTATATATGCAGGCGCTGTCAACCTTTTTTTAAACTGTTGTTTTCAGGCGGTGTTAATTCTCATCGTGTTGTTTCGCATTACCTTTATGTGACTCCTCTAATTAGGCATTTAAACACTCACGCAAAAACCATTTTTCCGATAATAATCAGCATCATAATGATAATAATAGTAATAAAATTATCCATAACCTACTCGTCATTAAGATCATAATCAGATTCTACACAGTTCTGTATCTATTCATCCATAATGGCGAATGAAGGAATTAGTGTTATGAACAATATTAATGTCGTTGTTTAGAATAACATCAAATCAATCGTAAGAAGTAGTGGTAGTATGAATAGATTACAAATGAAAAGCATCAGTAAGTGTGATCATTTTGAATCATTATGACACTACACACTAAATGAAAATCCAAAAAATTATGTAAAGTAATAATAATAATACAAATTCATGAATTTATAGGCTGCAGAAAGATAAAGGCCGGCCAGCTTAGTAGAAGTATGGGTGACTGGCTGATTGGATGGACCTGTTTCTTCTGCACACATACACACACAGAGTACTGGTCGTTTCAGTGATAATGATTCGGAAAGAAACAATGAAAACTCAGTTCACTGAAGTGTACTCTGCCGCTAACAGTTTCACGTGTGAAGAGGAATCCTAAAATAGAATGAATTGCCTTCCAAGATGCCCTACTTACAAGAAAACCAGATGGTTGCATGAAAAGAAATTTGCATACAGGAAAAGTATGTGAACAGGACAATGTACACATTTTCATTGGTTCCCTCCTCTCCCGAACAAAAGAAACTTAGTAAGGCCCCTCACTCAGCTACAGGGTCAGAATTATGTGCTCAAAAATGTAATTGAAGATAAAATTAGCATAGCATATGACACTCTAATTGAAAATGGCTATCCAGAAATGTTCATCAGGAAGCACATGACCAAGAAAGCAGAATAGGAATAAACACTATCCGTGAAGAAGAAGCATTTATACACACAGGATTGCAATTAAAGTACGATATACATAGCGAAATAATTACGAAGAAGTTAAGAAAACGTAATCAGAGGAATATTAACGCTGGCAAGCTAAAAGCTGTATTGTTGACACTATCGGCGAGGACTTCTTAGTTGAAAGATGAAGTACTTGGATTAGCTGGTCAACCATAGAATGGTACTCTGCTTTCTGCCTTTCTCACCACTAAATACAGGAAACAAACAGGATTCAGGGAGCTTGATTTGTCGTAGTTACAAACATACAGACTGGGCATTAGTCCAGGAACTCATTCGACTCTGCCACTGGGATGAATATTCTACCACTGACTCCCCGGAGGCTGTAGTGTCCCTATTTTACAGGAATGTTATCCTTTGTCTAGATACTGTTGCTCCTAAGAAGGTAGTGAAATTAAGTAGACACCAAGCTGAATACATTCCGCGGGCATGCCGCAATAAGTTAAGGAAGTTGAAGAAACAGTACTATTCCACTAAGGATATATCAATACTGCACTCAATCCACGAGTCTCTTGAATCTATCAAGCGCCAACGCTCTCAAAAGGAACTCGACGAAGAATTAAGGGCACTTGAAAGCACCTCCAAAGTTTATAACTTAACAACACTTCTTAAAAAACGAATGCAGTCGACTAGGGACATCCACTATTTACTTCATGACAAAGTCATCTACAGTGTGCCTGCCACCATCTGTGAAATATTCAGTGAATGGTTTGCAAACTTCAGTTGAGAAACGCGCATTCCTGGTGACACCGGCCCCCTTACTAGCTCTTTCCTCGGAAGCATAGAGTTCACTGACCAATTAATAGAACAGGCAGTTAAAAGCCTGAAACCTTCCACTAGCACGGGACCAGATGGCCTTGCTTCTATAATTTTCAAAAACAGTGGGTGTGATATACCCCTACTCCCTCTTAAATTCTTCTCAATATCTATGGACACTAGCACTTACCCTAATGAGTGGAAAACTAGCTTCATAATTCCACAATATAAATCCGGTGATAAGGCAAACGTCCGCAATTACAGACCTATAAATATAACCCCAGTTGTCTCGCGAGTCATGGAGAAAGTTGTCAAAGATCAATTTTCAGACTATCTACTTAACGAAGATCTTATTACAAGGTCTCAACACGGATTTCTCAAAAATAGGTCTTGCGTTACTTGCCACTTCGACTTTTTCAACTGCATCACTAGTAGTCGCGAAGCACGTAAGCTAGTTGTTGTTCTCTACTTTGACATATTTAGGGCATTTGACATGGTATCTCACAGTATCCTCTTTGAGAAGCTGTATTCATGTGGGATTCGCAATCCATTACTGAGCTGGTTAAAATCGTTTCTAAGCAATAGGGTACAAATAACCAAGGTTGGATCTGTATTGTCTCATCCTAGGCAGATCACAAGTGGGGTTGTGCAAGGTAGTGTCCTAGGTCCACTTTTATTTACAGTACACATTAACAGCATTTGCAACTGCTTCACCTCAGGTAAATCATTTCTATATGCTGACGACCCCAAAGTCGTTTACTCCTGCTACGCTCATGAACTAAGCGATATAGTAAATAAAATACATCTTGAACTAAGTGGTCTCGCAACATGGTGTACTGAATCCTGTCTAAAGTTCAACATTGATAAATGCGGCTGGATTTGTATCGGAAACAGTGACCTTGACCTGAATCTTGGAATTAATGGGCGTAAACTAGCCAAGCTCAACTCAGTCGTAGATCTTGGTATCAGATACTCTAGTAACTTAACGTTCTCTGAACAAACTGATTATGCCAGACGTAAAACACGAAGGCTCCTAGGATGCATAACTCGCAATTTCTTTTGTTGTGAAACTACGGTTTTATTATTTGAAGTATGTGTCCGACCTATTTTAGAATACTGCCCGTTTATTCTTAGCGGACTCAGACAAAATGACAAGCTTAAGTTAGAAAGAGTGCAATGGCAATTCACCTTAAGAATTCTTGGTTTAGAAAGTGGTCTCCAATACTATGAACGTTGCGACAGACTAAGTTTAGAACCACTCTGGAAAAGACGTCTTAAGCTGAACCTGATTTTTTACTACAAGCTAACTAATCTGCTCGTGCACTCCTCCGAGCCAATAATTAAACCTACCGCTGTCATCAGTTACAATCTTAGAAGTCATCACAACCTAGCTGCTATAGAGCATTGTCAGACTTACATGCAGTATAATTTCTTCTTAAATAAGTTTTCAGTCATTTGGAATAGACTACCAGCTGATGTGCGCGATGCAAACACACTCGCAGTGTTCATCTCCCCAGTCGCCAGACTGCTCAAAGATGACAGTGCACTTCTGCGTCTGAATCCTACACCCACTTTTTCGTCCAACATAGATATTTTAAGTTCATTAAACGTGTAGTTACAACAAACTATAATTATAAATTTTTATATTATTGGAAGTACATGATAGACATTTTTACACAGGACAATAATATTAGTTCACACAATATAAAAGTTAGCACCACGGGAATAGTTAGTTAGTGCACCAAAATAACTATAATTACTAAACAGAATATAAATGTATATATACATATTAATCACTCCCTAAGTACTCCATTTGCTTTCTTTTGCGTTGCTGTTGTTTGTCTTCTTTTGTCTCATACCATTTTAGTTTCCATTTGACTTTTTGAATGAGAATGAAGAATGTAGATATTCGCCCATTTACAATAACAAATGATCTGCAAACATTATTGGTCCCATATCTTACAATTCCCTCGTGAATTGCGCATTGCCTTCACCAACGATGCAACCTGGATTACAGTTGTGAAATATACCTTTATACCAATAAAAAAGTATTGAATTATAATACTTCACGATTGTAACTTACAACATAACTGACCTTGTCTGCAAAAATAGCTTGCATTTCTAGAAAACACCCGTTTTTAACAAAATATAAACTGTCATTATTATTAGTCTACCTTGAGTACTATTCACTTGTGATGTTACGAAGAAAATGCTGACAAAAGTATACAAGTGTATTACTTATTTTAAATTATTATCAAATCTGGATATAAATCAAGAATAAGACTCAATGCCGTACACACCAAAGTTATATGGAGGAATTACTTCAAGCTTTATTATTTTCCCAAGTATTTGTAATCCATCGAAAACATACTTGGGTTTTTTTGTTAATGCGAAGACAATATTTCTATATTTCTTGATGTGTTCCATTGAATGACTAGTCATCATATTGTTCCCATAGACAAAATGACTGCAACCTTATAATTTTACCATGAACCAAACTTATGTAATTTAAATAATACTTATCCATGCTTGTACAATTGATGTGTCCTACACAGGTAGGAAAAAATATATTTTATTAAATTACTTTTATTAAATATGATTACTAATCGTATATGTAATTTATCATATTGATGATGCCTGTAAACTGGCGTCCCTCATGTAAAAAATGAGAATATACTATTATTATTATTATTAACTCTAATCTTACCTACCAATTCAACAGCGTGTGTGGTGGAGCGGATTATATTGGCCGATGCTCTTAGAACTTGATTTTTGTGCTCACTCGGGTAAACGTACCAGTGTGGTCTGGCTAAATAGAGGTATAGTAACATTGCATAGTTTGATATTACACCACCTTGTGCAAACCGAAAGGCCACACAGCTAATACTGGAGAATCCTTCTCCTTCATCACCTATCCGCTACTAAATAAATCGCCAAAACCAATAAGGAACCGAATAAGCTGAACAATTCATCAAGAATAAAAAGTACTCTATGTATAAGTGCAGACGAAACAGGTCCAACCAGCCAGCCACTTCTAATACTACTATTAGTACCCTGACCGGCCTTCTCTCTCTGCAGCCTATAAATTCATGAATTTGTATTATTAGTATTACTGTTCCTAATTTGTCTGACATTCATTCAGTGTGTAGTGTCATATTGATGCTATCGTACTGTTATCCATTGATATTATTGTTATTATTCTCATTGATTCAATGTTATTTAAACAACGAAATTCAACTTGACAATAACACCAATTCATTTATTCACTATTGAGGATGGATGCATGTAAGTGTAGAAAACTGACGATGATGATGAAGAGCAGGTTATCGAAAATGTTAACATTTTCTGTTCAACAATCAGTCTTTTTTGAAATGATTTTTTCTGGACGTGTTTGATGAGTAAATTGATGAATGTCTTCTTCTCAGCCATCAGGTATATTACAAGGATGGTGTGTGCAAGCAGATCGACGCTGCTATTCGAGTGAGTAAATGTTCGTTTTTTCAATGTTACGCTATGTTATATGATAGAGTGTAAAGAGGGAAATGTCCATCCATTTTGTATGATTCTGTTTGATTTGATGGGTGCGTTAGGTGAAAGGCTTTTTTTCTATCAAGGAGGTGTATCAAGATGTATCCTTCATTCCCACTGAATAATACTAATGAAACGACGTCTTTTTAGTGGTGGGTGCACATAGGAGTGTAGCTTGGGTTCTAGTGAGTAGTCGTGACCAGTATATTGCAGCAAGTTCGCTGTGAGGACAAATACTCACCAGAGACATTGACTAGCTGTCTCATTATGTCTTCAATCGGGAGATGTCACAATTCACGGGCCATTCGATTGTGTCTCAGTGACTTAATGCTCTACGAGGTGACTGGCCTTGTAATTAGAAGGTCCTGGGTTCGAGCATCGCTGGGAGCGTACTGATGAAGAGTCCCAGACTAGGACAAAACAGCTATCCAGTACTCCTACGTTCTCCAATGGCTCTCTAATCAACGTCAGGTCACGATGAAATCCTGCAATCATACATAGGAGTGTAGTGGAGAAAAGTCAAGATTTGCTTTGAATCAATTTCATAGATTCAAGCACGCGAATCTTCTTAGAGCACCAGATTAGAATCACATGGATTCATCATATGCAGAAAGGATGAAGCGAATTTTTTATTTCATTATAAATTTACATTAAAGTACAGGATACCTTAGTAATACAACTTTGTTACATGTAAACTCTAAGTGACAAAATACAAATAATTGTTAGTAAATTATCCTCTAACAACCACCCTATTGATTGATCAACTTCCGTTCAGATCAAAAATACACACGCACGTACACACAAGTGTATATCAAATTTGTGTGTGAAAGAATCGGATGTGATCACTGGATTGAATCATAATAACGATCATGCAGTTACTTCATACGGTATTATATGTTGATAGGATACAACATTTAGCAATAATAAGCCTAATAATTCTCGCTGTAACATTTAGAATACATAATGTATTCAGCGAAGAGTCTCTTCAACAACGAATTTATTATGAAGCTGTACAGTCATATATATATATACAAAGGGTGTGCGAATCTCCATTTTAGAATATTTGATTGACTTCTGTGTCACTCTACCAAATCTCACCATGATTTTAAGATCATCTACTTATTCTACGTCAACTTGCTGGCAGTATTTTCTCCGTTATATACTCCTAAATACAGTGGAGGCCCTGGCTATTCATACACGAATTTAACCCAGCTAGAACTTTGTGCATAAAGAAGTATGTAAAATCCCTACTTCCGCCCAGTTCATAAAAGGGGTAGACATTTATTTATTGTGTTTATTTAGTTATTCTATTTATCATTCCCTCATTACTACAATTAATAATAATATTATTATTGTTACTATTCACACTTTGAATTGTTTCTGCTTGTCCCAATTGTCATTCTAGATCTAAAATGCGATTACAAACAACCACACCTCCAGATGTGAGTTGGTAGCACAGTGGTAGAATGCTCACACACCACGCAGATTGTCCGGGAATCCGCCCATGTCAGGCCACTGACGCACTCCTTTTATTCACTAAGTCAGTACTGAGACTGGTAAAGACGGAAGGTTGGGCATGAGGCTAGCAACCCCACCCAATGAAATAAACGCCCCTGATACTGAACTACCCTGTAGCTTGAAGCCCTATGTTTCACTGTGAACGTAAAGAAATAAAAAAATACTTAAGGATGGTAAAATAAGATGAGGGTTTTAAAATCCAAAATAACAGGTTGCAAACTGACTGAGTCTTTATTTGTCGAATAAACTGAGAGGGCGAATACTTGGAGTAGGAGTGATACAGTACCTGTCCCCGCCGACATCTGGCAAATCCTACTGACGATCACGACATTCGGCGAAGATGAAGGAATAAAGATAACTGTGAAACGAGATTCAGGAAGTTTGTGTGACTAAAATTGATGAGATGATAATGAAAAATAAGTAAATTTTGTTCAAAAGGCGTATTCATCTAGTCTTGAGTAATACTGTTTCACTGACTATTGTTTGTGTGATATCTAATCAACAAATTATTATAGTATTTTTATTGTGAATTCCTCTGATCAATTATTTATTTTTTTCGGAGAATTTACTCAATGATGCACAAACTCTACATAATAAGAAACCAATTCTGATCGATTTTCTCTCTCATATTTTCAATTGCCCACAGCAAATTTGTTCAATAGATGTCCCGCCAAAATTTGATGCTAAAAACGACAATATCGTGATACCTTTAGGACATCAGCTATACGAAAATGAACTCCTGCATGTTGACGACATTCATTGACCGCCTACCTTTGTGAAGTAGAATTTCTCTGGATGATCGGTTAGTAATCATGCTGAGATGAAGAAGTCAACTTTCTTAAATAAATTCCGCTTAATCTCATCATTGTTGTTTTCGGTTACATTTACTGTGGTGTGGTGGGGAAATGGATAGCTAGATTGACTTTCCTACCGTCTTTATATAAGTAGATATATCGATAAGATAGTGAATAATGCTCACAAGGAAAGGATTATTTGTAAATCTTGTTGCACTCACGTAGATGATAATAAATGAGCTGTAGAATCATGTAAACGTTTCTGTATTACGCAATGAATGAAAAATAAGGCGATATTGTTTTTTCGTATTACTGACGTTTCGCTAATTAATGCTACTGCCAATAGCTTAATTAAAATAGTCATACCTAACCAGAATTCAGTTTCCTTCAGAAGCTGACTCAAACGGATATGATTTGCCTACCTTTTCTAGTTAAGAGGAAGCACAATAGCTGTTTTAATTTCTGAATATTCAGGAAAAAATGGAACATTTCAACAATTATTTGGACATTTTGGATTACTACATCTGTAAGCGCAATATCGCTTAAAATTAAGTTACACGTAGATAAAGGCTATCCCGGTCAAGAACAAACAAGAAGCCAGTCACTGTTTCTACGGTGGTATTAAAAAACAAATCAATAATTATATATACAACAAACCTTAATGGTTTCAAGAGTACAAAGCACAACGCTTAACAGAAAGCAAGGTACAGCTAGCAGGGCGGAATAACGTTAGAGCCAAAATTGCGAACTAGCCGGAATCAGACGCGACCTTTCAGGTAAGCAGTCAGTAGAAGATTGAACCCAAGTAAGGTGAGGCATAGAACAGAGAGCGGTTAAGAGATAAACAGAGCAAAGGCACAAAGATAGAATTTAGTTGACTACTTAACCAGGTAGACTGATACAGATGAAGATCAATAAATAAGATAAACTCGACAGAATAGTACAAAGTAAGACATGGGTCAGCAAAAATAACAGTTCACAAAATACTCTGATTGGGTCATGAGTTCAACGGTCTGACTAAACGGATCGATGTAAAAAAAAGCGCAGTTCATTGAACAAGGAGGGATAGACACGTTAGGCATGGATAATTGGGTTGCAACAACGGTTGGCTGACCCCGGCCCAGGTTGACTTGATTCAAGGATGGGAACTGAATTGATCATACAACATCCATCTCACCAGTACGAAGGTGTTAGTTGTCTGAACTCTTCTTAGAAGAGCAAACTTTTAGATGTTATTGAATTAGAAAGAAAGAGAAGAAGATGAAAGACCAATAACATCAGAAATACACCAACAAAATCAACACCGACAGCATGAAATTTGCTGGAAAACGTATTTCAAAAACATGTATGGGCCTCAGCACTGGTCATTCCATATAGTTCAGAAACATCAAAAGGTGGATATCAGAAGAGTACTCAATAAGCACAACATAAGAGTCCTTTTTAAAAGATCAGACATGCACGCACACTATAAAGCAACCTTGGGAAATAAAAAACCAAATGTCTAAGGATTTTCTATTTAATTGTGTCTACAAAATAAAATGCTTGGAATGCGATGGGATAATATATGTTCGCACAAAAACTAATAAAAATTATGCTATACCTTATTTGGCATGGGTTTTGTGTGACTGGAAGTATTTGCTATGAACTGCAGGTGTGTGTCTACCATAATGAACTATCTGCGAACTCTAATATCCTAAAGTGTGTATCTGAATGCTGGTGTTTGAGCTATACTAGATACTCGGCACCACCAGCAATTCTAACCATTTTAGTATTTTAATTCGAAAGTTTACAGTAGTTTTCACGTCCTGTTCACGTCACAGTTTACTTACCATAGGCGGCATATCCCCAGGTACTTACTGATATCAATTTTTTGATGAAAAGTTGGACTTTTTTGCCTTTAGTATTTACTGAGATTATTGGACACTCGCTGTTGCACTGTAACACTGTTTCCCAAATTTTATTTGCAATAAAGACAGCACTGTGATACAGAGTAAAGCGAATATATCCTATGCAGACATGAGTTTCTCTTCGAATCTCTCTTTATCGTCTCATATCTTGTTAATTTCTGTATATTTGATTTGACTTAATACATAGTGAACTTGGGACTTCCTGGAATAACTCAGACACTTCTATTACAATTTATTGATTCGTGTATTCCACCTGTTCTTCTGTATTGTTTGGCCTTCTTCCTCCCTGGAATTCTCTAAAAAGACTACGTAGAACCTCTGAAGTTGTAAGTAGGGTTCATAATGTACGTTTGGATAATAAAAAGACATTATTGTCGATAGGCATTTAAATTCTTGCAGGCAGCTGTCTAATGATATCTTGTCTGATACGTTTTCTTTGTATATCTTCGGGCAACACCAGGCAAAAATTTCATAAGAATATATGTTCGTACAAAAACTAATAAAATTCATACCATAACTTATTTGGCATGGGTTTTGTGTGATTGGAAAAATATCAGAAAGGAACTGGTAAAGTTTTTAAATCAGCAACTGAACTGTACAGTTTAAGCAGAGATAATTATTACGTCTATTATGAATTATATTGTTAATTCATAATTCATTATAATTCACCAAATTTCAGCCAAACTGTTGTAATATATCTGGAAAACTAAATATTTATGATTATTATTGTTTGAAATAAAATGATTAATGTCATCATCTAAAGATGAGCTGGTTGTTGTTAATTCCTTTCATATGAATCTTCTTTTGCTGTTTCCATGTCTTGAGTTCAACAACACTTATTTCCAATTAGTAGTATAAGTTCACATGTGGTTTGCTTTGTCGTTACTCCGTAGTCATAATTAGTGTTTCCTTAATGTTTAAACATTCTATTTGATACAAAGTAATTACATTCTCAAAGATAAACGGTATCTTATTTGTATCTTTTATTTTGTGTTCTGACGTTAACGCACTGTTTATTGTGACGGCGGATTATCCTTGACACAGAACTGCTCTTATTTCTCGTTGATCGCAAGGATAGTGCATATGACCGCATTCACCTGTTGATACCTTACAGCTTGATGTTTGCATATTAAACTTATGATTTTATGTATAATATGCTTCCGTACCTCAGAAAAATTCTGTATTTTTGAATTTTACGCGTAACTCATCGACTGCATTTGTCACTCCAGATTTCGTTGAAGAAATCTACAGTCGTTTCAATTTTCACACCAAAACCAGCCTCGTTAAAAGTCTGATGAAAGTCTTCTCATGTCATCTAAGCAAATGGTGGTTACAGTATTAGGCATTAAATTACATATTATTTATAATTAAGCTCATCGCTTTTATTTTAACTGATATTTCTTTGTTGCGTTCTAAACATTTTAAAATGAAATCTGATGGATGCTTATTTATCGCTAGTGTTCCTTTAATTGTCTTGTTTCACACTTTCTAACCAGGATTCTGACTGGATTATTTAACTATTTACTTAAACAAACATTTATGAGTTTTAAGTGAATGAGTTAAAGCGTGAATTCCATTTAGAATGTGATGATTGCATGCATACGCTAGCAGCCAACTTACTCAAATCCTTCTTCTTCTTGAAGTTTACCAGAAATAACGCATCCATTAGGTGACTCAAACGTTGATTGAATCCCATCGTCTAAAGAGTTTATCTAAGTCAAACACACTGAGTGCTACGTCCACCTGCCTCGGTCACAACGAAACTGCAAGATTGAACTAAGAGCCTAATGTTCTCAAAAGACTATGTTCATGCCTACTATTGCTGAGGCCACTCATGATTCCATTGCCACCGCATCTGTATTCTAATGTCGTTCTCACTCTATCTATACCTTCTTCTTCAGTGGAACTTACTTTTCTCGAGTGCTTGTAAGTTTGCGTACAAAAGAATATGCGAATTTGCATCCCTCAAAACATGTTAATACAAAATTCTCAAATTGAATATCTCGACTAGAGTAACTTCTCACTATTCACGCGCTTGCCAAAAACATTCTGGTGAAAAATCTAAAGTCAGCATGAGAAATAACGCAGTACGTTCAATTTTATCAGGAAACTCAAATTAATGAGAACTGAATTATTCATTGATTGTGAAAATACATTTTCAGAAATGAGGTTAAAACAAGCCACACAGTTTAAATTTCAGTTGACATATCTTCGCTTCGTTTATAGAGGGTTCGCATAATTGAAATAAATAATTTACCGTAATTTATGTAAAGGTATAATTCTTCATCCTTTATTCTATTTGGAAAAAACACTGATAACAACAGTGTCTAATATAACATTGTATTGCACACATGTATTATTTGATGTTTAATATGTGTGAATTGTTGAAAAAAGACATACGAAAGACATCGATTATGAATTTGTCATTCATTATGAAATGTGCTGATATTTAGGAGCAGATTGAACTTCAATCATTCAGTATGTGCAGTTTTCTTCATTATGTTCTAGAAGGTAGGTACATATATATGTATACAAATATATGTAGGAACATTTATAACTCTCTGAAGCGTACTTTTGAAGCGTGGACTTGGTTCATGTGAGTTAATGGCCCTTCTATCCGTTAAGCGAGTAATGATCTAATGATCTGATATATTGGTTAATTTTGTTTCAAATAGGAAATTAGATGGCTGCTTTACCTAATCGAT
The DNA here is from genome assembly GCA_944472155.2 of Trichobilharzia szidati. Classification (NCBI taxonomy): domain Eukaryota; kingdom Metazoa; phylum Platyhelminthes; class Trematoda; order Strigeidida; family Schistosomatidae; genus Trichobilharzia; species Trichobilharzia szidati. The sequence goes on from OX235276.1 coordinate 98,837,644, forward strand.
AAATCAAGTCTAGTTCGCTTGTTCCATAAGTACAGTCTAAATATATATCATAGTTAGTAAGAAAATCAGAGGTGTTACTGATTAATTTGTACTGATAATCAGGAATCCAGTGATTGTCAGGTGACAGAATTTCATAGCTGTGTGTCCTTTTAAATTCACTTTTCACTGAAGTGCTTTGGATAAATCTTGAATTCAAATAGCAGGATGATGGGTAACCTTCAACGTTTTACATGTCATGTCATTCGATGCTGAGAATATATCAAAATGTAAATTTTTCCGTTCTTATTGAACACGAAATGAGAGCAATCCTCATGACAGTTGTTTTTTCTTGTAATGAAAAGGTAAAATTAAGAATTTTATTTACCTCGCTCACTCAAATAAGTAAAATGCTTACTGTTCAAAATGACAAACAGTTTTAATTCCTCAACAGAAAGAAGTAGCGAGAGTAATAGATCTCTTGAACGTATTAGTGGTATTTTTGACGAATTTGAACGATTTTGAATAGATCAGATAAATTTTAACTATATTACAATATTTAGGCCATATTTTAAGGAAAATTAGTGCTCAAATCGGATCGTGTTGGAACAGTTTTAATAAAATAACAACTGTTGTGATATGCGTTTAATAAACCTGCTTTAAAAAGCGATTCGTTTCATGCACTTCAAAAATATGAGTAGGGTAAATAAGTAAGCCGTTTCTCACCCACTTCACATTGATATGATCAAATAGTCTCCTATCATCTTGTTACCTCCAATCATCTTTGAAAACGTCTGTCACTTTCCAGAAGACAGGAAGTACAAAATGCATCATGCAGATTTTATGATTGATAAACGTATCATGAATTTTCAAGGGAAACATTTTTACCTACAAAGGCCACAAACGCAATGAAGTGTAGCCAGTTTCCCCCTTTTCATTCAAAGTTGACTTAAGGAGGCTGGTTTTTCAGAATTTCTTTCGTGAATAAAAATTGGATTTTCTAAGAATCATTTCCTGAGGAAAGTCATTTCATGAAATAATGACTTTTTATCTGTCGATATTCACACCTCCGATACTATCCAAGTTCTAGAACACCAATAATAAGAATCAGTGAATTGAGTAGCAAATTTGAGCAAATGTATTTCATACAGCCATAAACAGTTTCGATTTAACCAATTTCACTCTAACTAGATAAGGTTTTTGAGATCTTGAAGTTGAAGCTAAGTTGAATGTAAAGTATCTTAGATTGTAGGCTTCCTGTCATATTTTATGGCATTTTAACATCATGTTGTGTTCTAGAAAGATGTTTCGTTTAAACTTCTGTGTGAGGAACTTAAAACAATTTGGTATCACCCAGCTCCTACGCTTTAAGTTTAATAATTTTTGTATCCTACCTTCACTTATTTATCACCCACTTGAATCATTCCCGAGCTACTTAAGAGAGGCTTCGTTACACTGGGAAGGGCGCTAAAGGCATTCAGTACAACAAGTGCGGTATCGCCAAACAAATTTGCTAATACTGTTTTGAGTAGACACCTGAAGACTTGGAAGGTAGTAACACATGTTATCTTGTAGGATTCTAACCATCCTCTCCATACACTCTCTTCGCATTTCATCGCATATGAGTAGAAGTAGCTGCAAAAGCATTTATGCTAAGATACCTGAATATAAACGGTCTTTCATACCTTGTTTGGCGCATATTTTATGTGACGAGAATAGTATAAGGATGACACTACTAACTTACTGAGAAACGCTAATTAATCAGCACTTTTTATTCTGCTTCCATTATTATGTTTTTGTTAATACTCCCGCCTTAACTTGAATTTCATATTCATATTTTTTATTGAACAAAATTATCACTGTGAATGCCCCGTTGATTATACCCACATATACTGTATATTGCAAAGAGGAAATAAGACACACTATTGTATAGGAAGCTAAAAATTTCAAATCCTCACAAAAATAGTGTCTGAAATAAAGCCATCACTATTATTATTATTAATATCATTCCCTTTCCATGCGTCAGAATTTCAGGAAATGCACTATTTTGACGTATCACGTGTGGATTCAATTCACATGAGTCAAAGAAATGAAAAAGTCAGCAAATTCTTCAACGCTTGTGTAAAAATGTCGTTATTTGTTGAATTACTTTGTTCCTGCTAAGTTCACAGTTGATTTACTTCTTATGATACTTGTAACAGTCGGTGCCGTAGTCTTATTTACATTGTGGTAGTATTGCATTCGAGTTAATAATTAGGCATTATATCTAATTGCAGGGAATCTTTTTCTCAATTCTTCCATAGTCATTCTTATTTGATATTTATTGCCTTGTAAGTTCTCTATTCACAATTATATTTTGATTACTGGATTTATTTTTCATAATGACACCTTATAACATACAAAAAGAAGACTTACACGTTCAATAAAATATTCGCAACTACCTGAAATTCCAGCTTAACTGCAAAGCAACGAATGCCGTTGTTTCGATTTTGACCTCACTTCATTATAATTTTATACAATTATGATAATTTTCTATCACTATTCAGAAAGCTTGGTTATGATAGAATGTTATTTCTTGCGTCAAGTGTTCTGTTAACTTCTGAAGAATTATTTAGTGATCTGTCTCTCTTTGTCCTGAATGCCGCTCTATTTGAATATTATTCGACTTTGAAATATATCAATGAATTCCACTGTGTGTATTAAAAGTTGTTAGCTATCCTCAGTTATTTTATTATAAATCAAACCTACTCATCTGAACATGATTGGAGTATAATTTTCTGCTCAGCGGCCATGAATTCTAAATCCTACCAGTTTGTGATGTTAGCACGATCACCAGCCAATGTCGTCAGCGATTACTGATTTCCACTCCAAACCAGCTGGACCTCGCTGCTCTGGGTATAATTTAATGCGACTTAGTCTTTCAGCCAGTCATCAGCGAGCGTCACACTATTCTCAAGAGCTTTGTGTGAGGCACTTGACTTGTTTCTACGTTTTTATCAAAGATTGATATCACTGAGATAAACACTGAAAACCAGGAGTGCTGAAGAGCTGATTTCTCCTAGTTTGAAACTCATTAGCGGTAAGCAGCCACCGTCATTGAAACTCAGGATTTGTCGATTGCAAGACAAGTTCTAAGATCATTCATCCACTAGGACCTGACTGAATATCCAAACCATGAAAGCAAAATATTCTTTTCAGGCTTAATTAACTGAATGTGAATAATTCACCTTAGTGATGATATCGGAAGACGTTCTACGTGAAATATCGACCTTTCAAATTTCAAAATACTATGACTTCCAAAGCTACTTCATTCTGACATATCACATTCTACTAGAAAGACAGAAAACGCCAACTGGAACAAGATCTAACGAAGGAAAATATTATATTTAATTAAACCAAAATGAAATAAGAAAACAACGTATTCCCTTCACCAATATTGCTTGAATTCCCTTGGAATCGAATTCACTTTCCTGCAGCTGAAACAAAATCAAACCAGCAACAGAGTAAAAGTGAGTTGAAAATAGACACGTATCTTGTACAGCAGAAATTATTATCGACAGTTTTCATCTAACTGACAATTGCACTAATCCTCAGACAATACTTCCAGTGAATATTGAAACGCAGATTAAGTGTGCACATTATCTGGTTGATCCCAAGTTATAATTCCCCTCACAGAAAATGAGCTATGCAGAGTATCATCTGAATTTACGATGTTCTCAACTGTTGTTACAACCCTTATATTGGGTGCAGCCGCCGAATGTGATAATGTGGCCGGTTAGCCAGTAGCTTAGCCATAATGTGCCTGTAAAATGATGAGTAATCAAGAAATGAGGGCTAACAGAAGTTCATTGTTACTTGTTTCTCAAGGATTCATCTAGCTGATTTCAGCTAACCACGAAATCCATCTTCAAGTTCATATCCACTTGTACAGTTAGTTAGTAATTTAAAACACGCTGAGGATCTAAGTAGAAACTTACTTCAATAAAACTGCTTGGCATCTTCCTCCATTTCAGCCAGGAGCCAATTTATTCTGTATTCTGGGGTTTGAACTAGGTAGCCGTAAATCATTTCAATATTTCAACTTACACTTTAAAAATTCAATCCTCTTCATTTCCAATAGTTTTATTTTGTCACGTAGTTCCTCTAAAACAGTGAATAGATTGTCAGTGACGCATTAGTACCATTTTTAATGTAACGTTGCAACAATATGAAATGAAGCTTAAATCTCACAATGCTCGATCATGTAATGTAGTCTCCATGTAACCGTTATTCTGAACTTAACAACGTTTATCATAAATGGCTTTATTGCATGATGCATTGATGAAGTCACTGAGACTTCATCGGAGTAGTTTCGCATGTCACGGTAATATGAAATTAACTCTATAGGAGCAGTTAATTTGACGCTTTTGTACATATCTATTTTAGACTTACTTGTCACCAACAGTAATACTGCCGATTTTATCAATAATACAGCCTAATTTGGTATAAGTGAATACGATGACTTGATAATATACACATCATTAGTCATACAGGCTACTTTAGTCTCTTACGAAAATGAAATTCACTGAGAGGTGCATTCATCTCTAGGACTATGAAATATAACGTGATCAAATCAAATAACCATGTAAAATTACTTGTGCCGATGGCGAAATTATTACGAGCCTTCTGATACACCTCCGTAATTTTAGCAGCATGCAATGAATCTGAAAGTCGCATACGTACTTGAAATTATTGAAGGGAAATACTTCATACAAATGCATTCAATTTGGAATGAGATATGTTTAAGTAATTTGAGTGAGTAAATTCTAGCGCTTTGTATTTTAAATTAGTGAGCAAATTGCTACTTTTACTTATCGTTTGTTTGGTCGGTTGTCTTTACCTTCATATCATCTTCAAACTAAAGATCTTCAAGAACGAGTCTCTGTCAATTCAAAATACCATGCATTATTTTGTTCATAATTTACTGGATGTTTGCCTGTTGATGATCAAAACTTAAATTATTTGTGGTACCCAGCTAGAAACCGTGATCTAATTATGATGATGTCATTCTCTGGTAAACATGAAGTTCTGAAGTTCCTTGTTGTAGTAATGTCATTATTTTTAATCAAATACGAATCGCATGGAGCTTAGTGATGAATACATTTCGAACTTCGAAATATTGTTTGCAAGGTAAAATTGTTCGCTCACCACTTCTAGATCTTCTTTTCTTCGCAGTTTTGAAGTAATCTGAGTAATAATAATACAATCGTATGATATGATTATGAGAAAACGATTCCTCTAGAAGCGTCATCCAGTTATGAATACCGTGACAATATGTGTTATATTCACTGAACTAGTCTCATATCCAATTATATTCTACCACAGTATAAACTATTCCACTCCTACAGTCAACGTCATTTTCAATTGGTCTACTCTTGCCTCTGCTTTCCAATGTATAGCAAGGTGGAAGTCGACCTTGGCTTCATGTCATTCGTACAGTTAGGTGGAAATTATTGAATACTTGTGGAAAAATATGTTCGTCAGACTTCTGCGTGTTGACGACTAATTAAACGCGTCTATTTTTCATGCATAATCATCACCACGTTCATCGATTGGTGAATCGTAATAGACTTGCTCATAGTTTCATTGTACCTTGAAGTACACTGATCAAATTGATGACTATATACACTCACTTAAAATATCTCTGTATTCATGAGTTGTCCTGATCGCTGCCGTTTCCAGCCATTTAAGTTTAGCTAAAAAAACAAGAAGTGTTGAATGATACTTAGAACGTTAACTAATAAACTTAATTGTCATATTTTTCATCATACTGAATACAATATATTGACGATCCGAAACGCGTCATAATAATTTGATTATTTCTCAACACGTTCCTTCTCACCACACAGTGAATATATCAGCTTTCAAAAGTTAAGTCCACTCCTTACGAAAAAAAGTTCTAACTCATTGGTGGTAAAGCTGGCCTTTCGATTATTTCTGAGAAGTTATTGTACTGATGGTGGAGAAAATATCTAATACAACCTAGTTATTGTGTGTGTTATTGATGAGTAAATAGGGCACTTAACGACTAACTGTAAACAAAATGACTAGTGAATTTGGATACTAAAAGTTTATTAATTATGAACGCAGTGTGCAATATGAATTTACAGAATCCTTTTACCTTTAGATGCTTTTACTGCTGCATTCGCCTCCATCAAATGCTTCTTTATCATTTCAATTTGGACTATAATTTCACAGTATCGAAAAGTGAGAAATGTATCATTGTGTATTCTTCAGCGTGAAATTATCATATTAACACAATGGCTTCTGAATGTCACAATTAATGGTTATCCTGTCCAACTTACCACATGAAATTTCAAGTAGTTTACTGATATCAGTAACACAAACACATTCACTAGATGTAAACTGTATTTATACTGCATCTGTGCCTATCTTCAAGGTTGACTTGACTTTGTCCATTATAGAACAATAATCGTTTCCATAGAATATTAAACTTTTTAGAATAATTTATGAAACCATTGAATGAATAATCGTGTCAATGGTTTTGCATTTTACAACTTGTATTTATAAAGACATGCTACAATTTGAGGAGTTTTTGCTTGTTAAAGACTGATGTGGCGTCTGATAATGATTAGATTTATCAGTAGAATTTAAAGAGACGCTCTTCGGCATAAAAACGTCGAATAGCAGGGAGGTGGATTAGACGTCAAAGAAAGCAAATGATTCAGCGTTTTGGTGAAATATGACAGACGTGATACGAATACAAAGAAAGAAAATTTAAAAGAGAAAAAGAGCACAACACGCAGTCTCTGTGCAAATGGTGGTTTGAAGATAAGGTGCAAATAATTTGGCAATTTGGAGATACAAAATCCCGAATAAGCATTGCTTCACCAAGTCTTTTTCTTCTGTCGTTACACTGACAGTTCACTGCGTGAACATATTTCTGGCCATTATTTCTGGGTTAACCATAGTATGTGAGGCATAGATGTTGACACGGACACACGCATTCCACACAAAAGAATAATAAAACCATGTAATACACTTTGTACTTGTTGGTGATAAAATGTGGATAACAGTGTTCATTATCATAATTTTCATCACATATTACTCATCAAGTTGATCCTTCTGTGAATGGAGTTCGAATTGAAATCCACCTGTGTCATTACTCATTATGCTGATACTCAGTCAATTCGGGTAGATATAGTGTTCGGATGCATGGAAACAGCTTTTCCACATATTCAAACAACTCGAGCATTGAGCTGAACAATCAAATAGCTGCTGTATCTGGTTGTCACAAAGGATATTCAGACATGGTTTATTATAAATAAAATTCACCGCATTTCAGTGGAATTGTGAATATGCATATCAACTAGATCAGAGGAACTACTATTCACAAAATGACGACAGATATTTCAGCACAGTTAATAAGTTACGAAGATGAATTTCAAAGTGAAAGAAAACTAACCTTCGTCTTTCTTCAAATTGCTTGATGTATCCGCAAAATGTTTCCCTGCAATTGATACATAACGATGTCACTCAACTTCCAGGTATACAATGAATCCAACATTATCATAATCAATTTATTTGAAGATGGATTAAGCTGACTTCAGTTCAAATGATACCACAATTAATTTATTTACTTAGTATAAAGCTTCGTTAGAAAATGCTCTCAAACCATCGAGTAAGTGTATTGTCACTCACATACCGATGGAAAGTACTCGGTTTTCAACTGATTCTAATGACAAAATACGACTAAGTGAATACATGGATAGTGTTTGCTTACTATCGCTTATTCTATCAACTACTCTCCATTATTTGGACGGTACCTTCACGCACAGATAATCTCATCATTCTCTATCAAGTGTAAATGTCAGTGCTGATGAGAAAATTTCGAATATACAAGAAGTCTTAGAATACACATTATCAAGGACATAAATCAGTGAGGGGAACCAATGAAATGTGCAGAACACTCCTACAGAATATCGTTTTCTCCCACAACGCCACCAGTTCATGCGAGATTTAATTTAAGACTGTCAATAATTGATTTTCCAAGTGTTTTTCTCGCTAAGTCAGATTTCACACTCGTGGGTTTGATTTTTAAAAGGACATATCGCCATTCCGATGTGTTGTGGTAAATCTTGTGTGAAAAGGAGAAGCTTTTGTGGCTTTACGCGATTCGCCTAATTACAAAATATCAAATAACCTACTGCCTTTCTAAATAGTGGAATCATAAAAATTTTACCTTCTGCGATATCGAGAGTTTTTCGATTTTCCCATTTCTTTAAAATATGCGTTTTCGTCTGATTGTATAATCCCTTATTAGCTGACGAAATAAACGAAAAATGACTAGGTATAATTATCACTCATAAGCTCTATAAGATCATGACTACATGATATTTTCAGCTGTGGAATGTTGATGACAGTGGTAATCTACCTAGATGCCTTAGTATGACTCTGTTTTAGCCATCCAACAGATTTCAGCGTAATATCATGTATCAACCACTGATTTCACCTGAGCCATTGTGAATGTGATCAGTTTTCTGTGGAAGAGCAGGAAGCAATATGACCACATATATGCAGTCTATGAAAATTATCACCAGTTGAAACGATATTGTCATCAATCAACAGACAAATAAGCTGAAAATCTTCTGAATATCACTGGAACAATGGATCTTAGTAACAAATCAATATAAGAAAAATAAGAAAGTGGTATTCTTTGGTAAGAAATGTCCTGACGGTGATCAGATTTATCCTCGAGTAATTTCGCTCAAAAATGTTTAGGAAGCAAAGTGCGATTGACGTGGATGAAGAGGAATTATGATTGAAGATTGAAATAATGACTTGACACAAAACACCAGTTCAAAATCTTTAGTTCATTCCTAACAGAACTGGTCACCTAATTTCAGAGAACCGATGAATTTTAGATTAAGTAGTATTACAACTTTTAGTTAAGAAATCAATCATACCAAGAACTGCGTAATTAAAAGAGGTATCTTTTTCCAGTGCCTTTCTGTATTCATCTATAGAGAAAGAAGGCATTGTTTTGGTGCATGTTTAATTACTCAAATAGCCAACAATCTTTAGCGTGTAATTGTACACTTAGATAGTAGGAAAGTGTGAATTAAGTTCATTTATAAACAGATGTCATTACGTACAGTGTCAAATTTTCTCAACAATCGGACAGTAATTTTTTTGGTTATAGCTTGATTCCACATAGTATTTTGGTACAAGTACGGAATTTTCAGCATGTGACATCGGTAGCCCAAATTTAGCAAGCCGACCATTGACATCAGGTGTGCGTCAGCCGGGGATCGAACCATGGACCATGTGCATGGTTGGCAAGCGTTAGTTAGGCACATCTCTCTCAGCAGATATCATGGATGGATGTTGCTGCTGGGATCGGTTTGGGTTGAATGGAGACAAATCATGAGCGAATCTCACTGTACAACTGCAAATCGTCGTCAATCATAGGCTAGAATGGCAGTCAACTTTTTAACGGAATATGAGAAGACTTTTGACAGAGTTGACTGTGAAGTAACTTGTTTGCCCTACCAACACTGCTAAGTGCTGCATACTCTGATGAATCTCATTCAACAGGCAAGGGACTATGCCACTTGCGAAACACTTTCCAGAGGAAAGTTAAGACGAGGCCGTCTAATAGCACCTTTTGTATTCATATCGTATTGTTCTGGACTAAAAATATCTTCGGAACTGAGCATCTCGATATTTCACTCAGGAAGAGAGAGAATGAATAACAGTAGTAATTTCATAGTGTAAATGAATAACTGGATTTATTTAACCATCTAATATTTGATGAAAATAGAGAGTTATCTAAACTTCGAAGTAGTGTAAATGAACATGAGATATCTATGGACTATAAATTATATTCGGCATGTTATCAGTAATGCATCCTGCTTCACTGTATCATGTATGTATTGAATAAGCCAATGTTGAAGAGGATGATGGAGGAAATTGTTTCACTACTGAATACCACGTCACTCATGACTGAATTTACGAGAAATGTGGCAATGCTTCATTAAATGTACTAGATTGTATTCGTATAGATGAGCGATCATGGCTTCACTTGATTGCCTTATCAAATAAAAATCAATATGAACACCTCCAGTGACATCTATCACACGAAATGATTTCAAGCTGACGTTCATTTCACAAACAGTAACATGATGTTTTTGTCTCCAGAAACCAAATGGTTTTGTCACATGCATTCTGTTTATTATTTGAGGAAGAAATAACCCACCAGTAGAAAAATTCACCAGCTTCTTATCTTCTGCACCGATTGCTGTAAAAGTGTAGATAAATTTTTGGAAATAATTTACTTGTACTCGGAGGCATATTAAGAAAGGGACAGTAAGAAAACCTGAAATGTAAACTGAGGCTTTGTCAGACATGAAAATTACAACAAAGCAAAGCGAAACACAGAAGCTGTTTGTTTTTATACTAGGTACATGGCAACTTGTTTGAGACGTTACATTACTTGTCTGTCAGACTATACTGTCTCTGCTTTGAAAAGAATATTGAGAGGTGAATCAAGAGCATTCATTCTGCAGATGGCCCAATGTAGTCACCGCTTATATGTGTGATAAAATAATTTGCAAAATGTGCACATGAAATTCATTCTTCAACTCGAAGTTTCTGCATAAAATGTTGCAGACTATTTGTTGAAAGAATTTTCTGTGCTACTAACACCCGGAAACCACTCTCCTTAATACAAGTTTTGATAATTTATTTGTCTAGTAATTGAATTCTTTGGTCATCTCCAATGACACTGCAATTCGTTTCAATTTCGTTGTTTTGTCATCAGCTGCATACAGCCTTTATTAAAATTACTTATAGGGAATATATGGACAATGATTTCCCTTCGCAGATGGTTGTAACACTTCAGTGTCTCACTTTCCTCCAGCTAAAACAGTCTAAAATGTTTACTTGTTTTGTCACTCGATTCAAATAAAGGTTCATACACTCACAAAGACACAACACACGCAATTAAAACAAACCGGATTCAAGTGCCGTTCTTGTACAAGCTACCTGGTTCAAGAGGGGAGGGAAGAATTCTACAGACAACTGTCAGCCGTAGTGCACACTAAACCAAATAGCAACATCAGAATGCGAAAATGGAAGCAAACAAGAAGAGAAGGCGACCTTTCGTATGTCCAGAGGTTGTGGGTGGAAAAAATGAGGACGGTGAACTCTTCGCGTACTTCTCTGCCTTCTCTCAGTCGTTCACTGCAGGTAGCAATACAACATTCATGGAATGACAAATGTTTCATCACTTGGACACACCAAATATCAGATGATCATCATCTCAATTTCAGGAATGTGATGATTAAGCATTCTGGACATAAAATCGATAAGAGAATCAGGCGTTACAGACTGGTGAGTGAAGCGGAATATGTCGCAGAGAATAAAGAACTCAGATTACTACATCAGTTTAACGTGTAGCTATCCTCCAAGAAGTCAACAGCGATGACATCAAAGAGGATAGACAGAAAAGTGGAGAAACGACGTAAACACTCAAAGCAGACCATGACCTGCGAACTGTCCAGAAATACCATCAACAGCAAACACGATACTCGAAGTGAATACCGACTGGACTGGACAGCTGTTCCTTCCTAGTTTAGGACTCTTCTCTAACTAATGTCAGCTCATGATGAAATCCTGATGATACGCCTTGCTTACGTATGCGAACTAACACCAACCTAGATCGAAGGCTACTTGCCGATTGCCTCCAACCATCTAATATCATCAAATAACCGTGATGGCGAGCTACCTAGAATGATGGCCACGTTATAAACATGACTGATAGAATTCAGTCTGCAGCAAAGAAAGGACAAGACATATATCACTAGTTACTAGTGTCCAATCAAATTATCGAAAATTTCGAATACCATAATGTTATTTAAAGTCGGGAAGGTGACATAACCAGATGGAATTCCCTCGAAAGCAAATCATCGGATATACTCACGTCACTGGCACATTGCATTTTAGATGAAGGAAAGTTGCAGGCTTGTCAGAAGGATAGGCTACCTTGTCAGACTTACAGAGAAAAGTGACTCTGCAATAAATGTACGGGGAATAATGCTTGCGCCCTATCAAAGCAAAATACTAGTTCGTGTCATCCTGGAGAGACTTAATGATGCCGGGAATTGAAACTCTCTCAATAACAAGCTGGATTCAGGAAAAGCAGTTCATGTACGGATCAAATGACAACGCTATGCCTCATAATCTAGGAGAGCGAAGGATTGTAATGAAATATCTATTTCTACTTCTTCGACTTTGAAAAGTCCTACGACGGCATTGGAAACTACGGAGTGTGGTGCTACTAACATCTACGTGAATATGTCAAATGCCAAGGGATCCACAATGAAAAACTCAGTGAGGCTTATCGCAGGTGGTACTCCTGGTTGTGGGTGAGTGGGTCATGTGAGAGGCCGTCAGCATCAAGAAGATGATCATACGCTGGTGCAACAAGCAGACTGAGGAATGATTGAACTTCGTCGATGACTTATATGTAATATCACATGAACTCGAATATCATCTTCTTTACATGATAACAAACAAATGAGATATTCAGTCATCCTCAAAAGGATTACAAGTGTACATCTTTGATTCATTGGAATGCATGAAATATGAAATAAACTATTGATCGAAAAAGACCTGACCAAATATTCATGGCTGACATGTATTTGAAAAAGACGTGAAAGCCAGGAAAATTGTCGTTTCAACGATTCCTATCATAAGCTGCAATTATATTTAACAAGGAAATCATAAGATCGACCAGAAACAGGTAAAATTTGTCCTCGAATAATGGTGATACGTAATGCAAGGTGTAAACTAGAAGGAGGCAAATTTTGACAGTATCCCACTGGTCCTATGATTTCATTGTTAAATATAATTACCATTGTACGGCTTATGAAAATGAATCATTGTAAAGAAAATTGTCTTCGCCGCTTACGTCTTTTTCTTAGGACTCAAAATGAGAATAATTCTTTCATAATTATTTATATGTAGTCTTGTAGAAAATTTGATAAAAATACTCACCAGGTTTTATTGTTTCTTTGAAATTCCAGCGATCTTTGAATGTCTCAATTTCAGTCATGCGAACTAAAACAAACAAACGGGTAAAATAAGTTCGAAGTATGTGGATTATTTAATGCTTGAATAAAAGTTCTGACAGATTAAATGTCGACCTGTAGGCAACATGAAATCAGGCTTTCTATCTTTGTGCAAGTATTTTATTTTTTTTTAAATTTTGGTTACAGCTTGAAGTAATTATTCATGTAGTGTGCCTGTCCTCCGTGCATTACCGACACACCTCCAGACAAATGTAAATATTTCTCGCACAATCCGCTGGTAACCAGTACCAAGTGATTAGGCTTTTTGAACTCATCAAAGTTACTCTGCAACTGATAATCATTTCATCTCAGTCTCCAATATGCATATGCATCCTAGAGATTTTCAAGTTTCCTGAAATAGATGAAGCACTATCACTGACGTCGAAGCACCAGTTTCCTGTTCTACTTTACTAGAATGATTTGCATGTTATTACATTTAGGTGACATTACATACACCTGTTGACATGAGAAATATATCTCCCCGAATTTACAAGGAGATGTGCAGCTGTAGAAGATATTTTTAAAAGCTACTCAGCATTGTCAGTAACTGAATTGGTTGATTAGCCGTCTACAAATCAAGGCAAGCGATATAAGTAGTAAGAGAATGTGAACACTGATCGTTACAGAAGAGTCTAAAGTGAAGAGACAAACATATAATGATTTCCGGTGAAATAAACACATACATTTATAATCCACAGCTTCACGGTATGAATCTGCGTATGCGTCTAGTGTTGAATTCAGATCATCTGAAATAGAGAAAAATGATTCGCTCGAGCTATTGGATTAACTTTTGATTTACCAAGTCAAACACACACAAAAATTAAATTCTCTTGTCTAAAAGAAATCATATAACTGGCGGATTCAGCTATTTCTGAAGTCCAAAAACAGCCAATAAAAATCTCCCTAATCAAAAGTTACGCTTATCTCACGATGCATTCTACTACTAAGAAGTAAAATTGTTCTTGTTTATTCAATTTTGTCAGAAGATACCTACACCTCTGAGGATAAGTTTTGTGGTCTGGATTTTCTTTAGTGGAATGATGTTGTCCTGAGTAAACGATATTCAGTATGCTGCAATGTTAACAATGTATGCTATAGTTCGACGGAAATCGAAGCTTCACATTTTGTGACAGGACACTGTGAACGAAAGCTAAACAGCAGATAGATCAAAGTCATGCTGGAAAACGGACAGTGGATTGAAAATGAAGCTAACCTTCTACTACACCATTTAAGATCAAACATACTTTTGTAAAGCGTAAAAGAGGTAATCCACAAATCCGTCTCCAGTAGCTAATAATAGTCTGTCAGTAAAAAGCCTATTGCATAGAAGAGAAGGACACTGTGAAAAAATGTAGCAAACTCTTACAGTGAGTATCTAACTTGTTTTCAGCATCTGAAAATAAAATGGAAGACAATGGCTCAAATGAGATTCAAGTTAATGCTGTAAAGAAAAAGCTCACCAATCAAAAAATATGTAAAAATTGCAATGAATGACGAAACAAGTGACTGTTGAAAGGAAAACCAAGTTAACTGGCTCGCTAGATATCTAGCCAGTTCCAAGCTCAGATGAAGAGGTAGCGTGGGTCAAGAAACTAGAATTTCCACACCAGTGAATATTCCAAACCTCTAGAGAAACTTCGACGCAAGGAAAATATATTAAGAGATACAGAAATGTCAAGTAAACATCTTACTCTTCGCTTAAGTTGGAGAGGCAAAATGACGTGAGAAGTCAGTCAGCTAGCCGATGTGTCTTCACTCTCTCGATGAAAGCAAGAATAAGAATGTCGACTTGAGATGTCCGTTCAATGTATGAGACTGGCTGGGAAGGCTGCACAAGTAGCCAACGAAATGCGAAAATATGGCATAGGAGTGCTGGGAATTTGTGAGAGTAAATGCAATGGATGTTGATTATCAAAATTGTCAACTGGAGAGTCAGCCATCTACTCCGGTATGGTCAACCACACGACAACCAGGAACACAATGAGGCAGCAAGTATCTATTTTGATGTCACCAGTGGCAGCGAAATCCCTAATGCAGTGTGACCGATTCCAATCCAGGATCATGGAAGCAAGATCCAACTCAAAAGGCAGAAAAGAAGGTCACAATTATCCAACGCTACGCATAGTGCTACCAACGACGCGGAACAAGAGAAGAAAGAAGACTTTTACTGACAACTAGAAACAGTAATGGACAACATCCCAAATGGTGACATCAAAATCCTTATGGGTGATACGAACGCCAAAATGGGTGGAGATAATACAGGAAGAGAACTCCTCATGGGTCAAAAGGCTGGCGCTCGTAGAAATGAATGAGAACGGAGGATTATTTGCTGACTTCTGCTCTTTCAGTGACTTGGTGATCGGAGGAAGCGTGTACGAGCACAAGGATATACACAAAGTAACATGGATTACGCCTGTCGGACACAAAGCGAACCCGATAGACTTCATCTCAATTCTGCTCATGAAAGTGGAAACACAGCCAACAAGCTGGACACAAATTCGAGCAGATATGTGCTCAGACCATCATCTAGTTCAAGGAACCTTAAGGGTGAACCTGAAATCCTTCAGAAAAACTGCAGACAGACCACCATAATCTATGGTCAACATTCAGAAACTGAAGGACAAAACCACAGGCGATGCTTTTGCTACAGATCAGACCAGAGCATTGTTGGACATACAGGAAACCTGTGTGGAAGAACACTGAAACTATTTGAAAGCGATATTTAAGGAAACGTGTACAAATGTCCTTGGAAGAAGGAAGAGATAAGAGAAGGAATGGCTGAAAACGGATACCCGGAAGCTTATGGAGGAGGGGAGGATGGTAAAATAGAAGCTGACTCAAAGCAAAGATGGACAACAGAAGGAGAAGCTGAGTTCACAGCAACGTACACTTCAATGAATAGAAAAGTGAAGAAGAGTGCTGGAAAAGACAAACGACAGCACACTGGCAACTGAAGCAGAACACTCTGCAGGCAAAATAGACATGAAGATACTATATCAGATAACCAAGTCGCTATCTGGGAAAAGATTAACACAGATGATGAAACTAAAAAAAGATGCCCAAAGGAACCTGATTTCCTAGGAGGAGAAAAAAATCAAACAATGGGCTGATTACTTTAAATTGGCTGACTATTTGAATTGACCACCACCTGCAACCCACCAGTGGACATCACTCCTCCAACGAAAGAAGAAATCGTGAATGCAGTCATGCTGCCAAAGTCCAAGAAGGCAGCATGACTAGACGACATTCCTCTCGAATCACTGAAGAAGGCATCAGAGGTCATGGCAGATGTTCTCGCCCCACTACTGCAAACAGTTTAGAAAAAAGAAAAGGTGCCTACTGATTGGAAGAAGGGTTATCTCGTCAAAGTGCCTCACTCTGCAAGAACTTACATGGAATAATGCTCGTGTCAACGTCACAACAAATACTAAATCGCATCATCCTGGAGAGAATAAAGGATGAACTGGACGCAGAACTCCGCCAGCCCATAACAAGCTGCATTCAGGAAAGACAAATCTTGTGCTGATCAAATTGCAACTCTATGCATCGCCATCGAACAAAGCATAGATTGTCAGCCAAACCTCTACCTCAACTTCATCGAATTCAAAGAGGATATCGACAGAGAGCGTAGACTGAGAAGTAATTTGTAAACTACTTCAACACTGCGACGTTCCTATAGTCTTCATCAACATCATTCAACAGCTGGCTATAAGACAATGTTACGTGTCAAGTGATGCATAATGAAAATCTGAGGGAGACGTTCGAAGTACATACAGAAGTAGGAAAAGCCGGCTGTGTATTACCGCCGATGATATTCTTAATTGTGGCGGACTGGATTATGCGTCAGATTGTTGTGGGCGGGGAGTGGGAAATATGCTAGAACAATACGCTGAATTCTACAAGATCTGAATTTCTCGCTTGGATGATATATATCTACTAAACAACAATATCGACGACTTGAATTTTCATTGTAATAAGGCGAATTCGCAGTGAATGCGTCAACTGTGGACGGATGTAGTTGACTAATTGATGCTCAAATGGTTCATTAGTTACTAATATATTTGGTATAATTTGTCAGTTCGACTGAAGGAATTCTCATTCTTTGTAGGTAGGCCAAGTGAAGTCGATGGTGATTGAAGTGTACTGGTGGATGGAATATGAAGGTTGCGCTGGTGGATGGACAGGAGTGAAGAGGACGAGTGTTGGGTGCATAATGAACTCACTCACCTGGTGTTGTTGACTCGAAATGAGAAGTGGTAGTCGACCATGGATGACTGCCATCTGACTGTGTGCTTTCTGACATAGCTGTCACTGGTTGTGTTCCTGTTGAGGAAGAGGGAGAGGGAGTAGGGCAGTGAGAAAGAAATAGGGAGATACAGATTGATAGAGGTATTATTCGGCTGCATTATTTTGTAAAGTGATATTCATTAACCGCTTTCTCTCTCAGTGTTTTGTTTCAATTTTTCAATTTTTCCCAAGGACCAGGGCGATTGTTTTCCATTAAATACGTTTTGATAAGATGTAAATACGACCGAACGTCCTTAATGTTTCAGTCCCTTCATGTAGAGTTTACTCCTCTGATTATTTGCCTTTGTTTTTACATGTGACTATTTGGGTATACTTTGCGATCTCCTTCCTCGTTGGTTTCGTTGTTTGATTTTGAGTCTTGCTGAGATTTTAAATTGAGGACCTCTTTTTCTCAGTTATTAAATATTCAAGAATGTTTTGTTGTTTTGCGTTTTTATTCATTAAGATATAATCATTTAAGGAATCTCAGTCATCAATTTTGTTCTATTACATAACTCCCTCAACTTCATGAAACTACTTAATGTTTTACGAGAATATCTGTCATCAGTGGATCTACTTTTGTGTTAATCAATTAGGTCTTAAATTTATTTTTATCCTGATCACTCCATCGGATTCCATGTGCAAAATAGGAACTCAACAATTCATCCCATTCTTACCTTGCTCTGTGCAATATGTTTCATTTAGCCCCACGATCGCACATATATCGTCATTTTCCCCCCCCATATCACTCGGGCAACTATGACCAACCTTGTGTTTCCGATTCGAGTCCAACTGGACTGCCTGTATTCAACAGCCACCCCCCCTCAGCATGTGTCCAATCTGTCTCTGTTTCTTTCTGCATATTCGTAGGACAACTGTGTCTCAGTTGTCTCGTTGCCAGCGATCGCTTCTTCTAAGATTATCTGGCTGTGTTATCTTCACTATGGAGAGAAGGCAGCTGTTAATGAAAATAGACAGCCTGTTGTAAGTGTTTCCGGTCACGCATGCACCAAGTCTTGAGTTCATAAAGAAGTATATTCTTGACATAAGTGTTAAGGATGCTTATCTTACACCAAATTCTCAATGCAATATATTTACGCACTGATTCCAGAGTAATAAATGCCTATTTCGCTTTTCAAATCATACCTTTGACATCCGCTGATAGCTGAAACAATACTGTTCAGATAAGTGGAAGAAGTGAATCCCTTCAAATTACCCCCCGTTTGTAGTTAATGCTGTTTATTTTTATGATTAGTTAGGTACCTTGACTTCTGTCTTCTCTATCTTCACTTGGAAACCTGTCATCTTTGCCAGCCTCTTAGGCCAAATGGTCTGTTTCCGCCTGTGGATCGTCGTGACATTGGACATAAGTCAACCGTGAAGTCCCGATCTCCCAGAGTCTTCTTTTCAGTCTAATGTATGCCAATCATGTAGCATAGGAATTTATACGTTGACAACAGATTTTGATACTCATATGTGCGTGGTGATCACACATGTACATGAGATGAACTAAAGCATTATGCGCATTCTAACAGTTTTTCTTATCTATGTGACACCTATAGAACCTCACCCCATCTGGATCCAGGATCTTCAGGTTGACGACAGGGCTAATCAATCACTTTTGTGTTTGATTTCAGTAATGTTTAGCTCGAAATTCCTGCCAGTGAGCACAATAATTGTTAGAACTCTTTATGTGCACACGTATAAATTGTGATCACGCATTTAGTATTTTTCATTTCCTATTTGGTTATTTTCGTATTCAAAGTCTTAGCAGCAGATGACTGTAACCAAAATATGCTTTCAGCTGTATTTCAAAAAGTCCTACATGAACACAATTGATTCAAGCACAATATGCGTAAATTCTTGTCAAGACAAAAATATAAGATAAATATAATGAACAAAGAAACAATGAAGGCAGGTCATTGGTCGTGCTGACAAGGGGAATACAGCAGCAATACTTGACGCAACCAATTGTACAAAATCCCACTTTAAGACCTTTATACGACAAAAGTATTTAGCGGAGAAATATCCATATATATATATATATAAGCTACCATTAATTAAACAAAGGGAAACTGAAGGAGACAACAGTTTTCAACCTGGAATCAAAGTTTGTTTTGTGCATAGATCACAGATAATTCTTTCTTAAACTCGTTTGTATTCTAAGTCAATGCATACTGATAGAAAATGACCCATGAAAATCTACAGTTCGCATTTTATTCACTGAAAACCAAGTTATCATCTGAGAAAATCACCAACAAGACATTGGGGGAAACGACGAAAGTTTGTGGACAGGTGAAGAAAGACCAATTGCAGCCACAATCACTATCCTTTTCTCGATAACATCATACAATTTATGTATAATCTGATTTCATCTTATGTACTTTCTGACTTTACATTCATGATCTACTTAAGTGATAGACAAAACTATATGACTATTATTCCATGTTGTGGTTGTAACACAATTCATTTTCTGATGTAATTTTTATCTGCCATCACTGCCTGTTACATGTCAGCAATAGTGGATTTATGACGGCACAGTCTGAAGAAGTTATTGAAGACAACATTTTGCTGCAGTTGCTCAGGGTTTTCATTGACTGTCTTTATTTATCAGTGTCAGTTTCAACATACAAAAAAATGTAACTGAGCACACTCAACAGCATGGGAATGAGTTATAGACACAAAAATAAATGAAGGAGACAAAATGATTAGATATTGTATTATTACGTGTTTCGCTTCATACTACTGACTAGTAGTCAGTAGCATTTGATAATATTATGTTTATTATCCAGTCACTCTATAACGACAATGATTGATTTCCACTGAAATTTATTTCACTTACTCTATCACCATACTGTTTCGTCGGTATTAATTATCTGTTAACTATACTCCTACTACGGCAAAGTATTTTAGACAATTTTGCAGTGTTGTTTGATTGGAAAATAGTTAGTGAATAGTGTGATGTTGTTCAATGCAGACTAAATCTTATCACAGTCAAGTTTGGAATGTGGCCGCCATACTAGGTAGATTAGACACATTACACTAGTAACTATCTAGTTTCTAATCAAAGTATCCAATACAGTCTAGCAGATGGTCAATCGGATGCCCAAATAGCTCAGTGGTGACGTCTCTGACTGCGTGCAACACTGTGTGACGCTGGCATGAAGCTCAGAAATTACATGAGTTGTCCCTTCAAGGTTGCAGATAGGCCGTAATGACTGGTGATTGCCAGCCAGCACGAAACCTAGGTCAAGAAAGGCTTCTTCCTAGTTGCCACCAACCATATGATAACAAAAAATTCAGAGTTTGGGGGTTTGTTTAAAATTGTTAGTGCAAATTTCTTAAGAGAAATTTACAATGTGATTGTGAATATTACTAAAAGATATATGAATGCAAACTATTTCGACTATCAAAGCGACTATAGGTTAAAATTTTATGTGAAATACAGCAAAAATAATAAAGTTTAAAATTGTATGTCCAAAAGCAATTCATAATGAACTGACCCCATTCATATTTCACAGCCGTTATAAACATGATGTCTTCACCTGTGGTTATGATCATTATTGTTCCCTTTGGTTGCGAGTGCGAGATGAGTCTTCAATAGCACATCTCCAATTTATCCTATCCTCTGGGGTCCTCTTTAACAGGTCCCGTGATTGTCGATTTTCTTTTATCTTTCGATTGCACGATCTTCTCCATGTCACCTTCGAACCCATGGCCAACTCAGTGCTCCCCATTCAGGTTCAACCAGAGCGATGCTCTGACTCTATAAGTCTCGCAACATTCGCCTCATCATATATACATATATATTTATGAAGCTAGAAAGTTGTGTGAGTACCTTGATAAATAATATAGACTTTATCAAAATAAATTTTACCCAGTGCACAAGTTTTATTCTTATATCAAAGAAAATATATCTTAAGGTATTATTCTATACCATAAAGGTATTTGTAGTGTGTGAAGTGCTATTGAAATGAGTGAAATTCATTTGAATCAACAGAAACCCACACTCAATCTCGTCATTTCAATCGACTCCATGAGAACAAACATCACATGAACTATAGGAAAACACACACATCTTCTCCGGAGTATTCACAACCAATTAGACAAAACTAAATTTTAAATAGTAAATATAATCACTGATTCTCAACGAATTATAAAAATGCAAAATACAAACAGATAAAGCTGTCTTACGACGATAAGTAACAGGATACAATTCTAAAAATATTCATCGACATAATTCGGAATGCTTAAATAGTGTGTGATATTGGAAATGAAAATACAATTGAATAGTTGAAATTATGAAAAAGCCAATAGAAGTAATGCAATTTCTGGCGAAAGCAAGCGGCGATCAGTATACTAATTCATGCAGATTCAACCTATACGGCATCAATTACAAAAAAACTCAGAGAAAATAAAAAAACTTCGATGCATACAGATGAAATCAAATATTAGACGACATCACGTATCAGAGAAGTTATCCAACAGAGACACGAAGTATCTCTGAGTAAAAAGGTGAATGAGAAATGGACGTCGTGCAAAGAACATCTCATGAAGACTGTGAAGAATGCTGCTAAACTGCAAAAAAAACCACAAACTTACTGTCGATATAGTCTTCGCTGCCAAAATCTGAAATCAACAAAAGAGCAGTCACATAACTTTGGATAAGAGAGGAGTTCTTTCACCAAATACAAATGGAATCATACCACAGACCATGCTTCATTCAAAAACACCACTCGACAAAATATGGCACTAAACTTTGCTTAACAACACCTACGTATTCAGTTATATAGACCAATGAGGCGCACGAAGTCGAGTGAAATGCCACCTATACATTTGAGGTTCAAGCTAAAGAAGACGGCAGAAGATAGGACAAAGTGGAGATGTTGATGTGGTTGTGTTCTCTGAGCTGGATAGTTCAAATTGAAGTATGCGCTGAAAATGTCACCTAGTAGGGCGATAAAAGCTTCGCAAATTAACTATCCAGTTCAGAGAACACAACCACATCAAAATTATCCACCTGAGCTACAAACCTTCTCTATCATGTCTCAAGTGGAGATGTGTTGTTTAAGCCATATGTTCCACTCGGAACTCAAGGGAATAATATTAAAAATACTTATTGCTTCATGTATTCACACCTTTGATTCAATTCCCCCACGGGAAATAATTTCTTAAATAACAACATATATCTATATATATGTATAAATGTGTAGCTTGATAAAAAATCGTTTAAAAGGGTCTATTCGCTGAATATGTTTGTCTAGCCACCTCTCTGCATATGCATCTATCCATCCCTAAATGTATATATAAATACACATTATATCTAACTGTCAGTTTATGTAAATATATAAGGAATTATCTAACTTCCTATCTATTATTCTATCCAAATATCTATACAACACTCTATGCATCTATCATTCTTTCTATATATATTCTTCTGACTATTTATCCATTAAACAATCCTTCTGAATAGCTATCAGTCTATCTACATATCTATCTACATATTCGTCTTTCTATCAAATGAAACAATTGACGAAATCACCGACGTCAGATATTGTCACTGAGTGATTCGGGGTATCTCTGAGTAAAGGGGTGAGTGAGAAATGGGCGTCGTGCAAAGAACATCTCATGAAGACTGTGAACAATGCTGCTAAACTGCAAAAAAAACCACAAACTTACTGTCGATATAGTTTTCGATGCCAAAATCTGAAATCAACACAAGAGTAGTCACACAACTTTGGATAATAGAGGAGTTCTTTCACCAAATACAAATGGAATCATACCACAGACCATGCTTCATTCGAAAACACAACTCTTCAAAATTTGGCACTAAACTATGCTACACAACACTCACGTATTCTATTCTATAGATCACTGAGGTGCACGAAGTCGAGTAAATTGCTACCCATCCATCCACCTGTATTTCTATCTATCTATCTATCAATATGTCTGTCTTTCTGGGTACGTATGCAACTATCTGGCTCTATATCTATTCAAGCATATGTCTATATACTTTGGGTTTACATTTAAAGGCGGCTATTTCCGTCAGGGTGATGGTGTTGCTATGGGAAGTCCGTTAGAGCTCATTGTAGCAGATATCTGTTTGTCACACATTTAGAGTGTATCACAGGATTTATTCGAAAATGTGACACTTTATAGAAGGTATGTAGACGAATTTGTAATCATAAGCGGTAATCCTTCTACTGCCACCTCAATTTTGAATTGAATGAATGAAGTTCCGACTAGCATATCACTTACTCTGTAGAAATGTTATTGTTTGTTTCTCCTGTGTATATTGCTTATTCGACGGCTTGCGTTATTAATGATATTATCTTTTTTGAATGCACGTGTGTACATACGTACATGGAGGGTGCTCAGCTATCTCTGCAATTATGAGCTAGCTTCAGAGCATATTCCTAAATGTCATCAGTAGGAAAAGAATCTTCAGAACCCATTTTTAGTGAGTACATGAGACCAAGCTCCTCTTTTGCGAAACATTTTATAGAGACGTGACATAAAATTGACGTTAAAACATCTTTTAAACCTCTCTGTAAAACGTGTTTGAAGTGTATTCTCAGGTTTATGGAAACTCTAGCGATTAGAAAGTTTAAACTACCTTTATGCGTTCAAAACAGTTTGTCCTCACACTGAACCCTCCTTGTTAAACTTTGTTTAGATACCATAGCAGATGAAGTATTACCTCTGTTATTTGGTCAATTCATTTTCAGTGTTATTTTACCTGCAATATATATTTCACTATAGCTTGAACTAAGTCCTATTTCTCACCTCTTAACTCTTTATTAATTCCATATATGTTCTCTATAGTTTGGTTAGTAAGGATTAGTTATGTTTTACGAGTTGATCACAGACAGATATCAGTTAGAGAATCATTGGAAACCAGGGATGCACTTGACAGCTGCTGTTTCATCCTAGTTTGGGAATCATCGGCAGTACGCACCCAATGGGATTCGAACCCAGGACCTTCCGTTTACAAGGCAAGCTCGTATACCATTCAGCCACTGGGACCCAATTCAATGGCTCATGGATTCTAACTTCTACCAATTCGTGATTTAGCGCGACCCCAACCATTTTCGTTGGTGGGACATTCATCCACACAGTCCGTGATCAACTCGTAAAACATAACTAATCCCGGTGGGCGCGTACTTCTGAAGAGTCCCAAACCAGGACGAAACAGCTGTCCAGTACTCCCAGGTTTTCCAGTGGTTCTCTAACTGATGTCAGCTCGTGATGAAATCCTCCATGCAATTAAACAAAATCCCTACCAAACCAATACTTGAAAAATTAATCCTTATAAACCAAACTATAGAAAATTAATCTGATGCTCGCTAGTGACTTGCTAAAGGATGGAGCTTGCTGGAATTCTAGTGAGAAGTCGTGATCAGTGAGTTTCAATTACATGTCACGTGTGTGGTAGAAGTTAGAATTCATGAGCCAATGAATCAGGTCCCAGTGGCTGAATGGTATACGAGCTTGCCTTGTAACCGCAAGGTCCTGGGTTCGAATCCCATTGGGTGCGTACTGCCGATGATTCCCAAACTAGGATGAAACAGCAGCTGTCAAGTGCATCCCTGGTTTCCAATGGTTCTCTAACTGATATCAGTCCGTGATCAACTCGTAAAACATAACTAATCCTTACAAACCAAACTATAGAAAAGTCTGTATATCTATCTACGTTTTCCTATGTCTGTACATCTTTCTGTCTATCTGTCTATGTGTGTACCAATGTTTCTAACCAAATGTCTCCCTACCTCTCCGTGTACGTATGCATAAATGTTATATATTTGGATAGCGTAATAAGAAGACGGAGATTATCTAAAAATGTGATGTATTCATTGTAAAAAATTATATTTGTAAATGTGAGGTATTTGTGCTATACATTTCAAACAGTCTGATCACACATTTACTTATCAAGTCGATACATGTATGAATTAATTAAGGTCAATTAAAGTAAACAAAGTGACGAAAAAAAGTGGATTTAAGAATGATTAACACAACGTTTGGTAATCCAATCAAATAAGGATTACCAAGGTAGGTGGGTTAAGAGTAATAATAAATTGTTTTCAAATGCACAGGGGGGGGGGGGGCTTAAGTTTATGAATGCCTATAACCTCGGCGGATTTAAATAACCGCCCTTGACCGTTTTTATAGATGACCTTAAAGGCTGAGTTGACATCAATTTTATGGTTCATCTCTATTAGGTGTTTAGCTACAGACGAAGTTGGTAGTCTGACACCTGCATCTATTGGTTTTTCACAGTTCATTTGCTTTTCTAGCCATTTTTAGATATGCTCTCATACCCTCAAATGCAAAGCGCGAATACTCCCCAGCTTGAAATTGTCAAAAAGGCTGAAAATATGCTTCACTGCAAACCTCAAAAGTGCACAAGTGATTATATCACATCCAATACAATTTACCAATTTTCGTGTGTGAGTGTGTGAGGCAATATATACATAGGGAGGAGTAATCGTGCGTTGCACGTGAGGGTGAGAGAGCATATCCCAAAATGGTTAGAAGAACAGGTGAAATGTGACAAACCCATAGATGCAGGTGTCAGACTACCAACTTCGTCTATAGCTAAACATCTAATCGAGATGAACCATAAGATTGATGTTAACTCAGCCTTTAAGGTCATCTATAAAAACGGTCAAGGGCGTTTACTGAAATACGCTGAAGCTATAGCCATTCATAAACTTAAGCCCCCTTGTGTATTCAAAACCAGTTTGTTATTACTCTTAACCTACCTTGTTAATCCCTATTTGATTGGAGTACCAAACGTTTGTGTTAATTATTCTTAATTTTTTTTGTCACTTTGTTTAATTTAACTTTTCCATTTATATTGACTTGATAAGTAAATGTGTGATCAGATTGTTCGAAATGTATAGCACAGATACATCACATTTTTCAGATAATCTCCGTCTTCTTATTACGCTATCCAAATTTATAAAAGGGACAAATTGTTTTAAATGTTATTTATGTCCAAACCAAGTTCACTTTTAAAAGTGTGAAAAATATTTGGGCATTAGGCATATGATATTCATTACTAGAAATACAAGAAATGTCTTTTTCACCCTATCACGAGACGGTAAAGTGGTTGGTACAGCTAATTCAACATTTGCATGACGAGTTATTAAAGCATAGCGTCAAGGATACCTCTAAGTTTATTAACAAGATCAAAAACTTGAACGCAGCTGGCAAATACATGGCATTACTTGATGTTTCATCTCTATTCACTAATGTGTCTCTAGTGGAAACCATCGATTATATCTACGAACAGATTATAGAAAGGAAATTGTGCACTGATATTCCTAATAGTAATCTGAAACAACTACTTGTTAAATGTACAACAAATGTTCAGTTCTTGTTTAATCATGAAATATACACACAGGTTGATGGAGTAGCCATGGGATCCCCTATGGGACCTGTTTTCTCGAATATATTTCTAGCAAAACTAGAAAATAGTCCGTTGAAGGAGGAAATAGCAAAAATGGAAATATATTGTCGTTACATGGATGACACTTTTTTAGTGTACGACGAAGGGTTAAATAGTGATTTGATTTTGAGCAACTTCAATAATGCTCACCCAGTGGTCCACTTCACCTACGAAGAATACAACGACACTCTACGCTTCATCGACGTCCTACTAACGAGAAGAGGGGATGGTTCCGTTAAAGGAACCATATTTAGAAAGCTAGAGAACAAGGCTAAGTATACACACTTCCTTGGCTTCGTACGGATGAAATACAAACGTAATCTCATCAGGTGCTCAGCATTTAGAGTGAGCTCCATTTGTTCCGAAGACTGCGAAGAGAAGGAACTCAGGGTCATACTAGACATTCTAAGTAAGAACGTATATCCAGAGAAGTTCATCAAAGTCAATTTAGGTTACAATAGTCGTAAACATGAACTTGCAATGGTGTTTTTACGTCTCCAATTCAAGGGAGACACTCCTGCACAGATTCTATCGCAACGTTTAACCAGTGCGATCAAGAAAACTGTCCACTCTGCACGTCTGTGTTTATACTTCACTAGCCGTCCAATGTTCACCCAGCAACTTAAAGATGTCTTACCTAACCTTAGCTCTTCTTCATGCATATACCATTTCAACTGTTACTGTGGTTCAAGCTATACAGGGCGCACGTTTAGGCAGGTTCGTCTACGGGTTCGAGAACATTTACCGGCTTGGTTCAGCAGGGGGGAATTAAGTGTATAAAAAGTTCGATCGTGTCACACTTGGTCAATATTGGACATCGTATCGATGTCAACACAGCTTTCAGGGTTATATACCGAATTCCGAAGTCGTTATCACGTACAGTTTGGTTACGTCTCCTACATATGACTGAAGCTGTTGCAATAAAATCGATTAAACCGGAACTTTTTATACGAAAAGAACACGTCCAGACGTTGTTCCTACCGTGACCAAACTTGGATTGATGATTCTTCTTCTCACCAAAAATGCTCCTTCCCCTTAACCCTCTTAGTTTTTGTTTTTTCTTTGCTAACTATTACAAATTTTATTATTATTCGTCATAATGTATGCCCTTCATGCAAACATTCTCTCAATACTATCGAATTTTTCATCTATACTATCCGGACGTATTGTTGGTGATATAACCTCCTTTCTCAATATATGCCTCCACCTGTTTCATTTCACATATTCGTTATTTCATTCTGAACCTCTCAATACAGTCTCGCCATCTCCTGTTTAATACAGATCACTTTGTACTAGCCACCTTTTATAACCTTGAACTGACTTGTCAATTTTCCTACCCCACACTTCACAAATCTGTTATGACTAATCACCACCACCGTCTCTCATTTTACAATATTTTGTAATCGATTTCAGCGTGGCACGATGTTTGTCACAAAAATACGACTATTTATTTTGACACCCTATAATGAATCTGTCATTCTACGTTAAAAATATTCATTATAATAAAGGCTTTTGTATGAATGTATCTATCAATATATCCTTTATTGTATTTACCTTCTTATCCATCTATTTATCTATGTACATCTATATTCATCAGTCCATCTATCTGCATTTATGTGCATATATGTTTTTGTTTTGGGTTCACTCTGTCTTTCACACTACCACGCGATGTGTCTGTCCACGGTTTCAATAGGCGAGTTTATTCTCAAATGTTTCCCAGTATTGGTTCTGACTCACTCACCACAAATGAACATTCATAAGCGCTAGAGTATGAGGAGGGCAATGACTAGTAATCCTGATGTCAATCGTCACCCAAAAACCAACACGGCGAAGTTTAGTCATCATGTGTCCTTTCCAACTGTACAATAGGCTCATACATCGAGAAAAAGTGTGATGAAATATAGTTGTGGAGACAGTGTATAGTTTAACTTGGATTGTATAAAATTAATTAAATTACAGGAAATCTCATAGATATTTCAGTATCTCCCAACTTTCAATCAGTTCATATTAGACTGATATTCCCTCTTTTTGCAGTGATTATTCGATATTCTCATTTGTATTGAGAATGGAGATGCTTTCAGAACTTCTCTAGAATACGACTTGCTTATTTAGGCATTTAGACCACCAGATCGAATTGCCTTCACTTCTCTGTTGATAAACAAATCAGGAGATGAAGTCGAAGTTTTCCACATTCAGATTTCAGGTCATATACTAGTGATCTTTTGTCAATCTAAGTATAGAACTAACCTCACTCTAGAGAATTATTGAGAGGCGCCTATTTCTCCATAGTAAAGTATTCTGCACCTATGATTTCAATATAGATCTAACCTTTCAGATCACAAAACTGCCAAGCTGATCTACCGGCCCAGGCATTCTTACTATCGACAATCCGCTCATAAGGATCTACTGTCAAGCAACGCCTTCACGGACATTTGAACCAGAACGCGACACTCGTTAAGCTGATCAGGGATCCTCTATCAAAATTCTGTTCATAACTAAATCTACATTGAAATTCATCTTTAAATAGTTATATTGCTGGGTAATTAACTATTGTAAAAAAACCTGAGAAAGTTTTGATCCAAAAATAATACTACAAAAAGCAAACTCATAATATTTCGACCAGTTATAAAAAAGGATTATTAATCAACTTACTTCTATTACTTGCATTCTTATTTGATGATGGGAGTAGGAGACAACATAGTGCCTTCAGTAATAAAGTTTGCATGATTCAAAATCTCTCGTCACTGGATGTTGTCAGTGTTATCTACTGCAAAATAATTTTATGCCTGAATCTCTCAAATATAGCCTTTTTATAGTTGTGTGAACACACAATATGTATGTATGTGGTGAACGCATGTGTATCTCATTTTTGTGTTCACCTATCTAAAGATGCAGGTGCATTTCACAAGTAACACAGCATAATACCCAGCAGTTAAAATCAGCCAGTAGTACATTGGCTACAGAAATAGACAACAGTACATTGAGTTATGGTTACTGTTGCTGTCTGTGGCCACTGTCCATGTGAAGGTGAATTAGCCAATCCTTTCTCATAAAATAGATTCATACCTATCAAGTAGATTTAAAATTAGGTAGCTTTTTCAAGAATTAGTTGGTGTGGAGTAACTTGATTTGCTTCAAGTTTAAACTTGAATAGATAACAGTTAGTGGACCAATGAAAAACAGCAGCGTTTACTGAAAATCTGTTTCCCCTCCCTGGTTCGAGACTCCTCAGCAGTACTCACCCATTGAAGTTCGGACCCAGGATCTTCCATGGAAAGCTTGTGTACCATTCAGTCACAGAGGCCTGACTCAATGGCTACTGCATGAATTCTAACTTCTGTCGATTCTTAATTTTAGAGCGATACCCTGTGGATTATTATTATTATTGTTCCCTTGGGTTCCTAGTGGAACATAGGGCTTCAACTGCTTCTGTCTTGTGCTGTACTTTTCACTTGCATCCATGTTAATCCATACTGTTTCAGTTCCTCATCACACGATCTCCTCCATGTCACACTTGGACGTCCAACTCGCTGCTTCCCTTTCGGATTCCACTCGAGGGCCTGACGCGCGATGTCACCCAACGGCCTTCTCAGCGAGTGTCCAATCCACCTCCACTTTCTCCTGCATATTTGTTGGGCGATTGGTTCCTGTTTTGTTTGTTCCCACAGCTTCTTGTTGGTGATTCTTTCCGGCCATCTGATCTTGAGTACAGAGCGAAGACAGTTGTTGATAAAGGCCTGCAACCTGTTGAAAATATTCTCTGTGACCCGCCAAGTTTCTGATTTGTATAGAAGAACTGACTTGACGCTTGAATTGAAAATCCGAATTTTGTTGTTGATGCTGAGTGACGAAGATTACCAGATAGGTTTCAGGTTGATGAATGTGTTTCTCGCCTTCCCGATTCTCGAATTGATATCCTCGTCCGTTCCTCCTGTAGTTGAGACAATGCTGCCCAGATAAGTGAAAGAAGCAAACACTTTCAAATCCCTCCCGTTGATAATGATTGGCGCTGGATGTTGCTGCTGCTGTTGTTGTTGTTGGTTGGTTATTTTTATTACCTACGTCTTGTCTATGTTCACCTGGAGTCAGTCCTGTCTTTGATGCTTCTTCGAACAGTTTGGCGTGTTTCGCTTGTAAGTCTTCGATTTTGTGTGACATCAAACATAAAGCAACCACGAAATATGGGATGAATTGAATGAAGACAAAGAGAGAAAAATCACAGACACAGTGAACGAAACAATTTAAAATTGGAGGCTAAGAGAACCTACCGAACTAGGTTTATGGTATCGTAGAGGTTGGAATGATTTCATTTGACCACACAACTCCGCCATATCGATGCATACTGTGAGGACTTCTGCAGTACAGAGAAGTCAATTGTTACTTACAAGAAATTAAGAATTCTCATTCTGCGTTATATTCACAATGAAATCAATAAACAATTCATGAATCACTCAATATATGATATTAGTTGTCTTGTCACTTGACATTCAACTACAACAGCAATCACAAAGATTGTATTTGCATTCAATACTGCTATTATTATTTGATACATTCACAACTTTGATTCGATTCCCGTCCAGGACATAATCTCTTGAAGAAAACCATATACACAAGATTGTACAGTTGGATAATGAATTCGTCGGAAACAGTCGATTCGTGGGTTACAATAAGCGCGACGAAAGTCTTCTAATTTCTCAACAGTGTTTCCGATGTAAAGCACATTTCAGATGGTGATAATGTGAATTGGTGAAAGTACTCTTACATTCTGGCTTACAAGAGAGGACAAATTAGACTGGCCAGAATGCACTGAATGCTGAATGGGCAAACTAAGCACTCAACTGAGTATGACATGGATTCACAAGAGAAAAAGAAACGCAAAAATATCAGCACAACAAGCAAGCTAAGAAAGAAAGAAAAATCAACTGTAGAAGAGTAGCAAAGCTTCATCCCACTGCTTACATTACTTAATTTAGACAAAATAAAAGGTGACTTAACTAAAGATAATTAGATGAGAATATTTTTAAAATATTCAGAACGGAAGATACCGCAGAATAGAGGTCAAGCAGATAAAGACGAAGAAAAGAAGAAAATGAAATGTTGATATTAATTTATTACTAAAATATGAAGAACATTGGAAAATAAATTTCAATGATTTTGTGAAATTCTGGAGACAATTTGAAGTTACGTTATAAATAATTAAAATTATTCCCAGCGTGTTAAGTAAAACAAAACAAGATTTTTCTGAACGTTTCGCTGTGTAAGCCACAGCTTCTTCAGCAGACTTATTCGGATTTTTATTAATCCTATAATCTGATTTGAAGTTACAGCTAGAAAGACATTTGTTTTTATTTTAATAAGTGAGGACAATTGAATGCACTTTTCTTTGCATTAAATAATGACAAATTGCAAGCTGAGTATCCTCTGATTAGGAGGGGAATCTGATCTATGCAGTTGTGAAAATGCATCAGTTGAGATGGCCAGAATACCTCTTAGGAATTTCAAGATACCCTGTTCATCATATAGCATTGGATTCGAAGAGACCTCTGGTGTTGTGTGACTTTAATATGACACCAATCTCTGAAATCGTTGACTGTTCCGTTTGAGCTATGCAGTCCGGTGTAGTGTGCTTCACTCGGTGTCTATGAACCTTGGCTTTAGCTGATAAGTTCGAAGAATACATTTATTTTCACACGTTGCACTTTTGTCCATTTGCATATTGATTGTTACTATGATCGCAACACTTTTCATAAATTGACGTCACTTATTGTAAGTGAAAAACTTCTTTCCCTCGCAATTTCAATATTTGACTGAAAATTCATGTAACAACTTCGTTATGCCTAAAAATAAAGAAGACTGGTTTTATGGTTGAAGCCTTTATTTCTATCTATTATATACCTCCACATGCACACAAAAGACTCTGAATCAAAGAATGAGGAATGAGATGGATGTATTCACTAATTATTTCTGCATTGCCCTAGGTGTATAATGAAGCGTCCATTGTTATTTGGTGGTTGTTTCGCAGGCAGTCAATTCAATTCTGATCATTATTCGCCACTATCAATTTCTCGTCCTTATTGGAAATATCAAGCGCTGATTTGTGCTTCTTATTTTATGCCTTCGAATCTCATGATTTCAAGCTTTATTTGGTTCAACACCTGATTTCCAGATTGAGCAGTAGTAAAACTAATTAAATCATATCAGTAGAATTTCACTTCCAGTTAATAAATGAAAGCTCGGTCTTTTATAAGTTTAGGCGAACAGACAGTGAATAGCCAGATCGCAAATTGTTCATTGTATTGTTGACTAACAGATGTTTAGCGAAATGGAAGAAATTGAACCTCCTCGCTACAGCCATATTGAAAATATTGACAGTTTCATTTAATCCAGTTCCTCTCATGTTAAATAATATTTTGCAGCAATAATCTGATACACAGCGCAATACTCAAGGAATCTAATGCGTGACCAGCAAACAGTGGTAGCTGCACAACAGTTCCGTTTGATCGGAAACGTTCGCTTCCATTAACAGTTAACGAGTGATGTCTGTGAACGGTGCAAGTACCTCCAGGTATTAACTCTTATGATAACAATATAAAATATTCAAGCATGTATCATCGTACCGTCATGAATAAATAACTGCTTTTCAGATTTTGATATTCATTGTGGCTGTTTTATGCTTGTATTTTAGAGTAGTGTCTGTGACCATGAGTTATCTTTTGTACTTCAAATTCAGAAATAATGTTAAATTCGCCTTGATATTGATAGGAAGGATTGTAAGTATATCAGAGTTTCAAGTTGAAGAGTTGGCTTCATTGCCTAGTGATAATTTTGTGTTTGTTGTTCTGTTCACTTGTTAATGCATTTAATCAAATTCAGCAACACACTGGAGTAAAGCAGGATTTGGTGAATACATCAAATTTCAGTCGAACGCTTCATCTGAATACTCTGCACAAAGGGATATATAGATAAACATTTATACTATAAGAATTACATCGAGAAATGTAAGGCGAATAGTTCAATAAACAAGATTCAACTAATCATGCTGACCTACAGTTGGAATAATGTATACAATCCATGTGCAAAACGATAACTGGGAAGTGATTGTGAAGGGTTAAAATTAGGCAAATTTTATATGACGTTCCAATTGCATCATTTCGATGAGCGATCATTGATCGGAGAACGAATGTGAATTTATATCAAGTATTGCGAAGTGAATAATACTGTGATTAATGGTAATAATGACACTGTTTGAACGAGTCAAGTAAATCCTACTGATATAAGACAATTTTTAATGTAACAGCAATAGTACTTACTATGAGAGATTGTTAATAATATCATTGTTATTGGTTGATAAGTAAAGCATGGCAGGATCAAAATGACCACCATTTCTTCTTGTACACAGAGATCGGGTTTACAATTCTAATTTCACAAGCGAGCATCTTCATGTTGATTGGTCTGCTGACAAATTGTGAATTACGTTATGAAGTAGGTGTCGTGTCAGCAGTCTACAGGGTTGTTCCTTAATCAAAGGTTTGTTTCTTTGAATTTAGCCACATATAACTAGTTTGGTTAACACTCCATCATTCGAGTAATCGATCGCCTTTTCGTACGACCAACGCATTTGCTACAACAAACACGTTCAAAATGATACACGCAACTTGTAGTGTCGAGGATTGGCGATCATGACTTCTAAGATTGCAGCAGCATCCACTTGATGATGTCGAGTAACGCGAGTTCTGTGGCATTGTAGGTTCTCCTGAGGGCCTCCTCAAGTCTTCGTTGGACCATATCCTGTGCATCATCTGATTTCAAGCGCACATTGATGTATACAGCTACTTTGGATTATATTTGGATAATTTTAACAAGGCTTTCCTCTTTAGGATATTTGTTGATGGACTAATTTTAGTTTGCATTCGAAGATAAATTATCCATTAGGGACTACATTTTATCTACCAATGTACTGCCAGATCAAATTCCGAACAGTCATCTTATATCGGATTGTTATTATATTCCACGTGTGTTGTTGTGAAGTTAAGATCATGATGTCATGAATTTACTTTTGCTCAAAAGTGTTCCGCTTTTGATTTGCTTTCACAGACAATCAAACTAGCATCTGCTAATCTTAGGTGAATACCGTTTGTCGTATGTGCTGTCACGAAATACTGCTGCTTAGGCGGTGAATGATTTGGTGAAGTTTAGGTGTTCGATTGCTAGACGCTGTGCTAGGAGTGGCCATTTCAACGAATGTCTTCATTTTAAAATACATGCTCTAACATTTTATAAGTCCTTTTGTAGAGACCGTCTGAGACATACGCGGAGAAATCTTCGCCATGTAACGGAATCACACGTACTCTCAAACATTTATGACTATGGTCGGAGATGCTTAATTGCCTCATTTCCTCGACTAACAACAGTGAGACTCAAAACATAATTGCATTCACACCATGCGATACATCTACATGTCACCTTCAATTATTCCTTTGAAATCAGAGGATAATCAGCTTGCAACTTGTTAGTATTTTATGCAAAGAAAAGTGCATTCAATTGTCCGCAGTTAATAAAATAAAAACAAGTGTCTTTCTAGCTGTTACTTGAAATAGTCTACAGAATTTTAGAAAATCATTGAAATTTATTTTCCAATGTTCTTCATATTTTAGTAATAAATTAATATCAACATTTCATTTTCTTCTTTTCTTCGTCTTTATCTGCTTGACCTCTATTCTGCGGTATCTTCCGTTCTGAATATTTTAAAAATATTCTCATCTAATTATCTTTAGTTAAGTCACCTTTTATTTTGTCTAAATTAAGTAATGTAAGCAGTGGGATGAAGCTTTGCTACTCTTCTACAGTTGATTTTTCTTTCTTTCTTAGCTTGCTTGTTGTGCTGATATTTTTGCGTTTCTTTTTCTCTTGTGAATCCATGTCATACTCAGTTGAGTGCTTAGTTTGCCCATTCAGCATTCAGTGCATTCTGGCCAGTCTAATTTGTCCTCTCTTGTAAGCCAGAATGTAAGAGTACTTTCACCAATTCACATTATCACCATCTGAAATGTGCTTTACATCGGAAACACTGTTGAGAAATTAGAAGACTTTCGTCGCGCTTATTGTAACCCACGAATCGACTGTTTCCGACGAATTCATTATCCAACTGTACAATCTTGTGTATATGGTTTTCTTCAAGAGATTATGTCCTGGACGGGAATCGAATCAAAGTTGTGAATGTATCAAATAATAATAGCAGTATTGAATGCAAATACAATCTTTGTGATTGCTGTTGTAGTTGAATGTCAAGTGACAAGACAACTAATATCATATATTGAGTGATTCATGAATTGTTTATTGATTTCATTGTGAATATAACGCAGAATGAGAATTCTTAATTTCTTGTAAGTAACAATTGACTTCTCTGTACTGCAGAAGTCCTCACAGTATGCATCGATATGGCGGAGTTGTGTGGTCAAATGAAATCATTCCAACCTCTACGATACCATAAACCTAGTTCGGTAGGTTCTCTTAGCCTCCAATTTTAAATTGTTTCGTTCACTGTGTCTGTGATTTTTCTCTCTTTGTCTTCATTCAATTCATCCCATATTTCTGTTATGAGAACATTTATTTTAAGTTTGTTTCCATGCTGTACCTGATCACATTTGTAATGCATTTAGAATAAATATTTAAAAATTTTATTTAATTCCTCTGCATGTTTTGTGTATTAGACTGTCGTAATCAATATCCACACCTCCTAGCTTCCATTTTAATTTGAAAATTATTATTTCGCTCTGTTTCCATTCTCATTGTCTATACACCTGTAATTCGTCCTAATCCAGTGTGATTTCGTTTCTGAGCCACTTGTACACCATACCTATTTGAAAATATTTGTCACCTTTTGTTCGCCTCAGTGACTGTGTGGAATGAAGTAAAATTGGTATCTTTATAAAACAATGCATTGAAATGCGATTCTACGGTTATTGAAAATGAAGTCTCCGATACTGTAACGTTGCTGAACTGCGTGTTTTCTCCTTTCAGGTGAATATATTTCTCATTCCAGCAACTTAGGATTGTGTTCTGCAGGCCGCCTATTCTCCACAGATCCATGATTCCTTAATGTTAGTGTAAAACTTGGTCACTGCGTCATGATTTATTTCTATATTAGATGACTTCATTTTAAATATCACACCGTGATGCCTCACTAGAAGAACCATTTATATAGTTAGGTTGAAAGAGAGGTGGAGAAGTTACTCACAGAAAATTTGCTTATCGATTCAACAGTGCACACGTGCAATCGGAATGACGCAACGCTCATTCCGGTGACAACGAAATGTTCAAATGGAAGTTGGGGAGACAGATAGAGAGAAAATAAATACGAGACAATTTATGAAACAATGTGACCATTGCTGACATGACTATGAGCAATAATTTGTGCTCGCAACCTCATCTAGTTGGTAATACTGCATCACTTTTTGACATTTAGAAGAAACCTATCTAATATGGAATCTACAAGTCATCTCTATCACTTGTGACTGCAAATGAATCCATGTAAATTGATAGAAACAGCGGGATGTGACGTTGTCATTCCTATGTTGTGAAGGTTTACAGGAGAGCATCACCCTCATCTGCTCACTAAAGACAAGCATTTGAAAGAGGGCCAGACATATTGTACAACTCTCCGAAAGGTGAATATGAGACTCTGGAGATGCGTTAGTCCTTTAAGGGTTGTATTAATGCGATGCCAACCAGGGCCAAGGACTGCGAAACCTTGATCCCTGTTCCGCAGCTGACGTCCCACATCACAATATGTAACAATAGATATGTGAACTAAAATTCAGTGTTACCTCACGTTAAATAGGGTGTAGGTATTTATGTCATGATAAATACAAAATCTGGCGGTATGCATTCTCTATTAGGATGTTTCTGAGTCGCCTCAGTTCCCCATCGATTTTATCACTGGAACATGTGGCAACTAATGAGCTGAACAGCTCCAGTCACACACTTCAATTGACATCGGTATCAAACGTGAACTTAGAATTCAATTTTTTTGGATGTTTTCCTTAGAAGTAGTTATGATGGTTCTATACTAAGATCGTCCCATAGGAAACTGACGTGAGTACACAAATTTTTATATCTGGGTCCTCTTGAAAAGAAAGAGAAACCTTATTCACTCTTTATTCTCAAGAATATGAGGGATAGTTTCTAGCGATTCAGTCGATGGGGAAATAGGTTGACTCAGACATATCCTCACTGAGAGTGGATATTCTCCAAGATTTGTCGAGAAAAACATGAAGTAAAGATAAAAGCATGAGAGAATCCAGGTGGTGCAAACGAAACCGATTACTTATGAGTGTTGAATTCAAAGGCGATACCAAAGCTGAGATTTGTAGTTTACAAAACATGCACAGAATTAAAATAAAATTTTTAAATATTTATTCTAAATGCATTACAAATGTGATCAGGTACAGCATGGAAACAAACTTAAAATAAATGTTCTCATAACAGAAATATGGGATGAATTGAATGAAGACAAAGAGAGAAAAATCACAGACACAGTGAACGAAACAATTTAAAATTGGAGGCTAAGAGAACCTACCGAACTAGGTTTATGGTATCGTAGAGGTTGGAATGATTTCATTTGACCACACAACTCCGCCATATCGATGCATACTGTGAGGACTTCTGCAGTACAGAGAAGTCAATTGTTACTTACAAGAAATTAAGAATTCTCATTCTGCGTTATATTCACAATGAAATCAATAAACAATTCATGAATCACTCAAT
Source organism: Trichobilharzia szidati (assembly GCA_944472155.2). Lineage (NCBI taxonomy): Eukaryota > Metazoa > Platyhelminthes > Trematoda > Strigeidida > Schistosomatidae > Trichobilharzia > Trichobilharzia szidati. The sequence continues at coordinate 98,876,257 of OX235276.1, forward strand.
ATATGATATTAGTTGTCTTGTCACTTGACATTCAACTACGACAGCAATCACAAAGATTGTATTTGCATTCAATACTGCTATTATTATTTGATACATTCACAACTTTGATTCGATTCCCGTCCAGGACATAATCTCTTGAAGAAAACCATATACACAAGATTGTACAGTTGGATAATGAATTCGTCGGAAACAGTCGATTCGTGGGTTACAATAAGCGCGACGAAAGTCTTCTAATTTCTCAACAGTGTTTCCGATGTAAAGCACATTTCAGATGGTGATAATGTGAATTGGTGAAAGTACTCTTACATTCTGGCTTACAAGAGAGGACAAATTAGACTGGCCAGAATGCACTGAATGCTGAATGGGCAAACTAAGCACTCAACTGAGTATGACATGGATTCACAAGAGAAAAAGAAACGCAAAAATATCAGCACAACAAGCAAGCTAAGAAAGAAAGAAAAATCAACTGTAGAAGAGTAGCAAAGCTTCATCCCACTGCTTACATTACTTAATTTAGACAAAATAAAAGGTGACTTAACTAAAGATAATTAGATGAGAATATTTTTAAAATATTCAGAACGGAAGATACCGCAGAATAGAGGTCAAGCAGATAAAGACGAAGAAAAGAAGAAAATGAAATGTTGATATTAATTTATTACTAAAATATGAAGAACATTGGAAAATAAATTTCAATGATTTTCTAAAATTCTGTAGACTATTTCAAGTAACAGCTAGAAAGACACTTGTTTTTATTTTATTAACTGCGGACAATTGAATGCACTTTTCTTTGCATAAAATACTAACAAGTTGCAAGCTGATTATCCTCTGATTTCAAAGGAATAATTGAAGGTGACATGTAGATGTATCGCATTGTGTGAATGCAATTCCACATCTGAGATCCTGTACTATCGCTTCTGCGTATCACTGAATAAAGCCTTCTTTATGGCTGAGCTACGTATCAATTTCTTCTGGCGACGAATGAACAAATGGTGTGTGAATGACAAACTGCCGCTTTGAGCCACTTCATTGTGCGCTTTTGAATTCACCTGCTCGTGTGGAGCTAGTTATATTGGGCACACAAAGCGCACGCTTTACAAACGCATCTCAGAACATTATCTGGTATGGTTAGCGAAAGGACAATGCTAAACTATTACTAGCTCAATTCTCGAGCACTTGATGTACTCAGGCCATGCAGAGTCGTCTTTCAAGATTATCTACAAAATGTGGCCAAATGGTACAATTTTTGTCAAGCAAATAGAGCATGGAAAAATTTTTTAATTTCACTATCATATATATATATATATACCATGGAATGATTGATATTGAAACACGATGCGTTTGAACATAAATGAATATTCACGTTGAATTTCGTAACTTAATATGGTTAATAAATTCTACTGGCATACGTCTACCATCATTCAGAAAATAGGCGATACACTTTACTGTTTAAATCTGTTGCTTAAGATGAAGTCCGTTGTTCAAGAACTCATGTCATTTCACTATTGTTAGTTGTTCGTGGACGAATGTCGCTGGCTAATGCTAACATCTTTTCACTTCTGTGGTCTCAAAAAGTATTTCGTATTTTCAACTGACGCTTCGTTGTTCACAACTGAAATCAAAAAGATTCTTGGTTACAAGTAGCAAAAGTGAAGAATCAAGGATATAAACTTGTGTTCGAGTGCAAGGTGTCTCGTGCACTACCCGAAAATATTTCGCCTTCAAACAATTTGATCAGCTGACGATTAAGAAGCGAATTCACTAGACAGAATAATACTAATTGCATCTGACACTTGAACAGAAAGACTAGATTTTTATTGTTTAATAAGTGTGCTTCTTTTGTAATTTGCAATATAGCAGATTATTTAGTTGTTTTCTTTATCGTGAAGACACTTAATACATATCTGATTGATATCTTGTGTCAATCAGATATCATGTCGCAGTGTACTGTTCAAGGATTTAAGTACACAAGAATATCCTTCCTCCCACAAAGATATCACTTCCAAGATGAATCATGCAAACAAATTAGTGGTGTTGAAACGGAATTACTTCATAGATTTCCTTCAACGAAAGTGTTCATATTTTAAATCACATAAACAAAGACACGTGGTTGTGGATAGCAGAGTACAATGGAACTATACGTTCCAGGCCCTAATTGCATGAATTCTACTCAAACTAGGAATAAGAACATCGTCGTATATGTAATAGGCGTGTACGATGACTAAAAAAAGATATTTCTCTGTTAATAGTTATAATTTTTCCTCATATTATTGCTTAAATAAAGCTGAATCCAGTTATTTATGTCGCCACAATGCAGGTGTCAATTTTAATGTTACCCTACAAACAGTGAAATCTGCGTAATGTATATTTTTCTTTCTTACTGCCCAGTTCACATGTTGAAGTCTAACTTCACTATTCTGGTAACACCGATATCTTAGCCAAATCTTTTTTCCGTGGAGTTACACAATTCTGTAAATCTTGCCTCACTCATTCTGGTTATGGATACTTAGTTACCTAATAATTGACAGTTAACCAGCATTACACTCGTCAACCATACTTTCGGTCTGGGGTTCGATCGCTGGCTGAAACATTCCTCAACCCTACTTATCCTGCAGAAAGCCAGGGAAAAAGTCAAGGTTGATTGTGAGTTTGGCGACACAACCCTCAGAAAATAAACACAATTACTATTGAGCATTTAAAGCTCACTCTTGAAGACGAATGCGTTTTTCAGAATTCAAGGAGTTCAAATAATAATACTAATAAAATTATGCTTTCTGATAGCACTGATGACGGCAAAAGCATCAGCCGTAATGAGAACGCTAATTTTATCACCAAAATGAGCTACAGAAATTATGTTACTCATCTTTCCATTTTATTACTCAGAATGATACAGTAAACCGAAGATTGAAAATATCCTGCTTATATTGTGAGAGGTTAAGTCACGAAGAGATGGATGACACGGAAGTGACCAATAAAGTAGGGAAAAGAAACAAATTTATCAGAATGTTTAAATTTGTGGAAAGTTTCCTGGCCATACGAAATTATTGGTGACTCGAATGACATCTGCTGTTGGCACAATCAAGGATTTCTTTTGTTAGATTCTCCGGCTGCTGCTAGACCACTCATTCAAAGCAACACGAATTCTTCAGTTCAGTAAGATGACTGATCACACTCAACCAGATAGAAACAAATCAGCACTTCAGTCTTATCATACATGTTCCATCATCAGACACAGTTGCCGAATTTTCTATCTATTTAGACGTCAGATAAAAATGCGTTTCACCAGATCAGGCCATCAATTTGTGTATGAGGACAGATACTGACTGGTGATATTAGCTGATGGTCGCTTGTCAAAATTGTCTTGTATTCCTAGTGGTTCAATTTTTAACGAGCTCGCCTTGCAACTAATTCCCGATATCTTAAACTTTTCAGATCCACAGAAGAGGTGACAGGCTGTCAATTCTTTCATATCATTAGGCATGTGTCTTTAATTGGTCTTGTTTTCTACCTTTCATTTACAATGTGAGAAACGACTTGTTTTCTTTCAATACTCTTTAGATATGAATTACACCGATGCTGTGTGGCACGGATATTAGGAATCACGGTGCAAGAAAAGTAGAGTTGAGGTTGAATATTATGCTGATAATCAGTAATTAACAACGTAACACCTGATTAGTATTTTACCACTTAGTCTGGAATAGTTTCCCATCTTTGGAAGAATGTATTAGAAGCTTTTGCGTTCTAAGTCATATATACGAATATTATACTGTTTACTAATTCAGTATCCTGACTTATTAAAACAACATACTTTTCAATAACGATTTATGGTTTAGTGTTTACATGTTCATTGGTTTGAATATTTCAGCATCCCACCGAGATTTCTTTCATATGATTGAGTAATTTGATTTTTGAAGAGACATTCAAATTTTGACGAACACCGGAGTTGTGGCGTTAGTTTTTATCAGGGTTTACAATATTTCTGTGGAAAATGTAAGATAGACGAATATCATTGACTAGATATACACACAATGCTTACACAGCCATCCCACCGTATCGCACCAGATCACATCACATCCCATCTCGTCACATCACGTCACCCAGTGTCTGATTCATTAGCAAATTCAATTTTCAACGACATTCATATTGCTATGTTTGTAGTAGTCAAGACGAGGAGAAAGACGTGACGATGCATCGAACAACTAACTATCTAACTAGCTAACTAACCAACTATCTAACTAACTAAATAAATAAATAAATAACTGGGCAATTGACGAAAACACTGAATAAATAAGTGACTGAATAACTAACTTACTTTGTCAATAAATGGTTGAATAACTGTCTGACTAAATATAAGACCAAGTGAATAACTAAATAACTAACTAACTATCGATTAAACTAACTAGGTAACTTAATAACCGAATTCATATCTGGCCAACTGAATAACTAACTAACTAATTATTTTAAGTGTGTAATTTCGGCAGTGTGCTAAAATGCATTTCCAAATCAGATTATTTTATTTTATTTTATTAATCACACAATGATGCCGTATTAACAACACAAATCCAGTTGGAAATACTGCATCACTGTAGGATTATCATTGAAATAAACCTATTTATTTGGATTAACGAACCAACTAACTGACTAACTAACCGAACAAACAACTCACATGTGATCCGACGAACTGATCAACGAACGAATGATCGCACGAAGGAAGGAAGGAATTAGTAAAAGGAGAAGAAGAAGCAAACATTCAGTCGAACTGATTCCCTGACAGACTGAGTACCAAATACGAAAATTATTTACTCATCACAGAGTGAATATGTAAAAGGGAAGAGTCAATCCACGCACAAAACAACCAACAACTGGCCAATCGATCAACCGAGAATCCAATCAAACGATCATTCAGTCATTCGATCAGTCACTTGGTCAATCAATTAACCAATCAATCAATGAAGCCATGATGTGTTGAATGAGGGATAAGAGCGAATAAGTGAATGAAACTCACATTCCGCGTGTTCATTGATTCGGTTAGTTCGTTGGTTGGTTGGTCATTCGACTGTGTTTGAGTGTGACCACGTGTTCGCTCGTTTTTTACAGTTGAACTTTGAGTATAAATAGGAAGGTGGGAGTAAGTTTCAAGTAGTAGTTTCAAGTTGACAGTAAAACACAACAATGCAGATGTTCACTGTATGTTCGAATACTCTTGTCTAATATTGTATGCCTTCCTGATGGTCACTTCTTTCATTTCAGCTCGTCGTCTTAGTTGTACTGGTTGTATCATTTGAGTTCGAAATGGGAGGTAAGTCATCCTCATCTCTTCGCCACATATCAGATAGTCAATCAAACAAATCACCTCCTCGCCTCCACCCATGCGCGCATTTAAACACTCTCCTAATGCATAGATTTGTCGACTCCACTAGCACCACTCCTACTTACACTAATAATGCTGATATCACTAATCCTACTATTATTTTTATTTTTATTACTACTACCTCCTGATCATAATAATAATACTATCAATACTAACGGCACACTGCTACTACTGCAACAACATAGACGGATTCCAGTATAATTGCTTCTCACGCTATCGCTGATAATATTACTATTGTAATTGTTAATAATAATTGTTATATCACGACAACGACTAGATGGATGATTGGGAGACAGTAAGTGTGGGTGAGTGAGTGCATTCAATGTAGCCTACTGGGTATTTCAATTCATTCGTCACACAATCACACAGGCTACGGAATAAGGAGGTGTGCTTGAACTGACACAAATATATGAAAAGCAGATGAGAACACACTTCATTATTCATTGACTCATTGACACATTCTCTGACTCATTCAGACAGTCGAGGAGTCAGTGGGTGAATGAGGCAGTCACCTGCTCACACAGTGATATACATTCGAGGCGAGTGATACTGGTAATCAGCTAATGGAATGGTGAACGAATGCAGAATTGAAGGAAGGGTGGAAGGTGGGAAGGTAGTCAGAAAGAAAGAAAGAATGAATAAATAAATAAATAAGTGAATGTCGTGACTTGTTGCTTGATTTTCAGCTATCGCAGGTCCAGTTCCAGAACCAGCAGCAGCAGCAGCAAACAGTGGTTGTCCTGGCTGTCCCGGTGGATGCCCTAATTGCCCTAAGTGTTGTGGATGCCGTGGATGTCGCGGTGGAAGGTGTCCAGGAGGCTGCTGCAGAGGCTGTCGAAAACAATAAACCACAAAACACTTCATTCGCACAAACATGCCTTTTATCCTACATGAACAAAATCTTGTCATCATCATTTCAAGTCGGCGACCAATGTGTACCTTGAAATCTCCTCTATCTATACCTAATCAATAAATACACAAATATATAAACAGATAAGTGAATAAACTTGTATTTTCAAAGTCATCACACATTCGTCTTCTTCCTACTCGACGAATAAGCAGTCGGTGGATTTGGCAGTGTTGTTAACGTTGTCGGTGGCCGTGACGACGGCGACAGCTCAATCCTCAATTCTCTCACGGAAACCTGCATGCAGCCATCTTGTGTAAATGTCTCTGAGTATTAGTCTCTTGGCTTGTCGGTCGTTGTGTAAATGAAGAATAAGCGAGTTTATCAGTAGTCAGTAATTCAGTGTGTCAGTGTCGAGAGTAAACTAGGCAATACTTCACTGAGGTGGCCGACCAGCCAGTCAGCTAGGTGGCTGTTTAATGGTTCAGATATTGAAGTACTCTGTTAGTTATCGGTAATTTAACTGAGTGGCATAGTTAGTCAGTTAGTTATGCGGTGAGTCAGTTACTCATTCGGTCTCTCGGTGAACGAGACTTCAACTCGACCACAGCAACATGCAACAAGCTGTCTCACTCTCACACGCAATCGCAATCGCAAATTCTATATAATGGAATTGTAATGAAATCAGTCGTTGAAGACAGAAGTTGACAAAGATTTTCGATGCCTTGGTTCCCATTGTCCTGATAATGTATACTTTTACTTCTCTCCTCAATGCTGCATTCATTCGATTCTCCCGTGAATGAATGGTTGAATCAATGAATCAATGAATGAATGAATGCATGAATGAGTGAGTGAGTGATTTTGTGAATGAATGAATGAATCAGTGAATGGATGGATTGATGAATTGAACGGTTAATTTACATGGAGAAGGATACTATTTCTGTCAGCTTCCATAGGCGTATGATTTCTGTTTATTTTCGGTACACGATTTGTACACGATTGATTACTACTAGAGTCTACTGGTTCGTCAGTGATCCCGCGTGCAAGTGAGATTTTGTGGGTGAAGTTTTGTTAACTAATTCAACTAGGCAAGATTAGATTCAACCGTCTCCCAGATATTTATGTCGACTGAAGCATATGCATTTTTAAATATCAAGGTCAATATTAAAATTATTCCCTTAGACCCCTCTGAGTGGAGGACAACTCTTCGATGAGCTTGATATGGATTTGGGGCACTGCACTACTCAGTGTTGAACCAGTCTCCGAATGACATCGCGGTCAACTCTGTGCAAGGCCTTTCAAAATCAATCATGTTTTATTTTTGTGCAGCTTGCCTAAATTACTGAGCTACTTGAATCGCTTACACCAAAATGCCTTAAATCACTTGGAGGTGGCGTGTTTTAATCGTCCAGTGATAGCATGTATACTAAACATGTACCTGCGCGCTGATTTACCCGGATGCCAGGTGAACGCTGCTCAACTCTTCAATGAAATGAAGATATATATCCGAATATTGCTTTGCATGGAAATCCTGTATGAAGATAAAGGTGTTTAGGAACAAACTGAATACGATGAAAATGTTTCTCACATATTTCCAATATTGTCTGACATGAAGCTTCATTGTTATTAATATTACTAATATGATTAGTGAATTCACCTAGAAATTTGGCTGTCAATTAATTAATACTCCGTGAAATCACGATTATTGCTTTTCTTATCTAATATTGCTTCTTTTCATACTGATCTACTGACTACATTGTTTCAAATTCATTTGTATTTTGATATGTACATTCACTTAGCAACAATGTGAAGGGGATACTTTTGAAGTTCTGATTGTTCTTCACACGTCTGCACACACACTTACATTATGTCGGTTACCTCGGATATTCTCTGTGTCAATAAGATTGGTAGATCATTTTGCGTGACTTACGCCAGTATGATTTCATCGTTTCCTGGTGACAAGGAGTTAGTCTTTTGTGAATGCTTTTGTTAGGTATGATTTCATATTTTTGAATGAAAGTAGAATCTTCTGAGATAAGAATCGCTAACTTGTTCAAAGTGTGCTTAAAATCGATTTGCTCATCAGACGTAATGAGTGACAGGTGATTGGCTGTTTTTTCTCAATTATTAATCACTCTTATGTGACCTAAATCAATCTGCCTATGAGTACAAATTAGTTGAATTACCAGCAGCCACTGCATTGCACAATGATACTGTTTCCAGTCCAGATGAGAGTGAAAAGTTCTTAAGCTGTCTTAGCGATTTCTAAAAGAATATTACGTCTGACGTTTTACATTAGGAATTTGAGGCACTCAGGTATAACCCAAGCACTCCTCTTACGAGTTGACAACTCGTGCATCTTAACTATTCTTCTTCACTGTTCATCCTTATTCTTTCCTGGATTGCTTAAAGAGACTATGTCATACTTCGTAGAGCTCTGAAGACTGTCAGTAGAACGAGTGGTATGCCATTTGGCCATTTCGTTGACATTGTCACCGATAGGCACTTGATGTCATGCAACAAATTCGCTAAAGGAATTTCGTCAGACTGTGAGCACACACTTTACCCTCAGCGCCAACCTTATGTCCCTTAGGTAAAACAAGAAGTCTTTTCAGAAGAATTTATGCACGTACGTCTTAGTATAAAATTTACACTATACCATATTCAGCACGTACTTTATGTGATGAAAGTAGTGTCAGGCATGAACTAACTAACCTTGTCTGCACCACTTAATAAACAACTTCCTCCACCCTTACAGCATCAAACTTTATTGTTATTGTATTTCTTATATTTATAATCCTCTCAATTTTTGCTTTTGTTTATTTTTTTCATAAATGTGGACATAATTTAAGCTGTGTTATAACTGTTACTTTTGTATTTCCCCTCACTATACTATATCAGCAGAATATTAGATTTAATAATTTCTGACATGCTAAAATTTCCAAAGTGAATCGGCAATACTGCTTGAAACAAACTCACTGTTATTATCATTAATAATATAATTATATTTAGTATTCTCAATGCTTGCTTCGAATATTTTTGACTTTATATCGTAAATGTGGACAAATTCCTACGGTTAATTTTGTTTAAATTTTCAATTTTATTTAGATTTTGACTAAAGCAGGTACAATATTGTGACAAATGCTGGGAATTCCATTCTGTATTATAAGTATTGTTTTTGGAATAAAGTAGATCATTATTATTATTAGACTACAATGCTCCATTTGATTCCTACAGTAACTATTCACTCACAATTTTGTTGTTCAATACACTATGTAAGCATCCTTTCTGTCCACACAGGATGCATTTGAAGTCATTCAACACATAAATGCCCAAAGAAAAGAACGTATGCTTTCAGTATATAGTCACTGTAAGTGGCACACGGCTTAAACAGCAGATTGAACAGAATATACTTGAAATATCTCCGATAATGTTCCTGATGACATTGATCCGACTTGCTCTCAGAGCTGCACTAAAATAAAAAACAAAATAAAAAACGTATTTTATCTCCCTATTGAATTCTTTGAAGGAAATCAATGCTAAATTAAATGCAATAACACTTCTAGAGCTCCATTGTAGCCTGAGATCTTGACGAAGTCACCGGAAGCAATAATTCTCTGTTCGCCAATAATTATTTTCGATGTAACACTAGTCAACATCACGTCTGTAGGTATGAGAGGCAATAACATCGTGATAAAGAATATCTGAAATGATGTAAGTTGAATATTATTGAAAAGTTCAGTCTCAGAAACTTGTGTCAGTATAGTTCCTACCAACATTAAAGACCAGTCTAAATCAATGAAAGTCTTAACCATGATTAAAAAGGTTGGTAGAGACGAATAACTTTGATTTAAACTTCGACACTGTGGTAGTATGCATTTTCACGTTAATTTGTCTACTGCATATATCACACAAAGTGGAAAAGTATTATTTACCAGATGGCAATTAGAGCACAATATACTATGAGGCATCTTTGAGGCTTATGTCTCATAGTTGTCATTTTTCTTCTTGATAACAAAGACAGAAGTATAGGTCCATAGTTAACATTAAAGATCTTAACTCAATAACTTCTATGTACTGAAATATGGATTAAACTACTTTAAATTTCATATTGAAGAAAATAAAGTTAGTTCTGACATCCTCAGTTTATAGGCAAAAACACGAATATACATGTCTATAGAAGAGGTCACGAATGAACTCAACAATTCAGGATTAAATGCAGAGTACCAATTAAAGAAGTAATTCTAGTACAGCATCTGCTCCTGACTTCTACAGTATTCAATTTCCAAAGAGAGATATATAAACAAACGTAGGGGTTTCCATGGTGTAACCAGTCTTCCCTTCTCAACCGACTGTATGATTGAGCAGGTACATAGTAAAAATTTAAGATCTCAACTCACTAACTTCTTTGAATTGAAATATCGATTAAACTACTTTAAATTTCATATTGAAGGAAAAGTAGTTAGTTCTGATATCCTTAGCTTATTGACACAAATACGAATATATATGTTTATAGAAGAGGTCGGGAACGAACTCAACAATTCAGTCTTAAACGCAGAGTACCAATTAAAGAAGTAATTCTAGTAGTGCATCTGCTCCTGACTTCTACAGTATTCAATTTCCAAGGAGAGATATATAAACAAACATGGGGGTTTCCATGGAGTAACCAGTATCTCCCTCTCAACATAATTGTACGCTCGAGCTATGTAGGATACACATTCAAGGTATTCCAAGTGAAAGATATTTTTGGCCTTTTCATTGCAGCTAGGTACAATGACGCTCCTGACACATGATGCAGGTAAACAAGGGAATGTAAAGCAGAACATTGTGAAAAATTTGGATAATTCCATATAAACTATGAATGCTCTGTGTTATTCACATATGTGATCACACAGCCTATGAGGTAACGTTTTTACTCCTGGTGAACATATTTCTTCCTCTAGCTCAGACAGCGTAGATTATTGATGGTGGTTTCACATTCTAATTTTGCAACTGAAATCGTGATTATGTGTAGGTGCATTTCAGGAATAATCGATTACATATGAATGTTAATTCCTAACACATTCTAATTTTTGTATATTTATCTATGTGAATTTCTTCCAAAGGAAATTTGAGGGTGTAATGCCACAGTGATAAATTCACATGCAAAGTGACGCGTAAAATCCGGAAACACAGGATTTATCTAAAAGACGGTACTATATTAAACGTAATATATATAAAAAAAATAAACAAACCTAACGAAATAAAGTACACAAACGTCAAATTCTGAGGTGTCTGTGGGTAAATACCATCAAGAAGCATAGTCAGTGTACATCAATAAGTATAAACAGCGGAGAAGTGTGATAAGAAGGAAACCTCACTGAGACAAAGGGTCAAAGTTTAAGACAAGGAAGCAATCTGTTCGAATGGAAGTAGTCTGGAAGGTGTGAAAACACACAAAAACAACCAATCATGACGTTCACGGTCACCAGGAGAGATTACTAACAAACACATGGAGAAATCTAAAAGCTCACCTCAAACTGAAGAATGTGCTGAAGATGTTTCCTGGTGAGGCGATGAAGGCTTCGCAAAATTAACTATACAGCTCAGAGAACACAACCACATCAAAATCACCCACCTGAGCAACAAATCTCCATCATAACTATACGGATAAAAATGTTCAACGGTAAAGGGTACATAAATGAAGCATATACAGCAAATAATGTTCTACTCTAGGGAGATAATTATAACATCTAATAGATTATTAATACATCGAATGGATAAACTACGATATGAATTAAATTCATGGTTAGGAATTAACAAATACAAGTTTTACTACTCTTTAATTTTCAGTAGTGCAATGCTAAAACAAAAGAAGTAATGACGAGAGGGAAATCGGAAGAAAATTAACAATATGGGTAAATGGTGACTGTATTTTTCTCAAATAAATACTCGAGAATACCACTGAAGGTAAGTGAGCATTATTATGAATAACACGCAGTAATGAAATCAAATAATAAAACAGAGGGCACTGAACTTACTCAATTATGCTTGTTGCATAGCTGGCTGGAATTCGAACAACCACTGTCAATCAAAATTGAATCAATGATTAGTAAGGCAATAATGATGCGCTTGCCTATGCTGAAGCTACCTCTATCTTGGTATGAAAAGTAAGCATTTGTGAGCTTGGATCTCTATCGATGGCATGGTTGTATTTTAATTTACTTAATATTACTTCCCGTCCCTCTACTCTTGATGGTGTTATTATTGGTATTATAATTATAGTTATCGTTATTTTTTTCTGACGAACTGCTAGTTTTCTTAAGATTTGTGTAAATCGAAGCTCTAAGTCGTATACTGTTCATTGTGAGGTTTGCTCAAACTATCTGGAGAGCTAAAGTCTTAATATTTCACTCTATATGGTTTACAAGAGTTAAACGTATTTGTTTGTATTTTACGAAGTCGCCTTGTTTATAATTGCATTAATTCCACACAAAAACTCCAGTTTATATGTTAATATGAATGGTGAAATGAAGAGGAGTGTGCTCGTTCATATGATGACACATATTAGAACATAATTTTGACACCTGAACTAAATCAAAGACTAATTAGCAATAATGGGGAGATTGTAATTAAATGAGCTCTTTCACTTATCCCTGCAGTACTGATTGAAATAGAATTAGCGCGTTGAATGGTGTCAAATAAATGATCGGATGCCTACAGCATGGCTGGCATTTGTTTTGAACTTGAATCACTGATGAGATACAGAATAGTTGTCACTAAAACGGATGTTAAATCAGTGCCTTTATAGGTTTTAGAGATTTGAAATGTCCCGAGAAATATTCCTAACAACCTTGATAGAATTTCATCAACAGCTACATTCGTTGACAGGACATTCAGTGTCAGCTAGCTGATGTTACAGAGGATAAACTACAAGCTTTGATGGGAAGCGTTTTCGAACCTCTGAACTATAAATATTTACGAAAACATTTTTTGAAGCAATTTGCGATCGACTTCATTTTAACAAGTTGAATTTTGATGAGACATGTCTTAGCGTGACATGTAGAAGAGGATGTGAAGAGAAGATGACAGCTTGTGGATAGTCGTGGACCAAGATGTGCCACTGACATCCTGTGTTAGATCCAGAATGACTACTAACAGTTAACCTTTCTTCGTCATTACGATGTTAGGCTGAGTAATGGATATGTGATTTAGGAAATTTACTTTATCAAGTATTATTAAGCATTATTATTATTTCCTTTAATTTTTAGAGGAACAGAAGGCTTCAGCCGTGCGTCTTCATTGAGTTCGGTTCTCTGCTAGTGTCTTCACCCTGCTCTAAGTCTGATCACACGTTTTCATCTCCTCTTCACATGACCTTCTCTAAGTCACACTTGAACGACCAACTCGCCACTTCCCTTTCCGGTTCCACTCGAGCGATGGCTTGTCTAGTGATGTCACTTGATGGTTTCCTCAGAGTATGACCAATCCATCTCCATTTCTTCCTGCTTATTTGTTTCACAATCGGTTCCTGGTTGGTTCGCTCCCAGAGATCTCTGTTGCTGATCTTTTCTGGCTGGCCATCTGATCTTGAGTATTGAGCGAAGACAACTGTTAATGAAGGTCTGTAGTTTGTTTGAGATGCTCTTTATGACACGCCAAGTCTCTGATCTGTATAGTAGCACTGACTTCACACTGGAGTTGAAAATCCGGATCTTTTTTGATGCTGAGTGTTGTTGACCTCCACACAGACTGGAGAGTAGTGAAAGCTTGTCTTGCTTTTCCAATTCTTGCCTTGATATCCTCGTCATTTCCGCCTGTAGTTGAAACGATGCTTCCAAGGTAGGTAAAAGAGGTTGTTTCTTTCAGGTTCCTCCCATTTATGCTGATTGTCGTCCGTTGTTGTTGTTGCTATTGTTGGTGTTGCCCAGGAATCTTCATCACGTCTGGCGATAGTAGGCAGCCTTGTCTTACTCCCGTCTTTACTTCCAATGAATTCGTAAGTTTCCCGTTGTGGATTACTTGCATGCGGCATTGTCGTACAGCTGTTGGATGAGATGTATAATTGTCGGTGGCACCCCGTAGTAGTGAAGTAGTTGCCAAATCACCTCTCGATCGACGCCGTCGAAGGCCTTTTCAAAGTCGATGAAGTTGAGATAGAGAGGTGTCTTCCACTCCAAGCTTTGTTCAATGATGATCCGTAATGTGGCGATCTGATCAATGCATGACTTGTTTCTCCTGAATCCAGCCTGTTCCGGTCGAAGTTTTCATCCAGGGCGTGTTAGATTCTCTCCAGGATGATGCGGCTTAGTATTTTGCTCGGGATGGACAGGAGCATAATTCCGCGTCAGTTCTTGCATTGACTTAGATCTCCTTTCTTGGATAGTTTGAATAAGTAGCCTTTCTTTCAATCCTCAGGTACTTTGCCATCTATCCACACCTTCTCCAGTAGTGGCGTCATCAAGTCCGCTGTTGTCTATGGGTCTATTTTCAACGCTTCTGCTGGGATTCCATCTGGTCCTGCTGCTTTTCCAGTTTATGGCATCTTGATTGCCTTCAGGACTTCTGATTTCGTCGGAGGGTTGGTGTTCACTGGTAGCTCTGTCTCCGTCGTCAGTATTGTTAGGCGAGTTGTAGGTGGTGGTCAATTTAGGAGTCTTTTGAACTGTTCAGCCCGTATTTTTGAGAAATTATTGCTAATTAAATGGAAACATCTGAGCTGAGCCGAAAATCATGCATTACGAACCACCAAAAGTAAATCATCATGCATGCAGTTTCGAACTACGACAGAAGTAGGTAGTAGTGGAGTTGTGAGTTTTAGATACACGTTTGTAAGAAGGTAGCCTTTAGGTGTGATAGAACTGACGGTTCTCCTTATATATATATATATACATATATATACATAAGTATATATGTGTATACATATATGTGTATATTTATATATGTACATATATGTTGGTTGAGTGAAGAGACGACTGCTAGTAATATTTGAAATCGTCTAGTTGTTCAAAGTGTTAGCTAAATATCATGCAACCTAATCGACTGATGATTCCTGAAATAAGAGGGATATTACTTGCACTGTCGTGTTCATTCCTCTTAATTACAGTCATAATTGTAAGCTGACATCGGAGAAGACATTGCGATCCATTACATGGAGTCAAAACTTTTGATCCAAGAACTGTCTAAACGTTCTTTTTTATCTCGTAGATACTATTAATAAACTTCGAAACAACACCACTTCACAGTAAATGTTTTCGTCTAAGAACTTGACGAGAAAATCATTGCTAGAAAATATTCACGCGCATATAAATAGTGAATGGAATAGTGGAAAACTAGTTTTTTCTTGATTCCCAGTCTTTGCCTTCATCTATCATGGAGGAATACTCAAGAGGAAGCTTCTATTATTTCCTGTCGTGAGAACTGATTCTCTTCAATGGCATTGGCAGTGAGTTGTACACTACCGCATGTCGAAAGAAGTTTTATTTCATTGATCTTGTTACCTGAATGTTCTAACAGCTACCACAAAGACAATAAACACAAAAATCAATATCACTTGAGTTGGTAACATTATTGATTGGTGTTTTAATTTTTTTAGATGAATTTCTCGTTAAGGTCAAAGTAAAACAACTTCAACATTATTGAATAAACATTTTAATTTAACATTCACCTGTAGAACCTTGGAGCAAAGTTTAAAGTTCGAGGTGGATATATTTTTAATTAGGTGTAGTTCTCGTGTATGACTCACGTAACCACATGTAAGTAATTCCTTTCTTAAGTACTGTTCTGATTAGCATTATCTTTCTGTTTACCAGAATCTATCCAGAAGGCCTTTTTTAGATGGACACAACAAGATACTCCACCTAGTTGTTAAATATTTGCATATCATTCCACTTTTAATGTCAAAGAATGAAAATATTTGGAAATTGGTGTTTCAGATAAATTAAATATGTCTTGTAGAATATCTTCAGTCTACAAGAGCATTATATGTCCTCACGATCTCCCTTTCACTTATTACTGTCTTAAATAAAGAACTAACTGAAAGGAAGCTTTCTTAGTATGAGCAAGCTGAAGCAACTTTGTCGCTACAGCTTATTATGTTTATGCTTCTTGTTATCAAATGAGTGCATTGCTCACTTTGATTGGACATTTAGTATTTCTTTGCTGCAGACTGAATTTTATCTGTAAGGTTTGCAATGTGACTACCAATCCAGGTAACTCACCATGACTGCAGCACTAGCTGATGCACGTTCAAATCTCAGAAGAGACATGACTTAATTCAAGTTTGCAGATACACCTTGCTGACGAGTACCAACTATCATTAAACTCTGGTCCAAGGATTGCTGCCAAATGGCTCTAACCACCTAATATCGCTGAGTGCAATACTTATTCAATATTATATTTATTAAAATTATTGGCATATTAATACCATGAAATCCTCACAAAAAAGGCAACTTAAATCCTATCAATGATGAATCAGACCGTGCAAACTATTAAAAATTCAGAATTCCTGATTATGTGAGTTTTAATCAGAGGCTTTCGAGTAAAGTATCAAAAATATAGTTTCACATGAAACTAACAATGAGTTCGTTTCTCTTCAGATCGACGACTAAATTTTGATGGGTCCGCAATCCCTTGTAGAAATCGTTTGCATGTGAGTTTCACAATTTGCAACATTTGATACGAAAACACCACTAATGCGATCTGACCATAAATGTTTTGTTGTAAAGCAGTTACTACAAACTCAAACAACAGTTTTAATTATTCATAACTAAAATCAATCAAGGAACCAATTGAAGTCCAAAATTTAGTTGCATACTAGTTTTCACATTGACCAAGGCCTAGCTGAAGGGACCGCTGAGTGACATCGCGAACCACGTTATAAGCCGAGTGGAACATGAAAGGGGATCGATCCATTAGTTAGGCTTCACTGCGTGAGACGAAGTAGGACGTATAAGGATGAGTTAAGAGTTTATGGACAGTGGTGCAGCCGTCTGAAGATGATGGTGAAGAAGAGGTTAAACAAGTGATGTGCGACTGAAACCCTACGCTCCCCCTCGGACGAGAAGGAATAATAATACTTGTTTAACCAATGATAATCCTAATTCACTGATGGATGTATGTGGAAAAACAGCAAATTGTATTGATGCAAGTTGATTTTAAGCCTATCATTCTCACACCATTTTGAGGGAAGCCTCACTGGCCCCTCGTAATTGGAAACACTTGTGGGTGATTTATGACCGGTAAACAGCAAATATTTTTTTCCGTCAGATGTTGCATCGTAATACGGACCAATAAACTGACAACAATGACTCAATATATTTAGAAAATATAAATCGAAAATAAACCCACATCCGTCTATCTATCTCTGTGTAGACCGATTCGATGAACTAGAACTAAGAGTAATCAATACGTCTATGGTATGAAATAATGTGATTACTAGCGTTATAATACTTTCAGTAATTCATACAAGGAATACTTGTTATTTCACCACGTGGTAGACCAATAGAAAGTCTGACATGTAATCATGAAGAACTGCATATTTATACATACACAGAAAAATAAGTTTTGATAATAGAATAAATTTTGTGCACTGTGGTAGACTATAATTAAATAAGCTTATTCATGTCAAATAACACTGCAGATTTCATTGCACATGACTGTCTTTTTAACAGTGTCAGGACATTTTTGGACTGTGATTTACTCAATGAAGTTTCGATTAGCTAATCAATCGAATAGATGTGATTGACCTAACTGTCAATACATGGTAATTTGAAAACGATATTGTTTTTCTTATTTGAATGTTTTGAGTCCTAAAATCAACAAAGTTGACCTTTGCATTTGATACCCTAATTCCAGCCTCACTGAGAATTCGAAAGTTAGGCCTCTGACATACCTTCTTTGTAGTACTATAGAGGCCTTGATTTATGTGTTATTTTCGTCATTTTTATTCTTATCCTATTTTCCCTATTTGTTCTTCAAATATTTTGGAATAAATTCTGCGGGGTAGTTATTCACAAGCGATAGTGGCTTTATTTGTTTGATTTGATTATTGAGATCTTCTGAGTTAGTAGAGTTAGGCTTCTGTCTCGACTACATAGACATTTCAGTGAACCTGCTTCTAGTGAATGTAGATGGAATGAATTAAAGTCAAATCAGTTTTTAGAATTTGATCGATACATTATTCTAATTGATTGGTCATCGTCTGAATATTATACAGTAAGGTGTAAGGGTTGTTAAGCTTAGTTTTCCGTCGGTTAATTATGTCCAACCAAAATTCAGGATCTCTGTTTAAATGTCGGCTACTACTCCTGACGCTTCTATGATGTTCAAGAAGTAGCCTGAATGTAATTTTGATTGATTGTAACTAACAGTGAAATCCTGGATGTCAATGTCTTTTCATTCGAGTCTTCAGCTGCATACGTCTGTATTTTCACTGAGTCATCCTAATGGACTCTCTGTGACTTGAAGAATGCAGTCATTGTTTCAAACTGCGTTTCATTTAATTCCTAATGATCTAACAAATTACATCATTCAAAATAGGTGTTGGTTTTATTTCTAACAAATGTTTCTTCCTCCAGGTAGACGCTTGTGTATTTTCTAGGTTGTGGCAGATGAAAAGAATTCAAAATGCCCCTGTGTCATTCTGCTATATTTGTTGTGTTTTTTGGTTGTACTTATGTGAAATGAATCACTTAATGATTTTTGTGAGTAATTATATTTGTACAGTCTGTCTTTTGAAAAGGTTTGTTCATGTACCATATTTTATTTGAAGATTTGTTATGTGAATGGAGAATACTTCGTCAATTATTTATGTTGACAGGTCACAAGATAGAACCATGTTCACAAGATACCTGAGAATACGCTTCTCACAGAAATGCTGTTCTAGAGTATTAAGGTGTATAGGATTTTCGTGCGATAACACTCAAAGAATGACGCAAATATCAGAAGGGCTTTCATTTATGTACTGTCAGTGCCCATTTGTGTATTTTTAAAAGATTGGTGTCCTGCATCAGATTTAAATTTAAGGAAATGATACAATTCAAACAGGATATATACGATACTGGTTTCAACGTTGCACATTTTTCTTTCATTTCACTATTTGGAATCACTTTCATATATGAAAAAATATGCAGGGGTGTATTCCATTCTCTTCAGTTATTTTAAATGAGGAAGCACTAGGACTGTTAAATTGTTCGTACGATATTCAAGTTCTGGTTTGCAGATATTTGATTGACTTGAATTTTAGACTCTGACTCATCTAATCTGGATCACCTTTTCAGAGTAATGACTGCTGGGTAGCTGTCCTGGAATAGAGTCTACCAGTTATCATGTACTTGATAAATCGTATACTAGGTAGACAAAGACGGGCGATTCATCTGTATTTCTGCATAGGACCTGAAGGACCTGCTCTTTACGCTATGCTGAAACGAATGCGTTAAACAAAGTCATGTATGCAGAAAGAACCAATGGTTAACGTTGGATCGTCCATCTGAAGAACAGTCGCTTTTGGTATTTCTTGCGATTTTACGTTCTCTTATGATACAGACCTCATAGTAAAATGCTATTTGTATCCTAAAAGAAATTGAATTTGATTTTTTCTATAAATATTCGTTTAATTTGTCTTTAGGTTAACTTCGTATTCTTCGCTGATTGACAGTGTTATACCGAATTGTCGGTTCTCTGTTAAGTCGTCAAAACGTGCTCAAAACGCATCGATGATGTTCCAGAATTCATCTGACATCCATGTTAATTGGCTAAGGTTAGCAGTGAAATACAGGACGTGCGATTCACCTTATTTCAGACTCTTCATCCGCGTATGTCCGCATTTTCATTGACTTGTTGTATAAGTCCTAATGAGACAATCGTTTCAAACTCCATTTTTCAGAATTTTCTGACAATTTATTACCTAACATCAATTCAGACTTCTATTACCTATGGGTCTCTCCAGTAGTTCCTCATCATGTTGGAAAGTTTTTCCTTATATATATATATTTCCTATATATTAAATGATTAAATCTGAATCACTTACTAAAGATGTGTACATTTTCTTGTATGCATTATTTGAGGATTTCTCATGTGAAGAGAAAATATTTCAAGAGCGAATTATGTTGACAGATCTCAAGATGAAATCGTTTTCATGAGACTTGTGGGACTGGCATACACTCAGAAATGTCACTTCTGCATATTCAAATTGTAGGCATTAATTTATGTTAACCATCGACCAATAGCAACAGTATCAGAAGGATTTGCATCCACCTACTATCATTGCGCTTTTTGTGTCAGATTGAAAGATGGATATTTAAGTAAATATTTCTATGCAATCAGAATGTATATGATAATGTCTTCAGCGTTACACATCATCTTTCTGTTCACGTATTTGAAATCTCTTTCATTTATAAGAAAATCGATAGTACTGAGTTTCATTTGCTTCATTGATATCAAAGGAGTACACCATGAGACTCTGAAATTAGTCATACGATTTTCAAGTTTCATTCTGTATAGATTTCACTTATTTCAGTTTTAATCGAAACCTGACCTCAATTTGGAAACCACAGTAGGCCGTTGAGTGTCAGATGACTGTGTCCTCACTGTCTGAGAGTTTTGAGCAGAACGTGCACATCACTCCACAACAGATGGAACACAGAATCTTCAGTTTACAAAGACATCCCGCATGTCATTCAGCCACTGAAGTGGAATCCATTTACCCATCAGTTCCAACAATCGGTGATTTGCTGGCTAATGACTAAGAATTGAATAAGGTTTCCTGAAGTTAAGGCGGGAGTCCACGATCAATGTCATCCGCTCAGTTGCGCGTGAGGACTGATGAAATTTCTTTGGCTTTGTCGAAACATATCGATGAACCGCCAAAGTAAGGATTACGTTGAATGACTTCGCAGTGTCTGAATACTAAACATACTCGTCTTGGAACCTGAAAATCTAGTCAAACAAGGACAAGACACTCATGAAATATCTCCTGTAGGTTGAACTGATTTCTCAATATTACAACCACCTGCGCGATCATAAGATTTGTCATTCTTATGTGTGCATTCTCAATAAATTGTAGGATTACACGTGTCAATCTGTGTCAACCTCGCTTAGCTGATGTTATTAGGGGATTGTTTATGATTCTGTATACCGAAAATTGACTGATTATAATCATCGTAGAAATGAAATATATGAGACATCTTAACAAGGCGGCCTGAGAATCATTGAGAAGACAGTCGCTGTGCTAGAAGCAATTAAAAACTGTTCTGAAGATTCTAGCTACATCTTCGGGAAAATATTCAACCACATAACTCATTCAGCATACAGTCATTCGAAAAACATATTTGAGAAGCAGTCACATAGGCTCATTCTGTTGTGTTTGTGTATTGGATGTTTAAAAACATTCCGTTTTACATAACACCGAAATTTGTGAAAATACGTAATCACAACAGCACACTTCAATCCATAGACAGAAGACACATTTCACCTGAAATTACGAAAATCTTCAGAAAAAATATTTCTGTCTATTTCCGCTGCATTTCCTTTGGCATGACATAATCCCCGTGTACGTTTCTGTGAAGAGGCCCAACATTAGAAACCAAATCATGAAAGCCAGAATAAATTCTCCGGGTTTGGGTGCAAGCCACCATATCAGCCATTTGCGGACACTGACACAAGTGAACATGATCTGTGAGGTGAAAAAGACAGAGAAAGAAGGTTATGAGTGTTTGCAGAAATTCACACACATTGGTAGTAAGCTGTTATTTTGACTGTGTTAATAACACCAATATGATTTTATCTGTAGAAAAATAATCGTATGTGGCGAGAGCAATGAAGTCATATTCAAAGATTTGTGTACAGCTTTGGATAATGGCATCTGGCTAATTTTCTAATTGTCATGGGCAGTTCCTGTAATTTCATGGACTGAGGGAAGATTGGTTCCCAGACAATGACAGTTTTTGACGCTATTAGTGACATCATTATACTCACTTTCTCAAGGCATTTGTAGTTATCGTCTGGGTGACAAGGGTACATTATTGAGTCACAATTTGAAAATGTGTAGAGTCTGCTTCGAAACCATTAACTCTCGCATACTGTAACCATTCGCAGACTCTCACCAGCCACTTTTGACAATTGTATGTAAATTCCGTGTCTCAACGATTACTTTTGCTCTCATTGATTGAGAAGCATGTTTTGACTGGCTTCTTGAGTGTTTTCTCTATTCGACGTAATTTAATTTCTAAGCTATTTTTTATTTCTATTCGTCCTTTGAGCTTTCCATACAGACTGGATTAATTGTATGGGGTAGGGTACATTTGTATACATATTTGTTAAACTGTAGAGTACAGACGCAGCAAATAGTGAGAGAATAAGAAATCCTGCACCATCTGCAAATATATTGAATGCTCTTTACACCTACAACATAATCGCATGCACGAAAATCCGATGCAGTTGATTGTTGCATTGATGATAATTCACATATTCTTCTTGATCAACTGTCCTTAAAACTTAGGATTTCGAATGTTCCACTTTACTCACTATTGTTTTGAGTTCACTCTATGTAAGTCGATGGCACTGTGGTTAGGACTCTCAGCGACCATGCAAATAGTCCAGAGTTCGTTCGCTTGCCGACACACAACTGATATCAATGGTCCGCCTGAGGAATTCGGGAACCAATGTGTAATTCATGCCATAAATATGTTACCTGGTAACTTCAGAGTAACAAAGCATTATCTGAGTAATTAGAAGACTTAAGCTGACAGTAGATTACTATCAAACACCTTATGTCCTACGTAGTATTTATCTTTCAATTTGATTGTGATCAATGAAATGACAAAATCGCAAACTTACAATGATTATAAATAGCCCAATTAAATTAACCATCGCAAAGCAGCTAATCTAAATTGAAAGGAAATGCAGAAAGTTGGTTACTCAAAATAGAAAGTACTCAGGTTTGCTGCTATTTGACAACCTAATTGCTGTAGCTTCCAAGGCAATAAACAGCGTTCCCGCAGTAATGAATATATACATCATCTAACAAAAACAGCCATTTAGAATCACAGTCATTATTGATACATACTGAGTGACATATACTCGATCAACTACTTGGTCGTCATTTCAAAACTCATTGCAAAATGAAATCTGACTAATTTTGGAAGTTATTTACATCACAGTCATTCCTTTGATTGTTGTTATGATGTCGTTTGAATGTTGTCTTTAGTTGAACAAATTGTAACGAAACAAATCAATATCCATTTATATTGCATGGATAACATCAATGTTACATTGAGCCCCAATAAGCTGTAAGTATTTCTTCTTATGGTTGACAAAATCACATTCAATTTATATACATATTTATATATTCAACGGTGGCATGGCGTGGGACGGGTGGCTGGTTTCTTACGGCCAGCCCCTGTCACTTGGAGGCCTATGGTGGCTTCCAATCTTCGCCAATGGAGTTATTTGGTAAGTTTTATTTATTTTTATTTTATTTTTATTATTAGCTTTCATGTTTAGGCCAGGTTTTAGAGTGATGTTTACTATGCTAGGGCTTTAGGGACCATACGGTCTAAGTTTGTTTAGGGATGCTTTGGCATAGGAAAGCTATATATCAATCGGTAGCTCTCGACTAGATCTATCCCAGCAGAAGCTTTGAAAATAGACCCAAAGACAACAGCGAACTTGATGACGCCACTACTAGAGAAGGTGTGGAAAGAGGGCAAAGTACCCGAGGATTGGAAGAACGGATACTTATTCAAACTGCCAAAGAAAGGAGATTTGAGTCAATGTAAAAACTGGCGTGGAATTATGCTTCTGTCCATTCCAAGCAAGATACTATGTCGCATCATCCTGGAGAGAATTAAACAAGCCCTAGATGAAAAACTTCGTCCAGAACAGGCCGGATTCAGGAGGAACAAGTCATGCATTGACCAAATCGCCACCCTACGGATTATCATTGAACAAAGTTTGGAATGGCAGTCACCTCTCTATCTGAACTTCATCGATTTTGAGAAAGCCTTCGACAGCGTCGATCGAGAGGTGATTTGGCAACTACTTCGCTACTACGGGGCGCCACCGACAATTATACATCTCATCCAACAGTTGTGTGACAACGCTGCATGCCAAGTAATCCACAACGGGAGGCTCACGGAATCCTTCGAAGTGAGTACGGGAGTGAGACAAGGCTGTCTACTGTCACTAGTGATCTTCCTGATTGCAGTTGATTGGATAATGCGGCAGACAACGGCAACCAACGAGGGAACAGGCATAAAATGGACCGACACAAAAGCTTTGGAGGATTTGGATTTCGCCGATGATATATGTCTGATTTCCCACAAACTGGAAGATATGCAAGTGAAAAACAACAAATTGGCAGAAGAAGCAGCAAAGATAGGACTTCAAGTGAACATAGACAAAACAGAGGTAATGAAGATTCCTGGCCAACATCAACAGCAACAACCGACAACAATCAGCATAAATGGGAGGAACCTGAAGGAAACAACTTCTTTCACCTACCTGGGAAGCATCGTCTCAACTACAGGAGGAACTGACGAGGATATCAAAGCCAGAATCGGAAAAGCAAGACAAGTTTTCATTTCTCTCAAGTCTATGTGGAGGTCAACAGCATTCAGCGTCAAAAATAAGATCCGGATTTTCAAATCCAATGTGAAGTCAGTACTACTATACGGATCAGCTACTTGGCGTGTCACAAAGAGCAGCTCAAACAAGCTACAGACCTTCATTAACAAATGCCTTCGCTCAATACTCAAGATCAAATGGCCGGAGAGGATCAGCAACAAAGATCTCTGGGAGCGAACCAACCAGGAATCGATCGTGAAACAAATATGCAGGAAGAAATGGAGATGGATTGGACACACTCTGAGGAAACCAGCAAGTGACATCACTAGACAATCCCTCGAGTGGAACCCGAAAGGGAAGCGACGAGTTGGTCGTCCAAGGGTGACCTGGAGTAGATCATGTGAAGAGGAATTGAAAGCGTGTGGGCAGACTTGGAGCCAGGTGAAAACTACAGCAGAGAACCGAACGCAATGGAGACGCATGGCTGAAGCCCTATGTTCCTCTAGGAATTAAAGGAAATAATAATAATATATTCAACATAAGAAATAACAAGGAAATCAAAGATAGATTTGATCTTATTTCATGAGTTATGTTTCATCTATATGAATTTACCTTTCCTTTGAAATCATCTGCATCGCAGAAGAAGTAATAACAAATCACCGCAATGATGGCCAAAACGGCAATGCCGATTGATATTGAAATGAAAACGACAAACCCCTTGACAGTCAGTGGTGATAGTTGCCAACCCAGAATGACAGCCAAAATTGTTATCGCAATCGTTATACACAGCGATATCAATGCATCTGACCATTGATTTGATTTGAATACGATAGCAAAGCTAACAGACCACAGTAAAACCTATCATAGAGAAACTGAAGTCAATAAATCATTAGTAATTAAATAAGGATTGTTTGGCAAATGAAGAAATCAAGTGCATATTGTCAGCAATGTGATAACTTCCAAGTTGATGGAAGATATATGGTTGGTAATATTCTCGTCTGCCAGAAAAGTCAAATGTCAACTCGTGTCACTCATATTTAACCTTTCCAGTTGAAGTTATAAAATGTAGTCATCCTTTTTGTAGTGCAACAACATTCTTGTAAAATTGAAAGTATGCTGAACTAATCCTAGGCGAACTTGGATTTCAAAATGAACCTCCATTTTTTAAGTTGACAGAATTCGATTATGCCTGGAGTGATTCGGACATATCGAAGAGCTAATTTAGAAGATTGATAGTCGATGTATGCATTGGCATGTAAAAAGCAACTGAGTGAGGAATGACATTGCATTAAACAAGCGATATCATTTTACCTTAGACATTCATCATGAACACACATGAAGTCCATATTTGGCGAAAATAATTAAAGGCTAAATTTAAGAGCTGGGGTTCTTTGCTGTTTTAGCAGACTACATGTACAATTGTAATAACTTCGCACGTTTTCTGCAAGTATCTGTCAGTTATCAAGTGACGCTTCCTTACCTAATTTTTTCAGTTCATTCGTGAATTTGATATTATTTTATCATCTCTTCATATTAGTGTGTTATGGAAAAAGGATTTTTCCGCTATAAATTCACAGAAGGCTGTGAAAATATGTGATATTCAAATCCTCCTACTTAATGCATTTGCAAGCCAGCTGTTCTAATCTCCATTAGCAACAACAATGACACGATACGATACCATCGAACCGGTGATACAACAATACAAAAAGAAACACCGTTGACGTAGAGAGCTTTCACTGTATTGAATCAACAGCGAAAAGCGTTGACAGTGACTGCATCTATGCTTATGCTCTAAATGGCTTTAAGTGACACTGATTATGTTGATAAATTAAACAATCAACAGCGAATAGATTACCAAGTTCACGAATGGGTGGAAATTCAAACATGACTGTACTGTTAACATAAATGTAGCAGTTTAGAAAAGGTAGGTCTATATAATAGTATGTAACTCTATCTTAGACATTTAGGAAATGTAACAGATGGCAGCTTTTACAGAAAATTGTCGCAAATACCGTGAATGTCATGTAGGATAAAGTGAAATTGAGACTTACCACAATTCCAAGCACTATACGAGTAGCAAGATAGTGAGACTGAATTTTCCTCATGAATATGAATAGCATCAGTAGGATGCCACTAACTGATCTAAAAGGAATTCACAAATATCAATAATTCATATCAGAGAGTTTACAGGTATTCGACATTATTCATCATGTGATTAGTGTTTGAATCACCACATGCTTATTGTTAACTGACAAAAAAGGGGAGAGCAAACTTATTCGTTGTTGAAAAATGAAATGACACACGGTGTTGGTTGCAGTGGGGAAGCTTTTCAGCACCTGGATCTTTTTCGGTGATTGATAAAATAATTGTGAAAACATGGAAAGGTGGTTCAGTGTTCTCAGCTGTTTAAGACTATCAATAGTGTCGAGACTACAAAAGAAATGGGAGAACATGGTATAGAATTGCTAGACGTCCAAGGACGGGGGGGTGTGCAAACCCTAAATCGAAAACTGGCGAAATAAAGTCTACTTCAGTACCACCGATGACAACATAGAACATAAAGCGTGTGGCTATCAGACTTTCACTAACAGCTTAGAATGTTGTTATGTATTATGAGCTAATCTCCTTCGGGTTAACAGCAGCAAGATACAATGGGTCACTGATGTTAAAACTATCCAAAGCTATGAGCGTGAAGACAATGGAGAACAAGAAAATATGGATACATTCTACGAAAAACTGCAAACAATAGCAGACCCTGACCCCAGTTGGAGACATCACAACTGAAATCCGTGATATGAATGCCAAATAAGCACCAGATGACACATTTTGGAAACTGATCATCCTTTGAGAGGCTCTCGGAGATAAGAATTAGAATAGCTGCCTCTCTGTGGACTTCTGTATATTGAATGACACTCACCGGATAGTATATTTCGCATTAGAATGATATACCAAAAATCAGATACAACTGATCTTGATCTCAGGAACTTGCATAAGCAGCCATCTGGACACAAAATCGAGAAGAGAAAAAGGTGGCAACTCGGACCCTCAACATCAAGTTGAAGACATTTGAAGAAGGCTGATTCGCACAACAATTCAAGTTCACTCCTGAGAAACATCGATCCACAAAAGACACATTTACTTCAGGCATCAAACAAAGTAAGAGATATTACGTATTCTTACCCAGGAAATCCGTGTGGAAGATCATTCGAAGTTTCCAAAAGCTATGCTAGAACAAACCCGTATAATCATATTAGGAGGACAGAAGACCCAAGACAACGATCGTCTGTTCACCGACATCATTAGGGTAGAACATGATGGTAAAATAGGAGGAGTTAGGGCATAGATCATTGAAGAGGAAATAGCTTTTTCCAGTTGAAAGCGCAATGAACACAAAGGTAAAGAATGCCAGGAAAGACAAAAGACAAGTCAACAATACACCAGCGACTACATCACAACTGACTGCATGTAGATGAAACCTAATATTATAACCCTTTTACGTTTTTGGAAAATCCCTCATGAACGATGAAATCATAATATTTGTACTTATTTGGATGTTTCAAATATCTCTGTTATCCCTATCCCTTTTTTACTCAGAGACTGTGGACAACTGTTCTTGCAATTTCATATCATAGTTGACTTGGTGCTTATTATTTGTCATCGCGGTTGTGTGATACATTGACAATGTGTTATTTTACTATCAAGATTCTGTTCGAGTGAGTGAATCGTATTAAAGCGCTTCACCGTCTGCTAGGATCGTTTCGCGTGTGATTATTTTGGACGGGTTTTCGATCACACCTTGTGGGGAACATTGTTTCTCAGGTACTTGTTGCAGTTTAACTTTGGTTAACTAATTTTGTTCCACAGTACCTTTTTGTATAAGAAACTGGAATAGCCTTTATGGCAGCCACATGACATTGTTGAGTTTCTAACGTTGTTGAATAGATCCACATATATCTAACGATACAAAACAGTTTTTTGCCTACTTTGAAGCGTTTTGTGTCTTTGCGTATCTCATGAAAACGTTCTCATCTATACAGAAGGACAAAGCGATCCGTCTCCTACATTAAGACCAGATGGATGAGATTGTGTGAGGAGGAAATGAGAGTTTATATGAATTCGTGGAGTAAGTTAGGAGGAATTTCAGAGGGCAACCTGTTTCAGATATGTGCTGTCGAGGTCTTATGTTCTACTTTGAATGTTGTGGAATAAGAAAAATAATTATTGTAAGTGCACTAAATTTGTCATCCCGTTTGGGAATTAATGTAATTATTACAAAATAATACTGAATAAAGAACTTACAGCAAAAGGTATAACACATAGCCGTGACTGCTGAAGAATTCCCTGTAAATCGAACTACTGGTTATTCTAAAAATTAACTCTAATCTTACACTTGAGTAATCAAGATGACGGCGCCAATTGTCGTGAGTATCATGACTGTCAAATCTACAAAGAACTGGGAATCAACAAAATTATTTGACAAGCAATGATATCCTTGCCCAAACTAAGTAGCTGATGGGGCTCTTCAGTTCTTTCTGACTCTTGTAAGTTAAATCAACACAGGATGCACTGTAAAAGATCATCCTCTAATGTGCTGAAATTTCGAACGAAAATGACATTAACAACATGATTGCAGTTACATAAATATGAGACGTTTATAACGGCGATTGTCTGCATGGATTATATCACCAGTATGTGTTCAGGAAAATAATGTAACCCTGTCAGTCAAACGTTCACTGATACCTCGCTGGTGGGATGGGTGGATATGACAATCTATCTGATAGAAGCCAACCTGGACGACGCAATATCGAAATTGCCATAGTCGCTCTATACTACGATATAAAAGGTATGACTGGGATGCTTTCAACACATCTGTACGAACAATTCCACTTAAATATTATTAGATAATGACTCCTCTCTGCAGTTAATCAAAAGCAATGGGAACGTGAAAAAAACGGCTTGACGCATCGAAAACCTCACTAAAAATAATGTGATATTACAGTTAAAAGATGATTATCAATGTTTTATCACCAAAGAAAAACTCTGAAAAGCATCGAATACTGTTTTCTTTGAAAATAAACTCATTTTAATGGGAAAATAGCGTTTATATTGCTCAGTAAATCATCACGGCATCGTAACCAAACTGACACTTATCACCGTATTTATCTAAATCGTATGTAAGAGTGGTCAAGTCTGCAACAGATATCGATTTCCGCAAGTTAGGGCTAAATGACATATTTTCTCGTTTTTCAACCCAACGTACAATGGAAGTAGATGACCAACGTCAGCAATCTCAAAGTACATCAAAAACCAGTGATAGACCGTATTTCAATAATGACTTGCACGTGTAAATGTAATAGTTTTGGATTTTAACTCACTGAAGCCTGAGCCATAAAGAGTATTCAACCAGTTTTATGCGTTGTGAGGTGAAGCGTTGCTACCTTGCACCAGGTGTGGGAACCCAATTTAAAAAACAATTTTAGTTTACTTAAGGATATTCTGAGTACCCTATATTTTCTACTTCCCATCTGTGATCTTGAAATCTAAATATTTCGACTTAAATCCATTGAAGCTGGCCAATGTGCACATGACAAGTACGTGTCATCATAACGCACAACTCACGTCTTGTTATTACATTCGCTATTTCATTATTGGAACAGTTCTCTGTAAACCTATTTGTGAATTTCGAAAGTATAGCAAACATTTCCAAATCAAGAATCCTCAACCTAAATAAACTCAAATTTAAGTTTCTTTACGTCAAAAGCAATTCCACAAGACAGGTTTAATTTGGTTCGTTTTACATGAGATCAAAATTGACTATTTTTAGTGAAATATGCAGTATCAAAAAGTAAATAGGTTAAAAGTCTATGCATTGAGAGAGGATACAAAACCTTAAATATCACCTTTGGTTTTGTCAATTTCACGTAACTAAGTAATGAATTTAAAATTCATGTTTTTATGAGATGTCACTCTCCACTGTATTTGTTCTTGATTCTCATTTGAAAATCCTGTTTTTTTTCTTTAGTAAACTGGAAAACGAGATTTGTGATTATTAGCTTTTGCTCGCCTAAACTGTACATCAATCAGTGTTCTGACGTTCTAATATCATCAGGTGGCTTTACCCCTAATATTTGTCTATGTTCCTGTTATTTGTTCCGTTTCAATGATTCTTCTAGTGGTTGTTTGTTGATATTGCCAATGTGTTTATATGCAGCTGCGATTTGTTTTGTGTTTGTTACTTTTTGACACAATTCTGATCCTACCTCTTTTAGACTATTCTGATTGCTTATGAGGTAAATCTTACAACTGAATTTTCATCAAATAACTTTGTTTTACATTAATCTGTTTTTTCCTGGATGATTCTTTGATCCCTATAGCAGTCTGAAAGCATTTTTGAGGGAGTTTCGAGTTTGTGATGCGTAAGTTATTATTGTTGAGTAGTATCTCAGAATTTATTGCAGATAACTGTCTTTTCCCATCAAAAACGTTTTGGTCAGGGTGAATAGTAGGACGCGTAAAGTGGTTTCCAATGTTCGTCTGCTAACGCTGTGATCTTTTCATCACTTAACTGTAATCAACACAAGTGACTTCAAGAAACTTTTAATCAACCAAGAGTAACAAAATGGAAAAAGGTTTAATTGACTTACGCGATGAAATGTTTGGATTCAGATGTGTCTGTATCCTAACGTATTATCATATATATATATATATATATATATATATATGTATATATTAACTTCGTTTAGCCAAATCAAAGCAATAACCACATTAGACGATCATGGTCCATTTATTGTCTCAGTTTTAATACACTGCGAACGAAACAAGCTTTGTCACAATTACCGATCTATAAAAAAAGTTATTTTTTTCTTCACACATAGACTCATATTGCAAGGATATGTATATATGCGTATTCAACTAGATATCATTGAGGGTGCAGTTTTCATCAATAAATGCTTTTAAGCGGATAATTATAGTGAGGCTTTGAAGTCTTGAAATCGAAGGTCACTGATTCAGTCTTTTCAATGAATCAAAGCACAATTCAACTGTTTAGATTCTTCGATAAAACTGAATAAAGGTCACAGAGCTTTACTGCTTCACCATATATGATCTATTCGACTGCTTTTACACAGGTTCATCCTGAAAAAATGTGTTAAATCAAAATACTGACTGTGAGATTATTATGAACACATTTTGATGGGCGCTCATTTCTATGTTAGCATGGTAGTGAGACGTTTGTTCCACAAGATTTCGAGTAAAGAAACATAAGAAATAGCTAAAAATGAGCTAAATATTGTCAGTGAGCTCTCAAATAATACTAATATCTCAGTTTAATAAATAATATATGATGTCAAACTGTCTGACCTCCAGTGTATCTAAATTTCAAAATAAAATAAACCAATAAACATATTGAATGACTAGAGGTTCCCCAATTTCACTAATATGAGTAAATAAAATCATGTTTAAATTATATTTCTAAGCTCTAAGAATCTTTATTTGTGATAGTAGGTTGTGATGGAGAAAGACTGACTATACAGTCATTATGTTGAAATTTTCAAATATTCCAGACATCCTCTCATGAGTAAACTCAGCAGCAGACATAATCCGGTGCAGTTGCGAGTTAGCAAATGAACAGCGTCAAACAACAAAAGAACTGTTATACACGTTCAGCGCATAGACTCCTTTCAGCGAATTCATTCACATAGCTGTACAATCGCATTTATATATAATTATTTGTGTGTGTGAACATGAGGTTTGTCGTGTTTAGGTAATCAATCAGGTAATACAAGAAACACGGTAAATTAGACAGCAGCTAAATTAAGATTGAGTTAGTCATTTAGATGACGCAATATAACTGACTAAATATTTCAACTGGCATTTATATTACGTCATCCAGCCTTAAGAATTTATGAAAAACGAAGAGATTATGATAAAATGTCCTGATAAAGGCGGAGGGATCGTTATCATGAATCTCAAGGACTATACCAGTAAAATGCTGAATGCAAGCTCACAAAACCGGTCAATGAGAAAAACATGACCGAACAGACCGAACAAAAGCCAACGGACACCGTCCGAAAGCTGAATACTGAATCTTTCATCAACAACGAGACGTTTGAATCCCTTAGACCATCTGGCTCAAATATACGACGATTTTACGGACTGCTAAAAGTACACAAGAAAGTTATCCCTCTTCGAACGATCCTTGACATGACTGATTTGCCTTATCACTGCACAGCCTAATGGTTAGCAGACCTACTAGAACTAATCAGAAGACAAGTTTCCCTGTCACACAGTTCGAGATTCATTCGGCTTTATCGACTCAATCGAAAACATCAACGTATCCAACCAGACCATGATTTCATTAGATGTCACATCACTGTTCAGAATCATTCCACTGACTGAAACAATATGCTATGTATGCGAACGTATTCACTCAAAGGGAATAATCATGGGTATACCCACCGAGCGTCTTAAAGAACTCATATCGGGGTGTACGCTGAATGGTGAATTCTCTTTTTACAATGAAATATGTCGCCAAAAGGATGGTATAGCTATGGGCTCACCAATAGACCCACTGCTTGCAGATTTCTTTATGGCGAAACTCGAAAAAACATGCCTGCAGAAAATGATCAATAACTTCGAAATGTATAAGAGAAACGTCGACGACACTTTCATTATCGTCAACAATGAAGGAAATCTGGATGGCGTCTTGAAATCGGTTAGCAACGTAATTCAGTTCACGTTTGAGAAAGAGTTCAACCCCAAAATATCCTTTCTTGAAGTTCAACTGGCAAGACGAGAATAGGATGGAACATTGAAAAGATCTATCTACCGAAAGTCGACGTGGAATGGAAAGCTTACCAACTTTCACAGTTGGGTACCTCTATACGCCAAACGGAATCTGATCCGTTCACTCAGCTACAGAGTTCGCAGACCTTTTCACCCCGGACACCATAGAAGACGAACTACACAATCTCAAAAGAATCCTCGTCGAGAATTTTTATCCAGAACGATTTATTGCAAAATCCATGAATCCTAGACCGCAAATGCCGCCCATGCTTAGCGTCCCGAAAAAAATACTCCACATGAACCTTTAATTCATTGCAGATATATCTGCGGAAACACTCAGAAATAGACTGTCGCGTTCACTTGAGAAAACCTTCTTCGCAGCTGAACTACGACTAACCTTCTCCACAAAACCTATGATTCATGTGAACGTGAAGGATAAACTACCACTGCTGGCCTCACCAATGTGTATCTAATAATTCACCTGCTCGTGTGGAGACAGGTATATCGGCCGTGCCCAGCGCTTACTTTCCAAAAGTATCAACGAACACTTACCAACATGATTTTACAAAGGAGAAAAACGATGACCCCACAACCCTATCTTAGAACATCTGACAGATTCAAGACAACAGGCTATACCCCAAGCAAACTTCAAAGTCGTATACAGAATATGTAGCAGCCTTCCTAAAGTTGTACGAATCAGGCTACTTAAAACTGCAGAAGCAATGGCGATTCACTTGCTAAGTCCTGAACTCTGCATACAGAAGAAGTTCGTTCAATCACTACACTTGCAATGGACTTAATCCATCTTAATACCCGACAGGTAAATTCTCCCTTATTTCCTCTTCTGTCTCTTCATTAGTATTATTTCGTCTTCTCAATTTTTTTTCATTTTCAACGTTCTTGTTCTCTACCCCTACCCGGTTCAATTTCTGCACCTCATTACCACTGTTACTGGCTTGAACATCGCTCAATTTCTAGTCATTTATATTACGTCATCCAACTTATTTGCTCAGTTTTAGTTCTAATTTAAATGGCATTATTCTCTACTCCACTTCTACTTAGTCTCTACCTGTTATTACCTCTATTGTTACCTTGACCTAAATTGAAACACTTTAGTCAATTATATCACGTCGTCTAAATTACTAACTCAATCTTACTTTAGTTGCTGTCTGATTCACTTTGTTTCTATATTAGATCATTCTTGTATTACCTGGTTAATTATCTAAACCTGACAAACCTCATGTGCACACAAATAATTATATATAAATGGGCTTGTACAGCTATGTAAGTGAATTCGCAGCAAAGTGTCACTTCGCTGAACGTCTTCTATTTTTTCAAAATCAAATTTTTCAGACTGATAAATAATTCAGCAACCAGAGAATCGTACTTTTTGACGATTTGTTTTCATAAGCTGTACAACCGTAATTATATGTATCAAAAATATCATCAGACCAATCACCTACTGTTACAATTTTCCCTCGAAATATGTAATTTAAAGTGTGATCTGTAAGGGACGACTTACTGGGAGTTGGAAAAGAAGTAGTGGTTGTCATGACGTAATAAGTGAGATAATGACTAATCAATAAGACTGTGTAGAATAGACATGAACTAATGTAAAGACGACAACGTTTTTTTTCTATAAAATCTATATTAAAATCCAGTGTTTTTGATAAACAGTAATAGAATCATAATGAAATATGGATGATAGGAATAATAATGATAATAAAATAATCGCGGAAATAACGATAATAATAGTAAACATACATAATAAAATGCTGCAAAATTATTGTTGGAACTTCATTACGGCCACAGTTAAGCGAGTGAATGTATGTGGTGTTTTTGAATGCAGAGGTCCGGTTTCTCATCTCGAATAGCTAATGATTCAGATGGACTACTAATGGAGTATTCGAAGTCCTTTTGTACGATACCAAGGGATTCTGTGTAGCACTGTGAAGCTGCCATGCTAAGGTGCTGAATGTCCGGAGATGACCAAGTATTCGAAAATAGAGCCACTGCTATTCTTCCTTTCCTCTCTGGCGAACTAAGCTAGGCAATGTTTTCTGAAAGACTATTTGTCGTCAGTTAAACGTCTAAATATATGTTCATTATTGTCTCAATATCAGTGTGATCCTGTGTCACAGGCAGAAGGAGATTTAAAACGTTTCAGGGATATGTCACTATATTCTTCCTTATCAGTCAGGATGTTTTTTTTACTTGCAGTATGCCACCATATGTGCGTCGGTGGCACAATGGTTAGGACTCTTGCCGACCATGCACATGGTTCGGGGTTCGATCCCCTGCCTGCAAAATTTGGGCTACCGATATACATGCTGAAAATGCCATACTTGTACTGAAAATACGGTGTGGCATCAAGCTTTAATCAAAAATATAAAAAAATAATTAAATATATGATTAAAATTTTTATCCCACCAAACTGTCTACTGAATGGCTTATTTGACTCTATCGTGTACCTGATCTGGCTATCTGAATGTTATTGTTGTGGTCGCTGAAATGAAATAAATTTTCAGTATAATATTTACTTATTGTGTTTATTACAAGTGACTTTGTTTAACTAATGCGTTCAAGGTATACTAATTGCTTTTTGAGCCTGTATGAATATTCTAATCAGAATAACAGTTGATAAGTGAACGAAATGGTTAAACCTTACTTTTTAGCATAATTGAGGTTTTCAGAAGGAAATATTATTTCGTAGTTTCCTTACAATATTTTCACAACTTGCATAACTCACAGGAGTAAAATCAGATGTTTGACAATGAATCAGTTGTATCATAAATAAAGGTGTATATAAGGAACCAGTCATATTTTTATCATAGATCAAGTGAACCATGGTGCGCACTGGTTGAAGTCCACTGATTTCTGTTTTTTCACTTTTGAATTATGAAGCGTGAGAATAATCCTGAGTTCTTCTGCTGCCTTTAATAAACCTGAATTGAAGTTATTCTACTCCGCCTCCCTATTATTCAACACCCCAAACGTTTTCATTTCATGTGCTTACGAACAAAGGCGAAAATTATATACGGATTGTGATTCACAATATACCTAATACCCACTTGCGATTTCGCCGTTACATATACAGACAGAAACAACAGAAGGTCAGATGTCATCAAAGAGAATATACTTCTAAGTGGTTATTCATTCACAGTGTAAATCTGATTGAACTTATTTTGAATAAAGCTACGTCATCATTAATGGAAAGTATTCATCAATATCTTGTCAAAAAACAGCTAGTACTTATAACATTATTTTCAGGTTCTTAAAGGTGATGCAAGAACTTTAGAAATAAGTTGCATGAACTCCTAACTGTATGTGTGCACAGAAAAGACAATTAACGTCATCCTTCAAACTAACATTGTATAATCGGCCCTACTAAAATACGACCAGATATCAACGTGGATTTTGATTCTATACGACTAAGAAATTGTCAGACATTTTCTTTTATTATTGGGAACGATGCTGTATTTAAATAAAAACAAACAAATTACAATATGATGTCATATCACAAACTTAGTCTTCCTGAGGCTTTACTTAAACGTTATTACAATAGAATTTGTTGAATTCATTTTATTCGCACATCTCAGCTGAATACTTCACTTAAAGTGTTACATATACATTTTGACAGAGATAAGGGATAGAAGGTAGGAAAGTTTTAAGAAAAGTTACCATTTTCCTGAATTACAGCTGAAATGAGTCAACATCAAGTAATAATAATATTATTGTTCCCTTGGAATCATAGTGGAACATAGGGCTTCAACTGCACGTCTCCACTTGCTTCTCTCTCCTGCTGTTTTTTCACCTGCATACATGCTAGTCCATATTGTTTCAACTCTTCTTCACACGATCTCCTCCATGTCACCATTGGACGTCCCACTCGCCTCTTCGCTTTCGGGTTCCACTCGAGGGCCTGACGCACAATGTCAACCAGCGGCCTCCTCAGCGAGTGTCCAATCCATCTCCACTTTCTCCTGCATATTTGTTAGGCGATTGATTCTTGTTTCAATTGTTCCCATAGTTTCTTGTTGGTGCTTCTTTCCGGCCATCTGATCTTCAGTATAGAGCGAAGACAGCTGTTGATAAAGGCCTGCAACCTGTTGAAAATATTCTTTGTGACCCGCCAAGTTTCTGATCTGTATAGAAGAACTGACTTGACGTTTGTATTGAAAATCCGAATTTTGTTGTTGAAGCAGAGTGACGAAGATTTCCAGATTGGTTTCAGGTTGATGAATGTGTTTCTCGCCTTCTTGATTCTCTATTTGACATCCTCGTCCGTTCCTCCTGTAGTTGAGACAATGCTTTCTAGATAAGTGAATGAAGTAACTTCTTTCAAATCATTCCTGTTGATGGTGATTGGCGGTGGATGTTGCTGCTGTTGTTGTTGGTGCTTGGTTATTTTCATAAACTCAGTCTTGTCCATGTTCATCTGGAGTCCTGTCTTTGCTGCTTCTTCTACCAGTTTGTCGGTTTTCGCTTGTAGGTCTTCAATTTTGCTGTGACATCAAACATTAATGATCCGCGAAATCCAGGTTTTCTAGGTCCAGTTGAAATAAGGTATTCTAAAAATAAGTAAACTTTATTCTGGAAATGGTCTTTGAACGCAACATAGAAATTCTTAGAGTAATCTAATGCGGAATATTTAATCCTTGATCACAATCTTCTAATGAGATGTTCATTGATCATATATTGTATGACGTTCCGTTGTTCTATCATAGAAAAAGAATTCAGTACAATAAGAAAGCGGTAGGCTGGAAGCGTATTACAATTTGCTTGAGATAATGAAGAGAATCAAATTTCCATACAGAAATTTCGGTGAAAAAAGTTATTTAACTGGTGCTAAGGAATTGTGGTTTTAATTAAGGAAAGAATAACAATAAGTGGAATAAAATAAATTGGTTATTATAACAGATAGTCAAATTAAGATAATACCACGATATATTAAACGTTGTAGTACCCCTATACCAACTATAAACGTACGATTTTAATCTAATTTGCATAGTCATATTATGTTTACACATACCGATTTTATATGTACTTCGTAAACATTTGTCAATTTACTGTTGAACGTTACCTTGATACAATTTTGAAATTTGACTACTGCTATAATACACGATTACACTCTTCATAAGTGCCTTCTGATTTTACGTTGTGGGCGTCGGGTAGCCACAACGTCTGCGCACATTGATAAACGTGAAGAAGTACTAGGAAATACGTGTACGCTAGTTTAGTCAAATAGGACACGCAACAACGTGAACACCATTTCTATCTTTACGAACAGAAGGGCTTTGCAAAACTCTAACGAAAGTGTCAGTAAGATTTGAGACACCTTCTATTTCCTTTCTCTGATGATGACAACAGTAAAGTACTGTCATTATCATCGCTACAAACATTTTTATTGTTTTATTAACATCTGATATCGCGAAACTGTTTCTCCATTGACTAATTCAACGGTATTTTATTGGCTTAAGTGAACTATCGGCCAATGCAATTTGCATTTCCAATCCTTGTGTCAGTCAGCTTAAGACATATTCACCTTTTTTGATAAAGGTTTATTCATTGCGCCTTACTCATTAGCTCAATGAATCTTCATATGTTTTGTTCTGTTGAAAGGTGGGCTCCAGCAACAACTGATCCAACGATATGTTTCGATGAAATACCCAAGTTTGACTTGTTTTCATCCTTGGGTTATGTGAAGTACTTTGCAATTTGATGGAACCAATAATAGATTCTAACAAGGAAAGATTTAGATGACTTTCAGAAATATTAATAGGTAAAGGAGTCAGTTGCTCTTGCAAGAGTTAGACTTAGATTAACTTCGACCTAACAACAACCACTCTTACAAAACTTCTTCACCGCTTATGGCCTTAATCGTACTTTGCCTAACGTGCAAGTACTAACGAACGGAATCAAAGTTAAAAGACCTGAGATGGCAAGTGTGACTGGAACAGAATTGTATTTACACAAAAGAGATATAGAATTTGATAAGAAATAAGAGGTACACACTTATCTGCAGGTGAGACGGTGGTCAGCTCTGAGAGTGTGCTAGGTGAAAGCACAGCGAGAGAGTGAAACCGAAACTGTACAGGAGGTTCAGGAATACAAAAGTGGAAGTTGGGTTAAAGGTCAGGCTGAGTTCATTCAAACAAAAGTTCGAAGGTACAATGTACACTACAGGTTATCCCCCCCTTAGAAGGTTGGTGGGATAACAGCAAGCTTCGATATATAGAAGTAGCAAGGGCGTGTACAATAACAGTGAATGAACAAGAAAGTGTGAAGATAGTAATAAAATAGTTGTTTTTCTTTTTAAAAAAAATATATGTTGAGAAAGGAAAGAATGAAGGAAAAAAATTAAGGCAATTTATGAGCACTATGTACATGATCAATGGAGTAAGATGGAATATAAGAAGGAATAACGCTGGTGCCTTGGTGCGATTTCGAGCTTCTGAGTTGTCTGTTTTTTTTTAACATCATTTATTATTACTTATCTTTTTTTATTTTTATTTTATTTTAGTTTTTTTTACGACATACTATTACGGGCTGGGTTATGTGGGGGTCTGATGGTTTACCTCCGTCACCCCAGGTTGTTATAA
Source organism: Trichobilharzia szidati (assembly GCA_944472155.2). Classification (NCBI taxonomy): domain Eukaryota; kingdom Metazoa; phylum Platyhelminthes; class Trematoda; order Strigeidida; family Schistosomatidae; genus Trichobilharzia; species Trichobilharzia szidati. The sequence continues at coordinate 98,916,401 of OX235276.1, forward strand.
CGGGAAGGTGACTCATAATGTCTAAGTTTCCTCTTAGACTAATGCTCCATCCTTCCTCATCAACCAAAACTAGTAGTAACACCAAAGGCAATCAATATACCAGCGTATTAGGAGGAATAAAGTAAAAGCAACAGAAAAGAATAGAAGAAGAGGTTAAGATTTAAAAATCAGCATAAGGTGTTAACAAGAACTGAAGCGGAATAAATGCGAAGGAACTAATGTAACATGGGAGTGGTACACCAAATTGAAATAAAGCAAGGGAAATTGCTAGCGCTGTGAAAACTTATGCAAGGTACAGAGAAGTGTGTGTATAACCAATGGGTACAATCACCATTTGTTTAAAAAAATGTAGCGAGCTGTATAATTAAAGTGATGCAAAGTAATTACAAGTATGGGTCACAAAATAAATAAGTTTCATCATGGCATAACTCGAGTAAAAATAGTAAAATCTGTGAAAATAGATTGAGCGGATTAAAATGTACAGTATAGAAGTGACGTATTTATATGCAAAAATATTTAACGGTCCGTTTAACTATACAGTGAAAGTTTTTTTTTACATTTTATTATATTGTTTTCTTTATTTTATTATTTTTTTTATCTGGTCCATATTTTTGTTCGTTTGGTTTGTAATTCCACGAGTGTTGGTAGCCACCATACGACAATGGAATGGACTGGTCTAGCTAGCGGTTCGCGTGCAACGCCAAAAATAAAATGTTAGAACACTGTAACGAGAGAGAAATCTAACAGGATTAGTAAATGAAAAAGTGGCTACTGCCCACAAACGAAACCCAAAAGAGTAAATATCATGAAAAATGAATGTAACGTGAGAAAAGACATGAAGGTATGAGTAACTCTTGTAATTAAAAGCGTTTAGTTAACAAATTCACAGTATCGTTTAGGCCAGTGTACACGCCGACCAGAGCGTGTAACCGGTGCTTTACTTGTCTCATCCGGAGAACTGCTAGGTTTAGTAGGATTTTCGACAATCGAACTTGGCTGGGGTGTGGGTGCGGGCGTAGTTGCTGGTTGTGTAGGCGTGAGGGGTACAGATTCTTCGATGTAGGCCGCTTTAAGTCTGTCGACACTTACGGTGTCTTGACAGCCAAGTCGATCAATAACAAAAAATTTTTCTTTCCTACTAACGACCTTGAATGGTCCATCATAAGGAGGTTGTAACGGTCTACGAACGGCGTCGCAACGCACAAAAACGTGTGTACAGTCATCGAGTCTAGCATCTACTTGCACTCTCTTGTTTTGTGTGCGTGTGGGAGTTGGTTGCAGGCGCTGCATAAGGCGCTTGAGGTTCTGAGCATAACAATGTACATCCGTAGCACTTGTCTCACCACTTTCAGGTGAGATAATTTCACCCGGTAGACGAAGGGTGGTACCAAACACCAACTCTGCGGAGGTGCACTTTAAGTCTGCTTTGAGCGTGGAACGGATGCTAAGTAGCACTAGGGGAAGGGACTCGGTCCACTTAGTATTCTCGGTAGCCATTAACGAGGCTTTCAGTTGGCGAGAAAAACGTTCTACAAGTCCATTTGCTGCTGGATGGTACGCGTTTGTTCGGATGCTTTTACACCCCAGCAGCTCTAAGAGCTTCTTGAAGTGGGTTGATTCAAACTGCTGTCCACGGTCTGTAGTCACCGAAGATGGGCATCCGAATTGAGCTACCCAGCGTTCCATGAACACTCGGCAAATGGTTTCCGTGGTCGTATCGGAGATGGGAATAGCTTCTGGCCAACGAGTGAACCGGTCGACACATGTCAACAAGTAACAGTGGCCATTTGATGGTGGTAGAGGACCCACTATATCTAGATGTACGTGGCTAAAGCGAGCATCGGGTGTGGAGAAGGAACCCACTGGAGTGATGTTGTGTTTGTGTACTTTAGCTCGTTGACACGGCACACAGTCACGTGCCCAGATACGCACGTCGCGATTTATACCAGGCCAGACGAATTTAGCTGACACTAGTTTGTCCGTTGCCCGGATATCTGGGTGGGAAAGGTTGTGGAGGCTATCGAATACCGTACGGCGCAATGAACGTGGAACGATGGGTCTCGGGGTACCGGTGGACAGATCGCAGAGGATGGTACCCTCGCTATTAACAAGCGGTATACGCTTGATATGCAAGGAGGTATTTAAAGAGAGCTAATCGAGATCTAACTCTGTAAGCTGACGTTGCGCCATTTGTTTCAGGTCAATGGTTGGTGGCGCCGACATGGTACATATCCTAGACAAGGCGTCCGCCACAGCATTGTCAACCCCCGAAATATGTCGAATATCCGAAGTGAATTGTGAGATGTAGTCCAAGTGACGCAATTCGCGTGGAGAATATCTATCTGTAGTAGTGTGGAGGGCATACGTCAGGGGCTTGTGATCAGTAAATACTGTGAATTTCCGACCTCCGACAAAGTGGCGAAAATGTTTGATAGCCGCGTATATGGCGAGGAGTTCTCTGCCAAAGGTGCTATACCTCGCTTCAGCGGTGGACAACTTCCGAGAGAAAAAGGCGACTGGTATCCATGAGGTATGTACCAGTTGCTGTAGAACAGCTCCAATGGCTGTGTTGGATGCATCAACTGAGATGCTAAGCGGAAGATGGATGTCCAGGTGGACTAGCATGGTGGCGTCTGCAATTGCTGACTTAATATTCTGGAAGGCTTCTCGAGCCTCTGGTGTCATGCTGAACGTTTTGCTATTGCTCTTTAGTAGGTCTGTGAGTGCCAGTAAAATATGTGCACATTGAGGAACAAACCGTCGGTAATAACTCACCATGCCGAGAAATGTGCGCAAAGATTTTATTGACGTAGGTTCCGGGAAGTCGCGTATTGCCTGCACTTTCTCAGGTAGCGGGCGAATTCCATGTTCAATAATGACATGTCCCAGGAAGGTCAATGAATGGATGCCAATCTGGCATTTAGACATGTTAAGTGTCAAACCATGGGTTGTTAACCGTTCAAAAACTATCTGTAAATGCGTACGGTGAGTAGCTTCATCTGGGCTAGCCACGAGAATATCGTCGAGATAAGCATATGAGCAATCCAATCCGCGCAAAACATCGTGAATGAAACGCTGGGATGTTTGTGCGGCGTTGCGGGGACCGAACGGCATTCGAAGGAATTCGAAAAGACCAAAAGGGGTGATCACTGCCGTTTTAGGAATATCGTCGGGATGAACTGGAATCTGATGATAGACTCTGGTTAAGTCCAGTTTACTGAATACCGTGGCACCCTTTAGTGACGACCTAAGGTCACGTATATGTGGTACGGGGTAGCGATCTGGCAGGTCTGTGCGTTAAGCCGGCGGTAGTCCCCACAAGGCCTCCAATCTATCCCGTTATTCTTTGGCACCACATGTGAAGGAGAAGACCACGGGCTGCTGGATGGACGGATTATCTGCATATCTAACATATGTTCGATTCCAGCCTTCACGGCTTGTAGTTTTTCTGGGGACAATCGCCGTGGCTTAGCGAAGACCGGTGGACCAGTGGTCACGATATGATGAGTGACAGTAGAAGTCACACAAGGAAGTTTAGAAACCGGTTTGAACAGGTTGGCAAAGGACTGAAGAACTTCAGCGTAAGGGCCGATAGAGGCAGGGGTTGAATATACTGGGCTTAATGCAGGTGTGTGCGTCACAACACCGGAGATCGAAAGGTTTGTAGCTGAATCGATCAGTTTGTGTTTGTCAGTATCAACCACTAGCTGATAGTGTTGCATGAGATCCATGCCAATAATACCGGTAGTTACATCTGCTACAAGGAAGACCCAGCGAAATGACCTACGTAGGCCTCTGTTAAGATCCAGGAACCTTTTGCCGTACGTTGTGATTTGCGAACCGTTTGCGGTGCGAAGCTGTAAGGAAATTGGCCGCTGGCGCTCTTCAGATGTTGGTGGAATCACGCTAACTTCAGCCCAAGTGTCAACCAGGAGGCGTGTCCCAGTGTTACGGTCTGTAACATAGAAGAGGTGACATGGGAGTGGTTCGCCAGCGACGTTAGTCGCCAATACTTGGTGGCTTACTGGTTTCCCGATTGCTGGACATCAAAGGTGCACGAGCGAGTGCACTTTTGGGCCATGTCACCATAACCCCGGTGATACCAGCACACTCCAGGTTGGGAATTGTGAGACCTACGATGCCTGCTGCCAGCTCGTGAAGAAGATCTACCACGAGTCGAGTTGGTGCGGCTATTTGAACGACCTCTAGGTCTCATATCGAGTCTTAACTTACATATCTCCTCATGTACCTTAGTTATGTGGGCCACCACATCTAATTTTGATGACGCCTCGGCAGAGGAGTTCTTAGTCTGCGTGGGACTAGTGGTAACGGCAGCCGAAATGTTCGTGTTGGATGTAGTAGTCTCTACTACTCTATCGGCTGCTTCAGCTAGTTCAGATAAGAGGGAATGGTTGATTGGAGCTAAAATGGTCTGAATCGCCTGTGGTAATCGTTGCAGCCACAGCTGTTTTAAGAAGGCATCGTCTATTTTGAAGTCAGCCACCAACTGTCTCATTTGACGTAACAGTTGAGTGGGCTTTCTATCACCCAGCTGAACATCTCTGAATAATTCCTGCACTTTTTGTTGGTCGGTAAGTGCAACGCGCTTAATTAGCGCCTGCTTGAGACGCTCGTACAAGCCCGGGGATCGGTCCGCGAGGACATCAGATACTTCTTCCATGACGTTCTCAGGGAGACTTACGATAACCAGGTTCACCTTAGTCTCTAGTGAGTGTATATTTCGTAGGGCGAACATAGCTTCAATGTGGTCGAACCATGGAACAGGATGATGAGTCCAGAAGGTGGGGAGTTGCAAGGTAATAGCCATTGCTGAGGCGGAATTGGTGTCAGTCATTTTGCACACGGGACGATATATTAATAAAATGATAACAACAAATATGATAACAAAAAAATATGAGTAAAAACAAGACAAGTAAAATTTTATAACTCTGTGTGACAAACAAATTGCCAATATGAAAAAGGACTATTTACACTTTAGGCTACTAAGTAGGCAAACGGTGAAAACTCGGGCTCACCACTTGTAAGAGTTAGACTTAGTATTAATTTCGACCTAACAACAACCACTCTTACAAAACTTCTTCACCGCTTATGGCCTTAATCGTACTCTGCCTAACGTGCAAGTACTAACGAACGGAATCAAGGTTAAAAGACTTGAGATGGCAAGTGTGACTGGAACAGAATTGTATTTACACAAAAGAGATATAGAATTTGATAAGAAATAAGAGGTACACACTTATCTGCAGGTGAGACGGGGTCAGCTCTGAGAGTGTGCTAGGTGAAAGCACAGCGAGAGAGCGAAACCGAAACTGTACAGGAGGTTCAGGAATACAAAAGTGGAAGTTGGGTTAAAGGTCAGGCTGAGTTCATTCAAACAAAAGTTCGAAGGTACAATGTACACTACAACCGTATTGCAGTTCCTGACTTCTAGGGACAGGTTTTTCCATATTTTAGAATACATGGCTGTGAAGAAGTTTTCGCGGAGTGTTGACTTAAAGGCTTTTATTGTCACTGTGCAAGTTTGGTTATGCAGATCGTAAGAGCCTTCTTGTGCGAATTGTATGTCCTTACTGTCTGAGAATGATATTTTGTGTAGGACCTTATAGAAGAATACTAGGTTTATAATTAGTCGTCTTGTCCAGAGTGGGTCAAGTTGTAGAATCATGCACCGTGAGATGTAGTCTTTCTTACATTCGTAGCCAAGTAGTTTTGAGGTAAAATATCGTTGGATACTTTCTATTCTTAGCTTTTCAAGTGTGTGAGTGCTGCTAATAATAGATGGACAGTATTCTAGTAGTGGCCTCACACATGTTTTGTACAGAATTAGCTTTGCTTCATTGTCGTGAAAGTTCCTGAGTATGCATCCTAAGAGCATCCTCGACTTTTCAGTCTGTGATGCCACTTGCTCAGAAAATGTTGGGTTACTCGAGTACCTCAGACTTAGGTCAACGGCACTTTGGAGTCTGGTTAGGTTAGCCGATTGAAGCATTAATTTAATGTCGATTGAGGGTGCACCGAAGCAGATCCAGCCACACTTTTTAAGGTTAAATTGGAGGTTCCATAAAGACGACCAAGCAGTCACTTTATCTAGTTCTTTTTGTATAACACTCTGGAAGTACCCTAGGTCATCAGATTGGAATGTATAAGCTACTTTGAGGTCATCTGCAAAGATGAATGGTTTCCCATGAGAAAAGCAAGCGCGTATGTCGTTAATATATAGGGTTAATAGAAGGGGTCCAATGACACTACCTTGTACTACACCAGAGGTGACTGGGCTAGGTTTCGAAGTTATAGATCCGAGTTTAACTATTTGGGACCTATTGTTAAGGAATGATTTAGGCCATCCTAATAGTGGGTCCCTTATTCCTAAGGATTTCAGCTTGTGCATTAGTAGTAAATGGTCGACACGGTCAAATGCCTATGAGATGTCAAAGTAGATGACAAGTATTAGTTGTCGTCTGTCACGACTGCTGGTCACAAAGTTAGAGAAGTCTAAGTGGCATGTTAAACAAGATCTGGATTTTAGGAATCCATGTTGGTTCGGACTTATAATGTTGCAGCTAAGCATATGCTTCATTAGGTTGTCTTTAACTAGTCTTTCCATAATTCTAGATGCGATAGGTGTGATATTGATCGGCCTGTAGTTACTGACGTCTGTTTTCGAGCCAGATTTGTGTTTAGGCATAATAAACGTTGTTTTCCACATATCAGGGTAAGTTTGGGTTTCTGTGGTCATTGTGAATATTTTAAGCAGTAGCAAGGGAATAATAATAATTTTATATTTTCATATAAACATAAATTTACATGAAAATGCATGCCATTTTTACAGGCACGATCAAGTCAGGGCCACCATATTTATAAAAATAGGATGATATGCCGTCAGTATCGAAACCTTTTGAGCCTTTTAGGGTTCTTATAGTTTCTTTAATGTGAGTATAAGTAAATCGAACAGTGCTAATTAAGTTTGGTGTGTGTCGAGATGGAGTTTGTACCACATTAGTAGCAGGGTGTATATTGAGTAACTGGACTGTGGGCTTAAGGTAGTTACCTGCAAAAGTTGAGTTGAATAATTTACACATGTCTGCAGAATTAGTGCATAGCCTACCTTTGTCTATAAGGAGGGAAATGCTGTGATTTTTGCGATTCATTCGCTTCTTTAAGATTTCCGTGAGTGCATACACTCTAGCAGGACTGGCTACTGCGATGCGTTCTTCGTTTCTCATACGGAAATTTCGAGCTTGTGAGATGGAACTAAGGGTGTTAAGTATTAAAGCTAGTGTGCCAAAGTCGTGGTGTTTGAAGTAACTTGTTGAGAGTTTCTTCAGTTTCATACGATCCTCTGGTTTTATGAATGACTTCCTATGTGAGGACAGCTCAAGTGTGTTTGGAGTGGTGTGTTTGGAGTGTTTGGAGTGGAATGACAGCATCTCAGCATGTGTTCGAGTTATGGTAGAAGATGCTCAGAGCTCTCGAGAGGACATCAGTAGTGAAGTATTCGCTCCATTCGGAGGATCTTAGCACTGATTCGACTAAGGTCCAGTTTGCCTTACTATAGTTCCTATATATTACTTGTTGTGAAGTGGAGGTATGAGCTGCATTGCTATTCAGTGGAAGTGGCAGAGCACACATTACTGTTTTGGGGTCACTACCTTAAAACTTAGAACCCACTAAGATTGAGAGGGGCTTATATCGTGACAGAATATTAAGTCCGGTACATTGTCACCTCTTGTAGGGATAGTGACAGTTTGTTTCCAGCCGAAAATATCCAGTGTCCCTAAGAGCTTGTCGTATTTAGTTGGCCCTTTTAATAAGTCCCGGTTGATTTCGGGTAGGTTGAAGTCTCCACATATGATCTTATGCTCGTATGGAAGAGTGGATACTTGCTCCAGTACATTTATAAGTTGTGTCTCGTAATCACTAAAGGTGCCAGGTGCTCTGTAGATACATCCTATTGGTAGTGTAGCACTTTTGAAGTGTACGTTGACCCATAGGGTGTCGTGCATGTCATTGAGTTCCCTATTTTCTAGCTGTAATACAGTAAGTGTGTTCAGGGAGTACATTAGACAGCCTCCTCCCTTACCACTCTTCCTGTCACAGCGAAAGTGTGTGCACCCTTCGATGCTTATCTCTTCGTCTGGTATATTGGAGTGACACCGGGATTAGGTAATAATAATTATAGGGGGTTTGTATACCAGCGGGTGTGTCCTGAGCATCGGTAGTTTGTTAAGGATAGATCTAGCATTAATAAGTATTAAGTAAAGTTGAGATTTGAAGTAGTGTTTGAAGTGTTTAAGCTCGTCAATAAGGTTCAAGTGTGGATCGGCATCCACTGTTTCCGCTCGGCATATCAACCCTGTGTTGCAACCAGTTTGTCCACCTATGTCTGTCGAGTTACTATCCATTTTTTTAGTGGGTAATGGGTTTGATTATTAGATAAACTATACGATGACGTGGTTCTAGGCTTGGGTAGGTTGGAGAGTTGGGTTGGAGTTTTTATTTGGCATATGCTTGTACAGTCTTTGGGTGTGACTAATAGTTCCGTGTGTACTAGCCCATGTCTGTTTTCTTCCCGATAGGGGGCCAACTTTAGTGGCACGGGTTCAGAAGGGTTAACATCCCCACCAGCTGTTTGATTAGCGCTGACAGGGATGTGTTGGATAAAAAATCTTTGGTACCTTGTGATGCCCATGACTTGTTAATCTGCCTATTGTGTGGGGACATTCCAAGAGACCTTACATGGGTGTCGTTATATGCATAGCTGCACTGTGGTTTGTTTCCCAGAAGACTTGTTCCGTATAATCTGCCAAAGTTAGTTTGTGTTTCATGCTTTGTAGACCCTGAGTACCCGGTGGCTGTGCTCCGAGTGTTGTCACTTATATAACATACTTATTTTCGAATATTAAATAAAAATAGTCCATTCGTTTCCACGAATGGACTATTTTTACAATATTCAAGTTGAGTACACGCACAAAAATACATGGAAAATTTCTTTAATATTACATAATTGTAAAAAAGAAAGAAAGAAAAATAGAAGAAAATTTGCACAGCAGCTCATGTTTTTTCCAATAATGTGTACTTTTGCTGCAGGACTATCAGTTTTATGTATTTTTATGTGTGATTTCTTTTCTTTTCTTTCCATATTTACATACTTTATCTCCCTGCTGAGCGTAATCTTCTATATACCTCCTGGTTGAGGTCGAACAACCCAACATCTAAACTGAAATGACCATTTAAGTAAATTCAAACTCAAATTCCATGAACGATCCGATGCAACTACTTGAAAACGCTGGCTAACATTCTGTACAAGGATTATTCTTGATGTGATATAAAGAAACAACTGGTTTTCAAGTAGTTTTCAATGTATTACTCAACTTGCATGTACAATCTGCCATGCTGACGCAAATGGCGCAAATGAATAGTTCTAGAATTGACCCCATTTGATGCAGTAAAACAATCTAACGTTACCTTATCTAATTTTCGTATCAATGATCAAATTTCTTTCCTATTATAAAACTACGATAAGACTGGTGACAAAAATGGAATAAATACATTATTGAATCAAAATAATACATCAATAAACTTTATCTCACGGATGCTGTTCACAACAAAGTTTTATAGGAGAATTGACTTCAAGCTTTATTTTTCCCAGATATATGTATCACATTCATCTGAAGTCTGGGTTTTTTGTTAATGCGAAGACAATATTTCTATATCTCTTTATGTGTTACACAGACAGACTATTTTGCAGACTGTTCTGACTGACTCTAATGTTAGATTGAACAAACAAACTGTAATTTATATAATAACTTATCCATGCCTGTACAATTGGCATGTTCCTGCATAAACAGGAATAAATATATATATATAAAGGTGAATCGAGACATTTAGCCGTTGAGATCAATCGAGCATCTTCTTGAGTGGACCAGGTTTGAGGTCTTGGACGCACATACAGTGCTGATCTAATAGCATAGTTTTCATGTGATGATGCAGTTGAGGATGGCATCGAGTAGGGGTCAATGGTTGATGCGGAGCGCGACGATGATGGGACAAATGTTAACCATTTGAGTGTTTGTAGACGGCGTCTGATGGCTTCAATTGAGCAATGTGGCAGATGGTCGTGTAAGTGTTGATACAGTTCAGCTTTGCTGTTGAATCGGTCGACTGCTGCAGCTGCTAACATCAGTAAAGTGAGTTCTTCATTTTGGGACCAATTTCGTCGTGTTCGACAGTCGTTGAGGAGGCGACCGAGAAGGACCTCATTGTATTCGGTGGGGTGGATTTGACGCAGATGTTGAGTCAAACCTCTCGGAGAAGCGAAGTTTGAAGGACAGTATATACACAGGAATCTTGGAGATACGATTGAGGATAGGGATTGATTGGACCGCATGGAGCGAGGTGATGACGGATTGGATGTGAGGGGCGAAAGATGAGCTGCTGGCAATTGGGAGATGAAGGAAGGAGAACAGGAGGCTGTTGTTTGAGGGTCAGCTTGAATCATGGCAGAGGCCATGGATTGTGATGAGGGTTGGCTTGACATAGCTGACATGACTGGAGATTGCAGTATCGCAGGCTCGAGTTTGGAGGACAGCCAACGATGGACTGTTAGTTGTGCCACGGACCGTTAATGGGCCCTCACCCGTAGCTTGACAAATGGTTAAACCAAAATCAAACAAAGCGAACAAAAAACGAAACAAAACAGAAATAAAAACAAACGAAAAAAGGTACTATTATTCGATATTCCACGTAATCACTTTGGGATTGAAGCAAAATGAACGGAAGCCGAAAATGAATGGGGAGGGGGAGGTGATATGAAAGAGTCCTCTTTCGAAAACAATAAGAAGGAGATGCAGCGTGAAAATGACTATCGAACAAAGGAGCGCGGAGAGAAGAGTCGAGAAATACCTAGAACGACGGAAGAGGTGAAGAAATGTGGCAGTTACAACACCTCGAGAAAGGCAACGAAATGAGTATAATAATGACGCAATGGGAGGACGTTGATCATCAAAAGTCAAAACTGTCAGAGAGAGGGTGTCAAAATGGGTATCAAACTACAAATCTCGATGAGAGGAGTCGAGAGATGCCAAGAACAACGGTAAAAGAGGAAGAAATGTGAAAGTTACAGCGATGCGAAATAGCCAGCGAAATAGAGGTGGGGATGACGTAGTGGAGAGTGGTTACTTTTGAAGACGAAGACTACGGAAGATGAGATAAGAATATAGCTTTCAATCGATAGAACTTGAAGAGACGAGCAGAATGAGTACAAACACGGGGGTAAAAGTAAAAGGGTGCGGAAGTTATAGGGGTTTAAATTTGATAGGTGGGTGGGGCAGGATGACGTAATGGGAAAGTTGATGAGTTACAGAATCACAGAAACTACAGGAGATGGGCTATTGATATGGGTACCAATCGACAGGTCTCGACGAGAGGAGTACAATTATACCAAGATCAAATTCAGAATCTGTAAGAATAAAGAATTACGCGGGTACAGAAGGAAATACAAGAAAAGGCCACTCCCAAAGCCAACTCGAGAACGATGGGTGCTATGGTGATAGGAATTGCACGAGTCGGTTCCTCCTGCCAAAAAAACCTTAAAGGGGTCGTCTGTAATCAACAAAGAAAAAGCCCAGGCCGAAAAAAATAAAGACAAACAAAATATTCAAGAAGAACACCATACACCTATACACCAGCATACAAGCAGGTAGTATAAGCGTACCCAGCAATCAGAGTGGCTGATTAGTAGCTTAGCTCGCGATCGATAAAAAGTGAATAGGGCCTGTGGAAACGGATTTTGGCTGAATTCTGGTCAATGCGCAAAAGACAGCAAAATTACAGCAACTGAGAATGAGTGAAAGTTCGTGCCTGAGGCATAAAATATTGGTCTCAGTAGCAAGTTTGAAAACAAATACCGAAAAGCAGAAAAAAGCCAGGAAAAAGTCGTTTTGCAGGGAATGACAGAACGCTAAGAGTACTACGAAAAACCACAGAGTGATCAGAATATGTTGAGGATAACGAGGAGAAATTTCAACGTAAACTTGGAAAACTGCGTAGATTTCCAGAGCAAAATTAACGAAAGTTGAGAATAATAGGGCCTATTAGGAATAGAAGCTACGGCGGGATGTGGTGAAATTTGAAGGTGTACAGAGAATAGACAGTGCAGATTTAGGGAAGTTAGATTAGAGGCTCAGAGGGGTAAAAGGGACGAAGGTACTATCAGACAAACAGGGGGAGGAGCACAATATTTTGAAAGGGTGCTAAAATGTGGTCGAAAGCTACCCCCCGTTAAAAAGTTTGGGAGAAAGCAAAAAGCTACGGGTTTTTTGTAGAAATAAAGAAATAGTGTTGACGATTTGGAATCTGAGATGTATGTACAAGTTTAGCCTTGGAAAGAGGCAGCAGAACTCTCCTGTTAGGGGGATACTATGCGAAGAGGTGGGGGCTCACAACTTTTACACAGGCGATAGGAGTATGAGGCTTTTCGGTCTACAGGGTGAAAAATGATGAAAGAATTTATTTTATATGGTTCGTGATAGAGATATTTGGACAGAGAAGAAGAAGACTGAATAAATCAGAAATATTATAGGTGGTATTAGGAGTGAAAGTGAGAAAAGGTCTCGTGGAGGGAAAGAGAAAGGTAATGACGAGACAAAAAGGGGCCTCGGTCTTACTAGATAGACCAAGGGAGATTAAAAACAAGGACCGGTGCTGTCACTGTCACTAGATCAGAAAATCTTTTGTTGAGTATAAAGTACTTTTTCGGCCGAAACGGCTAGAAGTACCAAAAACAAAATGATTTGGAAGAGAAATGGGCAAATAATGAGGATAAAATAGGTATCAAAAGATTCAGCTCGGCGAGCTGCAACCGATTATTACAATTTCAGAAAGTTAGAGTTAGATGAAAAAGAAATAATAGGTGAAAATAGTGGAAATTTACTGTTTTTCAGTCAGATACTGGAAGTTAATAAGCAAAAATCGTAAGTTGAAGGAATTCCTTGGTAAAATGTATATGAAAGGAATGGGTTTGGGGACTAGTAACACCGTGTCAAAAATAATGGAGGAATAAGCTATAGTTCAGATGAAACTAACGAAAAAGTAAATTCCGAAAATCAGGTTTAAGGTAGATTCGGACTGTCACACAATTGAGACGACTGGTGATGAAAACGTCAGATTTCCAGTATAATCAACACTAAGTCAATAAAAATAAACTATTAAGAACAAAATCGACAACTATTAACAGATAACAATCCTCCTATTAGAATAATAAATACTTAAAAGGGGGCAACTTCAGTCAAGGGGGGAGTTCGTTAAAAAAAATCAGAACTATAGATATAGCACTGAATAGTCAATATAACACGCGAAACTTCGAAAAATTGCACAGACTCACCAAATTGAACCAGATATATCCCATAAATTATACATCCAAAACCTGCAGATGGCAGGGTCAGTGATAACCGAGTTTATGTAATACTTCCAAGGAAAAATAGTATCTCACAAGTATTCTTATGTGTAGAATGTGAAAATTTAACAGTTTCCGGTAAAAATTATGTGTCAATAGTTTGTATACGATTTGAAAGAATTCGAAAGAAAATGTAGCGTCTCAATTCCAATTGCGTGATAGCGTCACTGCACCAGCTACCAGTGTGACTTGGCACAGAATGCGAGTGGGTTGTGTCGTTGTTGTCCTTGGACTCTATGTCTTTATTTTTGTTTTTAGTTTGGTTGCTAGCATAGTTTTGAATATTATTTACCTTAAAGCGTGGGATATTCTTGGGAGTCTGAATATGTTGGGGATTCTTCGCAAAAGTGGCGTATTTCGGCATGTTTTGTTACCGAGTTCCATTTGCGTTGTCACGTTTTGGTTAATAGAGGATGTTGTCAGCCTACAAGAGGGATTGATTACCATCTTATGGCCGTCCATAGACATATCTAGATCCACCGTAGAGGGGGAGAGGTTACTTTAGGAGTAAGACTGTAGCTCACAAGTCTTTCGTTTGGTTTCGATTTCTCTGGAGCTATTTTTGTGGGATTAGAGAGGGGGGAGGCTATGAGTTCTACCGTGTTGGTGGTGTGTATATCTATTTTAGTGGCTTGAGGTGTCCTGCCATTTGGTTTATTAAGGTGATTGTAAGCACGCCTTTCAATCACTGTTTTATCTGCTACAGCTTTTATCTGTTTGTAGCTTGTGTCCTGTAATAGGTTACGTTGTGTGTTGGTGAATTTTTTAGCCTCTGTCTGCGTTTCGAACTGAAGGCGTATAGGACAGCAGTGGTCGTGCTGACTCTTCTTCAGTCTGTGACATTTTGTTTGGGAGTTAAGCATTTTCGCCGCCCTAAGTAAGATGCTTTGAACCTTTTTCAACCCGTCATTATCCGGTATATTGTAGACAATCACACTTAGTTTAGTATCAAGCCTTTTCATAACCTCTGTTGTGATGAAGTTTATCAAGGTGTCTATCTTAGTTACTGATTCTATGTCAAGTTCGCCAGGGTTTATGGTCTTAGTCAAGATGTTCAGAGGGGCAAGTTCACAGACCTGTGATTTTATATCACGAACCTGTGTTGATAGTTCAGATAATTTGGCCAAATTTTCTGAAAATCCTGCATTCATAACTTTTATACACCTTATGTCCCGCATCTCAGTCTTCAGTTCTTCTACAGACAGCTTTAGTCGTTCTATTTCTGAAGTAAGTGTTGGAGCTGGACTTGGAATCTGAAGTTTTGTGACACGTACATAGGGTGAAGTAAAGATGTTTATGTCAGGACCAGGTGCTGAGTTTGTAGAAGCGATGCTACTGCTGTTTGTCAGCAAGTTTTCGCCCTCAGTTTCAGCCACAGTAGATGGTAGTGAACCGGCAGCTCGACGCTTGCGGCGTATTGGCAAGCTGTGTGCCTCACTTCCATACTTTGTGGGATTTGTGCTGCTCGTCGTTGCGAGCATATTTGTACTATTAGCCATCACGTTGACAGGTGACTGAGTTCGTGGCTTTTTTGTATGACTAACCATAACTAATTAGTGAAAGAGTTATTGGCTAAATTTATGGAACTGGAGGAACACTTGTGCGAGTCTCACAGTTATAATAGAAATATATAGCGAAACAAGCTAAAATGTAACGCAAACGTTGAACGTACCGCCAGTATTTAAGGTCGTCAATAAGGTTCAAGTGTGGATCGGCATCCACTGTTTCCGCTCGGCATATCAACCCTGTGTTGCAACTAGTTTGTCCACCTATGTCTGTCGAGTTACTATCCATTTTTTAGTGGGTAATGGGTTTGATTATTAGATAAACTATACGATGACGTGGTTCTAGGCTTGGGTAGGTTGGAGAGTTGGGTTGGAGTTTTTATTTGGCATATGCTTGTACAGTCTTTGGGTGTGACTAATAGTTCCGTGTGTACTAGCCCATGTCTGTTTTCTTCCCGATAGGGGGCCAACTTTAGTGGCACGGGTTCAGAAGGGTTAACATCCCCACCAGCTGTTTGATTAGCGCTGACAGGGATGTGTTGGATAAAAAATCTTTGGTACCTTGTGATGCCCATGACTTGTTAATCTGCCTATTGTGTGGGGACATTCCAAGAGACCTTACATGGGTGTCGTTATATGCATAGCTGCACTGTGGTTTGTTTCCCAGAAGACTTGTTCCGTATAATCTGCCAAAGTTAGTTTGTGTTTCATGCTTTGTAGACCCTGAGTACCCGGTGGCTGTGCTCCGAGTGTTGTCACTTATATAACATACTTATTTTCGAATATTAAATAAAAATAGTCCATTCGTTTCCACGAATGGACTATTTTTACAATATTCAAGTTGAGTACACGCACAAAAATACATGGAAAATTTCTTTAATATTACATAATTGTAAAAAAGAAAGAAAGAAAAATAGAAGAAAATTTGCACAGCAGCCCATGTTTTTTCCAATAATGTGTACTTTTTCTGCAGGACTATCAGTTTTATGTATTTTTATGTGTGATTGTTCATGTCATGTGTCCATGTGAGACATTCATATGTGGTGCAGAAGTGTGATTCTAATATCTAATATCTATGAAATCATTAAATGTAATACAAGAATCTTTTCAATTTTGAGCATTTGGATGTTGCTTACATATGTGAATCATAGGATATCAGTGAGTTGTGTGTAGCAATAGTCTTTAACATCGGAGAGTTTTATAAGGACAATATGCTCTTTGCGTGTACATAGTGTGGAGCAATTAGAAGATATAGAATAAACAAAATTGTCACGTATTTTAGGAAGTTCATAACAGTACTATAGGTTCAATGAGTATATATGTGCATGAGTGTTACAGTTTGTCTCGCAGTGTATTACAACAGATGGTAGTACAGT